>JASJET010000250.1:0-628250 GCA_034092305.1 Diaprepes abbreviatus
AAAAAAAGATGTTCTTTAGATTTAATAACTTGACGACACATTATTAAAATTTGTTAACGGTTTTTGAGAAATATCTTTATAATCTCAAAAATTTTTGAACATTTAATATAACCTAAATATTTTTACTAGCCAAACGACTTCGCACTCCTTCCAGGGAATGTCGACTCATACCAGGCAGATAAAGATACCAAAAGTATGGAGCTCTGTGGGGAGCCTTTCCATGTTATCGCGTCCTAGGTGAACTGGTCTGCTGTGTTTCCTACAAACTTTCGGACAGTCCGTGCCGTTGCAAGGGGAACTGCTTTCTGAATCAGTTTATATAGATCCTCACTAAGGACCAGTCCCTTGATGTTCTGCAGTAGGTTTTTAGGTATGACTCCAATTGTTGATAAAATTATGGTAATCATCTGGACGCTATTCATTGCCCATTGTCTCCGAATTTACACTTCCAGATCTCTGTATTTGGCCATCTTCTTATTATATTTTGGCTTTAGGTTGTTGTTGTTAGGTATAATAATGCCAATAAGTGTAGTTCGCTTAGAAATTGTATCTGTTAGTATAATGTCGGGTCTATTATGAGGAACTGCCCGATCTGTTAGAACCGTTCGATCCCAATATAACTTGAACTCGTTGTTTTCAAGAATAGGCTCCAGGTTGTATTTGTAGTAAGGCACTTTTCCTACCTGCAATAGATTTAACTTATCTACGAACTCTTGGTGGAGTATCTTGGTGGCTAATTCGTGTCTTTCCTTATACTCCGTTGCGGCAAATGCTTGACATCCTCCAGTTATGTGCTGGACTGTCTCTGATGTTTGACAGCCATATCTATATTGGTCATTTTCAATGGAAGGATCCCTGATGATGAACTTCCGATAGTTTTTCGTAGGAATAACCAGGTCTTGGATAGCTAACAGAAGACCCTCTGATTCTGGAGACAAGTGTCCTGAAATCAACCAGTAGTTCGACGCTAAGTAGTCGATATTGTCCTGATTGGTCTTATTTGGATGCCGTCTATGAAGTGGTTTCTGTAGCCAGGTTTGTAGCTTGTCTTGGTCTGTTTGGTGGTGAGAAGCAATATTCTGTTCCCTCAGCTGTAGTGGCGTTGAATCGTCTGCTTCGCATATTGCTCGATGTAGTGTCAAAGAGTCCCCTAACCTGTGGAAATATAAACATAAATTTATTATTTTTTGATCGAGCTGCTTACTAATATCCACCAATCATCTTCCTCGATGGAGTCTTGGAAGCATTGTACGTTCAATAGCACTCTGAGGGTGATGTTTTTGTGCTTTTGTTAAGAGCGTTCTTGTTTTTCTTTGCAGGATGTACATCCTGCTCTATTCTACAACTCCAAAAGAGTAGCTAAGTGCAGAGCAAGCGTACGTGTTGAGCGCCTTAAACAAATTTCCACTATTTAGGTTAGTTCGTAATACCCGCCTTACCCTACTGACAAATTCGGTTGTCAATTCGGGTTTCATAGTGCGATAGTCAAGTCTTTTAACCTGTTTCATACCCAAGTATTTGTATGTTTGTTCTGCTTTCATTGCAACTATAGTTTCACGGGTTTGCATTTCAAATGCAAATGGTTGTATCTTTTCTTTAACAATATTCAAAATAGGGCACTTCGGTTGGTACAGGCTGGGTTACATATGACAGAGTCAATAATCAATTGTTTCTTGCATCTCATTGTTCCCCTCGTGCATCCTTTCGGTTGAGTTGTAATGATGTTATTTTGTTCACAATGTGCATAGATGTGTTGTGTCAAGCAAGAGGTGATCACCTTATACAGTGTGGGAAGGCATATAATTGGCCTATACTTAGCTGGATTATGTGTGTATCCACCAGAACTTCTTGAGCCAGCATTTCTGGATCCCGTCCAGATCTGGAGCTTTCCAGTTATGAGATTGCTTGATTATTTCTGAAATTTCCTCGGTAATAAATGGCTCAAATTGCATCTGGCAGATTCAGTGTTCTTTATTGACCCAGCTTGCTGCAATATTACAATTGGCGGGTGTGGAAAGTTGGCTTCTCCAGAACTCTTCTACCAGGTCTCTATTGGGATATGTATTATCTGCCATATTAGGTGGAGAGTTTAGCTTACGGTAGACAGACGAAAACGCTCTGCTATCATTTATTAATAAAGTTGTGGTAAAAAGAAGCTCTACAAAAACTAACATTCGTGTCTTTTGTAAATTAAATCATTACTGAAATCCTGTGGCGTCTGATAAATATAATACTCAATATCACAAAAGATATATTCGTAAGTCAATTTTCAAGGTAATTAAATTATGGATTGTGAAACGGCTCTTCAAGACACACTTTAGAATATAACAAGATGAATTTGCCGCTTTATGAATTACTCTTACACCAAAATGATGAAATCCGATATCAACGAGCCATTGTGAAAAAAGCCTTTAATTTAAACAACCGTTAACGATGAAACTTAATGAAACATGGACAGCTCCACCTTCGGTTAGTAAAGCAAATATATCTAAAATTCTTTCTGATACATATGCAGGTAGGCTACGTGCTTTAAGAGATAATATTTGTGAAAAAGATAAGAGCGCCTTATCGGACAAGCCAGACACTTAACTGTAACGAATTTTAACATTATAATTGGAAATAAAATAATACAACAACTGACTTTTTGGCCCATTTCTTCAGAGAGGATCCTCATTTGAGATCCAGATATTATTGGAAGAAGTCGGGAAAATAATGAAAATTATAGACAAAATGACAATTCCTTTCTTCATCCAATGATACTAGATATATATAAGTCTCGGACTATGTAATCAAAATATTGTGCATATTATTTATTTCCTCAATAATGACAAAAAGACGAGTTCAAACCAAAATTCAAAATATATAATAAAACAAATTTGAATTTTTATAGATCGTGCAGTATCGCTCATTTAATAAATGCAAAAGTGAATTTAAAAATTGATCTTCAAAGTTGAAGACCCTTCTTCTTAATTATTGGCTATTGCTGATCCTCATGAATGAAAACCCTTATTACATTACATTACATTACATTGCTCGTTTAACAATATTCCATTATTTACTAGCTATATTTTATTTCCCATTATATATAGTGTGTAACAAATGAAGAGCTCAGCAGCCGTAAGACACTTGAAATCCATTTAATTGATGCAAATTTGTGAAATTTAATTAAATTCATTAAAATTCCTTTAAGAATTTAAAGAACACCTGACCACTTTCGAAGATATTTGCAAAAAACGAGATTCGGCTATTCGGTCGGTCTTTATTTTCATCTTGGCTTTATCTGAAGAGATATAATTGCACATTTCCATGATCTCTTTTCCTTCTATATAGGATGATATTATCAGTTTTAAATTATGTCTTTAATTTTATGGACCATCATCAATTGCTGTTTTCTATAAAAGCCGATGGTACTGAAGACAAAAGAATAATAAAAGAAGTGAAAAAAACTTAAACTGATTTCTAAGAAAGCACTAAAAGAGAAAAATAATTGAAATTTTTAATGACACTGAAATTTTTTAAGTCAGTGCCAAACTAATACCTAACAAAATGTGATTCACGTGAAAAGATTGGGAAATAATATATTTGTAAATTTGTAATGGCTTTCTCATCGTAGCTTGTATGTATCTCATACTAGCAGGTATTTGTATCATTATTGTATCATCAAGTAATAATTTTGCGCCAAGTTCAAAAATTTCAATTTTATATAAGAATTTATTTATTTTTCACTTTTTAGCGCTTTTTAGAAGTCGTTTCAATTTTTTCTGTAAAAACTTTATTTTTCGTTTTTAGACAATAAATTGAGTTGTTTCTAAGGTCTCAAAATATTACCCATTTTGTTGAAAGTTGTAGATCGCAGTAAAGTGAACAACAAAAATTTTTTGATTCTGAGAATCCTCCAAATACCAGTTTGAAATGGAAATGAAATTGTAGCAAACAAATATTTAGTCTGCTATAGTAAATTCGCTATTTAGAATTTTAAGAAACTAATTCCAGATTCATAACCTAGGCCCCCAAAACCGTCCAGCACTTTACTAAACCAATAAAAATTGATTTTTTTTTTTTATTTTCGGGAGGCAACTATTCCTATTACTGTCTGCAAAACTTTATATCTAGGTTTCTATCTCGAATATTTCAAGTTAAATGCTGATTTGTGAATATATGTTATAGAAGTTATAATTATATTATAAATAAAAGAAAACCGGCTAACTGGGAGATCTAAGTTCCATGACAACTAGATCGAGTCTAGATTTTAAACTTTCTTAGTGAATCTGGCTGTTATTTTTTAAAGTCATAAATTAGTTCTTGCTAGATAATGTTATCAATATGAGGTGAAATCTTTGCAATTACCACGTTTGTTTTTTAGTTAACTGAAAACATGTGCCTGTAAAATTTCAAACGTGCTGTGCATGTGAGGAAACTATAATAGAGGGTCCATTCAGTAACACTGTATTTGATAACCATTATATTATATCGATAAAAAATTTGTGATAAATGAAATATTAATTTGATTTCTTTATATGAATGGAGACGGGATGTGTACACTCAGACTCAGATTTATTTTGCCTCCGTTCTATCGCTAAGTCGCCGCTAAAGCAGGTATTCCAATCCTATTTCTCTCAGGAAATTTAAATGTGGGACTGCTTCATATTGGGTAAATCTCCCTCTACTATTTCATGCTTTTCCAGGTATCATATCCTAGGGTTTTGCAAAGCTACGTGTTCTGACAGAAAGTGAATATCGGTTTCATCCTGTCTTTCACAAAATCTGTATTCTTTTGTCTCTGTTATTCTTAAGGGTGGCAGTTCCCCAGTAGTGTTTTCGCTGGTCTAATTTCTTGTAAGTTTGTCCAATAATCGGTTCTCTTTTTCCCCTCTTTTTGGTTCTTCCAGTAATGTGTTGTTTGTAATTGCGCAAAAAGGTTCAGTCCACTTCTTGCTCCACTATGACCCGGCACCCATAGGAGGATAACCGTGGTGTTCTTGCCTAGTTCGTTTAGCATTTCTAGATCATTTTGGAATAGATTACAAGAGAACTCAGCGCTTTCTTCATAGCACAAATTTTTACTTGGAGAATACATGACAATTTGCCCAAGGTATCGAAGTATCTGATTCCTGATCCATACAGACCCATTCCAGTTCCTTCTGTTGTTTTAGAACCATTTGTATAATATTTAATGGAGTTTCTGTTGAGTTTTTTAATTGTATCTTTGCTCTCAAGTCAAATAGACTCGTTTTTTTTTTTTACTTCAGATCATTCCCCCTTATGTGACGATTGGTCCCACTATTGTAGTATATATATATATATATATATATATATATATATATATATATATATATATATATATATATATATATATATATATATATATATAGATATATACTATCGAAATGTTCCTACAAACCAACAGGGCTTTTGTAGACTTATTAAATACTTCCCTTTTATGCTCGTTCCAAAGAAGTTTGTTATCCAGGATAAGTCCTAGATATTTCACCTATGACTTCCATTCAATCGTGTTCTCATCTATTTTGATGGCTGGTAGGTTAAAGTTTCTTTTCCTTGTAAAGGCTATTAGATGGTTTTAGTGAGGTTAATATTGAGTCCGATCAACCCACATCATTCTTTAGTGTAGTCATTACCTCTCTTTCAATATTCTCAAACTTGCCCCTTGTGGTAATAACCGCTTGACCGTTATTGATATAGCATTGACAGGATATGTCGAATTCAGTTAGATCATAGAGAAGTCGATCTAAAATTTGACTTCACATAAGTGGGGACGTTACTCATCTTTGGAAACTTCTTCTTTTAGTATAGATGGCGATAGTATTTTGCCCTAACTATGTTTCTGTTATTCTGGTGGGAAGGTATTGTTAAATCCATTTGGAAGTCATTCCATCTACCCACTGTCAACTAATGCTCCTTCGACAACTTCATGTGGAGTATTGTCAAAATTTCCTTCTACATCCAGAAAGGCCCAACTATGGTTTCTTTGTTGAGTATCATATTTAAGATATACTTGTGTGGCTCTCGTATATTTGCTCGCTTGGTACGCATGTTGATGCGAATGTATTGACACCCTTTCTTGGATTTCTGGTCTGACAAAGTTGTTAACTGATTTTTCTATCGTTTTTAGAATTAACAATGTAGGACTGATGTGTTGTAGGAATTTAGGTTGGGTAATGTTTTTCGCTTTTGAAGTAAAGATGACTCTGGCCTCTCCTCATATTTCTGGTATGTAACTCAGTTCCAGGCTACTTCAACGTTCACAGAGAGTACATCCTAAAAAAAGCTTTGCTCGTATAGGATATCTCAAAAAAGATGAGCCCATAATTTTTATTTAATTTATTTAATTTTTTATCGAAATTAGAGTCTCATTCCAACCCTAAAACTTTTTGCCTTAAAATACGATGTTTCCAAATCATTTAATTATTTTTGGTCGAAATCAATATTACATGTACATTTTAATACACACTGCATGCTTCTTTACTTTTTTTTTCAAAATTTTTTAAGGACTCTTAGCTAAGATCATTTAGCTCGCAGTACTTCAATATTTAGTTTTTTTATACAGGGTATTCAAAAGTAAAAATCGGTCACTTTTATTTAATAGTAATTTTTGTGAAAACTGTTAAAGATAAAGGCAAACATGTAGGTATCAATTTGAATAAAATAAAGACTTTGTCTCTACATGTCACTAGATATAGAATATTTTATTAAAAAAAAACGTAAGACACAATGGAAAATATGAATATTTAAAAAATAATTTTGGACACATTGTAGTGTTTTGAGATAAAATGGTCCTGACTTAGACTTCTCACAAATTTTTATAAAAAAGTAAATACACACTGCATGCTTCTTTACTTTTTTTTCAAAATTTTTTAAGGACTCTTAGCTACGATCATTTAGCTCGCAGTACTTCAATATTTAGTTTTTTTATACAGGGTATTCAAAAGTGTTTATCCTTGTAAAAATCGGTCACTTTTATTTAATAGTAATTTTTGTGAAAACTGTTAAAGATAAAGGCAAACATGTAGGTATCAATTTGAATAAAATAAAGACTTTGTCTCTACATGTCACTAGATATAGAATATTTTATTAAAAAAAAACGTAAGACACAATGGAAAATATGAATATTTAAAAAATAATTTTGGACACCTTGTAGTGTTTTGAGATAAAATGGTCCTGACTTAGACTTCTCACAAATTTTTATAAAAAAAGTAAAGAACCGTGATGTGAGTATTAAAATTTAAGAGAAATAATGATTTCGGACAAAAAATATTAAAACATTAATAATTTGGCAACGTCTTATTTTAAGCCCAATAATTTAGGGGTCAAGAGAGGGTTCAATGACATTCCAACTTGGTTAAAAAATGTATTATATTAAAAAAAAAAAATTATGGGCCCCACTTTGTTGGGCATCCTGTATAAGCTAAACTAGTCTTTAAATGTATCTTCTTTACTCTATTAATATTCCACCTATCAAAATATTGAAATATTAAATGGACACCATGGATATACAAATTATACTTTCATTTAAACTGAGTTTTTAAGATTAATGGTGAACACATAAATAGATCCTGTATATAATGTTTGTATAATATATAAAATATATTTCTTTTGTATCATAAACTCTTACGTCATTTATTTTTAGTCTTTCAGCTGTAAATGTTTTTAGCTTTTCAACAATACCTAATGAACATATTCTTGATTTTTGCTAGAAAATAATTCAGAAATTAATAAGATCTAACATAAAAAAATTATCGCTTTTGTGGTTTCTAAAAATTTTTTTCTAATAATTTTTTTAATTTCTAATTAAAAAATTTCCTAGAATCAGCTTTTGTTTCATCTTTTTGTGCAAATGAAAATTAATCTATATAAGTTCAATTTTTTGTAGTTCTTCCTTAAAATATATTTATTATTCTGTAAAATATATTCGCTGAATTAAAGTAAAACCATGCACTAAAGAAAGCGAAAAAGATTATTCTTGTTACCATAAAATAAGTGGTGCTTTTTAAATGCTTTTATATTAATTGTATTTTCGTTTCTTAAATTTTTTTTCTTGGGTCGAGGATATTGCTCACTTGTCTATTTAAAAGCATTTTAATTAAATTATAAAGTTATTTTTCGAAATGTGTAGTACCTCAAAGCAAATTATGTTAGGAGTATTTGGATCCAAAAAAACAGCCCTTCATTTAGAAAATTAGTTATTAAATTTTCGAAATATTAAAATTTTCTTCAACATCCACTTTAAACATACGTACTAATTTTGTAATTTTTATAATTTTTGAAAGAACTAAATAAAGAGTCAGATTAAGTGTTGAAGAAGTCTTGATAATAACAAAATATGAGAAATATACCAATCCCAATAACACCAAGTAAAAATATATATTTTTATATTTATTTATTTTTCCTCATTAAAATGCAACATACTTTTTAAATAACTTCATATGGAAACAGAATTTAAAATATTCCATGCTATTGTCGGTAAAATTACACTACAGAAAAAGTTGCTGCGGTGGTCCCATATTTTTTTGGATGAAATAGGTGCAGAAATATTCAAGATGGCGCTGACAATATGGCGGCCAAAAGAATTAATTTTGTCTGATTTTCTCCAAAATTGGTGTTGTGAATATACGCTTATTTTGCAACAAAATATTCAATATCAGATTTAATATTGCCCGAAAAACTCCCTAAATAAAATAATCTGAATAATACGGCAGACAGTGCTAAAACTACAATTCTGGCGAGATGGGGAAACCCAGAGAATAAACGGCACGGCGGCGGTTTGATTCGGTGCTTCCCCAAATTCCGAATGCGACGTCACCACTGCTATAAAAGCGAGAAGACAGCGGCGTAATTAAGGACATTACGGGTTGTTCTCTTAGAGTCAACTTGTCCTTTTTCCGATCGAGCTTAGCTCTCGGGGGCCACGTTGACTGTTCTATTTTTTAGGCAGCTCGTGGTTCTTAAAGTGGGTTGTCTTTGACAACATAAAATTCTACAGACAATACAGATCGTGCACGTATCTTAATTCCTGAAATTGACACCGTCGATAAAAAGACGAGGTCAGTGGCGCGTACGAGTTACTGAACCGACGCGTCCTGACTTTTAAACATAATTACCAGAACGTGACCAAGTGGAGATAACCTGATATTGACACTGCGACTAATAGTTAACTTTGTGTTGGCTATAAAGTTATGAATACCGATCTTGACAAATCCCGAACGTGACAGAAGAAAGTCAAAACTTACCCTCCCCGCCACAGTGATACGGCAGAGATACATGTTTCGTCTCTACTAGACTCATCAGGGTACCGACATGCACCTGGCTGTGCAAAAGATAGATCGGAAGGAAGCATGCAAATACTGAACGCGGCCTCGCCGACCTCCCGCCGGATGGCGTATATATGTTTATGCGGCTTTCACGGATTCACCCGTGTGAGATGCAATAGCAGTGGATATATCCACATTATGCCGTTGTCGTGCTGAAATCACATTCAGCAAACGTACAACTATATGCAGCTCCGTGTATAGAATGAAGTAAAATACGAACAGTAAATGCAAACTTCTCCCCATCCTATCCCTTCTGTGTTAGAGGTTGCACAGTTAGAATAAATTGGTATAAAACGCAAATTTATCTTATTCCACTACCATCGAGATGATGGCCTACCTGTACCACCATACCGAGAAGAAAGTCAAAACTTACCCTCCCCGCCACAGTGATACGGCAGAGATACATGTTTCATCTCTACTAGACTCATCAGGCTACCGACATGCACCTGGCTGTGCAAAAGACAGATCGGAAGGAAGCATGCAAATACTGAACGCGGCTTCGCCGACCTCCCGCCGGATGGCGTATATATGTTTATGCGGCTTTCACGGATTCACCCGTGTGAGATGCAATAGCAGTGGATATATCCACATTATGCCGTTGTCGTGCTGAAATCACATTCAGCAAACGTACAACTATATGCAGCTCCGTGTATAGAATGAAGTAAAATACGAACAGTAAATGCAAACTTCTCCCCATCCTATCCCTTCTGTGTTAGAGGTTGCACAGTTAGAATAAATTGGTATAAAACGCAAATTTATCCTATTCCACCACCATCGAGATGATGGCCTACCTGTACCACCATACCGAGAAGAAAGTCAAAACTTACCCTCCCCGCCACAGTGATACGGCAGAGATACATGTTTCGTCTCTACTAGACTCATCAGGGTACCGACATGCACCTGGCTGTGCAAAAGATAGATCGGAAGGAAGCATGCAAATACTGAACGCGGCCTCGCCGACCTCCCGCCGGATGGCGTATATATGTTTATGCGGCTTTCACGGATTCACCCGTGTGAGATGCAATAGCAGTGGATATATCCACATTATGCCGTTGTCGTGCTGAAATCACATTCAGCAAACGTACAACTATATGCAGCTCCGTGTATAGAATGAAGTAAAATACGAACAGTAAATGCAAACTTCTCCCCATCCTATCTTCACTGTGGTGGGGAGGGTAAGTTTTGACTTTCTTCTCGGTATGGTGGTACAGGTGGGCCATCATCTCGATGGATGTGGAATAGGATAAATTTGCGTTTTATACCAATTTATTCTAACTGTGCAACCTCTAACACAGAAGGGATAGGATGGGGAGAAGTTTGCATTTACTGTTCGTATTTTACTTCATTCTATACACGGAGCTGCATATAGTTGTACGTTTGCTGAATGTGATTTCAGCACGACAACGGCATAATGTGGATATATCCACTGCTATTGCATCTCACACGGGTGAATTCGTGAAAGCCGCATAAACATATATACGCCATCCGGCGGGAGATCGGCGAAGCCGCGTTCAGTATTTGCATGCTTCCTTCCGATCTGTCTTTTGCACAGCCAGGTGCATGTCGGTACCCTGATGAGTCTAGTAGAGACGAAACATGTATCTCTGCCGTATCACTGTGGCGGGGAGGGTAAGTTTTGACTTTCTTCTCGGTATGGTGGTACAGGTAGGCCATCATCTCGATGGTGGTGGAATAGGATAAATTTGCGTTTTATACCAATTTATTCTAACTGTGCAACCTCTAACACAGAAGGGATAGGATGAGGAGAAGTTTGCATTTACTGTTCGTATTTTACTTCATTCCATACACGGAGCTGCATATAGTTGTACGTTTGCTGAATGTGATTTCAGCACGACAACGGCATAATGTGGATATATCCACTGCTATTGCATCTCACACGGGTGAATCCGTGAAAGCCGCATAAACATATATACGCCATCCGGCGGGAGGTCGGCGAAGCCGCGTTCAGTATTTGCATGCTTCCTTCCGATCTGTCTTTTGCACAGCCAGGTGCATGTCGGTAGCCTGATGAGCCTAGTAGAGACGAAACATGTATCTCTGCCGTATCACTGTGGCGGGGAGGGTAAGTTTTGACTTTCTTCTCGGTATGGTGGTACAGGTAGGCCATCATCTCGATGGTGGTGGAATAGGATAAATTTGCGTTTTATACCAATTTATTCTAACTGTGCAACCTCTAACACAGAAGGGATAGGATGGGGAGAAGTTTGCATTTACTGTTCGTATTTTACTTCATTCTATACACGGAGCTGCATATAGTTGTACGTTTGCTGAATATGATTTCAGCACGACAACGGCATAATGTGGATATATCCACTGCTATTGCATCTCACACGGGTGAATCCGTGAAAGCCGCATAAACATATATACGCCATCCGGCGGGAGGTCGGCGAAGCCGCGTTCAGTATTTGCATGCTTCCTTCCGATCTGTCTTTTGCACAGCCAGGTGCATGTCGGTACCCTGATGAGTCTAGTAGAGACGAAACATGTATCTCTGCCGTATCACTGTGGCGGGGAGGGTAAGTTTTGACTTTCTTCTCGGTATGGTGGTACAGGTAGGCCATCATCTCGATGGTGGTGGAATAGGATAAATTTGCGTTTTATACCAATTTATTCTAACTGTGCAACCTCTAACACAGAAGGGATAGGATGGGGAGAAGTTTGCATTTACTGTTCGTATTTTACTTCATTCTATACACGGAGCTGCATATAGTTGTACGTTTGCTGAATGTGATTTCAGCACGACAACGGCATAATGTGGATATATCCACTGCTATTGCATCTCACACGGGTGAATCCGTGAAAGCCGCATAAACATATATACGCCATCCGGCGGGAGGTCGGCCAAGCCGCGTTCAGTATTTGCATGCTTCCTTCCGATCTGTCTTTTGCACAGCCAGGTGCATGTCGGTACCCTGATGAGTCTAGTAGAGACGAAACATGTATCTCTGCCGTATCACTGTGGCGGGGAAGGTAAGTTTTGACTTTCTTCTCGGTATGGTGGTACAGGTAGGCCATCATCTCGATGGTGGTGGAATAGGATAAATTTGCGTTTTATACCAATTTATTCTAACTGTGCAACCTCTAACACAGAAGGGATAGGATGGGGAGAAGTTTGCATTTACTGTTCGTATTTTACTTCATTCTATACACGGAGCTGCATATAGTTGTACGTTTGCTGAATGTGATTTCAGCACGGCAACGGCATAATGTGGATATATCCACTGCTATTGCATCTCACACGGGTGAATCCGTGAAAGCCGCATAAACATATATACGCCATTCGGCGGGAGGTCGGCGAAGCCGCGTTCAGTAATGCATGCTTCCTTCCGATCTGTCTTTTGCACAGCCAGGTGCATGTCGGTACCCTGATGAGTCTAGTAGAGACGAAACATGTATCTCTGCCGTATCACTGTGGCGGGGAGGGTAAGTTTTGACTTTCTTCTCGGTATGGTGGTACAGGTAGGCCATCATCTCGATGGTGGTGGAATAGGATAAATTTGCGTTTTATACCAATTTATTCTAACTGTGCAACCTCTAACACAGAAGGGATAGGATGGGGAGAAGTTTGCATTTACTGTTCGTATTTTACTTCATATATATATATATATATATATATATATATATATATATATATATATATATATATATATATATATGTTTAAACGGCTTTCACGGATACCTCCGTGTGAGATGCATTAGCAGTGGTTATATCCACATTATGCTGTTGTAGTGCTCAAATCACATTCAACAAATGTACCACTATATACAACTCCGTACGTAAATGAAGTAAAATGCGAAACAGTAAATGCAAACTTATCTCCATCATATCCTTTCTGTGTTAGAGGCTGCATACTTAGAATAAATTGTTATAAAATACAATCTATCCTATTCTACCACCATCGAGATGGTGGCCTACCTGTACTACCGAGAAGAAAGTCAAATCTTACCCTCCCCGCCACACTGATACGGCAGAGGTACATGTTTCGTCTCTCACTAGACTCATCAGGGTACCGACATGCACCTGGCTGTGCAAAGGACAGATCGTAAGGAAGTATGCAACACTGAACGCGGCTTCGCCGACCTCTCGCCGGGTGGCGTATATATGTTTATACGGCTTTCACGGATACCGCCGTGTGAGATGCATTAGCAGTGGTTATATCCAAATTATGCTGCTGTAGTGCTGAAATCATATTCAGCAAACGTACAACTATATGCAACTCCGTACGTAAATGAAGTAAAATGCGAAACAGTAAATGCAAACTTCTCTGCAACATATCCTTTCTGTGTTAGGTAGGCCACCATCTCGATGGTGGTGGAATAGGATGGATTGTATTTTATAACAATTTATTCTAACTGTGCAGCCTCTAACACAGAAAGGATCTGATGGAGAGAAGTTTGCATTTACTGTTTCGCATTTTACTTCATTTACGTACGGGGTTGCATATAGTTGTACGTTTGCTGAATGTGAGTTCAGCACTACAACAGCATAATGTGGATATAACCACTGCTAATGCATCTCACACGGAGGTATCCGTGAAAGCCGTATAAACTTATATACGCCACCCGGCGAGAGGTCGGCGAAGCCGCGTTCAGTATTGCATATTTCCTTCCAATCTGTCCTTTGCACAGCCAGGTGCATGTCGGTACCCTGATGAGTCTAGTGAGAGACGAAACATGTACCTCTGCCGTATCACTGTGGCGGGGAGGGTAAGCTTTGACTTTCTTCTCGGTATGGTAGTACAGGTAGGCCACCATCTCGATGGTGGTGGAATAGGATGGATTGTATTTTACAACAATTTATTCTAACTGTGCAGCCTCTAACACAGAAAGGCTATGATGGAGAGAAGTTTGCATTTACTGTTTCGCATTTTACTTCATATATATATATATATATATATATATATATATATATATATATATATATATATATATAAATATATATTCAATGTTGCAACACGTGACTATGTGACTTTAGCATGATGGTGGAATAGGATGGATTGTATTTTACAATAATTTATTCTAACTGTGCAGCCTCTAACACAGAAAGGCTATGATGGAGAGAAGCTTGCATTTACTGTTTCGCATTTTACTTCATATATATATATATATATATATATATATATATATATATATATATATATATATATATATATATATATATATTCAATGTTGCAACACGTGACTATGTGACTTTAGCATGATTTAAATAAGTAAACTTGTTTTTAATTAGTGAATTTAAAATTATTGAATCTAACAAATTTTCATAGTCAGTGACAGAACAAGAAAACTATCCAACTATTGACGGTAGATTGTTGTGTGTGATTATTTAAAGAAGAAAAAAATCATAACTGGCATTCGAACTCAAAGGAGTTGACGGCAGGAATGTAGAGTGAAGTCTTGTTGAAATTATTGTTGATTTGATTGACTGAATGAAATAACAGGTTAAAGTTGGGAAGCTATTACAAAGTCTAGAGACTTACTGTATAGAGCTTCAGGATTAATAGATCCTTAAAGGTGTATCTCCAGTAGGTTAGAGATTCGGATTCGAAGATAATGTGTGAAGCCGTTTCAGTCTCTTCATCACATAGTCTACACGTTGGTTCTTTATTATAAATGCTCGCCTCTTACCCACAATGTGTTTCCAGTGGTTCTGATGCTGATAATTTATCTACCAGTATATCTACCCACGAATATCAGCCTTAGTGATGTCAAATACTGCTTCCAATCCAATAAATGGGCTAGCAGATCGTTGTCTTCTAAGTTGCTTTTTCGTTGCTTAGAATACTCTTGTGTCCTGATACACACATAAGAAAAAGCTTGTTGTGCTTTGCCATCGCGATAAGGTTAAAAAGCATTTTCAGATCTATTTAGATTTTTTCTGAGCGCTTTTAGCACTGCCTGAAAAAAAATGAGAATGATTTTGTCCCTGTAACCTCTTTCCAGATTCCCCAGAAGAGCTGCTCAAAAATTAATTCACAATTTGCCATCATATACAGGAATAAAAAAAGCTTCTTTTACTCCATTTCGGCGGCTCTCGAGGTCTATTTGCTTCATTATTTCAGGTAACTTTCTAATAAATCATCTTTGGTGTTCTTCTGTCAATTTGCAAGTACTAGATTTCAAAATGAACGATAACGTCAAGATATCTAGTACATTAAATAACTATGAAAAGAAAGCCCAAACTAGCTTAGTTGACACTATTGTCTTTATCACTGGCTTAGAATCATGCGTTAGATAAGCTGGAAATCCTTAGACTCTCCTTGATGGTTCAGTCTCAAATTAGATAAGAGTTTCAACTTTATAATTTCGAAACTCTAAGGGTTTAGCAAACCATCCATGGTTTCAGGATCTCCTACACAGGCTAGGAAATTTTCAAATATACTATCGAAATGTTATAAATGTGGACGTTTAGGATATTTATTCAATAAGTATTGGGTCAAAACAATCCAAAGACGTAACTATACTCAGGGAAATTTTCAAGGGTATTCTCTTAATTAGAAAAATCATTAAGGCCCATATATTTTCACAACAAAATCAATCCCAGCTACAATTTCGTCCTTTAGCCAACCAGCGAAATCTAAAATTTTAATAGAATCTATTAAGTGAACAAACCTAGGAAGAGGATTCCCAACAATACGAGGAAAATCCTCTAGTTTTTGATGAATAGGATTAAGGTTTTGAAAATTATGGTCATGAAAATAATTTATATTGTAGTGGTTTGCAACCGAATGATGAAATTAAAATTTTTTCAGTTGCCTATACTAAAATCATTCCTTGAACGAGACAACCCCGATGACGGACTTTTTGGAATTTATTCATGATCAAATTAGCAATTTCAATTTGGGTAGTATAAATCCAAATTTAAATTTTCTGGAATAGAAATTTTTCTAAACTTACCTTAAGCCGTTAATCTTTAAAATCTTTGAATAACTAACAATTAATTATTGAAACCGTAGCAGGCATATTCATTTTCAAAAATTATATTGACCTAAAACTTCTATGAAATAATCCCTATAAATATCACTATCTAGGAAATAACTAAACAAAAATTTCTTAAAAATGAAAAAAAGCACGCTAGTACTATTCAATAAAGGTGACACCCACAAAGTCTCTATTTACGATCTTGACATAGAATTTGTTGGAATATTAGGCTTCGATTTTTTGGAACTTTAACTCTAATGGTAATACATGGAAATCAATTCTATACAGGTTCATATCTAATTAGTTGTAGAAAAAAAAACAAAAGTTTCTAATATTTCATATATTTTTTTTTTAGGAAAATGAATAGACTCTTCTGAAATATATATATATATATATATATATATATATATATATATATATATATATATATATATATATACATATATATATATATATATATATATATATATATATATATATATATATATATATATATATATTACGCATATCCAGGGTGCAAGTGGTAAAAAATATCGAAATTCTAAATCGTATAGGAAAACAGAAATAAATGATTTTGTTAATAAAAGAAAGAGAAGTTAAATATTTGGGACACGTTATGAGCGGACAACAGTATCAAATCCTGAAATAAATGATTAAGAAAAAAGTTCAAGGAATAAGATCTTTTTGGAGATGTTAGAAGTCTTATCTAAAGAACTTGTAGATAGTTTGGATGCTTATCTCTCGCTATATTTTGCCTAACGATGTCAAAAAACATGCTTATAATTTGGATCGCCAACTTTCGCATGGAGTTAGCGCAATCAGAAGAATAATTAATTGCTCTCAATCGAACCCTTAAAAAGTAACGAACAAATCTTAAACTGTAATAGTTGTGGAAACAAAAACTCATATTAAGGATTAATTGAGTTTTGAACACTGAAACTAAGAAGAGGAAATTGCGCTAATACAACTTTGTTTAGAATATGCTGAGATAATTTTTTACGTAGAGAATTATAAATTAGCTTTCACCACTTAAATCAACCATACGAAAAGAACTGATAATTCCAAGCCTGTATTTACAAGTTTTTATAAGGTACCCGCAAGTACCCAAAGCAGAACATTATCTGGCTATTGGTGTCACCCTGAACCATATCTGTGTGAGTTGTGCCAAGCAAATTAGATGTATCTAGTAAATAGATATGGTGGATAGTCATAGATTATCGCAAGCTTAACGAATTGACGATTGATGATAAATATTCTTTGCAACATTTCTTGCCTTTTATACTAGTTTGTAATGTATCTAACTTGGATCTTGAGTCTGGTTTTGATCAGATTAAAATAAAGTCTAGCGGTATTTCTAAAACCGCTTTTGTTTTGTCGATAATATCTTCTATAAGTTTAAAAAGGCTTGGACGATATCTTACTAGGCATGCAAAGTGCCTTGCATTGTTTACTTAGACGATAAAATCATATATTCTCCTACCATCCATGAATAGACGGATCGTACCAGAGATGATTTTAAAAGAAGCCTTAAAGCCAATTTAAAAATTAGGTTAGGGGACTCATGTGCTTAGAAAAATAACGAGGTAAAATAAATTAAATCCGTCCAAGATAGAATTTATCCAACAATTTCTCGAACCTGAAACACCAAAGAAGTAAAGTTCTTTCTTGGGTTGGCAGGCTACTACCATCGCTTAATATCTAATTTTCCCAAAACCTTCAAGAAAATGGTGAATTAAACTTTTTCGATATAGACTGTAAAACATTATTTAATGGTGTTAAATAGGTTCTAATCTCCGATTATATCTAATTTATCTCGGTTTCTAAGAGATTACAACAGACATAAGTGTGTTCGAAATTGGTGCCGTTCTCTCTCAGATGCTTATAGAAAAAGACTTTTTTATAACTTTTGTATCTCTTTGTAACAACTTTTGTCCTTCCTTCTTTAGTATAAAGTTTAGCCTAATAACGGATCGCAGATCCTTGACCTTATAAAACCCGGAAGTAGACCATCAAGAAGGTGCCTTAAACTAGAAGAATATTTCGAGCAAAATGTCGAATTTAAAATAACAACAGTAAATATGACAAACAGCAAATCAGCGAAAAACAGGAAGTATTTCATTTAGCCACTTCTATTTGATCCAGTTGTTTAATATTTTCTATAAAGCCCAAAATGAGTTTGACATTTTGAAAAGATATTGTATCGAAAATAACCTGGAACTCCCAATCTTTTTATATGATTTCAGACAAAGAAGTATCAGAAGAACTAACAAACACTTGTAAAATATATCAAAAAGACAATATATCTATGAAAAATCTAAGTAGACCGCAAGTTAGTATTACATCATTTTATTAAAAATAGTATGTGATGATGGCAGAGAATTTGAAAACACATTCATGAAAGATCCCTGCTACTTTTTCGATACTAAGTTATGTTTCATGAGTATTAGTCACCCATATTCTAATAGGTTAGGGAAAAGAAGAAAAATGCTACAATAATATGAAAAAAAAAACTTTCGGATTTACCCCCACGAGTTAGAATTTGAATACTCCGCAATCAGAGCTCCCGATAAACTATATAATATAGAGGAATATATACGTATGTGGCAGATTTTAATAACAGAATGGAACACTATTTTGATGCTGCACGGGACTAAACCGACACACCAAACAAAAATCTAAAGAAACGCACTATCAAAAGTCGTAAAAAATTGTTACGAATACAAAGTTAAGGACAAAGTGTACTTAAAAGAATCTCAAATTAGAACTAAAGGCCGAAAGTTTATTTATGGTTCTCTTGAAATTACGTGAATTTTTGGAAATCCAGCAATTCGTATTAATCCAGAAACAAATAAATCAATTAAAATTAACTCTGACAAATTAAAACCTTAATTTGTATACATGTTCTTTCTTTTACAGATTCTGTGCATTAATTTCAGTTACATCTTTCTAATACGTGATAATACCACAAATAGAACCTTCGGAACTTTCTTTTATGAGCAAAATACCATTGAAATATCAAACAACATATAAACATTTTTTGTCTATCAAGACCTTCTGTTTATAAAAAAAATTACATAATAATAAAATTGCAAATTCCTTGTTAGATAATCTTGCCTAACTAGAAACAGTATCATCGAGACTAGCAAACTTTGAGGGAAGGTACACATTTAAATTATTCGACTTGGACATAACTCTGTTAACCAGAAATATAAAAATATGATAGCAGACGCAGAAAGCTTCGTCTATCTGAAAAATGTGGAATAATTACTGGAATGGGAATAATTTAATTTATTAGCAATCGAAAGTTTTAACTACATCATATAAAAATTAAGAATCAACAAAGATACTATTAACTACAAATAAAACATACAAATGAACATATCGGATGACGTAGCTTTTTATTGACTAAAACTAGATATTTTAGATTTATGGAAATCTCTTATAAACAACCTTAACGATATCCTAAGTGCTGCTAGATTCACTCACCTTCAAATTTTACGGTTACATTATGACCCCCATTAAATCTTTAGAGTCACTTTAACGAATTCTTCAATCTTTACACACAAAATAACTCACTACTTCCAGTTTACTTCTCTAGTTTTGCTCTAAATTACTATTTATTCTAAATATGCCTCTGGTAGAAATTTATTCTATGTATCATCTTTATCCTATCACAATATCGGCCAGTTGCGTGGAGTTTCTCTTCATTATCTCTACTATTTAAAAATACATTGCGAGCGATGGTGATGCGATGCTTTACGTTTCACTCCAAAGCTTGGAGACTCTTAGGATATTTATTTAGTCTCAATTCAAGATCTGCTCCGAAGTGCCTTCACATCCGATAGTTCGTGACTCCATCTGTAGAGCACAGCTCCGAAATCAACTAATTTACCCACTTCCAAGAATTTGCCATTCAAATCCGCTCCTAGTAAAAGAATGCAATGTCCATCAAATCGACCAGAATCATTGGTTGAGTTCAGAATTAGATCAACTAACCTTCACCGTGAAATACGATGGAAGATAACCAACTACAAATGTCGTCCAAGCCTTCTACGCCTTCAACCCGATTGCAGCACATTTATTGGTACCACCAGAGTCCATAAAGGGTCTGATCAATGTATATCAAAACGTCACCTACAGGAACCTATCAATAGAGGTTTCAGCCAAGTGTTCCGAAGAATTGATCCATACCAGATATTAACTAAACTCTTAAAGTTGAACAAAATCAATATCTATGACCCCAACATCGTTGAACTTAAAATAGACCAGTGCTTGGAAGGGTTGGATAAAATCTTCTCCCAACGTTGTGTAAACAAATAACTATCCTGGTTTAATATGCGGGCGATAGTCATAATCGTTCCCTTAGATATCATCTATATCATGTACAACTGTCAAGGCAGAAGATTGTCAATGACAACGATTTTCGTTCAGGATCAAGACCAATAAACCGCAAACTTGACTCTAGTCTCTGTAGTATTTTTTCGAAAAGAAGACCCATTATGCGCCTTGAAAAATTAGTACGTTAGAAAGAAATGGAACGCTGCGAGGAAGACTAAAAAGTTAATGCAAGGTACCAACTTTCATTAAAAATAGGAAGTTATTCTATGCAATTCTACATGCATGCCTTATATTAATTATATCTTCATTCACCGCGTCTTAGATTACTCAATGCCAACTCAACCCGTTTTTTCTTACTAGGCAAAAGCAGCAACATTACAATACGTAAATACGTGGCTTTTATCGTGTGAACTATGCTGAATCTGCTAGAAGATTAGATAGATACTTCAGGTTTTTGAACGTAAAGGTAGCCGTACTGAAGTCAAAAGTAAAATATCGTTAAAAAACTATTAAAAAATAATTGTTTGACACCTCATTCATTCATCAAAATTGATTAAGTCTTTTAGGCGCGACTAGGGCACAAAGAATCAGGCATAAATACATGCAAACATACATACTCTTCGCGCAGTCGAGTAATAACAACTGAACTAAACCGACTGGAAACTAGACGGCTTGACTGTGTCGCTTTCTATTTTATTTGCAATTTTTTGATTTTCGAATCCACTTCTCCTTCAACATTGTATGCTTGCTATAATTTGCGGTAAAGAATACTTAAATCAATTTCTTTTTGTCATTTGTTAATATGGAAAATTACAAAATAGTAGAACTAAGAATAAACACTTCCATCACTTATCGAAAGTCAAGTGCCCATTGAATGATATAAACAATTATCCATAGATGAAATCACGGTCGCAGGCGGCTTTTGTCAAAGTCTCAAAGGCCGTATTGGCCTTTCGGCGCATGTCAAAGGCGGCCGACGCGCGACACCGTAGGTATAGTGAGCGTGAACTTGCGCGGCCGCTACGTGACAAAAAGTGATACAAACAAATTTAAGCCTTATAATAATAGGGCTATTCTTTTGAGTCATTATCACTTTCACTTCTATCACTTGTAGTAATCATGATCACTTCAGCCCAATGACAAGTAAATGCATATTCAAAAGAACATGAAGTTATCAGTTTCACTTTGATCAATTGATAATTGCTCAAAAGAATATAGCCAATATTGATGAAGTTGGTAATATTTTAAAGTTTGTCGTTAGAGTTGAAGTTTCAGAGTTTTCACACTTTAAATTTATACATGTGACGTCACGAAGCTTATGACTCGGCGCCCCCCTTTGTCACACAATGTCACATTTTATTGACCCCTACCCTCCCCCTTAACCTGTAACGTAATTTGTGAATGACCCCAAAGAATTTTTTATTACGAAATTGCTTAATCAAAAAAAGGCTCTATCAGTCGATCTGTATTGTTATGAGAAGTAGGTGGATAAAATTTTAGCTAAATCGATATATAAACCAATCGAGAAATAATGTGTTTGAAATTTGAAAGCTCAAGCTGATGTTCCCATTTCCTTAAACAAATATTATCACATTTCAAATTGAACAGTCGATATTCCCTAGTTTTTAAAATTCATGTGCGCAAAGATACAGTGTCATTTCTCCATTTAATATAAACATGCACTTATAGTATATGTTAATGTTTAGTTACAGTGAATACTTTTCTTCATATATGCAGGCTCTATGATTGATACATGATGTATTCTAATGTTTTGTCTCTTCTTTTATTGTATATATTTGATATCTTGAGAAATATTTGTAATCTTTAAGTTCAAATAATAATAATGAAATTATGAAAAAGTTCAATAGCAACATGTTTATTGTCTGCTTAACTTGTACTCCATGAATCGAGACCCTTCATCTTAGCCGAAAACCGGAATAGTCCCTCGTCGACTGTTTGAGAAACCTAGGCCATCCAAGCGTATTTTGACCATCAAATTGTATAAAATAGGTAAGTGCATCCCAGGTTAATTAAAAGTAAATAAGTTTAATATAAATGAGTGGAAGGAAAAAAGATAATATTTGTTATTATTTTATAGAAAAAACAAAAAAAGGAAAGACTGGTTGTGGAGCAATTTCTAGAAATTGTAATAAAGAAATGGAAGGTCAAGTGCAAAACGTAGATGTTGATACAGAAATCACCGAAGTAGCTAAAGAAGAAGTTGATTTAATTGCAGGTATGTAATGTGATTTATTTTTACCTTCTTAGTATGCTAGTAAGGAAGTTATTGTTTTCGGAAAAAATGTTTTTTGGATTCCAAAAATAATGCACGTTTGGATGCCTTTAAGTGGATCTGCACTATTTAAAAAGTTTTTGTTTGTCGGTCTATCACGATGTTTCACAATTTTACGTAAACCTTTTAATCGATTTGAAACAAATTGAAAATTAATCATATTGACTTTGAGTTTGAACCGCAATCGGAAAGGGCTGTTTTGACAGCTGTCAAAATTAAAACGTATATATCTCAGTTATTTATGGACGGATTTCGAACAAATTTGAATGATTGTTTTAAAATATACAAGAGATTTTTTTTTAACAATGACAATTTAAATTCTCATATTTTTTTAAAAGATTTCGGCTAAAAAAGTGGAGAATTGAATTTCATTAAAAATATATACACTGGTTCTAAAATTGCTATATTTTATGTTTGACATTAATAGCTATGAAACTTTAAATCCATATGTCTCCTTTATCTTTATATTTTACTCCATTTTGAACAAATTTAAGTTCTTTCAGAAAGTTGAATGGTGGAGTTAGAAATAGCTGTGAAGGTTTTTAATTTTGTATT
This sequence comes from Diaprepes abbreviatus, assembly GCA_034092305.1. NCBI lineage: Eukaryota > Metazoa > Arthropoda > Insecta > Coleoptera > Curculionidae > Diaprepes > Diaprepes abbreviatus. Next base: position 23,455 of record JASJET010000250.1, read on the forward strand.
TTGTATTTATATTTATATTTTTTTACAGAAAATGAAAACTCACGCAACACAAACATTCCAAGCAATGCGGCTTCAACAAGTTCAACCAGTAGTTATCAATAACGATCATTTCCAAGCAAAGATTTGTCTGCAAATTTACCATTACTCGAGGTAATATATTTTACTGATTCACTAATTAACTCTAAGAAAAGAAAAACTAGTTCCTTAGCAAATTTAGAGAACTTCGTTGTGTGAACACATGCAAATAAAAACTAAGAAATAGACATACAAGTTGCCAAAGTTGTATTTGCAGCTAACAGTAGCTTTAGATGTGTCGACAATCCTCATGTAAAATAAGAGATCGAAATTCAGGAAAAATAATTTCTACAAACCTTTTAGATCAAATTTATGATTTCGAAAAAGCAAAATGTTTTGGAGATCTTTCTGGACAGGGCGTTAAGATGTCGATTGATTGGTCTAATGTGCATAATGAGCCTATAGTCCGTGCAACAATAATTACTAAAGATGAACGTAGATTCTTATATGAAACATTACATACTTCGTAAACCTAAATAAAACTGTGACATTAAATCATTTTTAACAGATAATGCGGCGAACATGGCAGTTATGAGAATAACTATACAAGACAAGTTAGACATTAGGGGAAGAATCATAAAATATGGATACTCAGCTCATCTTCTAAACCTACTCTGCAAAGACTTAAAAATAAGAGATAAACATATTACACAAGTCATTAAATATTTCAGAAGTAATCACTTGGGAGGAGCAAAGTACAAACAGGCTGATGGAAAAGCACTAGTGCCTCCCAGTGACGTAAGATGGAACAGTATGGCAGATTGTCTAGATGTATATGTAAACCAATTGGAAAAACTATTAAAAATTTTTGAAGATAATAGAAAAGAAATACACTCGACTATATACCAAAAAGTTTCAAATATTGGTCTTAAATATATAGGGGTGGAAATTAATAAATTACAAAGAAAAAATTGTTTTCTATCGGACGATATGGAAGGAATTGAGAAGTATATTCAAGGATGAATTAGAATTATCGTTATCCCAGCTTAATATTGTTCAAAAACGATATAAACAGGCACTTACGGACTATCACTTTTTAGCTTATATTTTAGAGGTAACTAAAACTAAATATAAACTGACTGATGTAGAGAATGATGAAGCTTGAAATACTGTGAAAGAAATGTCTGAAAGTATTGGATTTCTTCCATTTTTATAAAACTCCAAGCTAAAATGGAACAATTTCAACAATTATGTTTTCATAGGATGTTTTATCCAATGTTAGTGCCCTACAGTGATGGGTCTCACAAAAAATATTACTGATGTTGAACGTTTTCTTCAAATTCGGAAGGTTTTTTTTTGTGCTATCTCGTCATCAACTTCAGTAGAAAAGGTTTTTCTACATTCGGGCTCCTTCACTCGCATGTTTGAAATATATTAGGAACAGAAAAATCAGGAAAGTTAGTATTCCTTTACAGATAATATAACGAAAATTGAAAATGTATGTTATTATTCATAAACTATCTACCTGTTTTAAAAAGTGTTTTCTTATTTATGATTATTTTGTAATGTTTCGTGTTTATTTTGCAACATAAAAAAATCATGTAATTTAAATCAAATGATTTAAATAGGATGAACTCTGTTTATATATATATATATATATATATATATATATATATATATATATAGGATGAGCCATTTTAATGTAGACATTTAAATTTCTTTTAAAATACTCCAATGGTTTAGACAAAAATTGTCAATTACAGAGGGGCCATTTATTTGTACTAATAACCTTGACTTTAAGGTCAATTTTAAAGATCATTTGAAAGTCACGGTGATTTTTTTTTAATTGAAACCAACATTTTTTATTGCAGAAATGGAAGACGGAGAAAATTTCTAACCCAATGATATGAGAACATAAGGTGTAAAATCACATCTAGAGGTCATTTGAAGGTCAAATGTTCTCATGCCTTGGATTGATGTGAATGAATCAATAATTCGGCAACTAAGAGTGATGGAGAAAAACATTTTCTACACAAATTTCTGGAAATCAAATTGTATATATTAAGGTGACCTCAAATTTGACCTTGACTTTGACCTTGAATGACGTATCAAGGTCATGATAATTTTTTTAAATGGGACCTTGAATGGAGAGAGTGAAGCATACATTGAAAGCCCGTCATCCTATGAGTAAAATTTGTCCTTTACTTGAAAGTAAGCACTACGAAGATAAGCTCCAAACTGTTCATGACCTCATCGAGTGGTAATGTGGTTCCATCTAATAATGTTGCATCATTTGAAAGCCCAGAAACTTTCCATATTAAAAGTTATAAGTCTATTGTTTGGCTTCGAACGAATGCTACTAATAATATTTACAAATGTGTAGAAATTTATTATATGTGTTCGTCTTACCTTTCAAAGAGTGTAATATTTTTAGCAGAAACCTTGCTAGTACACCTGTTGAGAATAATCTGGAACTAGTTACCGGTCTTAGTGGTATGTTGGTAGTCCGTAAATATATAGTAGCTTACTGTAGTGTGGTGTGAGCGTAGATAGTAGTTTGTCAGATATATGATCTTTGTATTGCTTTAGTGCTCGGTAGATTTTTGACTGTTGACTTGGTCGGATCACGAGCTAGCAGTCTATATTTTTCTTTTTTCTAGGACATACCCAACTTTTTGGTTGTATGATACAACGTCCAAGATTACCGTTGCATTTCCTTTACCCGCTGGTAGAATTATAATGGATTCATCACAACGAAGTAGTTTTAAGGGTAATGCTTCTGTCTTGAAGAGATTCCGACGGGATTTTTCTTGTTTCCCAAGGTTGACTTTATTTTCTGTCTAAACTCGCCGGCATGGTTCTCATTGACTTGAAGTGATTCTATAGGGCTTATGATGTCTACAGCGTATCTGTTTGTAAGTGCTGTTACGAAATTAAGTTCCTTACCCAATTGTTGCCCTTCTGCTATTGCGAGTATCTTTGAAAATCAGTTTATAATGGTTTTCATTGAAGTTGTTTTAGGTGGAGTCGGTTGTCGTTGTGATTTTGGTTTTAGAAGTTTTTTCTAGTGTTTCCTCACTACATTTTTTTCAATATGTTGAATATATAGTCTATTTTATGGAAAATGGGCTCATGGTTATCTGATGAAGTTTCGGCATTGATTTCTTTGTATCGTTGTATTTGCTTGTCCAGAAAAATGGCTTTTTGCCATCGGTGGTAATTTTTTTGTGATCGTAGTAGTGCCGAGGGGCTGATTTCCTCCTAGACTTTAGTTTAATTGCTGATACCGGGTTCGTAAAGTTTTTAATATTTATGTGATGGTTGTAGACGATATTGAAAAATGGCTGAAATGTGGTTGTCGGACTTGCACAGTCGTTAATTTTGCCTGTAGGACGATTTGATTAGGTTGTATTTCTAATCGTTATTAAACATATTAGAGCTACAACTTAATAATAATAACAATAACAAATAACTATTAAACAACGGCATTCAAGAGGATATTTTTGAATTCTTCTACCAACAATGCACTGAAATGAATAAGGCAGTGCTGGAATATGATGGAATCAACCTATTATGCAGGTCACTACAGCCAAGAGTAAATTCATATTTGTTAGATACCATAAACAACAGTTTTGCCAGTTTATGTTTCAGAATTTCCCACACTAGAACATTTACATATGCTGATATACTGCGCCGCAATTACAGCATTCAGAACTATGCAATTTAGACTAATCATAAGGTAGCGAAAAACCACCCAAGCCCACACCTTGGATCCCGCAGTGGGAGAAAAGACTTAACACAAAAAAGTTGAAATCTTCGGAAAGACAGGGTATATTGAAGGTGTTAGAATAAGGAAACTGCAGAGACGAGTACAAAAAATGTTGATCAGGGTCCAATACTTCTACAATATGACATAATAAACAGCAATTCTGAACTATGCTTAGATAAACTAAAACAAAAGGAGAAATATAGCCAACAACAACCGGGAACAGGACAATGCCTTTTTCGAGCGATCAGAAAGGACTTTTTATTGGAAGGTAAACTCTTTACCTAATATAGTAGAAAATAAGTACCCGAATAAAGAATGCTGCGCTGGTATTTTCACGACACAACCTCTCAGTTAAATTAGAAGAATTTCACTAATAGTATATTACCAATATAAATAATATAATTAAATTACCAGAATCTAGTTGAAAGTTAGTAGCTGCACTAGCGAGCAAATATGCCAAGCTATCTCCTATGCCAGAAAGTAAGGGTGAGTTATTTAGAAATATTCCGCGATGTCGTTAGGAACTTGCATTCAATTTTACCCATATAGATCAGCAACCCATAAGCAGCTAAGAGTAAAAATATATAAACGTACCATAAAAGTCAAGTCTGACTCCGGGTCACTATAAAATAAAACAAAAAATTTATTTAACAAATAATCAGTTGGTCGATTAAATTAACCATCCTTCAATTGGAAATAATAATAAAAATAAAATAGATAATAAATAACATTGGAGACCACTGGTTACTATCAATGCTTAGTTTCATTAGCATTATTAAACAAATTAACGTAAATCTGGCAAAAATAAACGCAATTTTAATTAAGGTCCAAAGCAAGAATAACAAATCAAAATAGAATCACAATTGCCATAATATTAAGTAGCAGGCCAGGATACACATTTTGACATTAACTTTTTAATTAAATAAAATAAATAAAATTTCTGTTGATAATCTCTTGAATTTTAACTTAATTTGGCCAGTCTCAAGTAACTAAACATTGTAATCGAACACAAAAAAATTCACATTGGAGTTAAACTGAAAGTAATCAAACCACTAGATATATAATGATGCTATATTATTAAGCAAGGAAGTCGAGATTTAACTGGAAAAAAGGAACAGTAAGTTCAAATAATAATAGACATAAGTACAACCACCCACGGTCTGGTGAATCCCAAGCCAAACGACATAAATAGGGATCACACAGTAGGCCAACAAAAGGCCTTTGACTGAATACCACATGACTGGCTCGCATACTGAGATTATATAGAGTCGGTATATTCAATCGGTTTAAAATTAGTTTTTGTTGATTGTGTAAGGTCTTCGTAGGTCAGGTGGAGATGTCTCTTATTTTAGTGGTATAGGGTAACAGGTTTAACTTGGTGTTCATTGGGATTTTCGGTTGTATTAGCTCTATTCATTTCGGAAAGAGTTGTAGGAAATAGTTCAACTGAACCGTTTGACTCTGAGTGGCCTAATATTTCAAAATGTCAGTTTAAAGTCAAAAAGTCAAAATTTTTGCCCATATGATTATGTTATTAAATTTGGAGTATCTTGTAATTTTCTGGGTTTCAGACATCTTGCTTACTTAATCCTGAAACCTTTCTATCTTTAGGTATAAGGTAATATTTTGTCAAATTTTTAGTAATGTCTTTATCAGCAAAAATAAATGGAAATATCTCGAAAATAGGACATTTCATTTTCTACACGGTGACTTTTTTTGATTTGGAATTCATTTTGATAATAAAACAAATGTTCCACAGCAGATCCAGGGTGAAAGCGTAGGGGAATAATAAGGTATGTGCGGTGGTTGGGTGTTTTACTGGAAGCTATATTGATTTTATAATGATCGAGTTTGAGGTTTCCTTATAAGATATTATCGTGTATTTCGGGATTTTCTGCAACTTTGTTCTTGGATTTACCTAATTCTTTTACAGAATAAATCAAAATTTTTGATTGAAATTATGTGAGTTCTTGAAAGCGAATAATGCATATTTTAGGTATAGCATATGCGTTTTGGTTAATTTTCCCACTTTGTAGTTAATTTTGTTATCGTACTTCACAAGTTCGAAGCGCCACCGGAATCTTTAACAGAAAAGAGTCAGGTAAGAGGCCTATGATGGTTACAATAAATAGGGGCGGAAGGACTTTACTGACCGGACCATGGGGAGCAGTTTTTGTTTAATGGTAGAATATTTAGTTTCTTGCGAAGAGGTCTGGACACAAGGAAGATCTTTACCTACAAGTTCGGGATAGAATTACATTTATCACAAATGCGCTTTCATCTGTGGCAAAGAGAAAGAGTTCTTCGAAACTGGGTAAGTAGGAGGAAAAACGGAAAGTATTTCCCTTAGAGTTTATTTCAAGGTTTTGATGTTAGGGCGAAATTGTAAAAAAATCGCCGGTAGTAACCTACCAATTCTAAGAAGGATTTGGTTGGATTTTAATCCATCTTTGGTTACTATATAGCCAAGGTAGGCGACTTTTTTTCAAAAAAAAAATTAGCACTTGTCTTGCTAGATTTTTAGTTGGCTTTCGAAGACCAATGAATATTTTTTCAGTCGTTCTATGTGTCGATGTATTTTGGGAGGATAAATTATTACGTCATAAATATAAATTCAATATCTTTCACTTTGAACACCAAGCAGAATATTGTCCATGATTCTTTGGAAGTTGGATGGGTTCTTTAAGCGGAAGAGGATACAAATGGAATAATAGTGGTTACTTTTAACTGAGAAGGCTGTCTATGTCTATTATCTGGATCAATTGTTATTTGCGGTCATAAATATTGGTCTCGTATAATTTTCGATAATTTGTGACAAAGCGCTACTTTTTCTTCCGAGACATCAGATTCTTTGGATACTACCCAAACAGGGGAAGAAGAAATGGTCGGATAATTCCCTGTTCGAGCGTTTTCACAGTTTGTTATTTTAATTCTCCTTTATGGAGATAAGGGTATATATGTGATTTTGTTAATATAAGATGTACTTTGTTGGTTTCTAGCAAGTGTTCGATTCCTAATTGACTTTTTATTATTTGAATTCTATCAACTTGAACGGTATTAGGTTTATTTTGGGAAGTAAAGATTTCACTAGTGGCAAATCGTTGGGTAACTACCTTAGTTTTTTAAGTCCTGACTTGCGCTGTACTACCGTTTGGTTTACTTTTTATATGGATTATTGTTAAAAGGTGTTGGTTGGTTATAACAATTTTGTAGCCATAATCGCATGCGCTTAAAAATGCCTTCAGAGACATTTGGTCGCCTTCGAATTCTGAAATCATGGAGAGTTAGTTAGGCTCGATATTAGCATGTTCATTTTCGCTTTTCAGGGCTTGTCTTTCAGGTATTGTTATTTTATTTTATTTTTGGTAACGCATTTAAAAATTATATAAACATGATGTTAAGTTCACGAATTATTATCCGATGTTCCGCTTACGATTGCACTAGGTATCTTCAAGGATCTTTACTCCACGATATAAGACCAGTGTTCTAATTTCGTAGAGTAAAGATCTCTGAAGGTGCCTCGTAGGCATAACATCGGACAATAATTAAATTTGACACGATCTAAATCCAGGTATTTTTTTCTCTTTCGAAAATCGAACACTCAAAAAAGTCGCACTTCTTTAATATGCAACGTGACAATAAATTTCGTATATATAAAACTAGAAGAAGCATCGGTTTTGTTTTCGCAGGCTGGTTGTCATAGTCTTCAATAGGTATCCTAAAACTTTCTTTGAGGGAGGACGTCGCGTTGAGGTACTTTTTCCGTTGAGGGATGAGAATGCTCGATAATTAAAATATACGTGTTTTGTTGACGTTGAGAAATCCTACCCACTGCACCAATTATTGCCTTTATGAATTCCCAATTGACTTTTTAAAAACATTTTTTTACTTTTACATAAAACTTCAATAATAACTGTGTTACTTTATAACTTAAATTTTTAAACCAGCATTATGACGACTTAACAGCAATTAGATATAAGTGGCTTATTGGCTGGATATTTACATAAATATTAATGAAGTATCAGCATAGTTGACAGGCTGTAAGATAAGTTTCGTGACAATTCTGATTACGTTTTTTGAAATTAATCGGGTCAAGCAACTGTTTGCGAAATGCAACTTAAACAGTTACGTGTGAATCAATCATGCCTTAAAAAAAACCCACATTTTCTTTTGTGATGAAATGGTATTTACACGCGTGCTATTTCAAATGACATGACAAACTATTGTTTTTGCTTATAAATTGACATTTTTTTCTTGTTAATAAAGAACCATTAAAACTACGTGCTTAATATTATGGAATTTCGGTCAGTGGGTATGGGTGAAGGAAATTTTTCTGTCAAGTATTGTTTCGCGAGCGCTAATTATATCGCCTAGATGCGCTAATATTTTTGGAATGGAAAAATATGTACTTAGAGTTTTTAAATGTCAATTATATAATATGATATATCAAAATTTTGCAATATAGACATTTATTAATATGTTTTAATTACTTACTTGTTCTTTATTTATATAAAAAGCTAAGGTTGGTTTAGGATCGCCATAACCTGATGTACAAGTGGCAACTAGTATGTCTCCTAGCGAATATATATTTTTCAGCCCCTCTAATACAGGAGGTTCTTCAGGAAGAGCTGGAACAAAAATGAAAACTTACAAAATATACAAATAAAAACTTCTTAGGCTAACAATCTGATCTGCGTAGGCAAACTATATAGGTCGGTTTGAGCCTCTCCAAAACACACACATTTTTGCTTTGACTGATCTACTGCACATACCATAACAGACGAGGCACTATTTGATTATTGGATACACTAAATAAGTTATAGATGGTTCATTAAAGCTATGTTTACATAAAGATCAAGAATTAATAATTCGATCCTTTTCATGTAAATACTGTTGAGAAAACATAAAATTTATGCTGAAAATTAAGTGACGAAATCGAGCACATAACTTTTAAACTTCAAGAGAAACAGCAGTATATAGAGCACATTTCATTTTTGTTAAAAATATTATAACGTGAGAAAACTTTTGTTTTAGGATATATAGAGAATCAAAAAAACTTGGATGTCATAAAACGAAACCAAAAAATATTTCTGGCTGAGATCAAATCAAGTAAATACAAAATTTTTTCGATAAATGTATTCAAAATATAAAAATTTTAAATTTGTGTTTTAATTTATAGAAAAATTTCGTTAAGAAATATATATTTAAAAAAATAATTTAAAATATTTGATATATAATTTCATCTTATACTACTTTTATCAGAAAAAAAAATTTGGAAAGTTTGTGCACACTCTTCAGCGATTTTTTTTTATGATAATTCAAGTCAATAATCTCGAAATGGACAATGTGAGATAAGTTTTGTTATATAGGATGTTCGGAATTTCCCTTCGCATATTTTATAGAGGTATTTTACATATGAAAATATGAAAAAGTTTCATATGAACATATGTCCGCAAATGAGTCATAAGAGACTTAAGAAATTTTTGAAAATTTATGTTTTTAAAGTCTAGGAGAATACCCGCTTTAATTAAATCAATGCATAAACTCTGATTTATTTGTGTTTAAACTAAACATTAATGTAGGCTTAGGATGACTATAAATTTGCCGTATAAAAACACCAAGTAGCTTGTTGTTAATGTCAAAAGAATAAGGAATCACAATTATCAATTTTATTTGACGGCTCAGAATAACTACATGATATTTTACTTTTGTTATTTAATCAGTAAATTTAATTGTTTGAAAAAAATTAAAATAAAGATAAAAATATGTGTCCTAGCTAAAAAAAAGCTATAACAAATGTTGAAAATGACTCCTTTCATCTCAGTGTAGGCTGCTAAATGATTTTTCAAATTCCCTGTTTATTATAAATTTCTTGACAATAGTGCATAACGTGTTGTTCTATGTGTTGTACGTTTTCGACAGGTACTGAATAAACTAGGGACATTAAATAAGTCCCAAAAAGTAGTCTAGTGGATTTAGATTCGGTGAATGGAATGGCCCACCTCTGTCCATCCATCGGTTGAATAGGTTTGATTTAAGTGCTCTCGAACCAATATACTGGAATGAGGCGGAGTCTCATCGTGCATAAAGCCTGTCAAAGCATTTTCCAAATTCTAAATATGCGAGAACATCTAAACGTTGAGGCATAATATGCGGCCCTATTAATCGAGCTCCCAGAATACCTGTCTAAACATTGATTGAAAATTTATTTTGAAATCGAGTTTCGAAAATGATGTGGATATTTTCGTCTGCTCACACAATAAGAAAATTTACAATATCTGCAAGCGTAAATCCTGCTTTGTCAGTAAAGAAACCTTTATTAAGAAAAAATTGGTCTTGATGGTATTTTTACTACATTCATTCACAAAACTGAACTTTGGGAATTATATACTTTTTGTAAATGGTATGGGAGAAGAAGTTGTTCATTTAAAATTTCCAATTTAGTATTCTTAGAATACCTTCTTGTATAGTTATTTTTCTTGTACTTATTCCTGGATTAGTTGAACAGGTTCTCTTAAGCACTGGTGTAACTCACGGAGCAAAGTGAGATCCTATCCCCAGATCTCACTTTGCTGCCGACCTGCTTTTGGTATGAAGAAGTTCTTGGGGTTGCAGAGTTCTAATATAAAATTATGTTGTTTAAAAATTAAATATGGCTGACTAAAATATATCTATATATTTGGTGCATTTTTTGATTGTGTCCAAAATTGGTAATGAGGGTCTTCGGAGGTGTAAATAAGAATTAATTTTTTTTTTGAAAATTCAATATGGAGGATTAAATATTTATTTAGTCTAATTTCGACAAAAATTTGTATTTAGTCCATTTTCATTTTTTGTTGCAAATTTCTTGTGGTTTACAATAATCTTAAAAACGTTACCCAATTACACTTCTTGATTAGTGTTTAATTCAATAATTTATGGATAGCCTGATAAGTTCAGAACTAAAAATCGAAAAATTAATAAAAACAAAAATGAACCGCCTTTTAAAAATATGCTTAATTTTAATTATATATGTGATTTTCAGCATTTTTTAGGAGGTCAGATTTTTAAAAAATTTTGGTAGTGAATAAGTCTGTGTAATGTCGCTGTTTTGGATTTAATATCTTGTTAGTTACAAAGAAACATGTATACAACCTTATACTCTTTTTATTTATTACATTGGTATGTTTTTTGTAAAACATATATTATAATTTTTTTTAAATTCTTGTCGTTGAACTAATAAATCATTCTCATTCCTATTCTTAACTTGTCACGGACTTATATAAATTTTCCCCATGGGAAGCCTTTACAATATACCCAAAAATAAATTTCCGTAGTTTGGGTTATTAAAAATGATTGAGAAAGAGAACTTTTTTATTCAAATCAGCAAACTAGGACTTACGAAACATAAAAAGCGCAGCATTTGGAATGACTAGAAGCTGTTAGTTTTGAATAAAAAAAATTTAGTTATGGTTGCAATAATTGAAAATTCGAATTGTGATTTGCAAGTTACAGTAAAAGATCATAGGAAAAAGTTATTTTTAAATGCTTCTTTTCGGCTACAAACAAATAGCGTTCGGTGGCTTATACAGATGTACCATGCAACCCAATATCGCATAATACGCCTATAACTAGGTCTTATTCTCCGCACCATAGAGATGGTGCATATTTCTAAGCGGTTGAATGCCTAAAATATTTTTTTTTGTGCAGCATTTTATTGTGGCTTCGATCGTTGCCAACAGAATGGAAAAATGTTTATTTAATTAATTAATTAACATTAAAAAATAGCGTTCATTGTATTTTTTGAATGTGTATTGTTTATCTCAGGAACTAATCGTCATACGAAAAAATTTTTTACAGACCTTTTTGTATAAAATCACTTGGTTTCTTTTTACAAAAATCAAATTTTCAAATGTTCTAATAATTTTTTGTTTATAAAAATCTAATCCCACTCGGGCGAATTTTCATTTCAAGAAACAATCTTTAGTGGTTTTATATGCATAAAAAAATTTGGGTGAGCCCATCTAAATTAAAGAGGAGATTGGATCCTTTTAACAACAAACAAAGTTGCTGGAATTTCGTCATTGTTATAAACCAAGCAGCAGTGACGTTAAAAAAATCAAACTCGACTGCTATTGGATGTAGAGAGTTATTTTTTTTCTATATTTCTGATAAGTTGGGAACCCCTACGATCGAAGATAAATAAAGAATACCCCATATTTCAAAGCCAAGCATAAAAGGTTATCCTTTATTTTTTCAACTTGTTCTTATTACTACGTAAAAATAGAATTGTTCAAAAGTAGATTCCACTTTGAGTGAACTCGAGAACATTCCTAACAAATGTAGAAATTCTTTTCACGTAAGACATGTTGTTATATACAAATTATGATATTTCTTACACGGACCAACCGATTCATATATATATATATATATATATATATATATATATATATATATATATATATATATATATATATATATATATATATATATATATATAAAATTATTGGATGAAGCATCCCAAGGGATTCTTTTTAAAGCTATAAATAAGAAAAAAAGTTTTTGTGCAGTAGTTAACTGATTTGTAAACTGTTTTTTTTTTTAAATTTTTTTTGCAATAACTAGTGAAAAATTAATCGTGCTATGAGAGAGAGAGAGAGAATTTATAATTATTGACGCATCGACATCATAGGCCATTTAGCGTCACAGTATGATTGTATTATCTTTTATCTAATAACGATAATAATATCAAATCCCTAATTTGATACTGATTGAAAATTCAATATTAGATATGTTGTATATGTTTATTATTTTTAGAAATTTAATAACATTTTTCAAATTATTGATATTGATTGCGAGGGATTCGGCCATTGAAACAGCTGAAATGTTATGATTTTGCAAAACTCTTTTATATTCTTCACATTTATTAAATATAGGTTTCACAGTCAGAATATTATTGCAGTAGCTACAAAGAGAACGGTTGTTGCCAGAAAGGAGATAAGCATGAGTTAATCGAGAGTGACCTATAAGTAGACGACAAATTTTTGTTTGATCCCTCTTTGGAAGTTTTAAATCAAGAAAATCATTATAGATATTAGGTAAAATTTCCATAAGTTTATTATTTTCCTCTAGGATATCCCAATTCGATTCATTAAGGTTAAGTACACATTCATTAATCATGGGATGAAGGTCTTTTTGAAATAGGATGTTGTTTGTAGCAGAAACGATAGCTGATCTTGCCAGCCTATCCACCTCTTCATTACCTCTTATGTTTATGTAACTAGGTATCCATATAAATTTAATTACGTGTCCCTTTATTTCACATTTCACATCAGCTAAATAAGTAGTGTATTCTATCTCTAGAGGGATGTGTTGATGGAAATGCATTTAGTTTAAGGATTGAATTTAGAGATTGTGAGGTTATCAACCATTTATCAGGGGAGGAATCATGAATGAATGAGAACGCTTTTTCTATCGCAAACTGTTCAGATGTAAGAACACTTGACCATCTATGGATCTTGTATGATTTCGAATGGGCAGATGAGTAAAATGCGGATCCAGTTGAAGATTGGGATTTTGAGCCATCCATATATATGTTATATGCGATTCTACAATAATATTATAATTAATAATTATTAATAACTTATTCCTTGAACCTCGTATCAAGGGTTGTATTAACAAATCCGCCAACTAAAGCAGAATCAGCAAAAGCAACATTGTAACATGGTTTACGTGACTAGGATGATGTAACATGACGCAACATGATGCAACATGCAGACGCTGCTTTATTTTTAAGTATAAATAGATATAATTTTTTGTAAAACGACACTTATAATTCGAGTTGTAAGTCGTCGTTATACCAGTTAAGAACCAAGTTGTATTTTGAAAGAAATAAACATGTAAAAGTAAATAAAAAAGTTTTTAAAAAGTTTTAAGTGAATTATTGAAGATAATAAATTGGCGCAGTCGGTAGGATCTGTCAACGTCAACAAAACAAGAGAATTCTAATTGTTGGCGGCAGATTCTCATCCCTCAACAGAGAAAAGAACCTCAACGGCGTCCTCACTCCCGGAAGTTGTGGAATAGGAACACCTGGTGAAGCCCCTGACAACAGACGGAGAGAACAAGTGCCGATGCAGCTTCTTTGTCACGATTTTAATAAATTTACATTACTGTTCGATTTTCGAAAAAAGTACTCTATACTTTTTCTTAAAGGAAAACCTAGTCATTCTAAATAGGTTAAATAAATTTAAGTAATAATAATCATTAAAAAACAAAAATCATGCCGGAAACAAGATCCCAAAGAACAAATACCGACATTGAGCCCTATGAGCTCTCCGAAATTTTCTCAATTATTCCCAAATTCGAGGGAGACCAAATCTCTCTCGGTACCTTTTTAAATGCTTGTGATTGTGAATACAAAATGGCAACAGAAGATCAGCAAATTCTGTTGGTGAATCATATTAAAAATAAATTAAAAGGCCGCGCAGCACAGCTGATAAATTCGCGAAACCCGTCTAGTTATAGCGAAATAAAACAACTTTTAAATCTCCATTTCGGCGATTCTAGAGATTTTTCGTAACTTATTCAAGATCTGCAAAGGTTAAAGCAGCTTTCTAATGAGTCACCGTTAACTTTCGTAAATCGATTACAAACCCTGAACGCCAAAATGCTGGCGAATGTCGAAAAGTCAACCCTGACAAATGAACAAAAGGCAGCTCAATCTACCTTAATTGACACAATGTTTCTAAACACCCTCCTGACAGGCCTTGAGCCAAGACTAGGACAAATAATTCGCGGGGGAAATCCTAAGGATCTCTTAGAAGCTCAATCTCGCATTAGACGAGAATTGCAGCTATCCTATTTCGAAAACCAAAAGTCTTCCAAACCCATAGTTCAAAAACCACCTCAATCTGTAAGGAAACCCCCAGTGCAAATTAGCCGTTGTTTTAATTGTGGAAGTATGGGACATTTAGCTGTTGATTGCCGTTCCCAAATGCAATCACGTCCTCATAATTTCCAAAATTATAAAGCAAATTTCCAAAGGCAAGCCCCTCCGCAAAACCAACCCCCTCAACAACCACAGAGACCCAGTATGATTCTAAATCAAAACAGGCCCTCTGTAATCCAACCAACTAATAGCCAAGCTTGTCCTAGCATAATTCAAAGAAACCCATATCACTCCTCAAATCAACAAAGAACACACCATATTAATTTAGACTATCCAAACTACAACGAAAATTTTGACTACTGTGAGTATTACGCAAAAGATAGTTATGATTACCCTGACTATGACCCAAATTTTCAAAATGTTGATGAAAATTGTGAACCAGTAATCGACTCTTATGATTACCAAAATTTTCCTTTACTTCCGCAACCAGACCAACCGCCCGACAGACAGACAGATCATGTCACAGCAGTTCAAGAACAAATTCAAACCCTGAATTTGGACGACATGAACCCAAATCTGAACTTCCCGGAACAAACCTTCATTTAAATCCCTTACTTACAGTTAATCCGAAAAATCTGTACCACATTTACGACTCTGCTAATACTTTCAAATTACTTATTGATACCGGTGCTAGAATTTCTATCTTTAAAGAAAATACAGCAAAAAATTTCCCTAACTGTTGTCCTGAAAATGTAACAATACAAGGAATAACAAATCAAAAACTGTACGTGTCGCAATCCACCCTTATACCCTTTAACATTGGCGATCCCCACAAGGTGTTTATTTACGACTTAGATATTGATTTCGATGGCATTCTTGGTCTCGATTTCTTAGAGCACTACGAATGCATTATAGATTTAAAATCAAAAAATCTCATCAAAAATTTTAAAACCATACCCCTACATAAGGTATATACTTCAAATACGACCCCTTCTAAGTCACAGCAAAATAAAAATAATATCTCTATAGAAGGCCGCACTGAAAAAATTTTTAAATTAACATGCAATTTAAAAAATACGGACGCAGTCCTTCATTCTCAAGAAAAAGAAAAGGTTAGGTTACCAAACGCCCTTGTACATGTCAATGAAAACGGCGAATTCTTAACAACTATCATAAATGCTAATGTAATTCCCAAAAATATCGATTTCGCGGATATTTCTATTGAACCTCTTACCCCTAGCGAAACAAAAAAATTTTAATTTCGGAAACGAACTTAATCCTATTCAAACTGACAGAAATCAAACTATGAAAGACCAATTAAGAACCGAACACTTGAACTCGGAAGAAAAAGAGTTAATTATCGATCTTTGATTAGAATACCCCGACATAATTTACCTCGAAGGCGATGTTTTAACTTACTAATGAAATCAAGCATTCTATAGAAACAAATAATTCACGCCCTATTTTTACAAAGTCATATAGGTATCCTCAAGTGCATAAAGAGGAAGTAAAAACCCAAACTGTCAAAATGCTCGAACAAGGAATTATTCGACCATCTATTTCACCCTGGTCTTCCCCTGTTTGGGTGATACCCAAAAAATTGGATGCCTCTGGCAAGCAAAAATGGCGCATTGTAATAGATTACCAAAAATTAAACGAGGTCAGTGTTGATGACCGCTAGCTCCTCCCAAATATCTCCGATTTGCTCGATCAGCTTGGCAAATGCCAATATTTTACTACGCTTGATCTCGCGTCAGGATTTCATCAAATAGAGGTCAATCCTGATGACATCCCTAAGACAGCCTTCTCAATCGAAAACGGTCATTACGAATCCGTTCATATGCCATTTGGCCTGAGAAACGCACCGTCCACCTTCCAAAGAGTCATGGAAAATATACTTCTTGGCCTTCAGAATGAAAGATGTCTTGTCTACATGGACGACATTATCGTCTACTCTGCCACCACAATACATGAACACATGCAACGACTTAAAGAAGTGTTCACACGTCTTTGAAAAGCCAATTTAAAAATCCAGCCTGATAAATGCGAGTTTCTTAGAAAAGAAGTCGCCTATCTTGGTCACATAGTAATCAAAGATGGAGTCAAACCTAATCCTTCTAAGGTTGACTGTATCAAAAACTTTCCTGGGCCAAAAAGCCCTAAAGAAACAAATCCTTCTTAGGTTTGGTAGGTTACTACAGGCGACTTATTCCTAACTTCGCCAAAACATCGAAACCGCTGACTAAGCTTTTAAAGAAAGACGTCCAGTTTTTCTTCAATACCGAATGTAAGTCTGCATTTGAAGAACTAAAAAATGCCCTTATCGCAGATCCCGTTCTTACTTACCCCAATTTCGATGAACCCTTTCTTCTAACCACAGATGCAAGCGCATTTGCAATAGGTGCAGTTCTTTTTCAAGGTCCCATTGGTAGAGATCTCCCGATAGCTTTCGCGTCCAGAACACTCTGTAGCGCAGAAACTAAATATTCCACCATTGAAAGAGAGCTACTTGTCATTGTCTGGGCAGTAAAACAATTTCGCCCCTATTTATTTGGAAGAAAGTTCACCCTCATAACTGATCACAGGCCTCTTACCTGGCTCTTTTCTATTAAAAACCCCGGTAGCAGATTGGCTCGGTGGCGCCTCAAACTTGAGGAGTACGATTACAAGATCGAATATAAAGCGGGAAAAATAAACAAAAATGCGGATGCTTTGTCTAGAATACGCATTAACCATTTTCAAGAATGCGCCAAATTTCAATCAAAAATGTCAGTTTATGCCGCGAACGAAGAAGATGAATCCGAAACTGAAGATATGGAAAATCCTGAAATAGACGACGAAACCCTTACTACGGAATATAATAGAATTGTCGAACTATCTAATACTAAGTCTCTAATAGACTATTCTAAAATCGAAATAATAAATTCTCAACTTCTAGACAAATCTAAGAAAAATATATTAATTCTCTTTTGGCAAAACAAATTTGGAGACATTCACCATAAAGTAATCGATGACATCTTCGAGGAAAACCTCAAACTCGATCATAATAAGGTCAATATAACTGCCAGCAAAACAGTTAAAGATCGTACATATTTCATTATCCCTCTACCCTTCGACCCCGAATCTTATGTTATATCCTATTCAAGAACCAAAAGGAACTCCAACCTGAAAAAATCTATTGTGTGAAAAATAACGCAGAGTTACCCATCCTCGAGATTTTTTCATTCATTTTCGCAGATAAAGATATAAAATTAAAAATTTTCCAAAATATTGTCAAGTCCCCGGAAGATGACAAAATACCTCAAATTTTAGACCATTACCATTCAGGTAAGAATAATTTACACCGTAGTATAAACGAAACCGTTAGGTGAATAAAAGAAAAGTACAACTGGCCAAACTTAGCCAAAGATGTCGAAAAATTTATAAAAAAGGGCGAAATATGCCAAAAAGTAAAGGTTTGTAGGAAAAATCTAAGTACCCCTCTTGTCATAACAGAAACACCAAAGACCTCTTTCGAAAGAATTAACATCGACATTTACGAATACCCCGAAAGAAACTATGCCCTTACTATACGAGACGAACTTACAAAATTCACCCAGGCCTATCCCTTAAAAGATAAAAAAGCAAATACCATTATAAATACCCTATTAGTATTCTTTCAACACTATGGAAAAGGATTCATTGTGACTATGATCGCGAGTTCGATAACACCCTCATGAACGACCTATGCGAACTTTTTGATATCAAAATAACATTTTCAAGCGTAGGCCATCCACAGTCAAACGGTTCAGTTGAACGATTTCACGCAACCCTCTCTGAAATGATCAGAGCTAACATGACAGAAAACCCTCATGAGCACCCTTTCAACGTATTACCCTATGCTACTATATGCTATAATAACACCCAAAATAAGACCCATGGATTCACACCCTATGAACTTCTTTTCGGACACACGTCTAGGAGACCCCCGGAGACTTTATACAACCAACAAAAACTGACTTCAAAATACGTGAGAGACTTAGATAATCGCATGGAACATTATTACAAACTCGCCAGAGAAAGAACGCAAACCCAAAAAGAAAAAGCCAAAGCTAGACTTGACCAAAAAACGCCCCCTCATATTCATGACTATAAAATTGGCGACAAAGTTTATCTTAAAGAATCTCAAATCAAAACAAAAGATAAAAATAAATTCAATGGACTCTTTGAAATAAAAGAAATTTTCCAAAATTCAGCCGTTCTCTTTAACCCCCGAACTAAACAAAATACCAAAGTCAATTTCGATAGGTTAAAGCCCTATTATGACTAGCGTTCTTTTCTTATTTACAGATATTGCGGGCTATCCTCGGTTGCCCTCGCCCAATTCACTCTCACACCCATCGAAAACACCATAGGAATCTTCTTCCACCAAGCAGGAAACTTGAAAATATCAAATGATAAATGGACAATTCTTGTATACAAAGACCTCGCACACATTAAAGAAAGTCTTGTCAATAACGATAAAATTTTAAACCAACTTTTAGATACCTTCATATACGCGGAAACCCCCGAATGATAGCTTTCAAAAAGGACGTACAAACTCATATCATCCTTCTTGAACAGATTTCTGAATCCGTAAATTTAAAAGATAAAGAAATATTTGCTGATACGCAAAATTATATTTATAGGGAGACACGAGGAGTTTTTAACGGAATAGGTACCGTTTGGAAATCAATCACGGGAAATCTTGATGCTTCAGACGGAGAATACTTTAATGAATGTATTAACAGGGTATCACAAGACGAACGACAGATAGAAAGTCTTTTGAAAAGCCAAATTTCGGTAGCGACGTCGGTAATCAGAAATTTCAATAATACGATACAAAAGTTACAGATAGACGAGGAAACCTTTAATAAAGTTCTAAACGAAATTAATCAATCTATCGTAAATCTATCAGATGACCTAGCTTTCTACCACGCCCAAGTAAGAACTTTAGAATACTGTGAATCACTAATGGAAATCTATACCTTCATTGAGAACTTTCTCAATGACGCTCTAAATGCCATTTCTTTTGATCGACTTAACATTTTGCACAGCTCAATAATTACCCCGATAGATTTGGTCCAGTCCCTACAACAAATTTCTCAATCATTAAAGAAAAAAAATCTTCCCTTGCCTGTCTTTTCTTCCAGTATAGCACAATACATTAATATAATTGAATTAGATGCATATCAATCCGACTCAAAGGTAGTTTTTGTTCTTAAAATACCATTAGTCGAACCAGAATCTTATACTCTTTATCACTTGTACCCTATACCAGTATTCCATAATCGAACAGGTCTCTATCATATTATTCCTGTTTCTCATAAATATGTCGCGAGAGATGACGATTCAATGCTATATGTATCTTTTCGAGACTTGGAAAAATGCAAGTCTCTGAAGCAAGGCAAGAAGATATGCTCCGAAGTCTTACCATATCCCATTGATAGTGAAGCCATGTGTGAAGCCCAACTTCTGAAACCCAAAACCTATCTTCCGAAGACCTGCCAAGTCATAATTCTCTCTGCTAAAGAATACAACGTCAAGGAAATCGACCAAAGTTTTTGGTTAATTACAGTATTCGACCCGTTACCAGTAACAGTGAAATGCGAAGGCAAAGAAATGAAAACTAAAATAATAAATAAAAACTCACTGCTAAAACTCCAGCCAGGATGTCACGCCTTTATAGGAAGCACTAGAGTCCAGTCAAAATATTTGATAGAAAGATATCAAAATGTCACCTACAAAAATCATCAAATAAAAATTCCATTCGTTTGCTGCGAAACAATTTCATCGAAAAATCATATTCCTGATCTCAAGCCTCTCAAGCTCAATAAGATCGATATGGAAGATCTTAACGTGGCCCAACAAAGATTGGACCAATACTCTAAAGAACTCGATCAACTAATGAACCAGCCATTCATACACAAACATCTGTCGTGGTTCACAATCCTCACCATTGTGTTGGTATCTGCCCTAATACTCATTTACATTCTCGGCAAATGTCGCAAGAAGAGGTTGCCCAGGCTTACAGCGAATGAAGACCAATCCTACCCACCTGGATCAACACCACAGAAACCTAGGCTACGAATACTTAGTACGCTAGGAAGAAGAAGACCCTCTATTCGTCCCCAAGAAGTCACCGAAGATGAAGTTTTCGAGCTCAGGGAGAGCACTTAAAAATTTAATGCATGACATTAACTTTTTTCTAAAAGGGGGAGTTGTTATATGCGATTTTACAATAATATTATAATTAATAATTATTAATAACTTATTCCTTGAACCTCGTATCAAGGGTCGCATTAACAAATCCGTCAACTAAAGCAGAATCAGCAAAAGCAACATTGTAACACGGTTTACGTGACTAGGATGATGCAACATAACGCAACATGATGCAACATACAGACGCTGCTTTATTTTTAAGTATCAATAGATATCATTTTTTGTAAAACGAAACTTATAATTCGAGTTGTAAGTCGTCGTTATACCAGTTAAGAACCAAGTTGTATTTTGAAAGAAATAAACCTGTAAAAGTAAATAAAAAATTTTTAAAAAGTTTTAAGTGAGTTATTGAAGATAATATATATATATATATATATATATATATATATATATATATATATATATATATATATATATATATATATATATATATATATATAAAGCCCAAGTATTCGTTCCTCAAATTGTCCTTGAAAATAGAGTTTATACGTTTGTGGTTAGTTGATTTTTTATTGTATGCTAACAACGATAAGTTAGTTAGTTAGTTTGCAAAATGGAGAAGTACAAGGGGGGAAAATTTCTATTTGATTCTAAAAGGGTGAAAATTCCATTTTGTATATATTCATAGTTTTTTGAAATATTAAATTAGGAGCAAGAGGATATGATGTAGTTGAAAAAGCATCTAGTAATATTGGAAATTCAAAGAATAGATTATGAAGGGGCCTAGATGGATTACACCAGAGTTTCGCTGCATATCTAAGATGGAGGGATAATCTTCTATAATGACCACCACTTAGACAGTTTAGAATAAGAATTGGACTGGCACTAAATGCTCCTAAAGCTAACCTCAGAGAGGTGTTTTGGATGGTTTCTCTGGAATTAATATAAGATGGACAAGATAATATGTATAATTAGCTACCATAATCTAATTTGAACCTTACCAACGATTTATAAATAGTTAGAAGAGAGTAAGAGTCAGAGCCCCAAGATGTTCCTGATAGCATTATTAAAATATTCCTTTAAATATTTGATGTGCTCTCTCCAATTTAATTTGTTATCGATGATCAGCCCTAGAACTTTAGCTGATGTGTTATTGGTTATTGGCGAATTTACTAGTTCTACATTTTCTAATCCAGAGCAATTCTTTTTCTTACAGAAATGTGTATATGATAATTTGCCTGGCGAGAAGGTAAACCCATGATTGTTGGACCATCTAGTAAGGGAATTCAGGCAATTTTGGAGAAGCCTTTGAGTTGTTCTAGGAAAGGAAGATGAGTGATATATTACCAAGTCATCAGCAAATAGACGATAAGAAATATTCGAGGGGATGTAGGATCTTATGCTATTTATTGCTATCAGAAAAAGAGAAGGACTTAATGAGGATCCTTGGGGCAAACCATTCTCCAATAGATAGGTGTTAGATGGAGAGCCTGATATCCGATCTTGGAAGATTCTTTCCGACAAGAAGTTTAAAATTAAAGTCGGGAGGTTTCTCCTAATCCCCCAGTTGAATAGCATTCAAAGAACGTCGTATCTCTATGTGGAATCATAATAATTTATGTTTTCCAGGAACCACACATAAGTCTAAAATTAACCATTCTTTCGAAAATCTTACTGAGATTGCTAGTTAAGGATACAGGACGATCGCTTTCTACTCGAGACCAGACCTTTATTTAATTTTTAATTTAAGATATTTTCTCTACTGTTCAGATTTTTTGAATGGCAAGTAACTCTTTATACAACTTACAACCTTTGTATCTGGGTGAATGATTCTGGTTATAATTAGGGCATATTAGAGGAGGATTACAATTAGTACCGTCATAGGATGGACGACTAAATGAAGGACATAGTGGAGAATTAGAATAGCTGTTGGTAGTATGTCCAAATCTCTGACATGAGAAGCATCTCAGAGGAGATGGGATGTAGTGTCGAACTTTCAACGAATACCATCCAGCATGAATTCTAGCAGGAAGAGAGTCGGTCTTGAATGTAACAATATAGTTTTGAGATTGTACATCTTTGCCTCATTCTTTTAACCTGAATTACTCCTTGATCTTCTAAGTCCTCTAGAATTTACTGTTCTATGCAATAGGTCAAATCTTTACAAGTGATTATACCTTTAATATAATTTAGAGACGGGTGAGGGATGGAAGTTATTTCAAAAGTATGGAGCTTCTTTCGTGTCGTGACTTTTAAGGGGTTTTTATGTTGGTCCCCTGCCACTTTGCCGGCCGGTTAAGGCAAGCCTCCACCCTTGGAAGGCACATCCTCAGCAACCACCGGCCTTCCTAGAACGGATAACATAAATGACATCACAAGACATGCACAACAGCCCTCTGGGGGTGATCATGCTATGATTTAAATGAAAAGTGCTTTAATTACCTATAATTTTGTGATAAACATTTTTGAACAGGAAGCTTATCTTAGCCTGATTTAATGAATTTGGAGAGGCCGTCAATTTTTTCCTTTCAAAAGTTTTAAGTCACCTAAGATACATATCAGCTCTGTACATCTGCAGATCAACCCTTATTTATAATATCTACAGATAGAATTATAAGGAAATACGCAATTGTATTTTCAACTTTGACAAAATTGTTAAATAACTTGTAATAAAAAAATAGGATTTTTTAAACTACTCATGGGAACGAACATACCTATCAAATCAAAAATAGCTTCAATTAGGTTATGGACAGCCATAATGCCATCCAGTTACAAAAGTCGCCGTTTATCCATGGACACTGAGTACCTGTCACCATATTTTAATTAAAAAATTTCGTGGCAAGATACCAAATACTTTTACTGTATAATATTAATGGTCAATATTTCCGTAACTGTCTAATTTAGATGTGATATAATAATATGAAATATGTTTAGAATCTTCCACAGACTTTAAAAAAACACCAAATCAGGGTACAACTTAAAAGTCCCAATACACTTTCTGAATATGTACATAGTACAAATCTAAGCAAATAAAGAAGTTCCTTTTCTAAATTCGACCAAAACTAGATTTGAAAGTAAAAGTGATAAGATCGCAATATCTCGAATCTCAGTATTTAATTCCCTGGAAAATATCATAGTCCTTTCGTCTGCATAGATCTTTTTATAGTACTCTTTACTAGAAAAAATAACTTCTTTATTAAAATGTATTTTTTACACCTTGAAGGGAAATTTTTACTTTAAATTCTTGTAGTAATTTCCGTTTTCATAACCTTGTTCTAAGGGTAGACCACACGTTGACTTTGCAAGTCAAATTAAAATTAGATTTTGAAAATCCTCACCATATTACTTTCTTTGAACATCAGCTGTCTGCTATTTCTTTAGCGGATTCAGAATAAGCCGTATTAAAATCAGATTTATGTTCAATATCTGCATAATAACATAACATAATAATATTAATAAAATCATCTTTATTCAAACTTGATGTCTAGATTAAAGTAGCCGGCTATATAAGTTACAAAATAACATTATTCTTCAACTAGAAATCAGGTTCGTTGAAACGTCTGTATTTTTACAGTAAATCATGGCAATGAAACTATACTGGCTTCATCAAACAAATTTATTGATCAGTGATAAAAAATATATCCAACTAACGTGAATATGCCTTAAAGTATACAAGTTTTAAAGTCAATTTTGTATATACCGTTTTTCAGGGATAAAAACTTGATAAAATGCAAGTCCCAAGATTGATTATTCAACATATACAAGATAAGACCGGAATTAAATGCATGTAATAAATTCGATGAATCAGCATTTTTTAGGTAGTTTTCAGTTTAGATACTGGAAAAAGTTTATTATTATTAATCTTTATCATCTCCAATACACGTAGTTCCAGTGGAAACAGCACTCATCACTTGAAGGGGCGACACGGGTCACGTAGCTAAAACAATGATTAAACTTTTATCTCTGTCGCCAATTTTTATTTTGATCTCACTGAAAGCTAACATCCTTTAAAACCTGCTTGATATAAACCGTGTTTTAAGGAATGCGAGAACTTGCTTTAATTGGCTGGCCAAGTGGATGGAAACCACAAGAAAAGTTCCTCAAGCCAACGTGGAACAGTATAGACGGAAGGTAGGTGACTACACCTTCCCTAGTTTCTCGTGCGACTCACATGGAAGATTAGAAAAAAGAAAGGGAGGCTGTGTCCTCAACATCAGTAATTAGTACGGAGGAGTCTGAAGAATCTGGAAATGATACTCTATATTTTGACCAGTTGACAGACTTTCTAAAAACCAGCAGCGACAAATAGAAGGGCGACGCTCTCAAAGTCTTATTTATAAGGAAAAGAGAAAATGCTCATCGGAGATACCAGAAAGAGGCTTAAATATTTTCCACGAAAAGGTATTTCTGAATAGGAAGCACGCCTCTGGGTTTAAAAGCCAATCAATTAAGAAATGTTCTCCTCTACAAAAGAGGTCAAAGAAGTTCACAGAGGCTGATAAGAGCAATACTGTCCAAATAACAAAACCACTTCTCCGTCCAACCCAACCTCGATAAAAATTCAACCAGATCGCTGGAGGAATTAGAGGCGCCATTGTATCAAAAATGTTCAAGAGAGCTCTTTCACAGTATAGCAAATGGAAGCCCCAAGAGAAGTAATCTTGGACAAGATCTTCGACAAGTACTCGACTAAAATTGCTAAGTTCCTATAATAGAACTGGTTGACTAGCTTTGATGTGTGCTGATAAAATCACCTTACAGTTGCGCAAAGATGCCATCGAAAGCATAAATTCTTAGAGGGTGCCTCGCTAAGAGTTGTAGAGGGAATAGAACTTTGTCATTCAGATATTCTGATTGTGTACCTTCCGGATAGCCGGGGATACTGTACCGAGATAATCAAATGCAGACATAAGCTCTCTAAAGATCAAACAGCCTCTAGGGGCCAGATCAGGGGATCTCACTCTCTTAAGGACAAAGAGTACAATAAAAGCTCGCCCTTCAAGGGCTTCCATCTTTCAAGGAGAAAAAAAGGAAACCTAAGAAGCCCCACAAACCTTTTCAATAGTAGTAATTAAATTTCTACAGATAAATCTTCAAAATTCAAAAGCAATAATAGGGCTAATACAAGAGCCCTGAACCAACAGAGGGCATATACAAGGACTCAAAATAAACTCATGTAAGTTGCTTTTTATGGTGCTCATGACAAACCACGAGATACTGCCCGGCCTTAATATTAATTTTATTCCGAGACGGAAATCACTTCTGCTTACTTTCTTGGATTTTTCTACCTCTGCAGAGAAAGTACAACGCCTTATCATTGTCATAATGGAAACCAACCCTTTATTCTGCGCTACGACGCAAACGCCTACCACACATTATGGAGCAGCACAGACATCAATACAAGAGATATTCTGCTAAAATATTTGTCTCTGAACAACACAGATATAACCAATAAAGACAATGAGTCCCCTTTTATTAACATAATCAGGAAAGAGATTTTTGATTTAACTCGCGTGGATTCGTTTATATTAAATTCTTTACAAAACTGACATGTATTTGACAGTCTCTCAATGGCTGACTACCAGCATACAAAGTTTGAACTCAGATCACTGAACTTACAGGTTATGGAACAGAAAGTACCAAAACTAATTCATTTGGAAGCATATGGGCTTAATCATATTCAGATAGGTTGAAGACCTCAACCAAAAACTTGAAATGAGAGGAGAACTAGATATAGCCTCCTGGTAACTCCAAAATGATATGATTAAGACATATGAAAACAGCCCACTTAAACAAAGAAATATCTTGAGAGATGTGCCCTGGTGGAACAAAGAGCTCAAGGCCAAACTTAGGTAACTTTCCAACAATGCAAACAATTCAGGAAATTGGGAAGAATATAAAACAGCCGTCACTGAATATAATAAAGATGTTCCTAAAGAAGAAAATTGAAACAAATATGCCAGGGATAACAAAATTTGCCCTATCCCGTCTCCTCCAAATAATCGGACTTATTAAGAGACGATCAGGAAGTATACAGAAAATCAGGAAGAAGGTTTAAGAATCCTTCCACGATCCAGTCCTCTAAATGAAGATGAACTGCGAAATAAAATGGACGCTTAAAAGCTTTGAATCCTTTAAATCGCTCGGAAAATATAGAATTTTTTCGGCCTTATTACAATTGGGTCTGTAAATAATACAGCCCTGCTAAAGGAGCTTTTCAAGTCCAGCTGTTCCTTAAATTATATACTTCAAGCATGGAGAGAGGTTAGGGTGACGTTCATGCTGAAAATGGGAAGACGCTCATTGGCTGAACCAAAATTGTACCACCCAATCAATTTCACATCTTTTCTCCTAAAAACAAATAGCAAACTGAACCACCTCTGACAAGATAAATTCAACCAATATTAAAAAGCAGAATCATCACTGCATCTATCAGCAACGGAGCAGCGGCAATCACCACAATCAAAGGACGCCCCCAAGGAGAAGTGTTATCACCTCTGCTGAACGAATCAGGGTTCACAACGTAAGGTTATGCGGATGATCTCATTATCAGAGGCATGAATGAAGGAACTAATACAAGTTTTATGTAAATTGGCAAAAATCAAATTAGGAAAAACAAAGACTATACGTTAAAACCAATAAAACAGCCCTCGTCACATTTACAAAAAGATGAAAGTTGGATATCAACTCTCCAACTTTAAATGGAACAACACGGAGCTTTTCCAAAGAAGTAAAATACCTAAGAGTAGTAATGGAAAACAAACTGACCTAAAACAGCCACAGTGAAAAGAATTTATAACAAGCAATAGCATCTTAGAGAACACCTGGAGTTTGAGACTGAGATGATCTTATGATCATATGAAACCATCATCAAACCTATGGTCAAATATGCCTTCTTAGTATGATGATCCAAGATACTACAAGTAGCACCAAAAAAAAGTTCAAAAAATACAGAGATTACTTTATGTAGGAGTCACAGGTGCCATGTCGTCATGCCCCATAACAGCGACTGAGGCATTGCTGAACCTCATTTCGCTGTATATAGCTATGGTAAAGGCGGTGGTAACAAATGTTCTCAAACGGTCCCAAACTTAAGGCCTCAAATCTGGAAATTTTATTGGACATAAATATTCTGAAAACAATTCCAACAGAATTCATATGGAAACCAACAGATATCATGTCTGTCAAGTACGATTTTGACGTGACATGGTGTGGTAACTGACTGCTACCAAACGAACCGAACGGGTTTACCTCGACTAGAGAAGGGTTCAATGGTATGGTTTACTGACGGATCCAAGATGAAAGAAAGGGTTAGAGTGGGAATATTAGGCCCATTTTTAAGCTAGTCAAATCGTACAAGCAGCAATACAATCCAAATCTGCGCTCAAGAGTGTCTCAATAGAAACACTAAAAAGGCCAAAATATACATATTGTCAGGTAGCGAAGCAGTGCTCAGAGCTCTCAGGTCAAACACCTACTAGTGTTGACTTGGGACTGCAGGCAAGTCTCAAAGCAATTGGCAAGAAATAACAGGGTGGATTATCAAAAAGTCCATCAAATTAAGGTGAATAAGACGTCTGGTCTCAGACAACTGAAAAAAAAATCATAAATTCGTCGCCAAAGAACGCAAAAATGCTTCTTGACCTCCCACAACGGGATATTCGAATAACAACTAATATTCTCACCGGAAGCTGCCTTCTGAGATACCATCTCAAAAAATGGGCAAATCTGAGAGTAATATTTTCTACTTCTACGACCGGGAAGCTGAAGCAGCTATGTGATTGCATAATATGAAAATGTATAAAAATCGTATAAGTCTAAGTGATGTATACTGGCAAAGGTATCCTTAATGACCCACTCGCAATATGAAATCTACAATCTAGACCGTCACTAGGTTTTCTTATAATTTGGCACAAGAAATCAAGAGTAAGTACACGCTTGTGATCAATTTGGCTTATTAATGCTGAGAAACTACTAAAAATAAAATTGTTTGATGTCAGTTATTTCTACACGTAAGGAACTCTAGGAAGACCCTGGATTAAAAGCCCGAAATTAGAAACGGAATTTTTAATTAGAAAAATCATCTGAGAGAAAACATCAAGGCGATTCTAATATGGCGTTCACTATCATGTGAAGTTTCGTGAAATGAGCATCACTGACAGTTAAAAAACATAACGTCGGCGTTTTATGAACTAAATCACACACTATATATATATACATATATATATATATATATATATATATATATATATATATATATATATATATATATATATATATATATATATATATGTGTATGCGGCTTTCACGGATGTGGATATATCCACTGCTATTGCATATCAATCAAACGGAGGAATCCGTGAAAGCCGCATAAACATATATACGCCATCCGGCGGGAGGTCGCGTTCAGTATTTGCATGCTTCCTTCCGATCTGTCCTTTGCACAGCCAGGTGCATGTCGGTACCCTGATGAGTCTAGTAGAGACGAAACATGTACCTCTGCCGTATCACTGTGGCGGGGAGGGTAAGTTTTGACTTTCTTCTCGGTATGGTGGTACAGGTAGGCCATCATCTCGATGGTGGTGGAATGGAATGAATGTGCAACCTCTAACACAGAAAAGATATGATGGAGAGAAGTTTGCATTTACTGTTCGCATTTTACTTCATATATCTATATATATATATATATATATATATATATATATATATATATATATATATATATATAAATATATACATATATATATATATATATATATGTGTTTATGAGGCTTTCACGGATTCCTCCGTATGAGCTGCAATAGCAGTGGATATATCCACATTATGCCGTTGTAGTGCTGAAATCACATTCAGCAAACGTACAACTATATGCAACTCCGTGAATAGATGAAGTAAAATGTAAACAGTAATTGCAAACTTCGTTCCATCATATATATATATATATATATATATATATATATATATATATATATATATATATATATATATATATATATATATATATATATATATATATATATATATATGACATTCGGCAGAAGGTCGGCGAGGCCGCATTCAGTATTTGCATGCACAGCCAGGTGTATGTCGGTACCCTGATGAGTCTAGTAGAGACGAAACATGTACCTCTGCCGTATCACTGTGGCGGGTAAGGTAAGTTTTGACTTTCTTCTCGGTATGGTGGTACAGGTAGGTTATCATCTCGATGGTGGTGGAATAGGATAAATTGTGCTGCTTAGCAATTTGTTCAAAGTGTGTAACCTCTAACACGGAAAGGATATGGTTGACCGTTCGCATTTTACTTCATATATATATATATATATATATATATATATATACATATATATATATATATATATATATATATATATATATATATATATATATATATATATATATATATATATCCAACTATCTACTAGGCGTCCATACATTGTCAAATTAATATCTCCCGAGCGTCCGCCTTCACCAAAGCGTCCGTATAAGGACGCCGAGATGTATCGCCATGTAAACTTCGGGAATAGGTTCCGGGGATTACCCAAAGACATTTCCCAAAAATTAGCTTAGACGCCCAGAAAATAGTTAAACCGACGTTTTTCGTATTAATTTGTATATGTCTAATACAACCAGTTTGCCAGTAGAGGCGCAATTGTCGCTTCACGTATATTAATCTGAATACGTCAAACTTTTTTTACTTTCATCAATTCGATTGGTAAGCGTCCTCTTAAGATTCCTAAACATGAATTTATCATCTCTAAAGCATTCCCAATCTGGCAACAATGGCGATATTATATTATTTTCAGACTATTTAGAATATCTTTCTGCGTAGTTCGTTTAGTATAGTTATTTCGTGCTGCGCAATAGTAAAAAATAAGTTTTTCATTCCTATCAGAATATATAAGTAACAATTTGTTTTCTTGTAACTAATTACATGATATATTATTATGTATTAATATTATTAAAAGTTGGTACGGGGGAGTTTTCGGGGTCGCACATGACGAATCTAAAATTATTTTTAAAATATTCAATATGGCGGATGAAAAAATCAATTATTTAAAATTTTCTCCAAAATTGGTATGGGGGAGTTTATGGTATCGCACATAAAGAATCTAAAATTATTTTGAAAAAATTCAGTACGGCGGATCCAATATGGCGGACAAAAAATCAATTTTGTCTGATTTTCTCCAAAATTGGTACGGGGGAATTTTTGGGGTCGCACATAACGAATCTGAAATTATTTTTAAAAAATTCAATATGGCGAATCCAATATGGTGGACGAAAAAAATCAATTTTGTTCGATTTTCTCCAAAATTGGTATGGGGGAGTTCTTGGTGTCGCACATAAAGAATCTAAAATTATTTTGAAAAAATTCAATATGACGGATCCAATATGACGGACGAAAAAAATCAGTTTTGTTCGATTTTCTCCAAAATTGGCATGGGGGAGTTTTTGGGGTCGCACATAACGAATCCAAAATATTTTAAAAAAATCAATACGGCGGATCCAATATGGCGGACAAAAAAATCAATTTTGTCCCATTTTCTCCAAATATGGGACGGGGGAGTTTTTGGGGTCGCACATAACGAATCCAAAATATTTTTAAAAAATTCAATATGGCGGATCCACTATGGCGGACACAAAAATCAATTTTGTTCGATTTTGTCCAAAGTTGGTACGGAAGAGTTTTCGGGGTCGCACATGACAAATCTAAAATTATTTTTTTAAAATTCAATATGGCGGATCCAATATGGCGGACGAAAAAAATCAGTTTTGTTCGATTTCCTCCAAAATTGGTATGGGGGAGTTCTTGGTGTCGCACATAAAGAATCTAAAGTTATTTTGAAAAAATTCAATATGGCGATTCCAATATGGCGGACGAAAAAATCAATTTTGTCCGATTTTTTCCAAAATTGGTATGCGGGAGTTTTAGGTGTCGCTCATGAAAAATTTAAATTATTTTTAAAAAATTCAATATGACGGATCCAATATGGCGAACGAAAAAAATCAGTTTTGTTCGATTTTCTCCAAAGATGGTACGGGGGAGTTTTTGGGGTCGCACATAACGAAACCAAAATTTTTTTAAAAAATTCAATATGGCGGATCCAATATGGCGAACAAAATATCAATTTTGTCTGATTTTCTCCAAAATTGGTACGGTGGTGTTTTTAGGGTCGCACATAACGAATCTGAAATTATTTTTAAAAAATTCAATATGGCGTATCCAATATGGCGGACAAAAAATCAATTTTGTCCCATTTTCTCCAAATATGGGACGGGGGAGTTTTTGGGGTCGCTCATAACGAATCCAAAATATTTTTAAAAAATTCAATATGGCGGATCTACTATGGCGAACACAAAAATCAATTTTGTCCAAAGTTGGTACGGAAGAGTTTTCGGGGTCGCACATGACAAATCCAAATTTTTTTTTTTAAATTCAATATGGCGGATCCAATATGGCGGACGAAAAAATCAATTTTGTTCGAATTTCTCCAAAATTGGTATAGGGGAGTTTTTGGGGTCGCAAATAACGAATCCAAAATATTTTTAAAAAATTCAATACGGCGGATCCAATATGGCGGACGAAAAATCAGTTTTGTTCGATTTTCTCCAAAATTGGTACGGGTTAGTTTTTGGGGTCGCACGTAACGAATCCAAAATATTTTTAAAAAATACAATACGGCGGATCCAATATGGCGGACTAAAAAATCAGTTTTGTTCGATTTTCTCCAAAATTGGTATGGGGGAATTTTTGGGGTCGCACATAGCGAATCCAAAATATTTTTATAAAATTCAATATGGCGGATCCAATATGGCGGACAAAAAAATCAATTTAGTCCGATTTTTTCCAAATATGGTACGGGGGAGTTTTTGGGGTCGCACATAACGAATTCAAAATATTTTTAAAAAATTCAATATGGCGGATCTACTATGGCGGACACAAAAATCAATTTTGTCCGATTTTGTTCAAAGTTGGTACGGAAGAGTTTTCGGGGTCGCACATGACAAATCTAAAATTATTTTTTAAAAATTCAATATGGCGGATCCAATAAGGCGGACAAAAAAATCAGTTTTGTTCGATTTTCTCCAAAATTGGTATGGGGGAGTTGTGGGGTCGCACATAACGAATCCAAAATATTTTAAAAAAAATCAATACGGCGGACGAAAAATTAGTTTTGTTCAATTTTCTCCAAAATTGATACGAGGGAGTTTTTGGGATCACACGAAACGAATCCAAAATATTTTTAAAAAATTAAATGTGGCAGATTCACTATGGCGGACACAAATATAAATTTTGTCCGATTTTGTCCAAAGTTGTACGGAAGAGTTTTCGGGGTCGCACATGAAGAATCTAAAATTATTTTGAAAAAATTCAATATGGCAAATCCAATATGGCGGACGAAAAAATCAATTTTGTTCGATTTTCTCCAAAATTGGCTTGCGGGAGTTTTTGGGGTCGCATATGACAAATCTAAAATTATTTTGAAAAAATTCAATATGACGGATCCAATATGGCGGACGAAAAATCAGTTTTGTTCGATTTTCTCCAAAATTGGCATGAGGGAGTTTTTGGGGTCGCACATAACGAATCCAAAATATTTTTAAAAAATTCAATATGGTGGATCCAATATGGCGAACAAAAAATCAATTTTGTCCGATTTTCTCCAAAATTAGTACGGTGGTGTTTTTGGGGTCGCACATAACGAATCCAAAATATTTTTAAAAAATTCAATATGGTGGATCCAATATGGCGAACAAAAAATCAATTTTGTCCGATTTTCTCCAAAATTAGTACGGTGGTGTTTTTGGGGTCGCACATAACGAATCCAAAATATTTTAAAAAAATTCAATATGGCGGATCCAATATAGCGAACAAAAAATCAATTTTGTCCGATTTTCTCCAAAATTAGTACGGTGGTGTTTTTGGTGTCGCACATAACGAATCTGAAATTATTTTTAAAAAATTCAATATGGCGTATCCAATATGGCGGATAAAATTAATTTTATCCGATATTTTTCAAAATTGATATGGGGTAGTTTTTGGGATCGTACATTGCGAATCTGACATTATTTTTAAAAAATAAATATGGCGGATCCAAGATGGCGGATTAAAGATTCTACATCTCTCGATTTTGTCTAAAATCAGTATTGGGGGATTTTTGTTAGTGTTAATTATGAATTTAAAATAATTTTTGAAAAACTCAATCTGGCGGATTCAATATGGCGTCGTAAAAATTTTTCATTTTTTGATTTTTTCCAAAAAATATAGAGGGTTCATGAGGGTGTAAATTATGAATTTAATAGTATTTTTTCGGGATTCAATGTGGCAAACTAAAGATTTTATATTTTTTTATTTGGAGAATGTAAATAGCGAATATAAAATTATTTTAAGAAAATCTAATATCTCAGATGAAATATGACGGTCTAGAAATTTTAAATTTCCAGATTTCATCCAAAATTGACACTAGGGGGCTTTGAAGGGTTTAGCTTTAGATTAGATTAAGATGTTAAAATTATTTTTTTGAAATTCAATATGGCGGATCCAATATGGTGAGTTGAAAATTTTACCTTATTCGCATTTTTTTCAGATTTGGTATTAGGGTGTTTTCGGGGTCGTGTATTACGAATACGAAGTTAATTTTTTACAACTATTAAGTTGATAAGGTACAATATGAGGAACTGAAAATTCTACATTTTCCAATTTTGTTTAAAATTGATATTGAGGAGTTCTTGGGGCGGATACAAACTCGAGATGCAGTATAAAATATATCTGGCTAAGAAATTTACGTCTCAAGTTCTTTAAATATGGATATTGGAAGGTTTTGGGGCCAATATTACCAATCTGAAATTAATTTGAAATTTAAGAAAGTGGCCAGACTAAATATTTGTTTGATACAATTTCATTGGTAATTGGAAAACTATAAGAATCAAAGAAATTTAAGTGGTCCATTTTAGGCTGATTTACAACTTTGGATAAAATGCGTACTTTCTTGCCACCTTGGAATCATTGCGAGGTACAATAATCTCGATTAGTACTTACTTCAAATAATTTATGGGTATCATAATGAATTCAAAACCAAAAATAGAAAAATAAAATTTTTATAAAAAAATTGAACCGACTTCTAAGTGCGCTAAAAAGTGAAAAATAATTACAGATTTTTATATGAAATTGAAATTTTTGAAATCGACGCCAAATGAAACAAATAACTATTAATATATAAAATTATGGTAAGAAAGCAATTACAAATGAAGAATTTGTAATCCGTTTGTGCAAATCCCATTTTGTTAGGTATCAGTTTGGCGCCAACTTCAAAAATTTCAATTTCATATAGAAATTTATAGTTATTTTTCACTTTTTAGCACACTTTTAGAAGTTGGTTCAATTTTTTTACAAAAATTTTATTTTGTAATTTAATATTGCGGATCCAATATGGTGTATTGAAAATTTTACGTTATTCAGATTTTTTCAAAATTGATATTAGGGGGTTTTCGGTTTCGGTAGGTTACGATGTGAATTTAATTTTTTTACAATTTAATATGGCAGATACAACAAAGGAGACTAGGTACTTTACATTTTTCAGATTTCTTTCAAATTGATTTTAGGGGTTTCTTGGGACGTATAACATGGATTTTAAATTATCTCTATATCCAGGATAAAATATGTCAGACTATAAAATTTACATGTCCCTATTTCTTTTATTATCGGGATTGAGGGAGTTGTAAGGGCTTAGGTTAGGAATCCAAAATTAATTTCTTAAAATTTGTGATAGCGAATTTACTATAGCAAACTATATAGTAGTGTGATACAATTTCATTCAAAACTGGTATTTGCATTAGAAATTTTGAATATATTCGATTTTGTGCAAAATTGATACTGGGGTCTTCTTGGGAGCGCAGATAACGACTTTAATATTATTTTTTTAAAGTTTACATTTTCCGAAAAAGTTAGCTTAATTTTTTATTAAATTTATTGATTCATACAAAAGTAATTAATTATGCTATTTTCAAATAATTTAGATAATCATATATATATATATATATATATATATATATATATATATATATATATATATATATATATATAGAAAAATTTATTAAACTCAAGATAAAATTAATTGAAATAAGTCCTTCTAGTAAGTATGAATTTTTCTTCATGGATATTATTTTTGATAATAAATTAAAGTCATATTAATTTAAATGATAGTAACAAATAAATTTTTTAGAACAAAAAATATTTTTTAATATTCCTTATAATTGGATTTTTAAATTAGATTTCTTATATAAATTAAAAGTATGTTCTCTAAAAATCTGAAAGAAATATATTAGTTCTTTTTAATTCTTTTTACTAACAAAGCTTATATGCAGCATAGCCTCTATTTTGATTACTGTTAAGTTGGTTTAGAGCTGTCACAAATTCTGCGTTAATTTAATAAGATATCGCTTTTCTTCTCCTTCACGTCGTTTAAAGGAAAAATATAGATAAATAATATATTTCCTGCCAATTCAACTCTGGCTCTCTCTCCATACGCATTTCGATTACCTAATTTCATCAATGAAGCTGTAAAAATCGAAAGCAAGACTCAAAAGAAACAACTATCCATATAAAATCTAAATTTCAAGACATGTCAACAGGACAGCAGACGTTTTTGATATCGGATAGTTACATATCAACAGTCAAACGACATCTATGCATACACTGGAATAGTGTGAAAGTTAAAAATTTAAATTTCAGAACGATGTAAAGAAATATTTTAAGGCCGTAACAAATAATAAGGTACCTCTTTTCTTCTCCTTTAGGTCGTTTAAAGAAAACGAGATAAACAAGCAGTTTAGTTCTTACTGATAAAGCTCTTGTTCTCTCTTCATATGCATTTCGATCACCTAGTGATCTTATCAGTGGAGATGTTTAACAGTTGGACTACAAAAATGTCTGCATATCCTACCGATATGTCTCGGAACTTAGATTTTATATGTACAGTTGTTTCTTGTGAGTTTTGCTCTTATTTTGTTACACCTCCAATGATGAGATCATTACGTGTTCGAAACGCATATGGAGAGAGCCAGAGCTGAATTGGCAAGAAATCAATTATATTTTTTCTTTGAAACAACCTGAAGGACAAAAAGAAAAAAAAAATTACCGTCGTAAAATAGTTCTTTATATCGTATTAAAATTTTATAGTCAGATTCATTAAGAAGGTTTAAGAATTAAACCCGATCTCTAGTTGCCATGGAACAAAAATAAAATTATATTATAAATAAAAATTACAGTCAACACTTCTATTTTAAGTGGTAATCATAAAAAATTTTTTTATTATTTTTCTACTGCAAACAACGTTTCCCGATCCAAACGATTTGCAATGTTAAAAAATAATATACATAGTTATAAGTTTCATGAATATTTCATTGTAAAATAAAGTATGGCACGGAATCTTTTCTTATTCTATTATATTTTAAGTAATTTTAATATAAACACCACAGCATTTAAAGAAAAGCTTCCTTCCCTAATTCAATTTTCTTAAATTATAACATAACAAAGTAACATAATGGACGTATCCAATAAATATTCCAATTATACCTAAGAGTAATTACAAATATCCAAATTAACATTTCTCGCAACACTTTGTCGTAAAGCAATAACTAATAACAGCTCCTAATCTACAAGAAAGAAAAGATATTTTTTGAATAACTTATTTCACGGTATTATTTCTTTCCTGCTTCAAGACATTTAGCTTTTTAGTATAAAACGTGGCAATGATGTAAGACGCCTACTAATCAAACAAGTAAAAGTGATGTATATTTAACGGACGCTGCGAAATCAGATAAATAAACGATAAATAAATACTTAGGACGCCGAGTGCATGGTTTGTAAAAGGACGCTTAGGGGTGGGAGAGTAAAAAATCTGTCATAAAATTAACGGTGGACGCCAGCGGGAGTTTTTATGAAAGGACGCTGCGAAGTTAGCTGGATGTATATATATATATATATATATATATATATATATATATATATATATGTTTTCTAGGTCACTGAATTCGAATCCAATGTTAATTATGCCTTATCGGGTCAGTACTTGTCCCTAACCTAGAAAATACTTCAAATCGTTGAATTAACACTATTCTACCATAAGTAACATAGTCTCACTACCTTCTCTCGCTGAAACTAATTCGGATATCCCATAACTTCAGCCATGTCTTGAAAAAAACTAAAATCTGGATTTACTTATCACTATAAACTATTAAGAATCTTTTAAAAAATGCATTGATGTGTCCTATTTAAGAATGAAGCTTCGTTTTAGGTATAGGTGAAGAAATTACTTGCAGTGGCTTCTACTAAAGTATGACAACTTATCTTAATACTTTCATATTTAGGGAAGCCAAGCTAGTACGCATATAAATGTTTTTATCCATTCCAATGGTTCTTATTGGGTTAGTCTGGATAATTTTACAGGAATTGTATTGACAACCCATTTTCTCAACTCCTTGTTTCCTTAGATATGAGCTTTTAATTCAATACAGCACCATTGATGAGTTGATTGAAATTGATCGGTAATAAGAAATTTAGAGAGAAGCTTTTCTTTGTCCTAGTGGTCGTTTTAGTACACACAAAAGTCGTTTTAAATTAATAAAATATCAAAATACAATAACTTCAAATATTATCAAAAAACAATTTACTATTTGTTTTGGTAAATTTTTATGTAGATTATATTTTTCTGTTAACATAAGAACTTATACAATAAGCTAGGTTCCTCTGGATTTGTTCATTTCAGTAGTAGTTTATTTAAATCATTTTGAAAAGAACTTGGTTGCAGACCTTTAAAATTTTAATATAAAATTTTCATTATCTCTAAAAAATGTTATCTGTAATATAATTCCACTATTCACTGCAAAACGTTGAAAATTAGGGACAGACAAACGATCATATAGATTAGTACTATGAGATATTTCGTAAGCTGTCCTGTTTATAAAACTTATAGATCACTGATCATTCATAGATAAACATTCGAGTAAGTTAATTTTTTCTTATTTTGTTACCGAGTGTTAAGTTTGCAATATTACCTCACAGACTTGAAATGTATGTTCCTATCCCTATATGTATGTTTGTATGTTGAATAGGTTTTCTTTGAGATTTTTCTGTTTTCCTCGAATATAAATTGAAACGAATCGAATTTTGTATTTGTAAATAGTTTATATATATATATATATATATATATATATATATATATATGTATATATATATATATATATATATATATATATATATCTATATATATATATATATATATATATATATATATATATATATATAAGCAATTATTCAACACAGTAGAAATATAGATTTATTTATTTCTACTTACATCTATTGCGAAAACGTAAACTTGAATTCTCTCTCTAAAACTAAACATTTCCCATAGATGTCGTTTTCAGTTGTTTGTGACCTGCTGTAGTGTAACTAAATGATTACTATTATACTCTTAAAAATGTTGTTTTTAAAATAAATAAAAATACCTACATATTTATGTCAACATTGTTCAACAACCTATCAAAGAGAAGCATAGGATTAGCTCCCGTTGCAATTGATTCACCTATCGAGGTGACATGATATATAACGATTTTATAAATTAATTTTTACAGAGATAGCTTATTCATGATTCGATACTCTACTACTATTATAATTTAGGTAATAGTGGATTTACTGTCTTGCTTTTCTTACAGAAAAATTAACAGTCCCTAAAAATATTTACGAAAACCAAGATTATTTACACACACATATTATGTTTTGTCTTCTTCTGCCAAATAAGGTACATATATATGATACGGAGTAATATGGTTAGATATTACAAGGCAAATTTTAATTAAATTGTATTTATCCATACGTTAAATTTATAGATAAAACCATTTAATAAAATTTAAATATTTATTTTTCAAATGAAAATATCTAAACGATTCCAGTTTTAGCTGGGTAAAAATACATGTATTAAAGGTCTGTGTGCATTTGTTGGTCTTTACAGGGTTCTCGGAATTTTTTAGTCTTATTTTATTTCATCTGACTCAGAAATTAATTGAAGGTTGTAATTAATATTCTATTGCATGTTGATACGACCATATAATAAATATAATACTCAACTCACTTATAGTAGAAGTAGTGAGCATAACCCGATTCTCTCGATCCCCCCACTCCTCGAACTTGACCTTGACCTTGCATCACCCCTCTTTGGCCCCGCCCACATGTCCTTGTCATTGACCTTGAAAGTGCACGTGTGCTTTGGCCTTGGCCTTGTGTTCAAGGTTGTGTGTGCGACCTTGACCTTGACCTTGGTCGAGACGACCTTGACTTTGTTGAAGGTCATCTTGGGTGTGTGACCTTGAAGTAGTTATTTGTGCATTGTAATAGTGTGGGATGATCTTGAAATGATTTTGACCTTGCAAATTGTTCTATAAATTGTGTGAGTCTATTTGCATTCATTCAGTGTGAA
Source organism: Diaprepes abbreviatus (assembly GCA_034092305.1). Lineage (NCBI taxonomy): Eukaryota > Metazoa > Arthropoda > Insecta > Coleoptera > Curculionidae > Diaprepes > Diaprepes abbreviatus. The sequence goes on from JASJET010000250.1 coordinate 63,761, forward strand.
ATGTCAGATACGGAACTATCTAAAGAAAAAATTATAGAGCAAGTCGGCAGAGTAATTTGTTTATATCAGAGTAATTTAAAAAGTTTGTGTGATTTTGAAGAGAAGGATCTAGCATTTTTTCCTCTCGAATATTTAAAAACTTGCGTTGATACGCTGAGTTTACGGCAAATTTGGATAAGCTGCCAGCGCCATATCGGTGTGACAAGGAACTACAATTAAGCTTACCCTGTTACATTCACGATGAACAAATATATCGTCATTATATAGATGGGCCACCACCAGCAATAAAAAAGTGTCGTGAATGTAAAAAATGAGTGAATAATATGAATAGTGCTTTGCAAGAGACAGTAAAAAAATTGGGCGATGAGTTCACTGAAACGGCTAGTAATTATTTCAATGATGCAATGAAAAGTCGAGCAGAATGGGCGTCGCGCTATTGTGATTTGGCTTATGAATATGAAAAGGCTGCGAATGCATGTCGTAAATATTGCCAGCAAAACAATAATTTACAAGACTTGTTAGTGAGATAAAAAAGTTGGGGTTTAGTGATTGTTTGGAAAAACTGATTAGGTTCATTGCAGATCCGGTTGTGTTAGATGAAATTAGAGTGTAGGACTTAAGTTTAACGTAGTATTAGTTAATATGGAAAGTTTAGTGCGAGAAATGTACGAGGAATTTCTAATTTCTGCAGCCTGTTCGGAATTTTACGCATATGAAATGCAAGATTCGGAGGCTCAGGACTTTGGTGTATTTTTTAAGTATATGGACCATGCCGAAGTGTGTCTTTTAGCTAGTATAGTTTGTAAGAATTTTCTAAGAAATAAAAACAAACAATTATTATTGAACAAATTAAGGAAATTAGGTTTAGGTGATAATGTTACACGTATAGAAGAATGGCAGAAAAAAATCAATGAATAAAGTACATAAAATGTAGTTATTTGTTTCATTATATTTTGTCCTTGAAGTTATCCATATACCAATTTAAATGTGTGACGTCATTTGACCTTGAATACTCCTCCCACTATTTCTATCGTTAAGGCTACCCCCACCATTGTTACAATTCGACCTTGAAACCCCGCTATAAGGTTCGTGGGAAAAGAAGTGACTTCAAACAGTCGCAGATATCAGTGGCATAAACATCAATATTGTGTTCGTGTAGTGTTCTGAAAGTGCTTTTATATTCACGGTAATTTTTGGATTTATATACCATTTTTTTCAATAATGAGTATTGCAAAAGAAACTCTAGATGAAATTAATGAAATGTTTAGCAAAGATTTCGAGGTTTTAGAGAGAAAAAAGGTTACCGAAATGATTGTAGGCAAAGTGTATAAAATTGTAAAGATGTTTCAATGACTACACGATTTGGTAAAACTCTTTTAGTGGCTTTACACGATGACGGTGATAATAGCACATTTGAGACTTTTTTACCAAAACGTGTGGCCGAAACACTATCTGACGATATTGTAGATATTATGAGTAAAACTAAAGATAAATACACTCTAACTTATTTGGGGCAGGGCACTAGAGTTTTTGGAAACAATACTCGAACATTATTACGTTTTGGCTCATTGGAGTAAATTGTATGTAAATTGTTTGAAAAAAAGGATGTAATTAAATTTAAAATATAGTTGCACATGTCAGAATACTTACGCGTGTTCATTATTTATGTTAAAGATGTCTGCTGATGCGACGACGACGACGACGACCGCAACGAATGTGTAGATAGATACATATTTTGGTTGGGGAGAGAATTAAGAAATAGGGCTCACGATATGTTAGATTGCGTAAATGATTGGTCGCATATTGATGTAACCAAAGATCAATATAAGAACGAGATCAGGGATACAATCAATTTTATGGCTGGGGCACCCTTGTGCGACAAATTTTTATATGGTTCCATAGACATGGATACATTTTGTGCTGAAATGGTTGAAGAAGAATTAAAAGAATACCTCGTCAATATTCCACATTTACCAGGTGAGCTTGCTGCAAAATATGAATTGGTTTCTGCAACAGCAACAGCCCAAGACGTTGACGATCGAAATAGTGTCGGATGGGATAGAATTTTGAGCAACGAAACGAAAGACATGGAAAATTAATTTTTTATAATTTTTGTATTTGTGCAATTAAATAACTGTAAATAAATATCTATTACAATCACAGTTTTATTTTATTTCTTTTATAAACATACCAACCCAGTAGATCATAGTCAGTGTTTCTTTTTCTCAGCTGAAATATTTAATATAAGTAGGGCAAATAAAATAAAATAGTTTAGTAAAGATTGAAAATGAGTCGAGGAAACACACAATTGATAAATTTGGTCGTCAGAAATATAATGAAAATATCATATATTATCTGGGCCACAAGGGATTGGTTTTAAACTTACAGCGGATGGGCAGTATGATATGGGTGGAAAAATCATAACCAACTTAGGCGAACCTAAAGATGATGACGATGCTGTGACAAAACACTTTGTTAATAGAAAGTTTTACAATTTTGCAGTTGTAATATGTGACATATTTAACAAGGATGTCCTCCCCATGATATACAAAAATAATAGTGAGCTTAAAACAAAATTGAAGTTATGCAGAAAATACTCTATCATCAGCCTTTAAATGACTCATTAAGCGCACTGTCGTACGACTCGACTTCAAAAAAAATCTAAAAAAAGCAGGTTAAAGAATAGGAGAACGCACTCCGAGTGGCATAGCCTTGAAGATAACGTCGTAGTCGTCGGTGAATTGGACCTTCCCTCCAAGAATATTGAAATGTTATTTATGTGTATGATGTTTTATTGTCATTGTTTTAATAATGAAGATTGAAATAAAAAACTTTATCTTACAATATATTGTTTATTTATTTCACATTTTAAATAAAAAATATAGTCATACAATATGTTTATTTAAACAATATTAGCTTTATCTATCCAAGAGTTGAAGTGGTTGGGAAATCCTAGCCATTTGACAAATAATTGTTCGATGTGATTATTCTTGCGTTGTCTAAGGACCTTTTCTACTAGATAAACGTCAGGACTGCTTGTTTTTTGTAGTTCTGATTCGTAAAAACACCCTCTTATAGGCTGACCTTCTAACGATTCCAACAAGTAAGTAGGTGGATTTGTAACGTTAACTTTTACAACTTTAAACAATTCGGTTGTCCAAGAGGGCGTATATCCTTTCTCGAATAAGCTTTTGTACTTGCTAATACGCACAATGTCACCCATGGAAAACTTAAATTTTTTAGGTACAATTTTTAAATAATTATATGCTTTAATATATGTTTTTTCTTGCACGTCTGCAGGCTTCATTCCAATGGTGCGATGTTTCGAATGGTTATAGGTTTTTGTTACTGCCGATAATATATGTATCCATTTGTAAGATCCTCTTGTCGAGAATTGTTTATATAAATTATTTTTTAAAGTCCTTATGACTCGCTCAACAATTGCAGCTTTCTTTGTGCTGTAAGTGAATAATGATTTATATTATATTTTTTCATCAGGGCTTGAAAGTTTGTATTATAGAACTCCTTTCCTTGATCACTTTGCAGATTTGTTGGTGTATATGATGCCTCTTCAATGATGCTTTTCATCGCATTAGTAACTTCTATACCAGTCTTGTTTTTATGGCTTTGGAATAGACAAATTTCGAGTAACAATTTATACAGACCAAAATATAACGATAACCATCGTTTTCATCAGCATACTGTTGCATTTCAGCCAAATCAATTTGCAAATTGACAGACTTTGTATTTCAGTGTATATTTGAATTATTACAATCGGCCAAGCGCTTTCGGTCTCTATCGGACCATCCTCAGGGCTCAGACCCTAAAAACGAGAGAATATGGTCAGCAAATAAGTTTACTCAGTACTCACCAGCCACACTCACTCGTCAAAGGGCACACCTCAACCCTGCCAGTTTGAGAAAAGTCGCGAGCTTAGCCTCCACACAGGACAAGATGTATACAATTTAAAAAATTTTCAGAAACATTTAAAATTAAAATTAAAACCAGAACATTCAATACACAGTGCACGTTGACATGATTAAAACAATAAACATTTTTAATAACAACCCAAAAGGGTGAGGTTATGCCACACACAGTCATAGTATAACACGGCAATAAAACTTTCCAAAATCAAAACCACATACAAATGTGTGAAAGCCTGAGTAGGGATTTTCTGTATGAATTTCCATTCTTGAATTCAATGTCAGTTGTATTTAAAATCAGTAAATTATTGCAATGAGCAAAAAAGGGGGAAAAAGGCAGAAAGAAAGGGCATTAAAGTTTATTAATCTTAGCGTTACTGATATCGGCCATTCTGTGATCTATTTCGAACACTTGGGTTCAGTGGCGTGAAATAAATTCCATTTTTGTAAAAAAGCGACAAATTACACGAACATAGACGTAGTTAAAATTTGCTGAAATGTGTAAACTATTAATTATTTAGAATGAAGTGTCTGAAACTGAAAAAGATGATCAAAATTATTATAAGATTGCACCCCGCGCAATCACAGCTCCCAGACATTTAAATTGTTCAATGATTCAAGGAAAAAGTTTGAAAATGGGGTTGCGGTCATTTACGTTGTTCATTCTTACATTGAGGCAATGATCGGGGTTTCTCTTTATCTCCCTGCATATTTCAAGATCCTCTCTGTAATCCAAGGTTTTAGAGTTATTACCCCTGGAGTGGTATAAGATTTTACTATTATGAGTAGGAGAGAAACTGTGTTTGGTAAAACTCAAACACAGAGGCCCGAGGTTTGTTAATATGTTCTCTAATTCGGACTGCTAATGGTCTAATAGTTTTTCCTATATACGTCGAAGGGCAGTCTGGGCAAGAAAGTTGATAGACCCCACTTTTTTGAATATGAGATATCAATTGTTTGTTATTGACCAGATGGGAACTGAGTTGATTTACACTCTTAAATGAAATCTTCACATTTTGAGTGAGGTTTGTTAGAGTCCGTGCTATTTTATTAGAGAAGTGACCTAGGTACGAGAGTGAGAAAAATTTTCCTTGCTGACTTTCATTGTAAGGAGTCGAGCTGTAAGCCTCTTGGGATTCTTTCCTGCTTTTAATTTTTTCTATATATTTGTCGATGACTGTATGCTCATACCCATTGTTCACGACAATCTGCTTCAGAATATTGACCTCGTTGTTGTAATCCTCTGCTGACATGGGAATGTTGAGCAATCTATTAACATAGCAGTTTATTGAGGCCATTTTATGTTGTAAAGGGGTGGTTAGAATTAGAAGGAATTATGTGGTCTGTTTGAGTAGGTTTTCGAAAGATTTTGAAACTGAGAGAATTATTGGTTTTTTTGATAGTTAAATCTAAAAAATTAAGTTTGTTTTCGGTTTCTATTTCTAAGGTAAATTTCAGGGCAGGATGCAGAGAATTAAGACTATTTAGGACATCAATAGCCCGCTGTTCATTGCCCAGAATAATTGTAAAACAGTCATCCACATAACGAAGCCAGTTAATTATCTTGCTCTCAGAAATCAATCTCGGAATTAGTGCATTTTCCAAGTTGTCCAGGAAGATGTCCGCTAAAAGAGGAGATAGAGGATTCCCCATTGCCAACCCCGAGGGTTGTTCGTAATATTTGTTATTGAAAGCAAAAAAGTCCTGAGATAAAAAGAACTTAAGAAGGGTCATTATACTAAGTTGGTCATCACTAGAGATGTTGTTCGCTGTCAACAGATTTGATATAATCGGAAGAGTTTCCATCCTCGGAATCGACGTAAACAGATTGCATACATCGAAGGAAACAAGCAAAGAGTCGTCTGGCATGGTTACCGAGTTCAGTCTTTTGACCAAATCTGTGGAGTTCTTGAGGCAAAACTTAGGCTTATCTTTGATAAGTTTAATCAGGATTGCGTTCAAAAAAGAAGACAGTCTCGAAACGGGAGTATTGGTAAAACTTACAACAGGTCGAATTGGTACTCCTAGCTTATGAATTTTTGGTAACCCATATAAACGGGGTAAACACGGGTTAGAAATTAGAAGATATTTATTTCCATTATATTTTTTTATAAAATCTGAGCATAAGTTGAAGTAGGTTTTTGTTTTTATAATAAAACTAGAAAGTGGATTGTTCGGAATTTCTTTAAAATTGTTTTCGTCTAGGAAGCTCCGACTTTTAACAGATAATCATCTTCATTCATAATGACCAAACAATTACCTTTATCTGCCTTTGACAGTATCAGTCCATTGGACCGAATCTTAGTCTTAATGTTTTCAACAATACTAGTGAAAGTTTTGTGTTCAATGCATTTACTTGCCTTACCATCTCTTAGGGTTCTCCTCAAAATTTGATAGACTTGTAGTTTAAGGGATGTTCTAGAATCAATGTTGTCTGTCAAGAAGTCTATCAACGCATCAATTTCGGTAGAGTAGTTTTCCAGTCGTGTTCTGCTTGACGAGCTCTTCAAAGAGAAACCCAAACCCAAGCCCAATAGTTTCAGCTCATCCTCAGAGAACTGACTATCAGACAAATTAGCAACCCTGTCATGAAATTTGTAATCCGAGAAAAAGTGTCGATCTGAATTTGGTTCTTTCTGCCCCTTGAGATTTTCAAGTTTTTTATGAAGTTTCTTAAATTTAAGGTCTTTTGATGAAACACGAAATCGTATACAGAATTTAATAAATTAGAAAGAATAGAGTGTGGCATCACCTCGGACATGTGGTCATAACAAATTTTCATTTGGATATTAATTCTATTTTTCTTGGAATAATGTTTGCAGATTTCATTCTTTATCATTTTCCTTTCTAGGCTTGATCTAAGTTGTATTGGAATATTCTTTGAGGTTTTGCATCTTGCGAAAATTGGGACAACCCTTTCATCCAAACACCTGTGTAAAAACCATATGTCGACGTCGGACAATCCTCTCTTCAGGCAGAGATTTCGGTATTTGTCTACCTGGTTCACCATAACGTGAAAATGAATAAGTTATTAACAGGTTGTACACCGAAGAAATTAAGAAATGACAGACTTTGTATTTCAGTGTATATTTGAATTATTACAATCGGCCAAGCGCTTTCGGTCTCTATCGGACCCTCCTCAGGGCTCAGACCCTAAATATATAGAAAAAATTAAAAGCAGGAAGAATCCCAAGAGGCTTACAGCTCGACTCCTTACAATGGAAAGTCAGCAAGGAAAATTTTTCTCACTCTCGTACCTAGGTCACTTCTCTAATAAAATAGCACGGACTCTAACAAACCTCACTCAAAATGTGAAGATTTCATTTAAGAGTGTAAATCAACTCAGTTCCCATCTGGTCAATAACAAACAATTGATATCTCATATTCAAAAAAGTGGGGTCTATCAACTTTCCTTGCCCAGACTGCCCTTCTGACGTATATAGGAAAAATTATTAGACCATAGCAGTCCGAATTAGAGAACATATTAACAAACCTCGGGCCTCTGTGTTTGGTCACCATATTAGTTTTACCAAACACAGTTTCTCTCCTACTCATAATAGTAAAAATCTTATACCCACTCCAGGGGTAATAACTCTAAAACCTTGGATTACAGAGAGGATCTTGAAATATGCAGGGAGATAAAGAGAAACCCCGATCATTGCCTCAATGTAAGAATGAACAACGTAAATGACCGCAACCCCATTTTCAAACTTTTTCCTTGAATCATTGAACAATTTAAATGTCTGGGAGCTGTGATGCGCGGGGGTGCAATCTTATAATAATTTTGATCATCTTTTTCAGTTTCAGACACTTCATTCTAAATATATTAATAGTTTACACATTTCAGCAAATTTTAACTACGTCTATGTTTCGTGTAATTTGTCGCTTTTTTTACAAAAATGGAATTTATTTCACGCCACTGAACCCAAGTGTTCGAATAGATCACAGAATGGCCGATATCAGTTACGCTATAGATTAATAAACTTTAATGCCCTTTCCTTTCTGCCTTTTTCCCCCTTTTTTGCTCATTGCCAATAATTTACTGATTTTAAATACAACTGACATTGAATTCAAGAATGGAAATTCATACAGAAAATCCCTACTCAGGCTTTTCACACATTTGTATGTGGTTTTGATTTTTGGAAAGTTTTATTGCGTGTTATACTATGACTGTGTGTGGCAATACCTCACCCTTTTGGGTTGTTATTAAAAATGTTTATTGTTTTAATCATGTCAACGTGCACTGTGTATTGAATGTTCTGGTTTTAATTTTAATTTTAAATGTTTCTGAAATTTTTTAAATTTGTATACATCTTGTCCTGTGTGGAGGCTAAGCTCGCGACTTTCTCAAACTGGCAGGGTTGAGGTGTGCCCTTTGACGAGTGAGTGTGGCTGGTGAGTACTGAGTAAACTTATTTGCTGACCATATTCTCTCGTTTTTAGGGTCTGAGCCCTGAGGATGGGTCCGATAGAGACCGAAAGCGCTTGGCCGATTGTAATAATTCAAAATATACACTGAAATACAAAGTCTGTGCATTTCTTAATTTCTTCGGTGTACAACCTGTTAATAACTTAAATCAATTTGCCACAAATCTCTGTATCCTTTTATTATCGTGCGCCGTCTTACAAAATTTTTTCTAGCCGTTCTATGTAGTTCATTAACAATCTTGATTTTTTCTAGACTGGGCTCCATATTATTAGTAAATACTAAAGGTTTCAGATCGAAGGAAGAACTGAATAATATCATTAAATATTGAGCTTAATATATTATATCTTCTTCTCGTAATTCCTCTATGATTGACATAATTTCATTTTCGTGTCCAGTGTGACCGGCCATTTTGGAACTCCACAACAAACGTAAATGATCCACCAACTCTTTAGCTTTGTTCCAGTAGACATATTGAAATTTTTTCGAAGATAATTCTTTTTGTGGGTAACTGTAGTTTTTCCGAGAGATTTTTTCTTGTAATAGTACCACCTAATTTTGTGCCCATTATCAGAGGTTTAATAATTCGTAAATATTTGTTCCATCTGGTCTCTCGTAAACCATCACTTTTTTTTAAAATTGTTGTAGACAGCATTCGTTGATTCCAAATTTCCTTGTACGTTGAAAGTACATTATCACTTAATTGTTGTTGTTTCCTTGCCTACACTTGGGGGGTGTTTTAAGAAATAACAAATCATAAAGTGCCGGTGATCCACCATATTCTGCAATATTTTTCCCTTTTTTGTATAAGACAATATTTCCATTTCGAAAACGCACCTCTAAATTACCATAAAATTTTTTGTTATAATCTGTTTTTGAACCCAAAACGTACACCATATACAGTATCGTATAGAGATGGTTTCGAACGTAATCCTTTCAGGTGTGCGTTTAAAGTATCGGAAGTTGTGGTGTCAGCGGATGAAAGAGATGTATTAGTTGATGTCGAGGGTGTATCAAACACCGATTGGCTAATATCTTCTTTTGAAATGCGATGCTGCTGCTGCTGCTGAATAGGTGTGGAGGTTTGAAAGGAATGTGTAGGTTGGGGGAAAACCTGATACTTGAGTCGACTGCACTGATGTACTGAGACTATGTGACTTTGTAGCTGGATAATGTTGTTGCTGTTGTTGTTGCTTGCTGCTGCTGCTGCTGACGTTGCTTAACCACATCAGATATAGTTGTCAATGGCTTAGAATGGGTTCGTAAAACTTTTTCCAATTCCACAACATTAAACTCTTTAGCCGCTTTAATTTGTTTAAATTTTTTTCTGACGGCATTGGTAGCTTCCACTAGTTTACGTTTTAAGTCAATCGCGTATTCATGATGTTAACAAAAGGACGTTTCAACAATCAAATGAGCGTTTTCTCTTATTATTACAGTAATATATAGCTATCAAATCCTTTGCGGTATCTTCCCGATTTCACATCACTGTCTTTATCAATTACTAAAAATCCATACTTATTATCCCAACATTTTGAGCACATTTCTTGAAATTGTGTAAAAGTTAGATCCGGTGAAACGTGGTCGGAAAATATGTGTTTCATATTCAATCTCATCTTGTTTAAACATAATAATAAAATTGGCGTTGTCTCGCACAAGCTGTTTAGGCACTCGCGAATATGTTTGCGCTAGGTAAAAGGAGTCGATATTTTTATGACGTCCCATGCTAAAGTACGATCTTATAACATCTTGTTTTTCACATATAACATCATCAAGATAAATATAGAGTTTGGTTTGCATCGGACGGTTCCACAATATTACTGGAATCACTAAAGGCATAGTAGCCTAAACCTTTGATGGGCGCTAAAATTTTCCTTAAATACTCATATTTCGGTTGATAAAGGAGATTTCGGAGTAAATATAGACATTTTCGAAACGTAGCCCCAAGGGGGTGTGTAAGCAGCGACATCATGACATTAGTTTTTCCACAATTGGATGGACCAATTAACAGGCCGCGAATAGAGGAAGGAAGTAGAGGACCGTGTCTCTTCATTATCTTCTTTTCAAATCCAAGTCCGACTTTTTCATCGAGATTGTCAATAGGAAGTTTTTGTTTAAGATCGATAACGCGCATCTTAGGAAAATTTGATATTTTATAGGCAATTTTTCACAAAAACTGTCATTCAGATGCCGAGCGTCAAACGAAGTGGACGGTCTCACGTTTCCAACAAAACTGGATACGGTATTGTGAATTCGTTAATAAATAAATTACCATTCGAGGTACACATTCCTGGTTATCAATATTGCGGACCCGGAACAAAAGTAATAAAACGTGTAACAAGAGGTGATCCAGGCATTAATCCTTTGGATGCCGCATGCAAAAAACACGATTTAGCCTATTTACATAATAAAGACAACATAAGTGCGAGACATCGAGCGGATTACGAGCTCGAACAAAGTGCTTGGAATGAAGTAAAATCGAAAGATTCCAGTTTAGGTGAAAAAACAGCAGCTTGGTTAGTTACAAACATTATGAAAGGAAAACAACGTTTTGGTATGGGTGTACCATCATCATTATCAACAAAAAAAATATCTAGTAAAGGCACACGTCATACAAAAAGGAAAGGTGTTAATAAAAATCGACATGTTCGGAAAGCCAGTTTCGGAACAGCTATTCGACAAGCAGTTCGAAAGGAATTATTAAAAGCCGGAAGTAAAAATGTGTTGGAAAAAAATGTCATGAATGCATCTAAAATAGCTCTGTCGGTAGCACGTAGATCGGTAAAAGCGGCAGGTGGCAAAAGGAAGGTTCGTACACCGAGAATAATACCGATTCTAAACTGGTGGAATATTACCATTAATACCAATTTTTGCCAGGTTATCAGCTTTGGGTTCATTAGCCGGTGGGGCAGCGGGAATTGTGCGCGCCATAAAGCAGTAAAAAAAAGCAGCGAAGATAAAACCGGTGCCGGCCTGTATTTAAAATCGAAAGGAAATGGTTTGTTTCTAAGCCATATCGTAAAGGTATGGGATTCTTTTTAAATCGTAGATCACAAAAAACTAATTGAATCCCACTCGAAGACCACTATCTAACTCGATATTGAAAAATATGCCAAAAAGAAAAGAATAGGACACTTTCGAGGCGTTTATATGAGGGATTTATTACCTAGACAAGGTCCTCGACGTTACGAAGCAGCAATAGTGAATTTGGATAGTACGCGTGGTGCAGGGGACTCATTGGGTAGCATATAGAAAAAATAATTCTAAAGTAACATATTATGACAGCTTCGGCGATTTACCCCCACCGATCGAATTGGTACGATATCTACAAACGGGATCGGAACCATCAAAAATTATTTACTATACATACGATCGTCAGCAGGATTTTGGAACAGTCTGGGTGGACATTTGTGCTTAAAGTTTCTTGTCGAATCATCAGCGTAAAAGATGTCATCATCATCGTCGTCACCATTAACACCGCAAATGGATCGCAATAACTATACTAAAATGTTGCAATCACTGAAAGCATTTCATCTAGCTGGTGGATTAAGGAAAATGACCGTGAAACAGTTAGAAAACATGCCCAAGGAAGTATATGATTGCATTAGCCCAAATGAAATTCCATTCGTTTGGGAAAAGTTGCCCGAGCACCTCAAAAGCGATATCGATATATTAAAATATCAGTGCGGTTGCAAACATTATTTCAGCAGCAGCAGCAGCAATTTAAACGAGGTTACGGCTGATGAGGGATCTTACAGCTAGAAAAATATTTTGTTGTTACTGCAAAATCAGCGATGTGCGCATAAAAGCAGAAAATAGCATAAAAACATCACTATCTAATGCAGTGAGAAAAGGTGTGAAGATGAATCTTTTTAAATGTTGCCGCTAAGAATAAAACCGAGATGTGTGATGTTTTAATGGTTAGTCATGTCTTATACGTTCACACTAACAGGACAACTCGAGCGTCTTAAGCGCCGATTTTTATACACCAGTCGAATTAAATAGAGAAAACAAATATGGTCTGGAATTGCTGGATTTTACACATACAATTCAATTTTTAATGTGGACGAAAGCAACATATAAGTTTGCCTACATGAAGGAGGTTACAACCACCGAGCCGATACAATTGCAGATTCACCTGGGGCCTATGAAATAGATGAGATAGGTAAAGCTATGTTGGAGGCTTTGAGGATTTCAACTGAAGAAAGAACGATGGAATCTTTTACTTGGTCGCTAATAATAATACGCTGAAATGTGAACTGAAATCCCAATATACTATAGATTTCCGGGGAGAGGCGAGTATCGTAAAATGTTAGGATTTAATCATACAGTGTAAAAAGAGACAAAAAGCACGAATCAACCGAGATGGTGGAAATAATGAAAGTACGCATCATACGCGTAGATTGTAATATAATTTCCGGAGCATATATGAATTACGGTGGAAGGTCATACCTTGTTCGAATTCGATATCGACGTGGAGCCCGGTTACAAAATCAGTAAAGAACCACAAAATAATATTTATATGCGTTAAATGCGGCAGGACGTCAGTTTATCGACAACATTACTCTTCGCATCTTGGACGATAGCGGTGATCTAATCAATTTTCAAGGCGAGAAAATAATCGTGAAATTGGAACTGAAGAAACTTTCATAGAAATGGGTTTTTGCTTCAATCGTCAATTGTGTGTGCTGTCGACTAAGATGGGGGAACTGCCGAAACATAATAAAAGTAAAAGAAGAGTTAACGTCAAGGTTAGTCGTCGTCCAGACGTTAGATCACAAACATCTCAACAGTTATCTGCCGAAGACTATAAATTTTTAAAATCATTCGGTCTTAAAGTGCGAAAATGATTTCCACCACCAGCGATAAAATAGAGGTTTTCTCCGAGCCCATCTTGGACAATTCCATTATTAGTCTAGAAGAGCATACGTATAAACCATACGGATCTCCATCATTCAACAATTCGGATGAAGTCCGTATCCCCATTAATTTTCAAGATATTATACTGGATATCGCCGAAAGTTACATATATATCGAAGGAAAATTTAAACCCATAGACGCAACGAAAAGATGTTTTTTATCAAATAATGCCCTCGCATTTTTGTTCGATAAAATTCGCTACGAGATAGGAGGTGAGCAGGTCGCCGTGGTTCGTAAACCTGGAGTTACGACGACATTAAAAACCATGGTTTCATTCGGAAGTTTGCAACAAAGATCTCTCATGACGTGCGGATGGGGTCTCGACGAAGCAAACCAAGATATCGTAGACACGGCAAGTAACGTATTCTCCGGGAAATTACCCTTAAAATATCTTATGGGATTCGCCGAAGATTACGCAAAAGGTGTTTTCAACGTAAAACAAGAGCTTATTATGATTATAGCTCGCACTTTTACCAATTGTTACGTCGGCGAAGTAGAGGCAGAAATTAGTATCGACAAAATCGAATGGAAAATTCGTCACATCATTCCAGACGACAAGCAAAAATTGAAAATACTGTCTCGCATTAATAAAGGTGGAAACAATGCCAGTATTCAAATGGCATATCGTAAATGGGATCTGTACGAATTACCAGCTTTAAGGCAAACATCTTCCGACGTGTGGGCCTTGAGAACGAGTACAAGTCTGGAAAGACCGCGCTATATAATCGTCGGGTTTCAAGACAGCAATAATTGCGACAAGAAAGAAAAAAACGCTACCCAGTTTACCCACGCCGACGTATGCGACATTAGACTGTATCTGAATTCAACCGTTTATCCCTACGAAAGATGGAATTTAGATTTCGCCAAGAAACTGTACGCAGCAGCCTATTACAATTACGAAAACTTCCAAAGCAACTACTACGGGCGCGAGATAAACGATCCGATGATAACGTTCGCGGAATATATGAAAAACCCCATTTTTATTATCAATTGCAGTCATCAACCAGAGGCGATTAACTCATCGACAGTGGATGTAAAATTGGAGTTCCAAACGAGAAAGAATAAATTCCCCAAAGACACTAAAGTGTACGCATTAGTTATTCACGACTCATTTTTTAGTTATAATGTATTAAACGGTTCGGTGACCAATAAATCTATATTTTAATGTATTTATTATATGTAACACAAAATAATGTTCTTGAATCAATAAATTTGTAATGAGTGAAGTAGTAGTTTTATATTTATTTGAAACCCAACCAAAAAAAAAAGCTGGCGGAAAAGCCCGCTCTTTAAGAAAAGAGTACGGGAATTTAGAAAATGGTGGTTTATTAAGTGGAAAAAAGAGCTTAAATAACACAAGAAAAAATTTTTAAGGCAAAATATAAAAACAACGATTTAGAAAATTTGTAGGAAAGTAACGGTTAGGAATAGGGAAAAAAGTTATAAGAAAAAATTATAGAGGAAATCGAGTAGTATAAGCAAGCATTTTTCTCGATAGTAAAAACGTAAAAAAATTTTTTTCAAAAAAAAATTGAAACAATGGTGAATGCGCGCCAAAGTTGAAGTTTTGGAGCAAAATGATATTAGGAAATTAGAAAGAGAATTTTTTTCTACATATGGTAGTACTTTTCAAAATTCGGAATGATGAAATTTTAAGAAAAGGGTTATAGTAAGTTAGTAATTTGGATTTTTTAAAGCGCTGTCGGGAACCGTTCAAGATAGAAAAAAAATAAAAGCACTTAGATAGCCCAAAATTTTGAGGAGAATGCGATGGTGTAAAAAAAATTATAATTTTTTTTTTTTTGAAAATGCTGAATACGCGCTAAAGTTGAAGATTTAGAGAAAAACGGTATTGGGAAATTAAAGAGAGAATTTTTTTCTACATATTGTAGAATTTTTGAAAATTCGAAAAAATGAAATTTGAAAAAAAGGGTTATAGAAAGTTAGTAATTTGAATTCTTTAAAGCGCTGTAGCTCGGGAACCGTTCAAGATAGAGAAAAAATAAAAGCACTTTAATTACCTAGAATTTTGAGTAGAATACAATGGTGAAAAAAAAGTGAAAAAAATTTGGAAAATCTTAAAAATGACAAAAAATTTAGACGAAAAAATTGAAATTCTTGAGTTAGGAGGCTAGGGCCGCCGAACGGGAGTATGTGGAAGTTGTAGGGGAGGTTTTTTTTTTTTTTTTTTTTTTTTTTTTTTTTCAAGTGTGGGGAGTGCGAGGGTACCGCACCAGGAGCGGCACCTTCGGCACCGCCTGCAACGCCGACACCACCAGCGACGACGACGGTGCCGCCAATGAGAAGACCAAGGGCTGCACCTAAGTCGGTGTTAATATCGTTGGGTATTACTCCACGGTAGGCACCCCACCCTCCCCCCAGGCCCTTTTAGGGCCACAAAAACGGTCCTTTTCAGGACCACATTATATTTTGATCGTAGTTTAGTAATCGTCACTTATGGGGCGAGATATTCGTTTAACGACGATTTGTCTCGTAGCTTAAGTGCCAAGTTATATACTTGAGAACCTATGAAAATGTTAACAGTTCAAACAAGGTTTCTATTATTTTTTTTTGTAATGTATTCTTCACAAAATATTAAGAATAAGTCTTATTGTCTAAACAAATCTAATTCCTTATTTAAAGTTTTTGAAAAAATCAATAATTCTATAAGCTCTCACCAATACATAACATTTAGAATCCGTTGGTGGGGTGGGTTAGTTCTATATATATGAGACTGGGCCAGTTACACAGTCATATATTCATCAACCCTCATACGATGAACATGGAGGAAGAAAGACCCGCCAGCCGAGGCTCATCCATCTTTAGTGATGACACCGTAGCCGACAACGTTGGAGACCTGCAAGTCTTCGACGACGACGACGAGGTGGATTTTGAAATTGACGTCCTACGTTGGGACGACTTGGATGAGCCGATTCCGCTAGTATATGACCATGATCCGGGTCTAGTGGAATTAGACGATGCGGGCGATTGGGTCTTACAAAGACTCGAAACTCCGTCGCCGCAGCCAGAGCCGGACTCGACGGAAGATGAGGTGCTGGAAATTCCAACATCACCAACACCCGACGACCCACAAGTCCCCTGCGATTCGTCAAGCTGGTGGTCGACCAGCGAGGATGGGGCACCATAAGCCCCACACTCTCCCTGGCCCTTTTTAAGGGCACACAACAACGGTCCTTTTCAGGACCACAAAATACTTTGATCGTAGTTTTAGTACATATTAGTACTTTGTTACTAATATTGTATGTATAGAATATACAATATTAGATACAAAGTATTAAAACTTTAAGTGCTGGTGGAACCCAGCTAAATCGTTCGTTCGTATTTGAGACCACAAACAACTTTTGGTCTCAATACGTAATACGACATTTGTTTTCACAACCCACCATTAATTTGTCTCTATATATACGACCACCAATACTTATTACAATCATTTTAGTTCAACATGTCTGCGACTCAACAACAACAACAACAACAACCCATCCAATGCCCTGTGGTAGATTCTACCACAGTGAATTGTTTGGAGTGGGAGTCGAACGATCCTAGATGGGATGAACTTTGGCGGTTCATCATCGAATATACAGAGGACAGCACCACCACCCCCGCTGATGATGACGGGCCGTGCGACTCCACAACACAATAAAAGAGTCGCATGTTTTACAACCAAACGGTCCTTTTCAGGACCACAAAATAATTTGATCGTAGTTTTAGTTGGTTATAATACTTTGTAACCAATATTTTATTTTTTTTTCTTAAAAACATACAATATTGAGATACAAAGTATTAGAAGTTCTGGCGACAGAACCTTAACTTCATAAACCGAAACATGTTTTAGCATACTTGTAAATATTATCAGAAAATATTTACAACTATTGCTATTGCGTAGTTTTAGTGGATTATTCACTCTTTTTTTTTTATTACCTAATATTATGTGGGACAGGGCCTATATGAAATAACACACAAAAATAAATTTTCAAGTCATTTTTATTCTCATTATAAAATATAAAAATTTGATCAAACACTTTTTTTTATTAACTACAATATATATATTTACAAACTTAATACTATAAATTAAAAGCTAATATCTACAACTACCTAACACCTACTACATAATTTATTAAAGTCCTCTAATTGTCTTTTTAACCGCGCAGATTTCACCTTTTTTATCTCTAATTGTCTTTCAAGTTCTGAAATGTCACTGTCACACTCGTTCACTTCTTTCACTAAGCGTTTTTTCATTTCGTAAATGTCTGTCAATTTGGTCTTCTGAGAGTTGGTGAAGTCTTCGACCCACTCCGGTTGTGATGGCTCCGAATATATTAACGAAGAAGAAGCGGTTTTATTTGGTGAAGACGATGACGATGACGACGACGACGACGACGACGAAGCAGCGGAAACTTCATCGCCTTCAAAACACCGCTTAAACCGCTTCTTCATGGGTTTCCGGCACCCCAATATCGGCGACAGTGGTGCTGGGGAAGACTTCACCTCCGACACTATTTCATTCTCTACGCTGGCCGGTGTTGGTAGCGTTGGTGGTGTTGGTCCATCGGGGCCTTCTATCACTTCAACTTCTACCGACAATGGCTCTTGTGGTGCTATTTTTAGGAAGTCGGGTAATGGAACAGGGGTGGAGGGACGCTTAAAGTTAAACTTTTTCTTCTTCCCTTGTCCCACACCTTTAATCGCAGAATAAAATGTTTTTTTATCGGCGATTTCCGACTTCCGCATAGTCAAGAGCTTTTTCAATTTAGACGCTTTCGGAGAAGATTCCCTAGGCCGCGATGCTTTTCGCACAACCACATCACTTATCATATTTATCTTTGGCTCCTTCTCCTCCGTCCAGCATTCGAGGAATTGCGCTGCCGACTGAACTAACTCTTCGTCGCGACCATCATTGAGGGCTCGGTCTTCGGCATCTTCATGCTCCACGCCATTCCAGTTCTCGAATACCCCCGGACTTAACACTTCCAAACCACTCATGTTATCCAGCATGCCTTGCTGCGAACCGCAGCTCACGTCAAGAGCATCTAAAAGAGACCGTACACTCGACATCTTCGATATTCAAACTCACACAATTAACTTTTTCTTAGCACTGTACTGTTTGGTGTTCTGACGAACTGTGAAGAGCTCGAGCCAGCAAGTCTGCTTTTATGCCCATTTCCCCCACTACACCACCTTTATTCCTTTTGTTCGATGCATTAAGTATAATAGTTAAACTTGTCAGATGCAAAGCCAAGGCCAAGGCCGACGTAACCGGCAATACCAGGGTCGTTTTCAAGGTTGTAATTTTCATGGATTTTTTTTTGTCCCTGTCAATGTTATTTTAAAGAAGCATATAAATATAGTACTAAACTTGTTAGATGCGAGGCCAAGGCCAAGGTCAAAGTACCCGTCAATGTCAGGGTCGTTTTCGAGGTTGTAATTTTCAAGGATTTTTTTTTGGTCCTGTCAAGGTTATTTTAAAAAGTAATACATAATTAGAGTACCGCGATTGAAAAGTACAACATATTCAAACATCATGTTGCCAACTGATGAACAACCTAGTGAAGCAGCCAAAACATACAGTCATATACCAAAAGCTTTTTATTTAACTTGTCATCATTGTAAAAGACTAGGTATCTGCTGGCGAAATGATCTTACATACGACTTCAACTACATTGACCTTTTCAGGGTTAAATTTGTACAAATGCGGCTTTTGTGGACTAGTTTACTACCAGTTCAAGGACATTAATGACCGTGCCATCCAGAGAAGAAATTGGGTCATAGAAGAAGCTTACCTGTACAGAAGAAATTAACATGTATTTTATTTCTTAATTTTTAATTTTTTTGTTTGTTATTTTTTTTATTTTTTTTTAATAATAAAAAGTAAACTCAATCTTTTGTTATATTTTAATTTTTTTTTCAATAAAACAATAGTAAAATGAATCTGTACGTGTATTTATTAAACATCACCTAAAATACGTTTTGCAATCCATATTTTTCTGCAGAGTCCGTTTATTAATGAAATAGAACCATATATTAGGGTGAAATCTAATGGTTTGAAATCAGTCTCACATAACAATGTCAGAAGTAAACACTACTGATAAGTTCGGTCGCAAAAGAAAATTTAAGGATTTTAACTTTATGCGAGGTCCTTCAGGAATAGGTTTTAAACTTACACCTAATGGAGATTACGACATGGGAAGCAAAAGATTGTGCTATTTAGCAGAACCTCTTGAAGGAGACGATGCGACCACACGAAATTATGTTGATAATAACCTTGCTCAGTGTGTGCAAGATACGCAGAAAGCTTTACATGACTCAACAATTGTTATTAAAGATATATTCAGAAACCAACTTGAAGGTTACGTACGCAAGAAATTAATTGAAACCGGTCAAGAACTTAGAGGATTGTTGTTATTGCAATATATGAACTTAGGCAAGACGAACTGCGTGATGAACTTAACTCTAGAATGTTGAAAATTGAAAAGACTATGGAGGATCTTGTCAGCAAACCTGTTTCACATTAAACATTTACTCGTAGACCTGTGCGTTTAATTTACTATTAGACAAATTTTTCAACAATAACTTTTACAGTTTGTTATTTGTCGACACTTCATTATATTTATAATTTTAAAATAAAGGTTCAATAAAAAAGCAATCAAGTAATGAATACATGTTTTTTATTTAAAAAAAAAATTACAATACTATCGTTACATATTAATGTTGTATGTTTAATAGAAATAATAAAAACAATACAAATAATGAAATATGGATTTTCCAGATTACGTGCTGTCCTGACTTAGAAATGATTCCAACACGGTGACTAAATTTGCTAAGTTTTCTTCCGGGTCTGTTTTGTAAAAATCTAAACTGGGAATTACATAACGTTTATCATCGCTATGCGACAATGCTACTTTATTTATTATGTTGGTATAAATGTTATGTAATTCACTTCTAAATGTCTTCATATTTCTTAATATCAAACCACCCCGTTCAACAATTCTTTGGTAGTCTTCCTGATGAAGGTCTTTCTCGATAACACATTTTTTGATACCTTTGGCTTTTTTTAATTCATTATTAATGGACTTTACATAATAAGCCTTCGCGCCGGTACCATAAAAACTTATTATCGGATCACCAGGAAACTCATCTTTCATTCTACCAACTACAGAATTACTTTTAATTATGTTGAAATTATTAATTTCGGGGTAATTTGATGTATCGAATTTTTCGGGGTTTTCTGATATAGTTTGATAAAAGTTTTCCGTATACACTTTTAATATAAGCGAGTCAGTATCGGTGTAAAGTAACGAAGGATCATCGCCAAACTTGGATTTAATAAAATTATAATAAAAATCGTATATTACAGTCTTTGATATATCTAATATGGAAAAACCGATATAAATTGGTTTATTGTACAATATTTTAACTTTATTCATATGTATAGCAACAAAGTTCTCGGTAAATATCGAGCTACTATTGAAATTGGGGCGGGATATTAGTGCTCTAGCTCCATTTCTGCCTACACTGTTTTCCCAATGCGTTACTAATTTTATATCCTTTCGATTTTCCACATTTTCCATAGTTTTACCAAATATCGCGTTATTTTTTAATTTAAAAGTGTCCTTCGCAAATTTTGTGGTGGCCTTGTTACGTAAATTGGTATTAAAATCAATATACGATTTTAGCCATTTTGATTGCTTAAACTGTAATACTCGATGGGTTTGCATTACCGCTAAGCCGTTGGCGATGGCTTGTTTTAAAGTTCTATAGTGTACAATGTATTTTTTTTATCTTGTAAATTAGGAATTAATTTCGGTAATTTAGCGTTTTCTGTTGGCGGTATGATATTTTCTACTAGAAATGGAAGATCAGAATGTGCATCATGCAACTCAGTCGGATAATGCACATCCACTTCCAAAACGTAGCCATGTAAACTATCATCACCAACAGCCATAATATTTAAATCCAGAATTTCGCGCTCGCTTAACCATCGAAAACCACCATATGGTAATGCTTGTGACATACTATGACCATATAGATTTGTAGCATCAAGGTATGTTATAAATGAAGAAGGTTTTGTTGGGTCATAGTCTGGTAAAAAAATATTATTAGCGATGTGCTTCCTTTCTGTACACTGGCTTATGCCGCCGCGTATTCCTTTCTTAAAAAAATGTATCATGTCTATATCAGTTAAGAGCTCTAACTCTACCTTAGTCATACGTAGCATACAATCAAATGATAAACTTGGAAGGGTATAGTAATGTGCCGGATCAAGTTTATCGAATTTTAAACAATTATTCCGAAATTGCTCAAAAACATCACACAATAGCAACACATCTGATTTTAAATACACGTCCGAATAGTCCCCCAAAGTTTTACACCCAAACAAGCGCCATACTTCTTTTGCTCTTCTATAGCTTTCATCGCTAATATGTTCTTCCCGTAAATTATCATAAAATTCATCTTTACTTGGAAGACATGTATTTTCCATTTTTTCTATAGAGTCAATAAAGCTATAGGGAAAAACACCCTTTTGACGCATCAAATTAAATTGGTTGATATTTGAAAAATGTTTCCGCGTTTCAATAAAATCGTCGTCGTTTAAACCGCTGCCTAAATTTTCCAAAGACGTTGACAGAAATTTAAAACTATCAATAAATCGCAACTTTAAATATTTCCTCTTGACTTTTCCACATTTACTATCAAAATAATGGTGCACATAAATGCTTTTGGTAAATGATATGTACTTTTCCTTACTTTGAGCCAAAACACCAATTTTATCCCCATATTTACATAACTCTTTTATAAATAAATGGCTGTCGTAGCCGCTTAAGTTATGAAATATGATAGGGATAAAAGAGGGTAATTTATAATTTAAATTACAAACGGAATGTGCAGCACCAAATCTTTTTGCACCAGTTATGTGACAGTGGTCTCGTACTTTAATCTCACCCTCTTCAAAAGGGCCTTCACATATACCACATATTTTAGCATCATTAAACTCCCTTTTTTCTTCAGGCGTTAACGGTTTCATAGGCTTAATGTCTTTTAAATATGTGTTGTATAGAGCCCTTAAATCACACTCGATACGATCCACAAAGACTTGAGCTGCATTATTCCCCCGAAATAGCTCAAATTTCGAAAGTGAGTCGTCAAAAGAGCATTTACTTAAATAAGCAAAAGAATATGGTTCATGTTTAAAACTTTTTACAGTGTAAGAATTTTGTGGGTTTGGGAATTTTAAAATATTTTCCGGCACACTCTTTCCAAATTTATCGATTTTTAAATCCACTGAGGGTGTTTGCGTGAAAATGTGGTTACAATCGTAGCTTTGATGTAAAGTTAAAGCTGACGGTGTACTAAAATAAATGAGGCAACCATCACAGAAATATATTTTATGTTGTTGACAACTAATTTGACTTGAAACTAAACGTGATAAATCCCGAATCCAACAATAATGACTCTTTGAACAAGTCGTATCACAAAAATGTTCACCGCCATCTTTACTACTACAGTCTTTTGTAATTAACAATAAATTTACATGCCTATCCAACTTTTTTGACGCATACCTCAGTGGACCAATAACTTCATGTATTACTTCATTATTTTCATATTTAGATTCCAGACCGTATACGTTAATTGATATGTTGTTCATTTCCTCAAATTTTTTAATGTCACGTAATTTTACTGGAAAATCCATACCTGTTACATTTAGCACTCTAGAAAAATGGGGGTAGGATGTCTTCTGTGAAGGCTCTGCTGTTGGAGGAAACAATGCTGATGTTACAGCCCACGCAAAGCAAAATTCGTCCTGGTTAATCACATTGACGACAGCTCCTTTCCTTTCAATAGAACACGGCAACTTGATGTATGATGAGCCGCCCATAGGCATATACTTGTTGATACCAACTTCCAAGTATAAAATTCGCACAAGAGCCCATCCTATAACAAGAAAAATTATATATAAAAATCAGTTTAATATATCGGGTTTTGATTTTTCCATACCTGAATCTTTCTCCTGGAACTCTGTCGCCTGCGTTTTTATTAATTCGGTGAAAGAATGGTAAACGGCATCCAAATCACTTTCTACACTAATTATTTGATTAGCAGTGTTGAAGGATTTTTCACTGAATATTTCTTGTGATGGAAGCATGTACTCGCCAACAGCTGTCATGTTAACTTTTAAAGCATGATGCACACGCAATAAATTATTAACAAGTTCCACCACCTTGGATTTAATGTCTGCAAAGAACATTACGTAATCGGAATGCTCCATATCACTGCTAACCCGATAGGTTGCAATTCTCCTTTTGAAGGCACATTGAACGAGTTGCACACCATGACATACCGGCAAACATGAATTATTTTTATGTTGTTGTGTTCGTTTATGCGCTGACATATGATTTATTGGAACATCTACATTACATGTAGCGCAATTAATTACCGGAATCGTCGATGTATACTCTTCAATTCGGAGCCGTTTTCCTCCAGGCACTTCATTAAATCTCGTCGCACACGATTCTCTTTTATGACGTCTCATATTATAAATATTAGTAAACTTAGAACCGCAATTTTCACAAACATATGCCATGATTTGTCAAATATTAACACATGTACTACCTATACAAGTCAGAGCCAACTGATGAATGAAACTGCCCCATACCTTATATAAAACCATTCAAGGACACCCCCAACCACGTAACATATCTTCAAGGTCACACACCCAAGATGACCTTCAACAAAGTCAAGGTCGTCTCGACCAAGGTCAAGGTCAAGGTCACACACACAACCTTGAACACAAAGCCAAGGCCAAAGCACACGTGCACTTTCAAGGTCAATGGCAAGGACATGTGGGCGGGGCCAAAGCGGGGTGGGGCAAGGTCAAGGTCAAGGTCGAGGAGTGGGGGGATCGAGAGAATCGGGTTATGTTCACTACTAGTAGATATTGCTAACAATGATAAAAAGCAAATCTTTTAGTAGACATACTGTCAATTTTTTATATGGTTTAAGTGTATTGTATTAAAAGCCAAATATGGCGCACTTCAAATTTCTTAATCCACCTCCCAAGCAAAATTATTCAGCTACTTAAGAAGCTATACGGAAATTTCGTTCATTTTAAAATATCGATTATTTTCAAGGAAAAAAGACGTATCAGAAGCACCAGAGATAATATCTTAATAAAATGTGTTTTCGTAAATACGGCAAAAAACTTATTTTCTTTATGGAGATGGTATTTTAATGGCTTATCCTAAATTTTACGGGAAGCATTTTGTAATAACAATTTTGCCACATTAAATTCTAAAATGCTATAGTCGATCGTACAAGATAATGTTAATTCTTCAACTCAAAATAACAAAAGAGAATTAGATAACACCTACACTTTTCACGACAGGATGTTTGGAATCAAATATCGACGATTCTGGCAACTGAAATCAAACCGTTTTAATGTAAAGAAAATTTACATTTCCTGCGCAGTGTTTTTAGTATTTGAAGGTTAAGTTTTAGTTCATACAATATAATTTTGTGAAGAACATATAAAAAAGAGGCTTGCTTATTAGTACTATATTTATTTTTTCGAACAAATGTTGTCATAAGCTACTTAACAAGAATTTACGGATTAAAAGGAAATTACAAAAAAAATTAATATTTCAAAATTCAATTAAATTTTTTGTTTACAATTGCAGAAAAAGTTGTACATGCAATTTTCCTCTTTTTAATTATTGCAAAAAAAAAACAATTGAATTAATAAAGAAAATATAGTATTAGGTAAAATGACATTTATTATATCTTAATATCGATATACATGTTAATAGACTTATTTTTAATATACATTAATTATTATATTTAAAATTGTACAGGGCTTACTCTAAAAAAAGTGTAATCTTTCAACGCGATTGCGCGAGAAGGACGGTGGAAACTAAAACAAGTGATAATATTATCAGAACAGTTGGAAGTGTGGCTCAGGACTAAAGATACGAGAGGGTGGCTCCGAAAAAAAAAGGACATGAAATATCATTGGTTCAAAATGTTGACAATGAAAGGGGAAATAAGTGAATAAAATGAACGAGCTCGTGAACTACTGTTTTGGATATATACTTTTGATTATCAAAAAAATTAATAAAACTGATTCAGCAGTGGGGAGCATCCTAAAATAAATATTATTAGCAACAAATCAAAATCAAATGTCATATAATTACTTAGAATTTAGTTTATTTTAATGTGTAACTTAATGTGTCTAATTTATTTTAATTAATTTATTAGTAAATGTTATTTTATGGAAAATTTACTTTTCATTCAATCCAAAATATGTTGAAAAGAATAACATACGTTAAATAAAAGTACTTAAATTTGAATAAAGCACAACCCACTTTTTACTAGAGCATACGGAGTGGTGTTGTAGTTTTAAATTCATAAACTTTTATGGTTGTTAAAAAGAAGAAAAACTGTATTAGCGTATATATTTTAGTACTGCATTATGTATGGATTCATTTTTTGCACATCCCTAGCCCTAAATTTCTATACGCCTCATTTCAATTTTTTCATGAAACATGGTCGGAGATCATTGTATCAGCGATTGAATTTCTCTAGTAGAGCCGCAGTTGAATCAACTTCGGAGATAATAAGTACTGTGAAGGTCGGTCACTGAACAGGGTTAAACAAGTAGTCTGGGAAAAATTCTGGATTAAACAGAAACATTAGCAAAACCAGCAGATGAAATTGCACCTATTGCTGCTTTACCATAGGCCACAAAAAATATTTTTTTTTATTTGAAACTAGCTTACGACGCACTCAGGATTGATCTTTATCCACATGTGTAGCTAGCGGACCAAATAAGGTAATACCTAATTGCTGAATCCGATGCATACAGGAAGATTGTAAACACTTCAAACATACACAATCCAAAGTTACATTTTCAATAAGTTTTCAAATAACTATTTCGAAATTGAAAATGTTAATTGGCCCACTTTTAACGCAAGAAAATGAACAAACAACTGCTAATGGAAATTTAATATGCAAGAAAAATATAATTTTTTAATTTTTGGAACTTGATAAATACGCAGTAGGATGATAGTACTAGCAGAGTGTAACTAGAATCATGAATAACCTACCTCCGTAAAAATTAATTTATAAAATCGCTATATTTTACTATTTCAAAATTAAAAACGTTAATTGGTCCATTTTTAACTTAAGAAAATAAATAAAGAACTACCAATTGCAATTTAAAAAGCAAGAAAAATATAATTTTTTTAATGCTAAGAACTAGATAAATACGTAGAAGGATGATAGTACTTGAATAAGCTATCTCTGTAAAAATTAATTTATAAAATCGCTATACCGGGTGTCAACGAATCTATTAGACAAGTTATAATTTCTAGAGTATTATGTGTATCAAAATAAGAATTGGTACAGATAAATGGTATGTGAAGGGGAGAGTTTTCGCATATTTTCCACTTTCCGGCCACTTCCGGTTTTATCGGAAATGGCCCCGGTTTTGAATTTTTAAATGGAACACCCTTGATTTGATAAAAACAGTTGCAAATTATTATGCATCATGGCTGTCCAAGGCGCACTTGTCATAAGTAAATAAATTATCCAGTATTTTGCTTAATAATATTTAATTTCTGTTCTTATGT
The DNA here is from genome assembly GCA_034092305.1 of Diaprepes abbreviatus. Classification (NCBI taxonomy): domain Eukaryota; kingdom Metazoa; phylum Arthropoda; class Insecta; order Coleoptera; family Curculionidae; genus Diaprepes; species Diaprepes abbreviatus. Next base: position 90,670 of record JASJET010000250.1, read on the forward strand.
CTAATCCAATCGCAAATAAATTAGTACCGTTAGATTCGTCAAAGAATGCTTTTTTCGAAAAGTAGTTGTCAAAAAGGGGTCGCCATTTGAAAATTAATAGTTAGAAATGAAAACGTAATTTTGTCAACTTGTCTTATTCCTGTCTTTCATACTAGTAACTAAAACTTTGCGATTGTATTTTTTTGACATCACCAAAGGCCCTTAGATTAGTTTGCGTCCGATCATGGCCACCTAGATGCAATTTTAAAAGTGGCTCTAAAAAAATGAAATAGACGTAAAAAGTTTTTAAAATGTCACATTCTGATCTAAAATTGTCTCAGAAATCCAAAAATGTTAAAATATACAGGATGTTCTATTTAAAAATTCAAAACCGGGTCCATTTCCGGTGAAACCGGAAATGGCCGGAAAGTGAAAAATATGCGAAAACTCTCCCCTTCACATACGATTTATCTGTACCAATTCTCATTTTGATGCACATAATACTCTAGAAATTATGACTTGTCTAATAGATTCGTTGACACCCGATATATCATATGACCTCGATAGGTGAATCAATTGCAACGGGAGCTAATCCTATGCTTCTCTTTGATAGGTTAATGAACAATGTTAACATAAATATGTACGTATATTTATTTATTTTAAAAACAAAATTTTTAAAAGTATTATAGTAGTCATTTAGTTACACCACAGCAGGTCACAAACATGAACTGAAAACGAGATCTATGGGAAATGTTTAGTTTTAGAGAGAGAATTCAAGTTTACGTTTTCGCAACTGATGTCGTTCGACTAGTGATATTTTTCAGTTTGACATCGAAAATACATACATATATATATATATATATATATATATATATATATATATATATATATATATATAATTAGGTTCCAGAAATGATTGAGGACACTTGGGCACAAATGCACTTGTGGGAAAGTTGTAGCGAAATTTTAAAAGGTGATTAGAACAGATTATTAAAAAATGCTTAACTAATTTTAATATTAGTTATTCTCAAAGAAAATTATTACTAAATAAATCGTAAGTTTGTCGATAATATCAACACACAATTGTCAAATTTTGGTTATAAATGGTCACTTTGAGTCTTTTTTGAAGAAGGATGGGACATTATTAAATTTTTGGCCCACAATTAGCAATATAATATCACTCGACTTTACTGCCACTTATATTTTTAGTTTGAACTACTTCAATCGACGATATTGTTCCCGTACGTATCGTTGTTATAATCTATTTTTTTATCGATATTATAACAGTTGGTAAATCTACCTTCATGAAGCTTTACATAGTCATCACATTGTGAAGATTAATAAGTCGTAGTTCTAGCACTTATACGCCGTACTTTCTTTTTTTGTATTTAGAGAACCTTACTTAGTAAAAACAAAAAAAAAGTAAGAAAAACTTACCCATTATTTGTCTGGTAAAAGAACAATAAACACAAAAGAACTCTCACTTATATTAAAATTCATGTTATTTACACTTCAATGAGGGTATTTATTGCTTAAAAAAAATAAAGTTGAATCAAAAATTTTTGATATAAAACTATACTGCGTATTAAAATATTTTCTTATTCTAGGGAATTTTTTGTTACCTTATTTAGTTTATATTGTTGAGTTAAAATAATTAAAATTTTGGTTACGCTTTTACCGAATTCTAGGGAGGTGGTACATATGGAAATTAAATAAAATTTTTATAAAAAAATTAAAACGACTTCTAAAAATCCGCTAAAATGCGAAAAATAACTTTTTATATGAAATTAAAATTTTTCAAGTTTGCGCCAAGTTAACACTTGAAATGTTTAATTCACTTAAAAATATTGATAAATATTGTTTTTTTAAATTACTTCTTGTCGAAGCTTGAATATATCTCGTGTTAGTAGTTAGTTGTTTCATTTAGAAATAATTAGGTACCGATTTCAAAAATTCAATTTCATATAAAAATTTATATTGTTTTTTTCGCTTTTCAGTGCTTTTTCGGGAGGTTTAAGAATTTTTATTTCTCGATTTTTAGATTACAAAACAAGTACCTATTTTCTTCAAAGTTCTAGGCCAAATTAAATTGAACCACAAAAAATTGTTTGATTCTGAAAATTTTCTAAATACCAGCTTTGAATGAAATTGTACCAAACAAATATTTAGTCTCCTATAGTAAATCAATTATCTTGAATTTCAAGAAATTAATTTTAGATTCGTAACCTAGGCCTCAAAAACTCTCCAATATCGATATTGAAAGACCTGGAGACATGTAAATTTTTTACTCCTATATATATTTTATACTGCATATTGAGTTTGAAAAAAATAATTTAAGATTGGTAATGTACGCCCCAAGAACCCCCAATATCAATTTAGACAAAATAAGAAAAATGTAAAATTTTTGATCCCTCATATTGTATTCGGCATACTAAATAGTCAAAAATTAATTTCAGATCTTCCGAAAATCCCCTAATTTTGGAAAAAAAGTGAATAACGTACAATTTGATACGAAATAAGAATTAAAGACATGCCAAGAAGATATGAAGAAAAGCCAAGAATTGAAAGAAGATATGACGAAAAATCAAGACGATATGAAACAAGAATTGATGACACTGAAAACAATCCAAGAAAACATGAACTAAGAATTGAAAGATCACATTAAGAAGAATCAAGAAAGTATAAAACAAGAATTTAAAATAAGCCTGGAGGACATGAGACAGGAGCTTAAAACAAATCACGAAGTTATGAAATAAGAACTGAAAGAAGATATTAAAAAAATTAAGAGGATATAAAGCGAATAGAATAAGAAATGCAACAGAAGATTAGCAAAATTAGAGAAGACCTACATGGTGAAGTATAACATGAGATGATGGAAATCCAGAAACATATGCAACAATTACATTTACAAATTAGAGTAGACGTATATGGCGAAGGACAACATGAGGTGACGGGAATCCAGAAACAGATGCAACAATTACATTTGCAAATTGAGAAGGTAGCCAGTACGGGTATAATAAAGGTAAATGGTGTTCCTGCAACTAGTGTGATGAACCACTTACCTTCTACGGCAAAGTACCTTAGCTTATCTATGTCCGTCAATTCGCAACCGTTGCTACGAGCAATAATTGTAGTTCAAAGGAGAAGGCACAAGCTCTTTTTCTAGCATTACGACGTGAAGCTATGGAGGTTTTACGTAACATTTTCGAGGAAAATCAGAATGATTACGAGTTTATTGTTACTTTTCTGGAGATGCGCTATGGAAAGTCCCCTCCTAGAAGTTGATAAGGCCCAACTTCAAGGAAGAAGACAAAAATACAACGACAGTTTTCAAGAATATGAGGCGGATATAATGAGGCCAATAAATTAGACTTACCGAACATATCTAGTAGAAATAAAGCAATAAGTGGCAGTGAATAGTTTTATAGAAAGTTTACGCTACTCAGAAACCAGTCAAATTCTAAGAATAGCTCGATTAAAGAAAATTTCCGATGCTTTTTCTTACATTTTTCAGTTTGAAATAGCCAAACAGATCTCAAGGAACCAAGGGAGAATCATAAGAAGAGTCAACGTTTCCTAGGATGATCGTAACACTAACGAGGAAATCTTCAAGAGGCTAATAAGGAAGACGTAAGCATTTTTTAACAAACAAAAAACATATGAAAACAGACACTGCATTCCATATCAGATATAGAATTCTTTGTTGGAACTGTAATCAAGAGGGGCATATACACAGCCACCGTACTAGCAGTACTACTCCTGATAGTGATCAGAATTAAGAAAACTCCCAGTAGCCAGCTCAAAGCTGCAAGTATGCAAAATGAATTCTTCCTACAAGAACATTCTTCGAGGATAAAAGAAGCACTATATTGATCAATCTGTCGCCATGATAGTTACCAGTATCCCGTTACAATCTGAAAAATTACCTGCTAGTTTACTTAAGGTACTCTAAGACTTAGTTAGTATATCCATATCTTTATTGAATTAAGTTCACGTGGGTTGATTGGATAATCATTTAAGAAAAAATGAGGATGTTTTCTTTTTATCTGGTAGCGACTTGGGAAGGACCAATATAGTTGAGCATCGATAAATACTGGTGAAGCATCTCCAACTAAACAAGCTCCTAGGAGAATACCGTTAGTAAAACGTGACGAGGTGAACAAGATGCTTTAAGACATGCAGAATCAAGACATTATAGAACCTTATCAAATTCCATGGATATTTCCAGTTGTATTAGCTAAGAAAAAAGATGACTAAACTAGATTCTATGTCGATCTCAGAAGACTTAATGACGTCACAAAGAAAAACAGTTTTCATTTACTTCGTATTGATTATACTTTACACACTTTGACTCAATCAAAATGGTATTCCACATTGGACTTAAGAAGTGACTATTGGCAGGTACAGCTTCATCCAGAGGATAAAGAAAAGTCCGCGTTTCCTACTGGATTGGGTCTATGGTAATTTATTGTTATGCCATTTGGCTTATGCAATTCTCCAGCCACTTTTGAATGTTTAATGGAACTGATTGTACATGGACTAACTGTCTAACATGCCTAGTACACCTGAAAAATATCGAAGATGTATTTCAAAAACTGAGAAGTGTGCAATTCAAGCTCAGTCCGAAAAAATGTCAATTTTTTCAGAAGGAAGTGAAATACCTTTGGCATATAATCACAGAAGCTGGTGTACGAACCGATCCAGAGAAGATGGAAGTCATACAAGGCCTGTTAGTACCAAAAAACGAGTATGAACTAAGAAGTTTTTTGGGTCTCTGTACTTACGATAGAAGATTCATAAATGGATTCGCTGATATTGCAAAATCTTTACATTGAGTGACTGAAAATAGTAGCAACTAGGAATGGTCCGCAGACTGCGAAACTGCTTTTAAGAAACAAAGAATTCACTTGAAAGTTTTCACGGCACTGGTCAAGTTGCAAATCATGGATCTAGGGTTTAGACCGTGTCAAATTGGAATTATCCTACGAGACATCTTCAGGGATCTTTATTTCACGATATGAGAACACTGATTCGGTTTTCTAATCTCGTGGAGTAAAGATTCCTGAAGATGTCTTGTGCAGTCGTAGGCGAAATGTCGGATAATAATTTCAATTTGACACAGTCTAAACCCAAGAACCATGATTTGCAAAATGCACTTTGCAGTCCTCGAATATTGTCATATCCTGATCCTGGTCAGATGTCTATTATGGATACCGACCTCTATAGGTGGAATATTGTACCAAATACAAAATGGCCGCCAGAGAAAGTAATTGCTTATTTTAGCAAAGTACTCTGCAAAGCTGAGCGAAATTATTGCATAACAAGAAAATAACTACTCGCCATTAAAAATACATTGGATCTCTTTTATAAAAATCTATATCGCCAAAAATTTCTCCTGGGGACAGACCCGAAGAGCGAAAGAATTCTGACGATTTCTGTTGCTGAAAGATACAACAACAATGTTATTTGGACTGGAATCCTAAAATAATCTCCGAAGAACAATAAGAAGATCCAGATCTTAGCCATTATCATCAAATTAAAGAATAATAAGTTAAATTGATCTATTTTTCAAGAAATCTCATCAAAATCTCAAAAAGTAAAAGGCTACTTGACTTTATGGGATTCCTTGATTATGCAGAATGGTCTATTAAAAGGAGTTTGGTAGAGCTCTGATGGAAAGGACTATATAAAGATCAGACTATATTAACCTCCCAAAAGGATTCCAGAAGTACTGTAAGCTTTACATAATGTGTAGTTGGTGGACACTTAGGACTTATGAAAACTCTTTAAAAAGTTTGAGAGAGGTTCTGTTGGCTAGAGAGACGTAGACCGTAGACCCGTAGCCATAGTAACATGCAGCAGTACAACGTAGGAGTACTTTTCGAAAGAATTGCAATAGACGTAACAAGATCATTTCTTATTAGTAAATTCAGAAATTGCTATATTCTGGTAGCAATGGATAACTTTAGCAAATGGTCAGAAGTCTACGATATCAAATCAAGAAGCCACCACCGTTGCTGAAATATTGTTTGAACAGGGAATTTGTAGATATGGTGTGCCAAAAGAAATACACTCTGATCAAGGCAGAAACTTTGAATCGAAAGTTTTTACGAACCTTTGCAAGCTTCTGAAAATTCACAAAACTAGAACAACACCAATACATCCACAGTCAGAGGGAATGGTTGAGAGATTTAACAGAACGCTGGAGAATTACATCAGAATACAAGTAAATGAACAACAAAATAACTGAGATAAATGCATTCAGCCATTTTTACTAGCCTATCGTGTAGCCATTCACGAAATCACTGGAACAATACCCGCTAGCATAATTTTTGGAAAAAAATAACGTGTTTCAGTCGATTTGCTTACTGGACGTCTACCCGATACTGAAACAACTTGGGTAGAATACACTAATCAATTTAGCAAGCAGTTTCAGGTCGTACACGAAGTCCGTCAAAAATTACAAATAGGAAGCGATAAAATGGAGATCCGCTATGGCCTCAACGCCAATACCGGTGAATTCATGGTTGGTGAAAAAGTTTGGTTGTACAATTCGAAAAGAAACAAATGGTATTTATCAAGGCTTGAAAAGTTATGGGAAGGTTAGTACAACGTAGGGACTATACGATCTGGTGTATCAAGTCTGGAAAAGCTCTCATGCAGATGAAAGTCGTGCATCTTGACAGATTGGCCCATCGATCAAGACTTGGAATGGGTCAACGTAACGGACTTTATAGCAGTATATATTTCGTAGCATTAGTTTGTGTTTGTAGTTTGTAGGGTGTTAGGTTTATTTTTTCTATAAGCATATAATTTAATTAATTATTTTTACTTTCGTTTAATTCCTCACGAGACGTCTATGAAAGAAGAGCTGGAACTTTTTAGAAAATTATATTTCCTTATTTTCAACATGAAACGCCGGTGAGAGAAGATCTAGAAATCACCAGAATATTCTTTTTTTTTTTAATTTTTATTACACCATGTAGAATGAAAACCCATCTAGACAAATCCGAAATCTTCTGGTATCCAGAAAAAAGGCATATAAAAAAGGATACAGATCGCCTTTCGTAGACAGTTTTGAGACGTCGTTGATGTAAGTTGAATGGTTTGACAAGTTGTCGGATAAAAAGTTATAAAAAAATGCAGGTTTAAGGCACTTTTGTGGGGCTGCAGTCAGAAGGAAGGTTGGCCAGAAAATGGAACTTCCATTAAAATTGCGACAAAACCAATTAAAACAATCGTGCTTCTTTTCTCTAGAACAAAAACACCTGTCTCACTCAAAGAAAACAGGAAAAGATTCCATGCCTAAATTGTGACCAAGTTTATATAGGCCAAAATTCTAGAAGTTTCCATAAAAGCGATTGTAACAGATGAGTGTTTTCTTGTGCTCTTGTAAAGCACGTTCTAAATAAGGGTCATATGATGAACTTTGAGAGACCGGATATCCTAGCAAAGGAAAATAACTTTCATAAAAGAGTCTTTCTAGAAATGGTTCACATAAACAACGAACCACTTTCCACGAATAAAAGAGGAGACATATAAAACCTCAGCACAATATAAAACTACTTGCGACAACTAGAAAACAGTGGAAATCGGTCCCTAATTGTTCATTCTTGTCAGTCGAATACTTTTTAGTCACTGTTCTGAAAGTTATTATCACACTTGTCCAACTGGGTGCAGAGTTCGCTTTTTTTGATTTCTAAATTACATTACGCTTTGATAGTTATGACTAATTTAAGTCAAAATTTCCATTTTCAACTGCTTTTCATTTAATAACTTAATACTTTTTCACAATGCTCCCAGAACGATTACCTGTTAGTAGTGAACATAACCCGATCCTCTTCATCCCCCCACTCCTCGACCTTGACCTTGCCCTTGCCCCACCCCGCTTTGGCCCCGCCCACATGTCCTTGTCATTGACCTTGAAAGCGCACGTGACCTTGACCTTGACCTTGTGTTCAAGGTTGTGTGTGTGACCTTGACCTTGACCTTGGTCGAGACGACCTTGACTTTGTTGGAGGTCATCTTGGGTGTGGGACCTTGAAGATATGTTACGTGACCTTGAATGGTTTTATATAAGTTATGGGTCAGTTTCATTCATCAGTTGGCTCTGACTTGTATAGGTAGTACATGTGTTAATATTTGACAAATCATGGCATATGTTTGTGAAAATTGCGGTTCTAAGTTTACTAATAGTTATAATATGAGGCGTCATAAAAGAGAATCGTGTGTGGCGAGATTTAATGAAGTGCCTGGAGGAAAACGGCTCCGAATTGAAGAGTATACATCGACGATTCCGGTAATTAATTGCGCTACATGTAATGTAGATGTTCCAATAAATCATATGTCAGCGCATAAACGAACACAGCAACATAAAAATAATTCATGTTTGCCGGTATGTCATGGTGTGCAACTCGTTGAATGTGCCTTCAAAAGGAGAATTGCAACCTATCGGGTTAGCAGTGATATGGAGCATTCCGATTACGTAATGTTCTTTGCAGACATTAAATCCAAGGTTGTGGAACTTGTTAATAATTTATTGCGTGTGCATCATGCTTTAAAAGATAACATGACAGCTGTTGGCGAGTACATGCTTCCATCACAAGAAATATTCAGTGAAAAATCCTTCAACACTGCTAATCAAATAATTAGTGTAGAAAGTGATTTGGATGCCGTTTACCATTCTTTCACCGAATTAATAAAAACGCAGGCGACAGAGTTCCAGGAGAAAGATTCAGGTATGGAAAAATCAAAACCCGATATATTAAACTGATTTTTATATATTATTTTTCTTGTTATAGGATGGGCTCTTGTGCGAATTTTATACTTGGAAGTTGGTATCAACAAGTATATGCCTATGGGTGGCTCATCATACATCAAGTTGCCGTGTTCTATTGAAAAGAAAGGAGCTGTCGTCAATGTGATTAACCAGGACGAATTTTGCTTTGCGTGGGCTGTAACATCAGCATTGTTTCCTCCAACAGCAGCGCCTTCACAGAAGACATCCTACCCCCATTTTTCTAGAGTGCTAAATTTAACAGGTATAGATTTTCCAGTAAAATTACGTGACATTAAAAAATTTGAGGAAATGAACAACATATCAATTAACGTATACGGTCTGGAATCTAAATATGAAAATAATGAAGTAATACATGAAGTTATTGGTCCACTGAGGTATGCGTTAAAAAAGTTGAATAGACATGTAAATTTATTGTTAATTACAAAAGACTGTAGTAGTAAAGATGGCGGTGAACATTTTTGTGATACGACTTGTTCAAAGAGTCATTATTGTTGGATTCGGGATTTATCACGTTTAGTTTCAAGTCAAATTAGTTGTCAACAACATAAAATATATTTCTGTGATGGATGCCTCATTTATTTTAGTACACCGTCAGCTTTAACTTTACATCAAAGCTACGATTGTAACCACATTTTCACGCAAACACTCTCAGTGGATTTAAAAATCGATAAATTTGGAAAGAGTGTGCCGGAAAATATTTTAAAATTCGAGGGTATAGAAAAGCAAATGCGCGTTCCATTCGTGGTTTATGCAGATTTCGAATCTGTTCTAAAACCCGTTGAAACGGTACAACCAAACCCACAAAATTCTTACACTGTAAAAAGTTTTAAACATGAACCATATTCTTTTGCTTATTTAATTAAATGCTCTTTTGACGACTCACTTTCTAAAATATGAGCTATTTCGGGGGAATAATGCAGCTCAAGTCTTTGTGGATCGTATCGAGTGTGATTTAAGGGCTCTATATAACACATATTTAAAAGACATTAAGCCTATGAAACCGTTAACGCCTGAAGAAAAAAGGGAGTTTAATGATGTTAAAATATGTGGTATATGTGAAGGCCCTTTTGAAGAGGGTGAGATTAAAGTACGAGACCACTGTCACATAACTGGTGCAAAAAGATTTGGTGCTGCACATTCCGTTTGTAATTTAAATTATAAATTACCCTCTTTTATCCCTATCATATTTCATAACTTAAGCGGCTACGACAGCCATTTATTTATAAAAGAGTTATGTAAATATGGGGATAAAATTGGTGTTTTGGCTCAAAGTAAGGAAAAGTACATATCATTTACCAAAAGCATTTATGTGCACGATTATTTTGATAGTAAATGTGGAAAAGTCAAGAGGAAATATTTAAAGTTGCGATTTATTGACAGTTTTTAATTTCTGTCAACGTCTTTGGAAAATTTAGGCAGCCGTTTAAACGACGACGATTTTATTGAAACGCGGAAACATTTTTCAAATATCAACCAATTTAATTTGATGCGTCAAAGGGTGTTTTTCCCTATAGCTTTATTGACTCTATAGAAAAAATGGAAAATACATGTCTTCCAAGTAAAGATCAATTTTATGATAATTTACGGGAAGAACATATTAGCGATGAAAGCTATAGAAGAGCAAAAGAAGTATGGCGCTTGTTTGGGTGTAAAACTTTGGGAGACTATTCGGACGTGTATTTAAAATCAGATGTGTTGCTATTGTGTGATGTTTTTGAGCAATTTCGGAATAATTGTTTAAAATTCGATAAATTTGATCCAGCACATTACTATACCCTTCCAAGTTTATCATTTGATTGTATGCTACGTATGACTAAGGTAGAGTTAGAGCTCTTAACTGATATAGACATGATACATTTTTTTAAGAAAGGTATACGCGGCGGCATAAGCCAGTGTACAGAAAGGAAGCACATCGCTAATAATATTTTTTTACCAGACTATGACCCAACAAAACCTTCTTCATTTATAACATACCTTGATGCTACAAATCTATATGGTCATAGTATGTCACAAGCATTACCATATGGTGGTTTTCGATGGTTAAGCGAGCGCGAGATTCTGGATTTAAATATTATGGCTGTTGGTGATGATAGTTTACATGGCTACGTTTTGGAAGTGGATGTGCATTATCCGACTGAGTTGCATGATGCACATTCTGATCTTCCATTTCTAGTAGAAAATATCATACCGCCAACAGAAAACGCTAAATTGCCGAAATTCATTCCTAATTTACAAGATAAAAAAAAATACATTGTACACTATAGAACTTTAAAACAAGCCATCGCCAACGGCTTAGTGGTAATGCAAACCCATCGAGTATTACAGTTTAAGCAATCAAAATGGCTAAAATCGTATATTGATTTTAATACCAATTTACGTAACAAGGCCACCACAAAATTTGCGAAGGACACTTTTAAATTAAAAAATAACGCGATATTTGGTAAAACTATGGAAAATGTGGAAAATCGAAAGGATATAAAATTAGTAACACATTGGGATAACAGTGTAGGCAGAAATGGAGCTAGAGCACTAATATCCCGCCCCAATTTCAATAGTAGCTCGATATTTACCGAGAACTTTGTTGCTATACATATGAATAAAGTTAAAATATTGTACAATAAACCAATTTATATCGGTTTTTCCATATTAGATATATCAAAGACTGTAATATACGATTTTTATTATAATTTTATTAAATCCAAGTTTGGTGATGATGCTTCGTTACTTTACACCGATACTGACTCGCTTATATTAAAAGTGTATACGGAAAACTTTTATCAAACTATATCAGAAAACCCCGAAAAATTCGATACATCAAATTACCCCGAAATTAATAATTTCAACATAATTAAAAGTAATTCTGTAGTTGGTAGAATGAAAGATGAGTTTCCTGGTGATCCGATAATAAGTTTTTATGGTACCGGCGCGAAGGCTTATTATGTAAAGTCCATTAATAATGAATTAAAAAAAGCCAAAGGTATCAAAAAATGTGTTATCGAGAAAGACCTTCATCAGGAAGACTACCAAAGAATTGTTGAACGGGGTGGTTTGATATTAAGAAAGATGAAGACATTTAGAAGTGAATTACATAACATAGCGATGATAAACGTTATGTAATTCCCAGTTCAACCAAAACTCTACCTTGGGGGCATGCAGACATAGATTTTTACAAAACAGACCCGGAAGAAAACTTAGCAAATTTAGTCACCGTGTTGGAATCATTTCTAAGTCAGGACAGCACGTAATCTGGAAAATCCATATTTCATTATTTGTATTGTTTTTATTATTTCTATTAAACATACAACATTAATATGTAACGATAGTATTGTAATTTTTTTTTTAAATAAAAAACATGTATTCATTACTTGATTGCTTTTTTATTGAACCTTTATTTTAAAATTATAAATATAATGAAGTGTCGACAAATAACAAACTGTAAAAGTTATTGTTGAAAAATTTGTCTAATAGTAAATTAAACGCACAGGTCTACGAGTAAATGTTTAATGTGAAACAGGTTTGCTGACAAGATCCTCCATAGTCTTTTCAATTTTCAACATTCTAGAGTCAAGTTCATCACGCAGTTCGTCTTGCCTAAGTTCATATATTGCAATAACAGTATCATCAATGTATCCTCTAAGTTCTTGACCGGTTTCAATTAATTTCTTGCGTACGTAACCTTCAAGTTGGTTTCTGAATATATCTTTAATAACAATTGTTGAGTCATGTAAAGCTTTCTGCGTATCTTGCACACACTGAGCAAGGTTATTATCAACATAATTTCGTGTGGTCGCATCGTCTCCTTCAAGAGGTTCTGCTAAATAGCACAATCTTTTGCTTCCCATGTCGTAATCTCCATTAGGTGTAAGTTTAAAACCTATTCCTGAAGGACCTCGCATAAAGTTAAAATCCTTAAATTTTCTTTTGCGACCGAACTTATAAATAGTGTTTACTTCTGACATTGTTATGTGAGACTGATTTGAAACCATTAGATTTCACCCTAATATATGGTTCTATTTCATTAATAAACGGACTCTGCAGAAAAATATGGATTGCAAAACGTATTTTAGGTGATGTTTAATAAATACACATACAGATTCATTTTACTATTGTTTTATTGAAAAAAAAAATTAAAATATAACAAAAGATTGAGTTTACTTTTTATTATTAAAAAATAAAAAATATAACAAACAAAAAAATAAAAAATTAAGGAATAAAATACATGTTAATTTCTTCTGTACAGGTAAGCTTCTTCTATGACCCAATTTCTTCTTTGGATGGCACGTTCATTAATGTCCTTGAACTGGTAGTAAACTAGTCCACAAAAGCCACATTGTACAAATTTAACCCTGAAAAGGTCAATGTAGTTGAAGTCGTACGTAAGATCATTTCGCCAGCAGATACCTAGTCTTTTACAATGATGACAAGTTAAATAAAAAGCTTTTGGTATATGACTGTATATTTTGGCTGCTTCACTAGGTTGTTCATCAGTTGGCAACATGATGTTTGAATATGTTGTACTTTTCAATCGCTGTACTCTATTTATGTATTACTTTTTAAAATAACCTTGACAGGACCAAAAAAAAAAAATCCTTGAAAATTACAACCTCGAAAACGACCCTGACATTGACGGGTACTTTGACCTTGGCCTTGGCCTCGCATCTGACAAGTTTAGTACTATATTTATATGTTTCTTTAAAATAACCTTGACAGGGACAAAAAAAAAATCCATGAAAATTACAACCTTAAAAACGACCCTGGTATTGCCGGTTACGTCGGCCTTGCTCTTGGCCTTGCATCTGACAAGTTTAAATATTATACTTAATGCATCGAACAAAAGGAATAAAGGTGGTGTAGTGGGGGAAATGGGCATAAAAGCAGACTTGCTGGCTCGAGCTCTTCACAGTTCGTCAGAACACCAAACAGTGCAGTACTAAGATAAAGTTATAGTGTGAGTTGTAATATCGAAGATGTCATCAAGTGTAAGGTCTCTTGTGGATGCTCTTGACGTGAGCTGCGGTTCGCAACAAGGCATGTTGGATAACATTAGTGGCTTGGAAGTGTTAAGTCCGGGGGTATTCGAGAATTGGAATGGCAGGGAGCAAGAAGATGCCGAAGACAGAGCCCTGAATGATGGTCGCGACGAAGAGTTGGTTCAGTCGGCTTCGCAATTCCTCGAATGTTGGACGGAGGAGAAGGAGCCGAAGATCAACGTAATAAGTGATGTGGTTGTGCGAAAAGCATCGCGGCCTAACAGGGAATCTTCTCCGAAAGTTTCTAAATTAAAAAAGCTTTTGACTATGCGGAAGTCGGAAATCGCCGATAAAAAAACATTTTATTCGGCGATTAAAGGTGTGGGACAAGGAAAGAAGAAGAAGTTTAACTTTAAGCATCCCTCCACCCCTGTTCCATTACCCGACTTTCTGAAAACAGCACCACAAGAGCCGTTGTCGGTAGAAGTGACAGTGATAGAAGGCCCCGATGGACCAACACCACCAACGCCACCAACACCGGCCAGCGTAGAGCAGGAAGTAGTGTCGAAGGTAAAGTCTTCCCCAGCGCCACTGTCGCCGATATTGGGGTGCCGGAAACCTATGAAGAAGCGGTTTAAGCGGTGTTTTGAAGGCGATGAAGTTTCCGCTGCTTCGTCGTCGTCGTCATCGTCGTCTTCACCAAACGAAACCGCTTCTTCTTCTTTAATATATTCCGAGACATCGCAACCGGAGTGGGTTGAAGACTTCACCAACTCTCAGAAGAGCAAACTAACAGACATTTATCGAATGAAAAAACACTTAGTGAAAAAAGTGAGTGCGTGTGAAAGTGACATTTTAGAACTTGAAAGACAATTAGAGTTAAAAAAGATGGAATCTGCACGGTATAAAAGACAATTAGAGGACTTTAATAAATTATGTAGTAGGTGTTAGGTAGTTGTAGGTATTAGCTTTTAATTTATAGTATTAAGTTTGTATATATATACAGTATATATATATATATATATATATATATATATATATATATATATATATATATATATATATATATATATATACTGTAGTTAATAAAAAAAAGTCTTTGATCAGATTTTTATATTTTATAAAGAGAATAAAAATGACTTGAAAATTTATTTTTGTGTGTTATTTCATATAGGCCCTGTCCCACATAATATTAGGTAATAAAAAAGAGTGAATAATCTACTAAAACTACGCAATAGCAATAGTTGTAAATATTTTTTGATAATATTTACAAGTATGCTGAAACATGGTTCGGTTTAAGAAGTTAAGGTTCTGTCGCCAGAACTTCTAATACTTTGCATCTCAATATTGTATGTTTTTATGAAAAAAAAAACATAAAATATTGGTTACAAAGTATTATAACCAACTAAAACTACGATCAAAGTATTTTGTGGTCCTGAAAAGGACCGTTTGGTTGTAAAACATGCGACTCTTTATTGTGTTGTGGAGTCGCACGGCCCGTCATCATCAACGGCGGTGGTGGCGGTGCTGTCCTCAGCATATTCGATGATGAACCGCCAAAGTTCATCCCATCTGGGATCGTCCGACTCCTACTCGAGACAATTCTCTGTGGTAGAATCTACCACAGGGCATTGGATAGGTTGTTGTTCACTCGCAGACATGTTGAACTAAAATGATTGTAATAAGTATTGGTGGTCGTATATATAGAGACAAATTAATGGTGGGGGGTGAAAACAAATGTCGTATTACGTATTGAGACCAAAAGTTGTTTGTGCTCTCAAATACGAACGAACGATTTAGCTGGGTTCCACCAGCACCTAAACTTTTAATACTTTGTATCTAATATTGTATATTCTATACATACAATATTAGTAACAAAGTACTAATATGTACTAAAACTACGATCAAATTATTTTGTGGTCCTGAAAAGGACCGTTGTTGTGTGCCCTTAAAAAGAGCCAGGGAGAGTGTGGGGCTTATGGTGCCCCATCCTCGCTGGTCGACCACCAGCTTGATGAATCGCAGGGGCCCTGCGGGTCGTCGGGTGTTGGTGATGCTGGAATTTCCAGCACCGCATCTTCCGTCGAGTCCGGCTCTGGCTGCGGCGACGGAGTTTCGAGTCTTTGTAAGACCCAATCGCCCGCATCGTTTAATTCCACTAGACCCGGATCGTGGTCAGATACTAGCGAAATCGGCTCATCCAAGTCGTCCCAACGTAGGACGTCAATTTCAAAATCCACCTCTTCGTCGTCGAAGACTTGAAGGTCTCCAACGTTGTCGGCGACGGTGTCATCACTAAAGATGGATGAGCCTCTGCTGGCGGGTCTTTCTTCCTCCATGTTCATCGTATGAGAGTTGATGAATATATGACTGTGTAACTGGCCCAGTCTCATATATATATAGAACTACCCCCACCCCACCAACGGATTCTAAATGTTGTGTATTGGTGAGAGCTTATAGAATTATTGATTTTTTCAAAAACTTTAAATAAGGAATTAGATTTGTTTTTTTTTGTTTAGACAATAAGACTTATTCTTAATATTTTGTGAAGAATACATTACAAAAAAAAATAATAGAAACCTTGTTTGGACTGTTAACATTTTCATAGTTTCTCAAGCATATAACTTGGCACTTAAGCTACGAGACAAATCGTCGTTAAACGAATATCTCGCCCCATAAGTGACGATTACTAAACTACGATCAAAATATAATGTGGTCCTGAAAAGGACCGTTTTTGTGGCCCTAAAAGGGCCTGGGGGGAGGGTCGGGTGCCTACCGTGGAGTAATACCCAACGATATTAACACCGACCTAGGTGCAGCCCTTGGTCTTCTCATTGGCGGCACCGTCGCCATCGCTGGTGGTGTCGGTGTTGCAGGTGGTGCCGAAGGTGCTGCTCCTGGTGCGGTACCCCCGCACTCCTCACACTTGCATATTTTGCCGGGCACGAATGGCCTGACAATACCAATGATCTTCTTTGGTGTATCTTCCATCTTGACGATCGAATGTGTAATGATGAAATAATTCTAATACCGGCCTCTATATACATTCAAAAAGTTGGAGGGGGTAAGGTGGAGTGCATATATGCATTATATAAGTTTGAGAATAATATGATTTTATAACTCACCGTATCTCTGTTATGGACACAAACTACCCCCCTCCACTTGCGTAGCGCGTTAGCGCGAAAACACCACACTAAAAAAAAAAAAAACCCTAATGACCTCCCCTACAACTTCCACATACTCCCGTTCGGCGCTCTAGCCTCCTAACTCGAGAATTTCAATTTTTTCGTCTAAATTTTTTTCATTTTTAAGATTTTTCAAATTTTTTTTTCACCATTGTATTCTCCTCAAAATTCTAGGTAATTAAAGTGCTTTTTTTCTATCTTGAACGGTTCCCGAGCTACAGCGCTTTAAAAAATCCAAATTACTAACTTACTATAACCCTTTCCTTGAAATTTCATCTTTCCGAATTTTGAAAAGTACTACCATATGTAGAAAAAAATTCTCTTTCTAATTTCCTAATATTATTTTGCTCCAAAACTTCAACTTTGGCGCGCATTCACCATTTTCAATTTTTTTTTGAAAAAATTTCTTTTACGTTTTTACCATCGAGAAAAATACTTGCTTATAGTCCTCGATTTCCTCTATAATTTTTTCTTATAACTTTTTTCCCTATTCCTAACCGTTACTTTCCTACAAATTTTCTAAATCGTTGTTTTCATATTTTGCCTTAAAAATTTTTTCTTGTGTTATTTAAGCTCTTTTTTCCACTTAATAAACCACCATTATCTAAACTCCCGTACACCTTTCTTAAAGAGCGGGCTTTTCCGTCCGCTTTTTTTTTGGGTTTCAAATAAATATAAAACTACTACTTCACTCATTACAAATTTATTGATTCAAGAACATTATTTTGTGTTACAAATAATCGATACATTAAAATATAGATTTATTGGTCACCGAACCGTTTATTTCCCCATGTCCCCATCCACAAGAAAGGGGATAGATTAAATTGTTCAAACTATAGAGGGATAACACTATTAAACTCAGCGTACAAAATATTATCTAATATATTATTGAAGCGAATATCACCCTATGCTGAAGAGAACATCGGTGACTACCAATGCGGCTTTAGGCCTAACAGATCCACGGTGGACCAAATATTCACAATACGCCAACTCCTGGAAAAAAGCTGGGAATTCAACAGAGATGTACACCAATTATTCATCGACTTCAAACATAATACGAGAGAGTATTTGGATTGCCATGGAAAGCATGGGGATACCAAAAAAAATTATTAGTCTAACGAAACTATGTGTCAACAATACCGAATTATGTGTAAAAATAGGAAACCAAGTCTCTAGCAATTTCACAGTTCGAAGTGGTCTGAAGCAGGGGGACGGATTATCTCCACTTCTGTTCAATATCGTACTCGACATGGTAATCAAGAAAGCGAACATTAATACCGAAATATTCACAAATCAGGGACCACAAATGTTGCTAGCCTTTGCAGATGATATTGACACAATAGGACAAAATACTGTAAGAGTCAAGGAAAGTTTCCTACAAATCGAAAAGGAGAGTCAGAAAGTGGGCCTTAAAATTAATGAAGATAAGACCAAATATATGCATGTAGCACGCAATCTCCGCAGAGATAGAATCAGACAAAACGTAACAATGGAGGACTATAACTTCGAGAATGTCCAAAAATTCAAATATTTGGGAACTGTCATAACATCGGATAACGACATGACAGAAGAAATAAAAGCCAGAATACAGAGTGGTAATAGATGCTTCTTTTCTCTGCAAACGCTGATAAAATCAAAAATCCTGTCAAGGTCCTCAAAGATAAAAATCTACCAAACAATAATAAAACCAGTGGTATGCTACGGGTGTGAGACATGGACCCTCACAAGGCATAACGAACTTCTGCTTAAATGTTTTGAGCGAAAAATGCTAAGGAGAATATTTGGTCCTGTACAAGACCCAATTACGGGACAATACCGCATAAGAAGTAATGCTGAACTAGAGATGTTGTACCATAGCCCAAATATAATAAAAACAATAAAATCCCAGCGACTGAGATGGGCAGGACACGTCCAAAGATCCCCTGACAACCGACTAATTAACATGGTATGGAATCAAAACCCAACAGGAACTAGACCCCTTGGACGACCAAAATTAAGGTGGAGAGATAATATAGCCAAAGACCTACAAACTATGAGTGTCGACAACTGGAGAGAAGCCATGATGGACAGAGACCAGTGGAGGCAAATCGTTTCTGCAGCAAAAACCCACGTAGGGTTGTAGCGCTACTAGATAGATAGATAGAACCGTTTAATACATTATAACTAAAAAATGAGTCGTGAATAACTAATGCGTACACTTTAGTGTCTTTGGGGAATTTATTCTTTCGCGTTTGGAACTCCAATTTCACATCCACTGTCGATGAGTTAATCGCCTCTGGTTGATGACTGCAATTGATAATAAAAACGGGGTTTTTCATATATTCCGCGAACGTTATCATCGAATCGTTTATTTCGCGCCCGTAGTAGCTGCTTTGGAAGTTTTCGTAATTGTAATAGGCTGCTGCGTACAGTTTTTTTGGCGAAATCTAAATTCCATCTTTCGTATGGATAAACGGTTGAATTCAGATACAGTCTAATGTCGCATACGTCGGCGTGGGTAAACTGGGTTGCGTTTTTTCTTTCTTGTCGCAATTATTGCTGTCTTGAAACCCGACGATTATATAGCGCGATCTTTCCAGACTTGTACTCGTTCTCAAGGCTCACACGTCGGAAGATGTTTGCCTTAAAGCTGGTAATTCGTACAGATCCCATTTACGATATGCCATTTGAATACTGGCATTGTTTCCACCTTTATTAATGCGAGACAGTATTTTCAATTTTTGCTTGTCGTCTGGAATGATGTGACGAATTTTCCATTCGATTTTGTGGATACTAATTTCTGCCTCTACTTCGCCGACGTAACAATTGGTAAAAGTGCGAGCTATAATCATAATAAGCTCTTGTTTTACGTTGAAAACACCTTTTGCGTAATCTTCGGCGAATCCCATAAGATATTTTAAGGGTAATTTCCCGGAGAATACGTTACTTGCCGTGTCTACGATATCTTGGTTTGCTTCGTCGAGACCCCATCCGCACGTCATGAGAGATCTTTGTTGCAAAATTCCGAATGAAACTATGGTTTTTAATGTCGTCGTAACTCCAGGTTTACGAACCACGGCGACCTGCTCACCTCCCATCTCGTAGCGAATTTCATCGAACAAAAATGCGAGGGCATTATTTGATAAAAAACATCTTTTCGTTGCGTCTATGGGTTTAAATTTTCCTTCGATATATATGTAACTTTCGGCGATATCCAGTATAATATCTTGAAAATTAATGGGGATACGGACTTCATCCGAATTGTTGAATGATGGAGATCCGTATGGTTTATACGTATGCTCTTCTAGACTAATAATGGAATTGTCCAAGATGGGCTCGGAGAAAACCTCTATTTTATCGCTGGTGGTGGAAATCATTTTCGCACTTTAAGACCGATTGATTTTAAAAATTTATAGTCTTCGGCAGATAGCTGTTGAGATGTTTGTGATCTAACGTCTGGACGACGACTAACCTTGACGTTAACTCTTCTTTTACTTTTATTATGTTTCGGCGGTTCCCCCATCTTAGTCGACAGCACACACAATTGACGATTGAAGCAAAAACCCATTTCTATGAAAGTTTCTTCAGTTCGAATTCCACGATTATTTTCTCGCCTTGAAAATTGATTAGATCACCGCTATCGTCCAAGATGCGAAGAGTAATGTTGTCGATAAACTGACGTCCTGCCGGCATTAACGGCATATAAATATTATTTTGTGGTTCTTTACTGATTTTGTAACCGGGCTCCACGTCGATATCGAATTCGAACAAGGTATGACCTTCCACCGAATTCATATATGCTCCGGAAATTATATTACAATCTACGCGTATGATGCGTACTTTCATTATTTCCACCATCTCGGTTGATTCGTGCTTTTTGTCTCTTTTTAAGACTGTATGATTAAATCCTAACATTTTACCGATACTCGCCTCTCCCCGGAAATCTATAGTATATTGGGATTTCAGTTCACATTTCAGCGTATTATTATTAGCGACCAAGTAAAAGATTCCATCGTTCTTTTCTTCAGTTGAAATCCTCAAAGCCTCCAACATAGCTTTACCTATCTCATCTATTTCATAGGCCCCAGGTGGAATCTGCAATTGTATCGACTCGGTGGTGTAACCCTCCTTCATGTAGGCAAACTTATTGTTGCTTTCGTCCACATTAAAAATTGAATTGTATGTGTAAAATCCCAGCAATGCCAGACCATATTTGTTTTCTCTATTTAATTCGACTGGTGGATAAAAATCGGCGCTTAAGACGCTCGAGTGTCCTGTTAGTGTGAACGTATAAGACATGACTAACCATTAAAACATCACACATCTCGGTTTTATTCTTAGCGGCAACATTTAAAAAGATTCATCTTCACACCTTTTCTCACTGCATTTGATAGTGATGTTTTTATGCTATTTTCTGCTTTTATGCGCACATCGCTGATTTTGCAATAACAACAAAATATTTTTCTAGCCGTAAGATCCTCATCAGCCGTAACCTCGTTTAAATTGCTGCTGCTGAAATAATGTTTGCAACCGCACTGATATTTTAATATATCGATATCGCTTTTGAGGTGCTCGGGCAACTTTTCCCAAACGAATGGAATTTCATTTGGGGCTAATGCAATCATTACTTCCTTGGGCATGTTTTCTAACTGTTTCACGGTCATTTTCCTTAATCCACCGGCTAGATGAAATGCTTTCAGCCATTTGCAACATTTTAGTATAGTTACTGCGATCCATTTGCGGTGTTAATGGTGACGATGATGATGACATCTTTTACGCTGATGATTCGACAAGAAACTTTAAGCATAAATGTCCACACCAGACTGTTCCAAAATCCTGCTGACGATCGTATGTATAGTAAATAATTTTTGATGGTTCCGATCCCCTTTGTAGATATCGTACCAATTCGATCGGTGGGGGTAAATCGCCGAAGCTGTCATAATATGTTACTTTAGAATTATTTTTTCTATAAGCTACCCAATGAGTCCCTGCACCACGCGTACTATCCAAATTCACTATTGCTGCTTCGTAACGTCGAGGACCTTGTCTAGGTAATAAATCCCTCATATAAACGCCTCGAAAGTGTCCTATTCTTTTCTTTTTGGCATATTTTTCTATATCGATGTTAGATAGTGGTCTTCGAGGTAGAGATTCAATTAGTTTTTTGATCTATGATTTAAAAATAATCCCATACCTTTACGATATGGCTTTAGAAACAAACCATTTCCTTTCGATTTTAAATACAGGCCGGCACCGGTTTTATCTTCGCTGCTTTTTTTTTACAGTTTTATGGCGCGCACAATTCCAGCTGCCCCACCGGCTAATGAACCCAAAGCTGATAACCCGGCAAAAATTGGTATTAATGGTAATATTCCACCAGTTTTAGGAATCGGTATTATTCTCGGTGTACGAACCTTCCTTTTGCCACCTGCCGCTTTTACCGATCTACGTGCTGCCGACAGCGCTATTTTAGATGCATTCATGACATTTTTTTCCAACACATTTTTACTTCCGGCTTTTAATAATTCCTTTCGAACTGCTTGTCGAATAGCTGTTCCGAAACTGACTTTCCGGACATGTCGATTTTTATTAACACCTTTCCTTTTTGTATGACGTGTGCCTTTACTAGATTTTTTTTTGTTGATAATGATGATGGTACACCCATACCAAAACGTTGTTTTCCTTTCATAATGTTTGTAACTAACCAAGCTGCTGTTTTTTTCACCTAAACTGGAATCTTTCGATTTTACTCTATTCCAAGCACTTTGTTCGAGCTCATAATCCGCTCGATGTCTCGCACTTATGTTGTCTTTATTATGTAAATAGGCTAAATCGTGTTTTTTGCATGCGGCATCCAAAGGATTAATGCCTGGATCACCTCTTGTTACACGTTTTATTACTTTTGTTCCGGATCCGCAGTATTGATAACCAGGAATGTGTACCTCGAATGGTAATTTATTTATTAACGAATTCACAATATCGTATCCAGTTTTGTTGTAAACGTGAGACCGTCCACTTCGTTTGGCGCTCGGCATCTGAATGACAGTTTTTGTGAAAAATTGCCTATAAAATATCAAATTTTCCTAAGATGCGCGTTATCGATCTTAAACAAAAACTTCCTATTGACAATCTCGATGAAGAAGTCGGACTTGGATTTGAAAAGAAGATAATGAAGAGACACGGTCCTCTACTTCCTTCCTCTATTCGCGGCCTGTTAATTGGTCCATCCAATTGTGGAAAAACTAATGTCATGATTTCGCTGCTTACACACCCCCTTGGACTATGTTTCGAAAATGTCTATATTTACTCGAAATCTCTGTATCAACCGAAATATGAGTATTTAAGGAAAATTTTAGCACCCATCAAAGGTTTAGGCTACTATGCCTTTAGTGATTCCAGTAATATTGTGGAACCGTCCGATGCAAAACCAAACTCTATATTTATCTTTGATGATGTTATATGTGAAAAACAAGATGTTATAAGATCGTACTTTAGCATGGGACGTCATAAAAATATCGACTCCTTTTACCTAGCGCAAACATATTCGCGAGTGCCTAAACAGCTTGTGCGAGACAACGCCAATTTTATTATTATGTTTAAACAAGATGAGTTGAATATGAAACACATATTTTCCGACCACGTTTCACCGGATCTAACTTTTACTCAATTTCAAGAAATGTGCTCAAAATGTTGGGATAATAAGTATGGATTTTTAGTAATTGATAAAGACAGTGATGTGAAATCGGGAAGATGCCGCAAAGGATTTGATAGCTAAATATTACTGTAATAATAAGAGAAAACACTCATTTGATTGTTGAAACGTCCTTTGTTAACATCATGAATAACGCGATCGACTTAAAACGTAAACTAGTGGAAGCTACCAATGCCGTCAGAAAAAAATTTAAACAAATTAAAGCGGCTAAAGAAGTTAATGTTGTGGAATTGGAAAAGTTTTACGAACCCATTTCTAAGCCGTTGACAACTATATCTGATGTGGTTAACCAACGTCAGCAGCAGCAGCAGCAACAACAACAACAACAGCAACAACATTATCCAGCTACAAAGTCACATAGTCTCAGTACATCAGTGCAGTCGACTCAAATATCAGGTTTTCCCCAACCTACACATTCCTTTCGAATCTCCACACCTATTTAGCAGCAGCAGCAGCAGCAGCAGCATCGCATTTCAAAAGAAGATATTAGCCAATCGGTGTTTGATACACCCTCGACATCAACTAATACATCTCTCGCATCCGCTGACACCACAACTTCCGATACTTTAAACGCACACCTGAAAGGATTACGTTCGAAACCATCTCTATACGATACTGTATATGGTGTACGTTTTGGTTCAAAAACAGATTATAACAAAAATTTTATTGGTAATTTAGAGGTGCGTTTTCGAAATGGAAATATTGTCTTATACAGAAAAGGGAAAAATATTGCAGAATATGGTGGATCACCGGCACTTTATGATTTGTTATTTCTTAAAACACCCCCAAGTGTAGGCAAGGAACAACAATTAAGTGATAATGTACTTTCAACGTACAAGGAAATTTGGGAATCAACGAGTGCTGTCTACAACAATTTTAAAAAAAGTGATGGTTTACGGGAGACCAGATGGAACAAATATTTACGAATTATTAAACCTCTGATAATGGGCACAAAATTAGGTGGTACTATTACAAGAAAAAATCTCTCTGAAAAACTACAGTTACCCACAAAAAAGAAATTATCTTCGAAAAAATTTCAATACGTCTATTGGAACAAAGCTAAAGAGTTGGTGGATCGTTTACGTTTGTTGTGGAGTTCCAA
The DNA here is from genome assembly GCA_034092305.1 of Diaprepes abbreviatus. Taxonomy (NCBI): domain Eukaryota; kingdom Metazoa; phylum Arthropoda; class Insecta; order Coleoptera; family Curculionidae; genus Diaprepes; species Diaprepes abbreviatus. The sequence continues at coordinate 115,397 of JASJET010000250.1, forward strand.
AATGGCCGGTCACACTGGACACGAAAATGAAATTATGTCAATCATAGAGGAATTACGAGAAGAAGATATAATATATTAAGCTCAATATTTAATGATATTATTCAGTTCTTCCTTCGATCTGAAACCTTTAATATTACTAATAATATGGAGCCCAGTCTAGAAAAAATCAAGATTGTTAATGAACTACATAGAACGGCTAGAAAAAATTTTGTAAGACGGCGCACGATAATAAAAGGATACAGAGAATTGTGGCAAATTGATTTGGCTGAAATGCAGCAGTATGCTGATGAAAACGATGGTTATCGTTATATTTTGGTCTGTATAAATTGTTACTCTAAATTTGTCTATACCAAAGCCATAAAAAACAAGACTGGTATAGAAGTTACTAATGCGATGAAAAGCATCATTGAAGAGGCATCATATATACCAACAAATCTGCAAAGTGATCAAGGAAAGGAGTTCTATAATACAAACTTTCAAGCCCTGATGAAAAAATATAATATAAATCATTATTCCACTTACAGCACAAAGAAAGCTGCAATTGTTGAGCGAGTCATAAGGACTTTAAAAAATAATTTATATAAACAATTCTCGACAAGAGGATCTTACAAATGGATACATATATTATCGGCAGTAACAAAAACCTATAACCATTCGAAACATCGCACCATTGGAATGAAGCCTGCAGACGTGCAAGAAGAAACACAAATTAAAGCATACGATTATATACGCCCTCTTGGTCAGCCGAATTGTTTAAATTTGTAAAAGTTAACGTTACAAATCCACCTACTTACTTGTTGGAATCGTTTGAAGGTCAGCCTATAAGAGGGTGTTTTTACGAATCAGAACTACAAAAAACAAGCAGTCCTGGCGTTTATCTAGTAGAAAAGGTCCTTAGACAACGCAAGAAATATCACACCGATCAATTATTTGTCAAATGGCTAGGATTTCCCAACCACTTCAACTCTTGGATAGATAAAGCTAATATTGTTTAAATAACATATTGTATGACTATATTTTTAATTTAAAATGTAAAATAAATAAACAATATATTGTAAAATAAAGTTTTTTATTTCAATGTTCATCATTAAAAACAATGACAGTAAAACATCATATACATAAATAACATTTCAATATTCTTGGAGGGAAGGTCCAATTCCCTTTTTTAGATTTTTTTTGAAGTCGAGCCGTACGACAATGCGCTTAATGAGTCATTTAAAGGCTGATGATAGAGTATTTTCTCAATAACTTCAATTTTTGTTTTAAGCTCACTATTATTTTGGTATATCATGGGGAGGACATCCTTGTTAAATATGTCACATATTACAACTGCAAAATTGTAAAACTTTCTATTAACAAAGTGTTTTGTCACAGCATCGTCATCATCTTTAGGTTCGCCTAAGTTGGTTATGATTTTTCCACCCATATCATACTTCCCATCCGCTGTAAGTTTAAAACCAATCCCTTGTGGTCCAGATAATATATGATATTTTTCATTACATTTCTGACGACCAAATTTATCAATTGTGTTGTTTCCTCGACTCATTTTCAATCTTTACTAAACTATTTTATTTTTATTTGCCCTACTTATATTAAATATTTCAGCTGAGAAAAAGAAACACTGACTATGATCTACTGGGTTGGTATGTTTATAAAAGAAATAAAACAAAACTGTGATTGTAACAGATATTTATTTACAGTTATTTAATTGCACAAATTATAAAAAATTAATTTTCCATGTCTTCATTTTCGTTGCTCAAAATTCTATCCCATCCGACACTATTTCGATCGTCAACGTCTTGGGCTGTTGCTGTTGCAGAAACCAATTCATATTTTGCAGCAAGCTCACCTGGTAAATGTGGAATATTGACGAGGTATTCTTTTAATTCTTCTTCAACCATTTCAGCACAAAATGTATCCATGTCTATGGAACCATATAAAAATTTGTCGCACAAGTGTGCCCCAGCCATAAAATTGATTGCATCCCTGATCTCGTTCTTATATTGATCTTTGGTTGCATCAATATGCGACCAATCATTTACGCTATCTAACATATCGTGAGCCATATTTCTTAATTCTCTCCCCAACCAAAATATGTATCTATCTACACATTCGTTGGCGGTCGTCGTCGTCGTCGCATCAGCAGACATCTTTAACAGAAATAATGAACACGCGTAAGTATTCTGACATGTGCAACTATATTTTAAATTTAATTACATCCTTTTTTTCAAACAATTTACATACGATTTACTCCAATGAGCCAAAACGTAATAATGTTCGAGTATTGTTTCCAAAAACTCTAGTGCCCTGCCCCAAATAAGTTAGAGTGTATTTACCTTTAGTTTTACTCATAATATCTACAATATCGTCAGATAGTGTTTCGGCCACACGTTTTGGCAAAAAAGTCTCAAATGTGCTATTATCACCGTCATCGTGTAAAGCCACTAAAAGAGTTTTACCAAATCGTGTAGTCATTGAAACCATCTTTACAATTTTATACACTTTGCCCACAATCATTTCGGTAACCTTTTTTCTCTCTAAAACCTCGAAATCTTTGCTGAACATTTCATTAATTTCATGTAGAGTTTCTTTTGCAATACTCATTATTGAAAAAATGGTATATAAATCCAAAAATTACCGTGAATATAAAAGCACTTTCAGAACACTACACGAACACAATATTTGATGTTTATGCCACTGATATCTGCGACTGTTTGAAGTCACTTCTTTTCCCACTAACCTTTATAGCGAGTTTTCAAGGTCGAATTGTTACAATGGTGGGGGTAGCTTAACGATAGAAATAATGGGAGGAGTATTCAAGGTCAAACGACGTCACACATTTAAATTGGTATAAGGATAACTTCAAGGACAAAATATAATGAAACAAATAACTACATTTTATGTACTTTATTGATTGATTTTTTTCTGCCATTCTTCTATACGTGTAACATTATCACCTAAACCTAATTTTCTTAATTTGTTCAATAATAATTGTTTGTTTTTATTTCTTAGAAAATTCTTACAAACTATACTCGCTAAAAGACACACTTCGGCATGGTCCATATACTTAAAAAATACACTAAAATCCTGAGCCTCCGAATCTTGCATTTCATATGCGTAAAATTCCGAACAGGCTGCAGAAATTAGAAATTCTTTGTACATTTCTCGCACTAAACTTTCCATATTAACTACTACTACGTTAAACTTAAGTCCTACACTCTATTTCATCTAACACAACCGGATCTGCAATGAACCTAATCAGTTTTTCCAAGCAGTCACTAAACCCCAACTTTTTTATTTCACGAACAAAGTCTTGTAAATTTATTGTTTTGCTGCAATATTTACGACATGCATTCGCAGCCTTTTCATATTCATAAGCCAAATCACAATAGCGCGACGCCCATTCTGCTCGACTTTTCATTGCATCATTGAAATAATTACTAGCCGTTTCAGTGAACTCATCACCCAATTTTTTTACTGTCTCTTGCAAAGCACTATTCATATTATTCACTCATTTTTTACATTCACGACACTTTTTTATTGCTGGTGGTGGCCCATCTATATAATGACGATATATTTGTTCATAGTGAATGTAACAGGGTAAGCTTAACTGTAGTTTCTTGTCACACCGATATGGCGCTGGCAGCTTATCCCAAATTTACCGTAAACTCAGCGTATCAACGCAAGTTTTTAAATATTAGAGAGGAAAAAATGCTAGATCCTTCTCTTCAAAATCACACAAACTTTTTAAATTACTCTGATATAAACAAATTACTCTGCCGACTTGCTCTATAATTTTTTCTTTAGATAGTTCCCCGTATCTGACATTTCACACTGAATGAATGCAAATAGACTCACACAATTTTATAGAACCATTTGCAAGGTCAAAATCATTTCAAGATCATCCCACACTATTACAATGCACAAATAACTACTTCAAGGTCACAGACCCAAGATGGCCTCCAACAAAGTCAAGGTCGTCTCGACCAAGGTCAAGGTCAAGGTCACACACGCACAACCTTGAACACAAGGTCAAGGCCAAAGCACACGTGCGCTTTCAAGGTCAATGACAAGGACATGTGGGCGGGGCCAAAGAGGGGTGGGGCAAGGTCAAGGTCGAGGAGTGGGGGGATGAAGAGGATCGGGTTATGTTCACTACTCCTGTTCCTGGACAGTGTAAACTTTATCGGGCTTTTGGCACCAACTGTCAATTGTCAATTTGTCAATTTCGTTCATGAATTTCAAATGGCGTTTCAACGACGTCCACGTGCTAGAAATTAGTTTCTTAACTAAATTAGGGAATTTTTACCTTTTAAAATATTTCTTTTCATATTGTGATCTTATTGTTAAGTGTTAATGACTATCTCTGTTGAACAAAACCTGGCTTTTTCATATATACTCACTTTGGTAGTTATTTTTTCTTTATTTTTATTTTGTCTGAATAGAATTAAGAAAGGTTATTTTCTCTTTTGTAGAAGTTCTGATGAACGAAATAAAATTTCTCAAGAGCTAGACTAACAAAAAGGAGTTTTCTTTTCTGCCCAACCATCCTTCTAACTGCAACCCCAAAAAAGTGCCTTAAACCTCTTGGTTTAGTTGGCGTTTTCTTATGTGTATATATATATATATATATATATATATATATATATATATATATATATATATATATATATATATATTAGTAGTTCTGACTGAAAAAGTAGAAAGAAAAAATTTGGGATAGCGGTTTTAGGGTTGAATGAAACTGTTTTTTTTACAAACGCCGAGCTTTAGAGAGTATATAATTTCCTTCATCAAAGGTGCAAAGTGTGTTAATTTTTTGGCTTTAAATTGATGAATTGGAAGATTCATGAGGAATATTGTTAATTTTTAATAATAATTTGTCATTCGATAATTTAACAGGCTCTGGTGACTAAATGTTGCAATTTCATGAAAATGCTTGCTACAGCCAATTTTGTGACTCAAAGCATTCTAGGATAATTACGACATAAAATAATAAATTAGTTCTAAATTATAGAAACTAGCATCATTTTATGACCTATTAATACTCTATAGATTTTGCTGTAGGTATGTTAAGGAATTTTATTTATTTGTTCATGTTGATATTAAGCTGTTGTTAATCTAGGTAAAGCAGTTTTAATCAAATCAAAAAATTGTTGAATAACATTTTCAATTTGTTCCATTGTTTCAATAATTTGAGCGTTGGTTATAGATAATGTGTGAGAATTGGTTAATAAAATTAGTCTAAGTAATAAATCTAATAGAGGTAATCATAATGTAAATGAAGTTAGCAATTTAAATAATAGTGATAATGAATATTACTCTATCAAATTTGTCATACTTTGTGGCTCTGTATAACAATTTAATAAAAATGTTATTTAGATTGTAAATAACAGGAATATAATATGTTAATTACACTTAAAGACTACTTGCAACTCTATATTCCATTTATATTTTAACAGCTCATAACGTCGGAACAATTTTATAATATTTTAAAAATATTTAGGATCTTATTTTTTGTCTCCAGTTTAGGTTTTTTACATGAATAAGTTTAAGTTTGAATGCATTTTTACATATGAAAATAGACTTAAGCCGAGATTTGTGATGACATGAATTTTATCAAAAAATATATTGGATAGCAGTGAACTAAAATGATGTGGGAAAAGTTTAAAAACTTTGCAGTCGATCCTATAGGTAGCGACATGGAAACAACTAGCGGCGTTGAATTTTTGCATAACAGAAAGCATAAAGAATGAATATTATTAGTGAGAAAAATATCGAGAGTAAAATCCCTGTGCTTAAAACTTACCCAAAAATATATTTATTACGTCATACAAGTGTAAACACTAACAAAAGACTACACAAATGACGAAGCAGATATTATGTATGATTTATTAAGTTGCTGGAAAGTTAAGGCAGTTGAAGGAAAAATATGCTGACAGTTTATTTCCTGCAAAAACAACTTTGACCTTTTCTCCATACGCGTTTTGACCACCTAATGGAGCTCCAATGAAGCAAGAGTAATATTGATAGGAAATAACTGTCTATATAAAATATAACTTCCGAGATATGTCGGTAGGATAATAAACCTGCAAATTTTTCAATGCCAGTCTAAAAATATAGCCAGTCCAACGACACCTGTAAATACACCGGTATAGTGTGAAATTAAGAAATCCTTACTGTCATAGAATTAGCTTAACATGTTAAGGTTTCATATCCTACCGACATATCTCGAAATTTATATTTTATATAGAGAGTTGTTTTCTATGAATCTTGCTCTTGGTTCGTTGCAGCTCCACTGATGAGACCAGATGGTTAAAACGCATATGGAGAAAGGTCAGAGTTGTACTTAAAGGAAATAAACTAACCTAAAGGTCAATATAGACAACTTGTTATACTTGTTCTACGACAGTAAATATACTACCATACTAAATTATCTTACAATAGGAAGAGACCACAAAATGATAAAGGCCAGTATTCGGATTAACATTCGAAAGAAACATCGATAAATATGATGATTATGTTTACAATAACTCTTGATACATGAATTTGTGCAGAAAAAAAAGGACACATTAACCAACCAAAAACCAGTCAATCTGCAAAGTAAAAAAAAAACTCAGTCAGATGAAAAGAAGTGAAAGTGCCAAAACTGAACAACTGCATAAAAAAGATCTAGAAAATTATTAAATTAGATGTAGAAACTATATACTAGGATAATAACAGCCTGAATAGCAAAAAATTACATATCTATGACTCAAGAAAGTAGGCTAATTTTGAGCCAGGTTTCGGAAAAATCACCAACTCCAGTGCATTAGAACTCTCATTGAAAGATTCATTGAAAACAGTAAACTACTAGTCCTAAAGTTTATAGATTTTTGAGAGGCAATTGACACAATAGAACTAGGTAGTATTATGAACGTTTTGAGAAACTGTCGAATAGACTACTGGTATTCCAGTTTAGTGTATAATATTTATGCAGATATAACAATGACTATGAAACTTTTTAAGAACACCAAACCTATCAAGATACAACGAGAAGTTGGGTAAGGAGACTTGATGTAAACAAAATTATTCACTGTTCGAAACTGATTGTAGAAGAATTGAATTAGGGATAAAAATTAACAAATCAGAAATACGAAGCGAAAACTCCAATTTCAAGGCACGGAAATGAATCTATATAAGAAATTTAAATTTTAAAGTAATATCTCAATTAACTTTAAAAAAAAGTGTTTGATTAGTGGATGCTTCCTATCATAACTTCTGGAGCAAAAAGATAAACATTGACCCGAGCAACAGGGTCTAAACTTAGATATGAAGCACTATGAAGAAGAACGAAGGTAAAAGATGTCATACAGAAAATAACCAAACCACAAGACTAACATCTGATAAACGCAGTCGAGTACGATGTACAGACGATATTAACAGGATCCCAACGAACTAGATGCAGACAGCATAAAACAGATAGATATAGGTTGTTTTAGAGGATACCCAGCAGATAATAAAGGTTGGGTGTGATGACGTTGATAATTCTGATCAGTTTATATAAATCGGGGTTGCATGAACCAAAGTAAATTACATGAATAGTTGAAGTCATCCCAAGAGCTAATAAGCAATATCAAGTTGAAATAAGACTTATTTTAAGTAAATGGAGTGATCAGAACGTAACTAGATCTTTTTTTCAAAGCTTATCGACTTAAACAGTTCAGTTTTGATATGGTACTAAGTTGAGAAAAGGTTTAAATTTTAATTAAGTCTAAGATAAAGATTAGGACTATATTCTTATTTTGGTTAATATCTACGATACATTTCTGAATATTCCATATAATCTTTTAGAAGTAAGCGTAAAAGATTAAACTCAAACGGTAAATGCAATAAAAAACAATTAGAATATGGCTTGATGGTGACATCTTCAAGACAAAATATTGTTTGATTTCAAGACTGAAATTTCTACAGACTGTTTGCAGAATATTTAGATATATTTTAAATAAGTGTATGAAAAAACTACAATAAATTTTTGGTTATCCGAACGTTGGAAATATAAATAATCGGGCACTAAATGTATTTATTTCAAATTTAAACTGTATTGTAGCAAAGTGTTTTGATTGAGGTATAAACGCCAATCTTCTTTCTTCTGATTTATATATTATTAGTTTAAATACCGTTTTTTACACGCTTATCGTGAGAACTAGATCAGCATCATAGGTACAGCGAATATTTATTGACCGCCAAAAATATAATTTTCCTCCAGCAAATCAAATTCGATAGTTGTCCTTTAGTAGCTAATAAATTGACAGAGATTCGATAAAGTTAACGTGGACTATTTGACCAAGAGAGTTTCTTATTTCTTTGTTTTTAGATAAAGTATTATGTATTTTTTGAAAAATGGAAAAAATATATATTGAACATAATTTTGTCAATAAATATAGCGTCGGTTAAGGAGTGTATTTAGTTTCAATTTTTAAAACAGAAATGTATTCTGTACGCGAAAATCACGATATACTTCTTATTTATGGAATGAAATTCTAAAGAAACTAGACGTAGTTAGGGGCAATGGTACATAGAAAGGCTGCTTCCAGCTCGAAAAACATTTGTTCAAGGTTCTCAAAGACTTGGATAGAGGCAATGCCGTTCCAAAATCTCAAGTTGATGGCAGCGAGAAATCGGTCCTGAAAACGAGAAACAAATTTTACATCTTGTTGAAGAGCATTCTGCTAGAAGTACTTGAAGTATTGCGCAACAAGTAGGAGTTTCTCACTACATTGTACAGGGTGAGTCAATGATTGGATGAAGTAGGTTTGTGCTTTTTCGGTGAAATTAACAAAGAAACTATATTTATTGTTTGATACAGTTTATTTTTACGCAAATTTTAAAAATATTTAGGACTCTACAGGGTGAGCCAAAAAACTAGGACAGCATAAAGTTGTATTTTTTTAAATAGAACACCCTATATACGAATCGTATTTTCGATTTAGCTTATAATTTTAAATCTTTTTTATTAAGAGTTTACTATAATAAAACTTTATAGTTTCTGAGATAATTAAGTTTAAAGAAAAAAAGTCACATTTTCAAGCATCAATTCAATCCTAAATAACGTTTTCAATTTTGTGACAAATATATTCAAATTTGGAATTTAGCAAGGCCAAGGACAAGTTAACATAATTTTTACCTAATATTTGCCATAAAAGCTACAGGGTGTTGAACACATCGGCTCAAATTTGAACAAGTTTAAATGAATAAATATCTTTTTTTTTTAAATGGTACACCCTGTATATTTTCATGTTATTTAATAGAGTAATAAAAACCCTAAAAGTTTTGTTCAATATATCCTATACCTATTTATAATAGTTTTTGAGATATTTCAGTTTTTCTTATTTTCCATACTTTTTTACAGAAATAGTCTTCATTATCATAGTAGCCATGGCAAAAACAATGTAAAAGAACATTTTTCTGTGTGTCAAATTTATAACCGCAATCGCTTCTTTTGGTTTTTATGTAGTGTAGTTTGGTTTTTTTTGCATTCATCTTATATTGTAAAATGAATTTTCCAAAGAATGAGTTAGTAGATATGATTTATACAATAGGAGAGGCTCAAAAAAATTGCCTTCTTGCTCAAAGAATTTACAAAATGAAGTATCCTGATCGACGCCAGCCTAATACCCATACTTTTCAAAACTTAATGCAAAGATTTGATTCTTCTGGTACTGTTGATTATCCAAAACGTAAAGTGGTCAACAAACCAGTAACTAATGAAGAAAAAGAACTACAAGTATTGTTAAATGTTCAGGAAAATCCTTATATTGGTAGCCGTCAGTTAGCAGAATTATGTGAAACATCACAATCCACCGCTAATCGTACTACCAAGAAATATAGGTATTATCCATATCACATGGAATTACACCAATAATTGCATGGACAGGATTTTCAAAGTCGTGTAAACTTTTGTCGTACAATAAATGCGGAGATTCAATTAAATCCAAATTTATTATGCAAGGTAATGGTTAGTGATGAAGCTACTTTTAGAAGTAACGGTGACGTAAATAGACGCAACATGCATTATTATGCCACAGAAAACCCATTTTGGATTAGAGAGGTGCAACATCAAAACCACTGATCATTAAATGTTTGGTGTGGTATTCATCATAATCGAATTATCGGACCCCACTTTTTTAATGAACCACTAAATGGCCATAGTTATCTGAACTTTCTACAAGAAGAACTACCCCAACTGCTTCAAGGTCTCGATAGGGATGAGCTCGACAGTATGTGGTTCCAGCACGATGGTGCGCCTCCGCATTACCATCTTGAAGTTCGTGCGTTTTTGGACCAACGATGTCCGCAAAAATGGATTGGACGTGGGGGTTTCATTGAGTGGCCACCAAGGTCTTGCGACATCACCCCATTAGATTTCTTCCTATGGGGTTATATTAAAAATAAGGTGTATGTTAATACACCAACAACAGTGGAAGATATGCGAAACAGGATTAGGGATACCTGTAGAACAATAACGCCACTAATTTTGTCCAGGGTCCGAGAAAATCTGCAAAATCGACTAAATTTGTGCATTGCACAAGAGGGTCGTTTATTCGAACACTTATTAAAAAGAAATAATTAATCTCAGTATTTAATAGGTAATTTTTTTGTTTCAATTTAGTATAAAAGTAAATATGTATTTGCCTTGTCGTTATTGTTGTATTAATTTTTTCACATTATGTTTAATTAAACTATTGCCGTTGTAATATAACGAATAATGTATTTCATCATATTTAACCACATTCTGTTTGTTTGTGTAGTTTCTTTTTATTATTTTACATGGCTACTATGATAATGAAGACTATTTCTGTAAAAAAGTATGGAAAATAAGAAAAACTGAAATATCTCAAAAACTATTATAAATAGGTATAGGATATATTGAACAAAACTTTTAGGGTTTTTATTACTCTATTAAATAACATGAAAATATACAGGGTGTACCATTAAAAAAAAAAGATATTTATTCATTTAAACTTGTTCAAATTTGAGCCGATGTGTTCAACACCCTGTAGCTTTTATTGCAAATATTAGGTAAAAATTATGTTAACTTGTCCTTGGCCTTGCTAAATTCCAAATTTGAATATATTTGTCACAAAATTGAAAACGTTATTTAGGATTGAATTGATGCTTGAAAATGTGACTTTTTTTCTTTAAACTTAATTATCTCAGAAACTATAACGTTTTGTTATAGTAAACCCTTAATAAAAAAGATTTAAAATTATAAGCTAAATCGAAAATACGATTCGTATATAGGGTGTTCTATTTAAAAAAATACAACTTTATGCTGTCCTAGTTTTTTGTCTCACCCTGTAGAGTCCTAAATATTTTTAAAATCTGCGTAAAAATAAACTGTATCAAACAATAAATATAGTTTCTTTGTTAATTTCACCGAAAAGGCACAAACCTACTTCATCCAATCGTTGACTCACCCTGTACATACAATATTAACAGAACAATTACTCTACCCTTATCATATATATATTATACAAGTACTTTTACTGCCTAAATTTGCATCAAAACAACAGTATTGAGAATGGTTGATTACTAGAAATCAAAATTATGTGTTCAATATTATGTCAACCGAAGAAGCTTCTTTCGCGAGGAATGGAATTTATAATTTCCATAATTTACTCAATCGGGCATTTGCAAAATCTCTGTGCAGTTACTCAAAAAAAAATGGACATGAATTTTCGATTAATTTATGAATTGAATATATAGTATTTATATAATGACACCTTAGAACATCTAAGCTGCCCAGGACGTAAATAATAATTGTAAAAACAGTTGGAGAGGAAGAACTGGACCTTGTTATTGACGGATCAGATCTCTTCACCGTAATCCTTTGGATTTTTCTCTTTTCGGGTTATGTGGAAAATCTAGTTTATGCCTCAAATATAAGGGGGAAAATAATTTGCGACAATTTATTTTTGAATTCACTCACAATGGAAAAAAGCCAAGCAAGTTATGCAAGGTATGTGGAAAAATTAGTTAAGACATTGCCAGGCTTGCAACAAATCAAATTTTTATTTGCAACAAAGAATACCTTAATAAATTAACGAGACACAAAGTAAACACGCGTCGAGTTGATCCTTGAGTTGGAAATTGACACAGACATTATGACCTCGGGCTACCGTTAAAATATATCGTTCGAGGTCATTATAAAGGACAGAAGAATAAGTAACAAAATAAGCCGGAACTATCTTCTAGTGCATTTATCTAGTACACCGACGGTACAAGAACTAAAGAGGGCATTGAAGTTGGGATATATGGGCTCAACCAAAAAAGAGATCTGACCCTTTTCTTGGGAATGGTATTTCAGGTAGAAAATATTTTACATTGTGCAGGCGAGAAAACAAGGCGAGCTTACAAAGGAAAGCAGATCCATATTTATGACAGTCAAGCCCTCAAGCGGCAAAAGGTATCATCTAGACTGACTTGAGAGTGTCAGAACAAACTAACAACTCTAGCAAAGGATAACAATTTATTCTACAGGATATGAGAGCATACAAGGAAATGAAAAATCTCCTAGGCTAGATAGAGTGGGCTCATCAACTTAATATATTGATTCAGAAATGGCTCTTGGGGTGCCAAGGTGCGCGGCAAGAGAAGGATAAAAAAAAGCCCAGAGATTTTCATAGGGAATTCTGACCCGAAACTAGCTAGAATCTAGTCCAAACTAGTAGAAACCAACTAAGGCTAGTCATAGGAATCATGAAGGGATACATGGCTGTCAAAATTCACCTGAATAAAATAAATCTTTACAACAGAGAACTCAGCTGCGAGCTATATGGTCGGGTTGAGGAAACGATAAAACAAATCACATACAATATGATTGCGAGTTATTAGATCGGAAAAGACAGCAAACCTATGGGTTAACAAACTTGGAACCGAACGAGAAACCTGACATCTAAGACGGGCCCATGAGAAGAAAAAAATACTATCTTTACGAATAAATTATCATAGAAAATCATCCATTAAGTACATGGTTATAAATTACAATGAAAATCAAAAGAACTATGGTATAATGTTTCTAAGAATGTATTCAACAAGGAATCTCAGTCAGTCTATAATTAATTTATTCGTTTTCATTTCTTTTTTTAAGTTAGATTTACAAAACTTCTAGTTTTTTTTTCAAGGTAAATTGGGATTGAACAGGACTAGCAATCAATAGACTGACAATAAATGACAACCTATCAAAAATCACATGTAACCAGATCTATATTATATATCTATCTACATATCACAGTAGATATACATAAATGAATATAAGATTTCATTAAATAACATAACTGCACTCAAGTAGAACTATACTAAAATTATTTGACTTACATCAACCTTGATTGTCAAAAAATTTTCTATTAAAAAATTGGACAAACACATTGTTGAACGCTTTTAACTTAAAACCAATGCTGTTAATTCCCAAAAAACACTATAACCGAAAGACCTCATAACTCAAAAAGCCCATGACTCCGTGACTCTATAACTTCACAATCATTATATTGAAATCAATAAACTCAATCTCTCATAGCGGAAGAACTTGTAGTCGCCTCAATTTCTTTAAACTACAGCTGATGACTCAATAAAGCTATGATCCCATGAACCCATGACTCTATAACCCCATAATCATCTTTCATAGCGAAAAAGCTTGTGTTGGCCTCATTTCTTTAAACTATGGCTGTTGAACCCCAGGGGTTATAGAGCTATGGAGTTGTGGAGTCATGGAACCCGATTACTTTTATATGGGGTTATCGTTAACAGAGTTAACAGTGTAATAGACATAATCAGAACTACAGGCCAGAATTTATTTTTGTGTGGATGCGAACAGCACTGGGCAAAATTTTTGTTGTGTGACTGTTCACAGCACTGGCCCGGGGTTCTGACTTTGTCTACTATGCGTTTTCGGGGTCGCTGAATCCGAATCTGCTGTCCATTAAACCCCATCACGTCAGAGTTTTGACATAAATCAAGAAACCCCAAAACTTAGACTTTTAGGTATTATTGAACACAGTAAACCCAAAAGCAATGCTGTTAAAACCCTAATAACGCCATGACCCAATGACCTCATAACACGACAACCACATAATCTCATAAATTCATGACTCTATAACCCTATAACCATATTACTGAAATCATTGGGGTTATGAGGTCATGGGCTTCAACAGTCATGATTTGAGGCAATTAAAGCCCACTATGGGAGAATGAGTGTAATGAATTCAGTAACGTGGTTGTGAGGTTAAAGAGTTATGGGATGATGGGGTTACGGGTTTATAGGGTTATGGGGTCTTGGAGTTATGGATTTATTGGGCTATGGAGTTCAACAGCTGTAGCTTAGAGAAATTGAGGCGACCACAATTTCTTCCGCTATGAGACATTGAAAGTAATGATCTCAGTATCATGATTATGGGGTTTTAGATTCATGGGATTATGAAGTTATCAGGTTATGGTGTCACTGAGTCATAGGGTTATTAGGGGCTTAACAACATTGATTTTGGGTTAAAATCGTTCAATAATTGTTTAAATAAATAAGAAGTATTTTGTGGAAAAAGAAATATAAAAATTGACGCACTCGGTAACATTCGTTTACGTTGGCAGAAAAAGAAGATAGTCTCACTGCTAACAGTAGATTCCAATCCCTTACAACGAAGAAAGAACCAAATCAGACATCCTCACTCAACGGCAATGGAATGAACACTTAGTGAAGCCTTTGGTTGCAAATTGTAGAGATAAAGACGACCGATACTCAGGTACATAGTTATATCGAATCATCTCATTATTCTTATATTTTGAAAGTGATTTATTGAAATTACCTCTTGTTTTCTCCGATATTATCGCAACATTTCAGTTTCTCTCGAAATTACCAGATTATAACTAATTTTCTACGAAAATTTTTAAATTTTATAAACGCAATTACCGGTGGTTAGACAGAGGAAAAAGAACCTCTAGAATAATACAAATTTTCGGAAATATTATCTATTTTCCCCGAATTTGACGGAGATCAGATCTCATTGGGTACATTTCTAAATGCATGCGATTACGCTAATGACATAGCGTATATAGAAATAAAAAACCTGTTGCACCCTCATTTTAGCGATTCCAGAAATCTATAATATCTTATTCAATATTTTCACCGTCTAAAACAACTTCAAAACGTGTCACCGTTGATCTTCTTCTATAGATTCGAAGCGGACAAGTCAGAAACCGAAGCTGAACAATTTTATTAGCAAGTCTGGGAAGTTTCACATTCATTAAGGCCTCAATATATCAATATAGTGATGGGTGATTTCAACGCAAAGGTCGGTAGCAGGACTGAGGAAGGTGTAACAGGGACATTTGGGTTAGGTGACAGAAACGAAAGAGGTGAAATGTTGATCTAATTTTGTCGTGATGAAAAATTGCTTGTCAAGAATACTTTCTATAAATTACACCCTAGAAGACTTTACACCTGGAAGTCTCCTCAAGATAGACAGGAAAATATTGTACGCAACCAAATTGATTTTATTCTGATCAACAAAAGATATCAGAATAGCATTACACGTGTTGCCGCCTACCCAGGATCAGACATCAGCTCAGATCGTAAATCTCTTTTTGCGAACTTCCATTTTCGATGTAAACTACTATCAAAATGACGTAGACCCCGAAAATATGATATTCAGGCATTAAAACAACCTGCAGTGCAGAGGAGCATGAAGACTACATTGGATAGGCTTTGCCAAGAAAATAACCCTAGTCAAGCAGTTACAGCTGATAAGATCTGGATTACACTAAAAATAAATATCCAATCAGCTACTGAAACGTTTCTTGGTCGGCCGAAACAAAAAAAAATCAAACCATGGATGACCGACGAAATATTGAACTTGATGGCTGAACGTCAAAATGTTAAAAACCAACATGATAAATATAAGGGAGAAGGAACAGGAATCGCACTGTCAAAAGAAAGATAAGGGAAGCTAAGGAGAAGTGGAGTCAAGAACAATGTGGCAAGGCTGAAAAACTTCATCAGCTGCACGATTCCTTTAATTTACAGAGAAAAATCAAGAAAATTACTGGAACAAATAGAACAACGGCGTTGCCATCAATAAGAAATAGACAAGGCAGACCGATATTGGATACCGACGAATTAAAGGAGACTTGGAAAAACTATGCGGAGACTTTGTTCAGTGATCAACGAACAGATGCCCCGACGAATGACACTGAAAACATCAATGGTCCAAAAATTCTTGAATCTGAGGTCAGGTACGCAATGAACTGTATAAAGAATGGTAAAACTGCAGATCATGACGATATATATGCAGAAGTTTTTAAGCAAGTCGATATTAAACAACTTACATATCTCTTTAACGTGATATATGACGCTGGGCAAATTCCAGTGGATTGGTTAAAGTCTACGTTTATTGCTATTCCAAAGAAAACAAACCCCAAGAACTGCAAAGACTACATACTCATAAGTTTGATGATCCACGCTGTTAAAACCTTTCTTCGAGTAATACATTCAAGAATATACAGAAAGTGTGAGGATATGAGTGGCGACACACAGTTTGGCTTTCTCAAGGGACTTGGCACTAGAGAAGCTCTCTTCTCAATGAAATTATTTCTGCAAAGCTGCTATGACCAAAGGCAAGATGTTTTCATCTGGTTTATTGATTATCAGAAAGCTTTTGACAACGTAAAGCACGAGCCGCTGTTGGAAAGATTATAGAAGATCGGTATCGATGATAAAGATATTACAATAATAAGATAACTTTGTTGCCAACAGTTAGCTGGATTAAGAGTGTGGTGAACAGTTCGGGCTGCATATTAATATTGCCAAAACAAAAATGATTGTGATTAGTAGGCATCAGTACATCACTCTTCTTAACATCAACAGGGAAAATATTGAATGTGTCGCACGGTTCACGTATCTTGGCGCTACTCTGAATGAAAAGTGGGAATGTTACGAAGAAGTGAAGGGAAGAATTGGCCATGCAAAAACAATTTTCTTTAAACTTAAAAATCTTCTGCTTTACAGAAATATGCCACTACATACACGAATACGTGTAGTTCAGTGTAATATATGGCCTATTCTACTATATGGTGCTGAAACTTAGTCACTTAAGGCTGGGACGCTGAATCGGATCGAAGCTTTTGAATTCTGGACCGAATACTGCGTATCCCCTAGACTGCTCACATAACGAATGATGAAGTTCTACGAAGAGCTGGCACTGTAAAACAACGAAAGTGTCATATCTAGGGCATATACTAAGAGGATCTCGCTACTCCATCCCAAGGCTAATACTACAAAAACTAAAATTGAAGGCAGACGGTGGCCGGGTCGAAAACAACACTCTTGTCTCCACAATATAAGAGACTGATGTAGTATATTAGACGCTGCAACCATATTTAGACAGGCTGAGGAGAGCACCCTGGTTATAATGTGACCATGCGACAAATGATCGCCGACGTGTAGCATAGTATATGACACCCGAAGAAAAAGAAGAAGAATCGCTGATAAAATGAAAGCCAAAACCAGCTTAAGCGATACCATGACTCTTATCACCCTTCTAACTGGCTTAGAACGACACCTTGGCCAAATTATTCGTGCCGGAAACCCCAAAGACTTCTTAGACGCCCAAGCTTAAACCAATCGAGAGCTCCAAATTTCGTATTTTGAGTATCAAAAGGCTATCAAACCACTAGGGACTTCTAAATCCCCTATTTAAGCCAGAAAATTTCCTAACCAACTCCCGAAATGTCATAATTGTGGATGTGTGGATGGATACTTAGCAATCAAATCAAAAGGCTAACAAGCCACCAGGGACTTCTAAATCGCTTATTTAAGCCAGAAAATTTCCTAACCAACCCCCGAAATGTCATAATTGTGGATGTGTGGATGGATACTTAGCAATCAAATCAAAAGGCTAGCAAACCACCAGGGACTTCTAAATCCCTTATTTAAGCCAGAAAATTTCCTAACCAACCCCCGAAATGTCATAATTGTGGATGTGTGGATGGATACTTAGCAAGTGAGAGCCAAACTCAAATGACACAAAGACCCAATTGTTTTCAGAACAATCAAAATCCTCAAAGGCCGCCACAACATTCGAATTTCTCTCAACCTCAATCCAGATCTCCCATGTTATTGCTACTGAACCAAGCAAGGCCTTCTATGTTTTCCCAATAAAATCAACCTCAGTCACAATATCGCATTTTAACAGTCTAAAGAAACCCAAACTTTCAGTACCAGATCACAACCCACCACATGAATTACCATGCGCAATTATACGAAGAGTATTCCCTACAATATGAGGAAAACTCTCAGGATTACTCTGAATATGATCAAAGTTTTGAAAATTACTATTATGACAATGAACACTATTCTGGTGATCTTACTTTGCCACCTAGAAATTCCTTTAAGCCTACTTCTTGCCGTTGGTCTAAGGAACCTTTACTATATTCATAACGCATCTGGCAAATTTAAACTACAAATTGATACCAGAGCAGGCATATCTATTTTCAAAAAAAAAAATACAGCCTAAAATTTTCTCAATTGAACCACAGAAAATATCACTATCCAAGGAATAATTGATCGAAAATTACTTATAACTGAGTCGACCCTGGTTTCATTTAATACAGGTGATCCCCACAAAGTTTTTATATACAATCTCGACATAGAGTTTGACGGGATATTAGGCCTAGATTTTATGGAATACTATCAATGCATAATAGACTTTAATTCCGAAATGCTCATTACAAATTTTAAAACCATTCAATTATACAAAGCAGACTCCAATTTTACACTACAAATTAAACACACTAACAGTAACACCAGAAATATAATTTATATACATGGACGTACTGAACAAATATTTAATCTTAACTGCGATATATCAAATAGAGACGCTATATTAATCGTTCAAGAAAAAGAAAAAGTTAGGTTTCCGCACGGTCTTGCCCACAAATAAAAACGGAGAATTTCGGACAACCATTATTAACGTGGATGTAACACTAAAAACCGTTGATTTTTCTGATCTTTCTATTGAACCGATGGAAAACACCGAAGCAATATAGAAACACGGGACCAATAGATAAAATAAAAATAATTAGGGACCAGAAGCTGTTACACAACTCTGTCTAGAATATGCCGACATCTTTTACATAGAGGGTGACAAATCAACTTTCACTAACGAAATTAAACACACAATCGAGACAAATAATTCCAGGCTTGTATTATACGTACCACAGGTGCATAAGGAAGAAGTGAAAACACAAATTGGAAAAATGTTAGAGCAAAACATTATTCTACAATCTGTGTCACCTTCGCCCTCCCATGTATGGATTGTGCCGAAGAAACTGGATGCATTTGAAAAAGAGAAATGACATGTTGTTACTGAGTATCGCAGGCTAAACGAGTTAACGGTGGACGATAATTATCCACTCTCCAACATTTCCGACCTCTTAGATCAACTTACAAAGTGTCAGTACTTTTCTACCTTTGATCTCATCTCTGGATTTCACCAGATTGAGATAACTCCGGCAATATTCCTAAAACTGCTTTTCCTGTCGACAATATCCACTACGAATTCTTTCGTATGTTTTTTGGTTTAAAGAGTCATGGACAATATTTTACTACGCATTCAAAACGAGCGTTGCCTTGTTTACATGGGCGATAGCATCATATACTCTCCTACTATCCATAAACACATGGGTTGTCTCAGAAATGTTTTGAAAAGGCTGCGTAAATCCAATATCAAAATTCAGCCGGACGAATGCGAATTCTTACAAAAAGAAATCGCATATCTTGGACACTACTCCACGGTAAAATGTACTCAGGAATTTCCCGAACCTAAAACATCAAAGGAAATAAAATCCTTTCTTGGACTGATAGGCTACTATCGTCGCTTTATACTTAATTTTACCAAAATCTCCAAACCTATTACTACACTTCGGCAAAAAGATGTTCAATTTAATTTCAATTCAGATTGTAAAACATCATTCGATAATCTTACACAGGCTCTAATCTCCGACCCGATATTAATTTACCCCGATTTCGAAGAGCCATTCCTTACTACAAGAGAAACAAGTACGTTTGCAATTGTTGTTGTTTCTTTCCAGGAAGAGACCATAGCCTTTGCATCTAGGCCTCTTTGCAGCGCAGAGACTAAGTACTCTACGATTGAAAGAAAACTACTTGCCATAGTCTAGGTCGTTAAGTACTTTCGCCCTTATCTCTTTGGTAGAAAGTTTACTCTTGTAACAGACCACAGACCCTTGACATGGCTGTTTTATTTACTTATTTATTTATCTTATGAACAATTTCCAAATAGTACATAGATGCGATACTATGTTATAATAATACGAAAAATAAAAACCATGGACACATCTTTACGTGCTACTATTTGGAGACTCCGCAATCCCCGAGAAGTTATATAATCAAAAGGAATCTATCTCCAAATACATGAGATATCTTAATAATAGAATGGAATACTATTATAAAGTTGCAAGGCACAGAACAGAAACTCAAAAACAAAAATTAAAAGAAAGATATGACCAACGAGTCGCAAAAAATCCCTACGAATACAAAGTCGGAGACAGAGTATATGTAAAAGAATCTCAGATTAAAACTAAAGCCGAAAATTTATTTAATGGCCCATTTGAAATTACAGAAATTTTTCAAAATTCAGTCACCTTAATTAATCCCGAACCAAATCAATCTACTAAAATTAACTTCGAGCGATTAAAACCTTATTTTTAATAAGCGTTATTTCTTTTACAAATTCTGCGCACTGCTAGTATCTAGTCTTCTCAGTACTTCACAACGCCCATAAAAATACAATTGGAATCTTCTTCCACGAGGATGGTACCATTAAAATATCGAACAACAAAAGGATACTTCTCTTCTACAAGGAACTACTGCTTATATAAAAAGCTATTTCACGCAATGATAAATTCTTAAATTCGATGTTAGATAACCTGGTCTCAAGCGAAGTTCCATAGAAGTGTTGCAAACACTTTTCAAGAAAATCATCTAATCCAAACGTCAAACCCTTGAAGTTGAACAAAATGGTTACCTATGACCTCAACATTGCTCAACACAAGCTGGAACAATACCCGGAAAAGTTGGATAAAATCATCACCCAAGCTGTAATAAACAAGCACCTTCCCTGGTTTACGGCGTTGACAATTGGGATGTTGACTATTTTTGGGAAAGTATTTAAAACCATGCATAAGTACCTAATGTAGCACAAAATATTTAATTGTTTCAAATACAACTAATACTTTAAAAATCATAAATTTTAAATTCCGTTTCAAATTTCCCTTCAAAACGCCAATACTTGTCACTTTATTTCTGTGACGTTACTAGTATATAAACGCTAATAAACTGACAAGGAGACATAGTTTTTTCGTAATTTTTGTAATAAGAGATGCGTTCTAAGGTATTTTAAGTGATGTGCGGTGGCACAGTGTACAAGCGGTACAGTTAAAACACCTGAAAAGTTATTTATTCAGGTCCATCTTCAGAAAATAATAGAAAAATGTGGCTTCAATTAGCCTGCAAGGATTCGGCACTACTTGGTTTATTTTAGATTTGAGTTCATAAATACCTATGATTCATATTATGTATTCATTATCGGTTGCGGAAATAACAATCTTTGGTAAATTACTTACATGAAAGTCTTCACATTCCTAAATTCAGCAGGACAGAAGTTACTGTTTGTTGCCAGGAAATTGGCTACCATAAAACAATTAATGCTCGGCAAATTCAAATTATTTGCCTTAATAAATCTACTTTCCGTCATGAGAAAATCTCCTAAAATAGTTTTCAAAGGGAAAAGTAAGGCAATTTTAATGAAATTACAAGAAAATGACTATAAAATATTAACTAGGCAACGTAGCTCTTGACAGCAATCACAAATGTGACATAGAACGAAAAAATTTATATGTCAAATTCCTGACAGCGATGATATTGGCTGTACTCTTTAGAGTAATTATCGAATGATCAAAGTGAAACTGATAACTTCATGTTCTTTTGAATGTGCAATTACTTGTCATTGGGTCGAATTGATCATGATTACTTCAAATATAGAATGTCTCAAAAGAATAACCATATCAGGACGGAGTGCCAGCGATGACGTTAGTATGAAGTGACATCATCCACTTTGATTGGTGTTCGTTGTCACGTGACTCGAAGGAGATTTAATTATATTTTTATTATTAAATAAAAATAAAATTTCTTACAAATAAAGAAAAACATTAAATTTTTTAGGATTTTTTTAGTGGAAATTACCGTTTCGCGGCAAACTTATATTTTCATTTGCATACAGTCAACATCCCAATAGTCATAATCGTTTTCCTGACTACAATCTATGCTATATCTAGATGTCGACGCAGAAGACGAACAAACCGGAAAAATGGCTCCAGCCTTTGTAGCATCCTCCCAAGAAGAAGATCCAGCATCCGCCTAAACGAATCCTTACACGAAGAAGAAACGGAACTCCAGTGAAAAGAGTAAAAAGTTGTTGCAAAGCTGAAATTTTATTTACAAGGGAGAGTTGTTATATGCGATTCTACGCCTATGGTTTATAATTAATAAACTGCTCATTGACCGGGTATCATATGTATCATATATATATATATATATATATATATATATATATATATATATATATATATATATATATATATATATATATATATATATATATATATATATATATGAGTTGTAAGGCTTTTTTAAAAAAAACTTTATTTTCAGTGCACGACCAACAATAATTTTATTTTTCACTTTGGACTTTAACACTTTAATTTACAAATTTTGATGGAGGTTAACTTAATATGACTTGATAATACTTTGTTAAGAATTTAAGATAAGTTATAATTATGTCTAAGCTCACTACACTAAGGAGCGCAATACGAGTGTAGGTATTTATAGGCAATCTGTTATTTTCCATAATGCAATTCGTATGTTCTCATACTATATCGGATTTCTATCGACGATTACAAAACATTATTCAGTATATAGACTTGTTAATGACCTTTGAGATAATTCTTATTATTAATTAGGTAGATTCAGCGTCTTCGTTAAATCCCTGCATTCGTTATATTGCATGAATCATTTCTTGCACCTATTACTAGGTCAGTATTATAATGATAAACAGCCTAGAATAATTTAATATGTAGGTTATATTTTGGATATAAGTACACCCAATCATTTTAAAAAGTTACCTGCTGGGTAATCTGTAGCTTACTAAATTTGAGTTTACAATTTTTAAACACAAGCTTTGTTAACATTTTTGAAGTCTATTATTTCAAACATATCATTTTCTTCAATAGTTTCACCAGTACGTATACTTAGACTTCTTCTGGATAAGATTTTTGAAAATTTCTCTCCTAGTAAGATTAATTGAGGTTTTGGGGCGGTGGCGGTAGATTAGATGATTGAATGCCTATTTTAATTATTTTCTTCGTTTTTTGCATTTAAAGAATATATAGACAATTATTACTGCTATAATCAGAAATATTGAAACGTAAGTAAACCAAGAGATATATTTTTTAATTAGAGGTTCGTTTATTTGATTATCAAGATCTCTAGAATACAGATTCATGCTTAGTGATTTCGAGATTTTTTAGGTTTAAATCACCATTTTTCCAAGATTTGAAGTTTAAATTATCTATAGAGTTATCTGGATAATTTTAGTAACAATTATATGGTATTTTCATAACACACAGCTATAATGCCATTCTGACATTTTTAACATTAACATTAGTAGTTTCAATAAAAGCCATACAATCTGCTCATGATAGTATTTGTATCAATACTTTTCTATAGTGGATCAATATTTTTACATTTTTTAGTAATCGGAGTTTGATCCGTTACGGCGAATAAACAAATATTATTATTTAGGAGTTGTATTTTATATTCCTGTGCATAAATTAGAATTGTTTGACAATTCTTTGAAAAATATAATTGAGGACTTTTTAATTATTGAGCTCCACAAATAGCCTTAGAGTCTATAGGGTATGAATATAAAATTTTAAATAATTTAACATTTAATATAATAGTTATCAATGTTTGATAATTGGCAAAATATATTGAATCTTAATTTGATTATTCTTTGTAGAAATAGAATATAATCTGTATGTATATATTACGGGTTCAACCAAAGTTATTTCTAATATGAAGATTATTATCAACTGTTTGAAAAGCAGACAATTCAATAATATCTAGAGATGTAGCTATTATTGTTTCTCTAATTGATGGAGGTAAGTTATTCTTTTGGAGATTTTGAGATATCTTTTGTAAAACAGATATTAAATCTTTATTATTAATTATAGACATACCAATTATTTTTAGTTTTGCAAACGTAATCACATTTTAAGCGTCGTTTAATTCGTTTTCGATAAAACAGTATGATTTCATTAAGTGTTGGAGAAATTCCATTATTTGTATTTTTAATTCCATAAGTTCTAAGTTATCTTTTATCGTATGAATTCTTTGATCTATGATTTTTGTGTCTTGGTTAAAAGTTCTTTCATCGATTTTGAATTTTTGCAAGGTTTCTTTAAAGCTCTTGATTACTGAAGTTATAATAATTATCTGTTTTTTCATTAAATTTTATAATTCCTGTTCATACTTTTCGATTTTATTTATACAGTTGTTATAATATTCGCCGCCCAAAGCGTCTAAGTTTCCATTTATAAATTTTCAAATACTTTCGGCAGCGTTAATTAACCCGCGGTTTTTTCTTTTGGGGTTTATAGATACATCTAGCTCTTTTTCTTCGAACTTATATTTCAAGTGTTTTGGTATTTGTATGTGTAAGCTTATATATGCTGGAAATTTAATATTGAAAAGTTTCATTTTATCAGTTTTTCTGGTTATAGTCAAAAAAGGCTATTTAAAATATTATTATTATTATAATTTTCAAGCCAAACGACTTCGCATTCCTTCCAGGAAATATTGGTTCATACCAGGTATATAAAGACACCAAAAATATGGAGCTCTGAAGGGACCCTTTCTATGTTATAGGGTTCTAGGTGACGTGGTCTGTTGTACTTCATACAAACATTTGGACGATCCGCACGGTTGCAAGAACTACTTTCTGAATCTGAAATAAGGTCTAGTCCCTTGATGTCCTGCAGGAGGTTCTTTGGTATTACTCCAGTTAATAAAATTATGGGAATCGTATGGACGCTCTTGATTGCCAATTGTTGGTAGATTTGCACCTCAAGATCTCTGTATTTAGCGATATTCCCATTGTATTTTGGTCTTAAGTTGTTGTTGTTAGGAATAGCAATGTCAATTAGTGTAGTTCGCCTAGAAATTTTATCTGTTAGTATAATTTTTGGTCTATATGAGCAATTATCTGATCCGTCAGAGCCGTTTGGTCCCAATATCTCTTGAACTTGTTCTCAAGAATAGGCTCCGGGTTGCAAGGTACTTTTCCTACCTGCAATAAATTTAACTTATCTGCTAACTCAATCTTAGTGGTTGAGTCATGTCTTTCCTTATACTCGGTTGGTGCAAACGCTTGGCATCCTCCAGTTATGTGCTGGATTGTGTCTGACGTTTAATAGCTATATCCACATTGGTCGTTTTCTTTTGAGGGATCTCAGATGATAAATATTTGATAATTTTTTATTGGAATAATCTGGTCTTGGAAAGCTAACACAAACGCTTCATTTCCAGAGACATCTGTTCTGAAATCAGTAGTTCGATGCTGAGTTGTCGACGTTGTCGTGATTGACCTAATTTGGAGGCCGTCCATGGAGTGGCTTCCGTAGTCAGGCTTTTCTTGGACTGTATAGTGGTAAGAAGCAATATCCTGTTCCCTGTTAGCTGTAGTGGTGTTGAATTGTCTGCTTTGCATATTGCTCGATGTAGTGTGGAAGAGTCCGCTAATCTCTGGAAATATGAACGTAAGTTTATTAATTGTTGATCGAATTGCTTACCAATATCCACCAATCCTCTTCCTCCTTGATGTCTTGGAAGTACTGTACGTTCAATAGCATTCTGAGGGTAGTGTTTGAGTGCTTTTGTTAAGAGTGTTCTTATTTTTTTTGCAGGTTTTTGATGTCCGTCTTGCTCTATTCTATAATTTCCAAAGAGTAGCTAAGAGCAGAGCATGCATAAGTGTTGAGAGCCTTAATCAAATTTCTACTATTTAAGTTAGTTCGTAATACTCGCCTTAACCTTCTAACGAATTCGGCCCTGACAGTGCGATGGTCAAATTTTTTTAGTCTGTTTCATACCTTGATATTTGTGTGTTTGTTCTACTGCCATTGCAGTTATAGTTTCATCAATCTGCATCTCAAATTCTCCGGGTTACATCTTTCCTTTAACGATGTTTAAAATACGGCACTTGTCAATTCCAAACTGCGTTTCGATATATCGGGAGAAGTCCTCCACAAATTTAAGCATTTGTTCCAGCTGGTTTCTGGTGACAACCATGAGTTTAAGATCATTCATCTATAGAAGATGATTAAGTTTTACTTTTTCTTCGTTGTTATTTCTAATGCCAAAGCTGTATCTGGTGGAGTTTAAAGGGCGCGATTCATTGCAAGGCAGAACCACAATGCGCTTAGTAAATCGCCTTGAAATATTCCCTTTCATACTGGAATTGTATTAGTTTCGATGGTATGCCTTCTTATAATCCACCTAAGCATCAAAACGACTTCTTCGGTTGGTACAGGCTTGGTTACAGATGACAGAATCAATAATCAATTGTTCGTTGCATTCCATAGCTCCCCTGATGTATCCTTTCTGATGCGTTGGGTCAAGCAGGAGGTGACTATCTTATACAGTGTGAGAAGGTAGATGATTGGCCTATATTTAGCTGGATTATGTGTGTTATGTTGGCCTTTTGGCAAGGGATATGTAATACCTTCTGTCAAAAACAACGGCATTTTTGCTGAATTAAGAAAAAAAATCATTAATAAGATTAGCTAGTTGATAGAGAAATTCTTGAGCCAGTAGTTCTAGATCCAGTTGAAATCTGGAGATTTTCAGTTATGAAATTCTTTGATTATTCCCGAAATCTCCTCGGTGGTAAAATCCTCAAACTATATTTGGCTTCCCGTGCGGGGTTGCTAGAATCCCCCATCGGGCGCCTCCCCAGGTGGTGGATAGGGGAACGCCTCCCAGATATGGATGGTACCGTGGAAATTAAATACTCGGGGCGAACCAAAACTAGCTTGAGAGTGGAAAGCAGCACTCTCAGTATCATATTGAAGCATAATGGAAATGATCCAGGATTGGTTCAAAAATGAATACTGGAAGGCATGACTGAAGCAGTCTAAGTGGTTTCCACACTGCGATGAGGAAGGCAACGGGAAACCACCTCATTATCGATCCCTAGTATATTAACATGGCTGTTACAAACCAAATAGAAAATGTTACTGATCATGGACTTCGGATACCAAGATCCGGCAAGGGAGGACAATCTCGAGACGGCAGGGCCTTCTCGGTCGTCAGCCTGCGAAACCCTTGCCAACACTATAACGCAGATAGAAAGAGAACCTGGGGCCTTAACATTAAGATTGGAACCTGGAACGTCAAAACAATGTATGAAGCTGGCAAAATCCATAACGCTATAAAAGAAATGGAAAGACTATCAATAGGAATAATGGGGGTAAGCGAGATGCGGTGGATAGACTCTGGTCAGTGTGCTATCAATAACCATCAAATATATTATTCAGGAAATTCCAACGGAGAACATATGAATGGAGTGGGCATGATTTTAAATAAACAAACTGCTGAATGCGTTACAAACTTTATCCCAATATCAGAGAGACTGTTACTCATTCAGCTTAATACTATCCCCATAAAGTCTAACATCATACAGATATATGCCCCCACAGCCGACAAAGCGGACGAAATAATCGAAGCATTCTACAACGATTTAACGAACACCTTAAGAAGACTCCCCAAAAACGAGATAACAATAATTATGGGAGATTTTAACGCCAAAGTTGGTAACGGCCAAATTGAAGATCTCGTAGGACCTTTCGGACTCGGAGAGCGTAATGAGCGTGGAGAGCGGCTTATTGATTTCGTGATGGAGGAACAGTTTGTGGTCACCAACACTTTTTTCAAACTTCCCCCCAGGAGACTGTATACCTGGAAATCACGTCAGGACACCTCAGATCACATAGTGAGAAACCAGATTGATTACATTATGATCAATAAAAGATTCCGGAACTCGATAACATCAGTCAAGACACATCCAGGAGCCGACATCAAGTCTGATCACAATTTACTTCTAGGCATAATAAAACTTAAGTTAAAGAAAATGCAACGAACAAAGACCAACAAACACGACATCAGACAACTAAAAAATGAACACATAAAACAGAGCGCACAACAGTATATAAAGGAACAGCTAAATACTGAGGAAGACACTAGTAATACAGAAGAAGAACTCGGAAAACTACACACAATAACTCAGAACATACTTGACAAGCACCTAAAACCAACAAGAGTAAAGAAGAAGGGGTGGAAGACGGAAGAGATTCTGGATCTGATGGAAGATAGACGAAAGGTTAAGAACAGTGACATAGCAACATATAAAAGAGTAGACAAAGAAATAAAAAATGCTATTAGAAATGCAAAAAATGAATGGTTAACGAAAAAATGCACCGAAATACAATTACTACAACAAAAGCATGACTCGTTTAACCTCCACAAAAAAGTCAAAGAAGCGGCAGGCCTGTATAAGCCTAAACAAGTTGGACGCCTAACTGACACTCAAGGAAACTTAATAATAGAAGCAGAGCGGAGAAGAAACACTTGGATGAGATATGTAGAGGAAACCTTTAGAGATGAACGACACAATGACACAAAAAACACAGATTGTATAACTGGGCCTCCATTTACAATCGAGGAAGTAAGAACTGCTATAAGAGGAACCAAGGATGGCAAAACTACAGGACCTTACAACTTTTATTCAGAATTTTTAAAGTTAATGGATGACAACGGGACAATATGGCTCACAAAAGTGTTTAATAATATTTATAATACTGGAAAAGTTCTCCAGAGTTGGTTGAAATCAACATTTGTGACTTTACCAAAAAAACGAAATGCAAAAAGGTGTGATGATTATAGAATTATAAGCCTTATGAGCCACCTACTTAAGACTTTCCTAAAAGTCATCCACAAGAGATTATACAAAAAATGCGAAGAACAACTAACACGCACACAATTTGGGTTTCGCGATGCTCTGGGTACACGGGAGGCACTTTTTGCTGTCCAGGTCTTGTTCCAAAGATGCAGAGATGTCAACTGCGATATATATGCATGCTTTGTGGATTACCAGAAGGCATTCGATAGGGTAAAACACGACGAGCTTATATCAATACTTGAAGAGATTAACATAGATGATAAAGATCTGAGAATAATCAAAAATATTTACTACAACCAAACTGCTAACATAAGAGTAGACAACCAGTTGACAGAAGCAATCTCAATAGAACGCGGAGTACGGCAAGGATGTATACTGTCCCCGATGCTATTTAATGTTTATTCTGAGCATATCTTCAAACTAGCCTTGGAAGAATGTGATGAGGGAATACTAATCAACGGTGAACGTCTGAACAACATCAGATACGCAGACGACACAGTGGTATTCGCAGACAGTCTGGAGGGATTGCAGATGTTGATGACAAGCATAACTGGAGTAAGTAAGCACTGTGGGTTAGATTTAAATACAAAGAAGACAAAATATATGGTCATCAGCAAACGCCCAATCCTAAACACACAACTGACCATCAACCAACAAACAATTGAAAGGGTTGAAAGCTATACATACCTTGGCACCAATGTAAACAGTCAATGGGATCACTCATTGGAAATAAAACAACGTATAGCAAAAGCCAAAGCAGCGTTTACAAAAATGAGCACCGTCTTCAAGGGCCGTGATCTGCCGCTGAAAACCAAGGTCTTCATACTACAGTGCTATGTTTTCCCAGTTCTGCTCTACGGAACAGAGGCTTGGACACTCTCTGAAGCGTCCATTAAAAAACTTGAAGCGTTCGAGATGTGGTGCTATAGGCGCATCTTAAGAATCTCCTGGGTCGACCGAGTCACAAATAATGAAGTCCTGCGCAGAATGGGAAAGGAGTGCGAAGTGATCAAAACAATTAAAAAACGCAAATTGGAATACTTAGGACATATTATGAGAAATGAACAGCGATATAACCTCCTCCAATTAATTCTGCAAGGGAAGGTGTACGGCAAGAGGGGGCCAGGACGAAGACGAATCTCTTGGCTCCAAAACTTAAGAAAATGGTTCAACATGAGCACGACTGGACTGTTCCGCGCAGCTGCCAACAAAGTAAGAATAGCCATGCTAGTCGCCAACATTCGGAACGAATAGGCACCGCAAGAAGAAGAAGATATTTGGCTTGGTCTTGGCAGATTCGGTATTCTTCATTGATCCAGCTGGCTGCCCCAGAACCCTTCTACCTGCTCTCTGTTGTGATATCTATTTCTGCTGTGTTAGGTAGAGAGTGTAGCTTCTCTGAACGCTGGAACTGTGTAGTGTCTCGTTTTCGGTTGTTGCTTGTCTTCTATCTCTCTAGTCATTCTGCAGTAACAGAGAGCTTCTGTTTGAGCATATCGAGGTATAGCTGAGTTTATTTGTTTTCGTGTCCCTGATATACCCCGTCAACTGTCCTATATATTTTCGAAGATTTCCGATTTTTTTATTTAGACGTCTTTCTCGTGGTGGTTGGGTTCTGTACTTACTGATCGGCTATCGCAGTTGCGGTACAATAGCTTGTCATACGTAAGAACTCCAAAGTATATGCCTCTGAAGTATAGGATGGTAAAATCTGATTATTCATGATGTCTAACATGATGCCCAGTTTTTAGATGAATTAATTTTTGGCAGTACGGGTCTGCATAGACATCCATCATACTCCAGCACCGTAGCACTCATTTCTATTGACAATTTCTGGAAAAAGATCAGCGTTGTTCTGTTGGATACTAATATTCAACTGTTCTTGTTGTTCTTAGACCTCAGGTTCCTGCTGTGGCTCGGTTCAGCGATCAGATCTTTTTTATTGTTAGTGCCCCTAATCTCATGTTCAATTTCTACTTTGATTAAATCGCGTTACAGAAATTAAGTTGTTTCGAAAAATAACTCTGTATTGGTTAACTTTTCTCTGTAGGGACACCAGTATATGTGGATATATCCTATAAAACTCGGCATGTAGATGTTGTCTATAGCCGATCGTTTCCCGTCCTAGTTGAATCACCCAGTAATAAATGCGCAATATCGTTTCATAGGTGGATTTTGTTCACTAAATGCGCTGTCTTGGACGTCCCGCCTGAGTAAGCGCTTCGGAGGGTGGGGCTCTCGTTGTTCTGTGGCTCCCAGGTTGTTGGGCTGTAGCTTCTTGTGCGACAGGGGCCCACTTCTTCAACACCCTGCCACTTAAAGGTTGCAATGTCGAAATGCCATTCCTTCCAGAATCTATGGGGCAGACCGCTTCTGCGGTGTGGGACTCTGGCCCTACCCCCTGGGGTAAATTAAGTTTTGCAGTCGACATTTTCAATATTTCAAATCTGAAACTTCTCCGCATACGATTGGTTGAGGGAAACCTTGGACCTATTCTTAGCTGGGTCCAGTCGGAAAACTGAAAGAAGTTCCTAAAGGATTGTGTAAGAATTTTGGGTAGGTAGATTAGGCCAGAGGGATGTTTAAAAGGTAGAGAAAGGATATGGGTAAAGGTCAGCAGACAGCTGGCGTTGCTGGCTGTAATGTTTACGCATTACAGTAGTGATAAGTATACTGTGGCTGCAGTACACTGCCGGCCAGATATATTTTTATTATTATGATTTTAATTTTCAAGCCGAACGGTTTCGCACTCCTCTTTATGATATACAAGCCAAACGGCTTCGCATTCCGCCAGGGATTATTCATTCATACCAGGCATACAAAGACACCAATAGTATGAAGCTATGTGGGAACCCTTTGCGTTTTATCGGGTCCTAGGTGACGTTGTCGACTGTATTTCCTACTGCATCGGCTTATACAGATGCTCACTAAGGCCCAGTCTCTTGATGTTCTGCAGAAGGTTCTTTGGTATCACTCCAGTTGTTGACAGTATTATGGGAATCGTTTGGACGCTGTTCATTGCCCATTGTCTTCGGATTTGGACCTCCAGATTTCTGTATTTGGCGATCTTCTCATTGCATTTTGACCTTAGGTGGTTGTTGTTAGGTACAGCAATGTCAATTAATGTAGTTCGCCTAGAAATTTTATCTACTAGAATAATGTCTGGTCTATTATGAGCTACTGTCTGATACGTCAGAACCGTTCGGTGCACTCCTCCTTATTATTATTATGAATGATTTACAAGCCAGACGGCTTCGCACTCCCTCCAGGGATTATTCACTCATACCAGGCACACAAAGGTACCAGAAGTATGAAGCTCTGTGGGAACCCTTTCCATGTTATCGGGTCCTAGGTGACGTGGTCTGCTGTATTTCCCATGAACTTTCGGACTGTTCGCGCGGTTGCTAGGAGAGTTGCTTTCTGCATCGGTTTATACAGGTGCTCACTAAGACCCAGTCCCTTGATGTTTTGCAGGAGGTTCTTCGGTATCACTCCAGTTGTTGAGAGTATTATGGGAATCGTTTGGACGCTGTTCATTGCCCATTGTCTTCGGATTTGCACCTCCAGATCTCTGTATTTGGCGATCTTCTCGTTGTATTTTGGTCTTAGGTTGTTGTTGTTAGGTACAGCGATGTCGATTAGTGTAGTTCGCCTAGAAATTTTATCTATTAGTATAATATCTGGTCTATTATGAGCAACTGTTTGATCCGTCAGAACCGTTCGGTCCCAATATAACTTGAACTGGTTGTTTTCAAGAATAGGCTCCGGATTGTACTTGTAATAAGGCACTTTCCCTACCTGTAATAAGTTTAACTTTTCTGCTAACTCTTGGTGGAGTATCTTAGCGGCTGAGTCGTGCCTTTCCTTATATTCGGTTGCGGCAAATGCTTGGCATCCTCCAGTTATGTGCTGGACTGTCTCTGATGTTCGACAGCTATATCTGCACTGGTCGTTCTCTATTGAGGAATCTCTAATGATGAACTTCCGATAGTTCTTCGTCGGAATAACCTGGTCTTGGATAGCTAACAAGAAGCCCTCCGTTTCTGGAAACATCTGTCCTGAAATCAACCAGTAGTTCGACGCTGAGTTGTCGACATTGTCCTGATTGACCTCATTTGGATGCCGTCCATGAAGTGGCTTCCGTAGCCAGGTTTGTAACTTCTCTTGGTCTGTTTGGTGGTGAGAAGCAATATCTTGTTCCCTCAACTGTAGCGGTGTTGAATCGTCCGCCTCGCATATTGCTCGATGTAGTGTGGAAGAGTCCGCCAACCTGTGGAAATATGAACGTAAGTTTATTATTTGTTGGTCGAGCTGCTTACCAATATCCACCAATCCTCTTCCTCCTTGGTGTCTTGGAAGCATTGTACGCTCAATAGCACTTCGAGGGTGATGTTTTTGTGCTTTTGTTAGGAGTGTCCTTATTTTTCTTTGCAGGTTTTGGATGTCCGTCCTGCTCCACTTTACAATTCCAAAAGAGTAGCTCAGCGCAGAGCAAGCATACGTGTTGAGCGCCTTAAACAAATTTCTACTATTTAAATTAGTTCTTAATACCCGCCTTACCCTCCTGACAAATTCGGCTGTCAATTCGGCCTTCATAGTGCCATGATCAATTCTTTTAGCCTGTTTCATACCTAGATATTTGTATGTTTGGTCTGCTTCCATTGCAGCTATAGTTTCACCGTTCTGCATTTCAAAAGCCCCCGGTTGTATCTTCCCTTTAACGATGTTCAAAATACGGCACTTGTCAAGTCCAAATTGCATTCCGATATCCCCGGAGAACTCCTCTACAATTTTAAGCATTTGTTCCAGCTGGCTTCTGGTAGCAGCCATCAGTTTAAGATCATCCATGTATAGAAGATGATTCACTCTGACTATCTCTTCGTTGTTGTTTCTAACACTAAAGCCGTGTCTGGTGGAGTTCAAACGGCGTGATAATGGGTTCATTGCAAGGCAGAACCACAATGGGCTAAGTGAATCGTCTTGAAATATTCCTCTTCGTATCGGAATGGTGTTAGTTTCGATGGTGTCACTGGATGGCACTTGCAATTGGATCCTAGTTCTCCAGGTTGACATGATGCGTTCTAAAAAGGAAACAAAATTATTGTCGACCCTGTACATTCTTAATATAGTTTTGAGCCACTCATGTGGTACTGAGTCGAAGGCTTTCTTATAATCCACGTAGGCAGCAAAGAGGTTCCTTCGGTTGGTACAGGCTTGGTTACATATGACAGAGTCGACAATCAATTGTTCCTTGCATCCCATTGCTCCCCTCGTGCATCCTTTCTGTTGAGTTGCAATGATGTTATTTTGCTCACAATGTGCATAGATGAGTTGGGTCAAGCAGGAGGTGATCACCTTATACAGTGTGGGTAGGCAGGTGATTGGCCTATACTTAGCTGGGTCCTGTGTGTTGTGTTGGTCCTTTGGTAGGAGGTACGTAATACCTTCGGTCAAGAACAATGGCATTTTTGCTGGGTTAAGAAAAACATCATTAATAAGATTAGCTAGCTGATGGTGCATACACCAGAACTTTTTGAGCCAGTAGTTCTGGATCCCGTCGAGACCTGGAGCTTTCCAGTTATGGGATTCCTTGATTATTCTTGAAATTTCCTCGGTGGTAAATGGCTCAAACTGCATCTGGCTGTAATCTTGGCAGATTTGGTGTTCTTCATTGATCCAGCCAGCTGCGATGTTACAATCGGCTGGTGTGGAAAGTTGGTTTCCCCAGAACTCTTCTACCTGCTCTCTATTGGGATATCTATTATCTGCTATATTAGGTGGAGAGTTTAGCTTACGGTAGAAAGTTCTTTCTGATCGTTGGAAGAGCGCATTGTCTCGTTTTCGGTTATTGCTGGTCTTGTACCTCTTTAGCCGTCCTGCAATAACAGAGAGCTTCTGTTTCAGCGAGTCAAGGCATTGCTGAGCAGTGACATTCGCTGGATCTTGTTGCGAATGATATCGGACACGACTCATGATTTCTTCAACTCGCCTTTGCAGTCGACTAGTTCTTGTGCCCCTGATGTACTCCGTCAGCTGTCCTATATCTATTCGAAGATTTTCTATTTTCTTGTTTAGACGTCTTTCCCATGGTGGTATGTTGGGTTCTGTCCTTGCTGATCGACGCTCTGTTGTAACTTTAATTTCTAGAGCTCTAGCTATAGCAGTCGCGGCACAGTAGATGGTCATATGTAAGGACTCCAGAGTGTAGGCATCTGAAACATAAGCTGGTAAAATCCGATTGTTCATGATGTCTAACATGGCACCCAGTTTTTTGGATGAATTAATTTTTGGCAGTGCCGGTCTTCTTAACGGATTGCTTCCATCATACTCCAACACCGCAGCACTAATTTCCGTTGACAATTTCTGATAAAAGAGTTCAGTGTTGTCCTGTTGGGCTTCGTCATTTAGCTGTTCCTGTTGTTCTTGGACCTCAGGTTCCGGTTGTGGCTCAGGTTCAGCAATCGGATTGTTGTTATTGTCAGTGCCTCTGATCTCACGTTCAATTTCCTCTTTGATGATATTAAGCCGAGCTTCAGGAATTAGGCTGTTTCGGAGAATAACTCTATATTGGTCAGCTATTCTCTGCTGGGACACTTGCATGTGTGGGTACTCCCTGCAAAATTCGGCATGTAGTTGTTGTCTGTAGCCGATCATTTCTCGTCCCAGTTGAGTCACCCTATAAAAAATGCGCATTATTGTCTCGTTCACGGACACAGTCCATTTCATGCGCTGTCTTGGTCGTCCCGCTTGAGTAAGAGCTTGTTGGGATTCCCGCATAGCATCTTCGGCGGGTAGAGCTCTTGGAGTTATCTGACCCTCGTGTTGATGTAGTTGTTGTTGCCTGTCCACAGCGATGTCAGCTCTCATGTCGTTGTCTGGTTGTTCTTGAGTCTCTGGGTCTGGCTGTGGCGCAGGTTCTGGGGTTTGTTCATTGTTATCATCGGTACTTCTTCTCTCTCGTCCTATTTCCGCTTTGATGATGTTAAGTCGCGCTTCTGAGATTAGTTGATTTCGGAGAATAGCTCTGTATTGATCTGCTATTCTCTGTTGTGACACTTGTAGGTGTGGATATTTCCTACAAAATTCGGCATGAAGCTGTTGTCTATAGCCGATCGTTTCTCGTCCTAGTTCAGTCACCCTATAAAAAATGCGCATTACTGTTTCATTCATGGATGTTGTCCATTTCATGCGCTGTCTCGGAAGTCCCGCCTGAGTGAGCGCTGGCTGAGGTTCCTGCGCAGCACCTTCGGAGGGTGGAGGTCTCGTTGTTGTTTGGCTCCCATGCTGTTGTTGGGCTGTAGCTTCTTGTGCGACAGGGGTTCGCCTCCTTAACACTCTGCCACTTGAAGTTTGTGATGTCGAAATGTTGCTCCCCCCAGAATCCATGGAGCAGACCGCTTCTGCGGTGTGGGATTGTGGACCATGGGTCCTACCCACCTGGGGTACATTATGTTTTGCAGTCGACATTTCATTATTTAAAAGTTCTCCCCATTTAATCGCCTCCTACGATTGGTTGAGGGAAACCCTGGATCTATTCGTTGCCGGGTCCAGTCGGAAAGCTGAAAGAAAGTGGCTCCTAAGGAATTATGTAGGAATTGAGTGTAAGTGGGTCAGGGCAGAGGAAGGTTTAAAAGGTAAAGAAAGGAAATGGTTAAAGGTCAGCGGATAACTGGCGTTGCTGGCTGTACTGTCTACGCATTACAGTAGCGACAAGTATACTGCTGGGTGCAGCACACTGCCGGCCAGACAGACTTATTATTATTATTATTATTATGATTTTCAAGCCAAACGGCTTTGCACTCCCTCCAGGGATTATTCACTCATACCAGGCATACAAAGACACCAAAAGTATGAAGCTCTGTGGGAACCCTTTCCATGTTATCGGGTCCTAGGTGACGTTGTCTGCTGCGTTTCCCATGAATTTTCGGACGGTTCGCGCGGTTGCTAGGAGAACTGCTTTCTGCATCGGCTTATAAAGATGCTCACTAAGACCTAGTCCCTTGATGTTCTGCAGGAGTTTCTTCGGTATCACTCCAGTTGTTGACAGTATTATGGGAATCGTTTGGACGCTGTTCATGATTTCTTCAACTCGCCTTTGCAGTCGACTAGTTCTCGTGCCCCTGATGTACTCCGTCAGCTGTCCTATATCTATTCGAAGATTTTCAATTTTCTTGTTTAGGCGTCTTTCCCATGGTGGTATGTTGGGTTCTGTCCTTGTTGATCGACGCTCTGTTGTGACTTTAATTTCTAGAGCTCTAGCTATAGCAGTCGCGGCACAGTAGATGGTCATATGTAAGGATTCCAGAGTGTAGGCATCTGAAACATAAGCTGGTAAAATCCGATTGTTCATGATGTTTAACATGGCACCCAGTTTTTTGGATGAATTAATTTTTGGCAGTGCCGGTCTTCTTAACGGATTGCTTCTATCATACTCCAACACCGCAGCACTCATTTCCGTTGACAATTTCTGATAAAAGAGTGTTGTCCTGTTGGGCTTCGTCATTTAGCTGTTTCTGTTGTTCTTGGACCTCAGGTTCCGGTTGTGGCTCAGGTTCAGCAATCGGATTGTTGTTATTGTCAGTGCCTCTGATCTCACGTTCAATTTCCTCTTTGATGCTATTAAGCCGAGCTTCAAGAATTAGGCTGTTTCGGAGAATAACTCTATATTGGTCAGCTATTCTCTGCTGGGACACTTGCATGTGTGGGTACTTCCTGCAAAATTCGGCATGTAGTTGTTGTCTGTAGCCGATCATCTCTCGTACTAGTTGAGTCACCCTATAAAATATGCGCATTATTGTCTCGTTCATGGACACAGTCCATTATTATTATTATTATTATCAGATTTACAAGCCAAATGGCTTCACACTCCCTCCAGGGAATATTGACTCATACCAGGTACACAAAGATACTAAAAGTATGAAGCTCTGTGGAACCCTTTCCATGTTATCGGGTCCTAGGTGACGTGGTTTGCTGTATTTCCCACGAACTTTCGGACGGTTCGTGCGGTTACAAGGAGAATTGCTTTTTGCATCGGCTTATATAGATGCTCACTAATGCCCAGTCCCTTGATGTTCTGGAGGAGGTTCTTTGATATCACTCCAGTTGTTAACAGTATTATGGGAATCGTTTAAACGCTGTTCATTGCCCATTGTCTTCGGATTTGCACATCCAGATCTCTGTATTTGGCGATCTTCTCGTTGTATTTTGGCCTCAGGTTGTTGTTGTTGTTAGGTACAGCAATGTCGATCAGCCATCAGTTTAAGATCTGTATCTGGTGGAGTTCAAAAGGCGTGACAGAGGGTTCATTGCAAGGCAGAACGGCAATGGGCTTAGTGAATCGCCTTGAAATATTCCTCTTCGTACTGGGATTGTATTAGTTGCGATGGTATCGCTGGTTGGAATTTGCAATTGGATCCTACTTCTCCAGGTTGACCTGATGCGTTCTAAAAAGGAAACAAAATGGTAATCGATCTTATACATTCTCAATATAGTTTTGAGCCATTCATGTGGCACTGAGTCGAAGACCTTGTTATAATCCACGTAGGCAGCAAAGAGTCAACAATCAATTGTTCCTTGCATCCCATTGCTCCCCTGGTGCATTCTCTCTGTTGAGTTGCGATGATGTTATTTTTTTCACAATGTGCATGGATGCGTTGGGTCAAGCAGGAGATGATTACCTTATATAATATGAGAAGGCAGGTGATTGGTCTATACTTAGCTGGGTCATGTGTGTTATGTTGATCTTTTGATAAGAGATACGAAATACCTTCTGTCAGAAACGATGGCATTTTTGCTGGGTTTAGAACAACATCATTAATCAGATTAGCCACTTGATGATGTATACGCCAGAACTTCTTGAGCCAGTAGTTCTGGACTCGGTCGAGATCTGGAGATTTCCAGTTATGGAATTCCTTGATTATTCCTGAGATTTCCTAGGTGGTAAATGGCTCAAACTGCATTTGGCTGTAGTCTTGGCAAATTTGGTGTTCTTCATTGGTTCAGCCGGCTGCGATGTTATAATTGGCGGGTGTGGAAAGTTGGTTTCCTCAGACCTCTTCTATCTGCTCTCTGTTAGGATACCTATTTTCTGCCATGTTAGGTGAAGAGTGCAACTTACGGTAGAAAGTCTTTTCTGATCGTTGAAACAGCTCATTGTCTCGTTTCCTGTTATTGCTGGTCTTGTACCTCTTTAGCCGTCCTGCAACATTAGGGAGCTTCTGTTTCAGCGTGTCGAGGCATTGTTGAGCAATCCCATTCACTGGATCGTATTGCGAATGGTACCGGTTCAATTTATTATTTCTGCAACTCGTCTTTGAAGTTTACCTGTCTTCATGCCCCTAATATACTCCGCCAGCTGTCCTATACCTTTTCGAAGAATTTCGATTTTGTTATTTAGGCTTCTTTCCCATTGTGGAGTGTTGGGTTCCGTTCTTGCTGATCGAAGCTCTGTTGTAATTTTAATTTCTAAAGCTCTGGCTATGGCAATCGCAGCACAATATATTGTCGTATATAATGACTCCAGAATATATTCCTCTGCAGCATAAGCTGGTAAAATTCGATCCAACATGATACCCAGTTTTTTAGATGAATTCATTTTTGGCAGTGCTGGCCTGCATAACGGATTGGTTCCATTATACTCCAACATTGCAGCACTCATTTCTGTTGATAGTTTCGGGTTCCAGCTATGGCTCAGGTTCAGCAATCGGATTGTTATTGTCAGTGTCCCTGATCTCACGTTCAACTTCCGCTTTGATGGTATTAAGCCGTGTTGCAGGAATTAGGCTGTTTCGGAGAATAACTCTATATTGGTCAGCTCTTCTCTGTTGTGACACTTGTATGTGTGGATACTTCCTGCAGAATTCGGCGTAAAGTTATTGCCTATAGACGATTATCTCTCGTCCTAGATGAGTTATCGTGTGAAAGATACGCATTATTGACTCATTCATGGGCATAGTCCATCTCACGCGTTGTCTTGGTTGTCCTGCTTGAGTGAGCTGTGGTTGAGATTCCCGCGCATCATCTTCGGCGGATAGCGGTGGAGTTGTTTGGCCCTCATGCTGATGTGATTGTTGTTGTTGTTGTTGGTCTTCAGCGATGTCCACTCTCGTGTCGTTGTTTGGTTGTTCTTCAACCTCGGGGTCTGGCTGTGGTGCAGGTTTTGCTATTTGGTGATAGATGTCGTCAGTGCTTCTTACCTCTCCTTCGATTTCCGTTTTGATGATCTTAAGTCGCGCTTCTGGATTAGTTTATTTCGGCGAATAGCTTTGTATTGGTCTGCTATTCTCTATTGTGACACTTATAGGTGTAGATATTCCCCACAACACTCGGCATGATGCTGTTGTCTATAGCCGATCATTTTTTGTCCTAGTTTAGTCACCCTATAAAAAATGCACATTATTGATTCATTCATGGATTTTGCCCATTTTATGCTCTGTCTTGGAAGTTCCGCCTGAGTGAGCGCTTGCTGAGGTTCCTGCGCAGCACCTTCGGAGAGTGGAACTCTCGCTGTTGTTTGGCTCGTTGGCTGTAACTTCTTGTGCGACAGGGGTTCGCCTCCTCAACACCCTACCATTTAAAGGTGGAAATGTCGAAATATTGCCCCCCTCCAGAATCCGTCGGGCCGACCGGTGTGGGATTCTGGACCATTAGTCCTCACCTGGGGTAATTTATGTTTTATACTCGACATATTCATATTAAAAATCTGAAATTTCTCCCCATTTAATCGTCTCCTACGATTGGTTGAGGAAAACCTTGGATCTATTCGTAGCCGGGTCCAGTCGGAAAGCTGAAAGAATGTGGTCCTAAAGGATTGTGTATGGGTGGATCAG
This sequence comes from Diaprepes abbreviatus, assembly GCA_034092305.1. Taxonomy (NCBI): domain Eukaryota; kingdom Metazoa; phylum Arthropoda; class Insecta; order Coleoptera; family Curculionidae; genus Diaprepes; species Diaprepes abbreviatus. The sequence goes on from JASJET010000250.1 coordinate 156,348, forward strand.
GACAGAGGGATCTTTAAAAGGTAGAGAAAGGATATGGTTAAAGATCAGCGGAGAGCTGGCGTTGCTGACTGTACTGTCAACGCACTACAGTAGCGACAAGTAAACTGCTGGCTGCAGTACACTGTGTTATACGTATTATACGTTTCACGAAATTTTTTAACTTAAATCTTTATATACATTTGTCATTTGATACTTTTAATTTATTTTCACTTTGAAAATAGAGTCCTATACTATTCTCAATAGGTTTTCAAGTATATAAATATTTTCATTTTCTCGAATTAATGTCGAGGTTTTCTTTATATTCGTGCTTAGCAATAGGATTAATAAGAATTATCAATCAATCAATCAATATTATTAGAAGCATTTCTATTATCCGGTCAAAGTTGACTTTGGTCAATTATTTAGTATCAAGATTTTCTAGCGTAACTAAGTTTAAATTAATTTTCTTAATTTCGAAAGGACCATTAAATTTATAAGCAAATTCTCCCTTTATTTGCAATTCTTTCACGTAAACTTGATCTCCAATTTTATAGTCTGCGTTATCTGGAATATGTTGATCAAACCTTTCTTTAGCTTTTTGTTTTGATTCCTGTGTATTATTTCCAGCTCAGTACGCTACCTGAAGTCAATGTACATTCTCCATTTTTGTTTTCCGAAAGCATCAATTTTACTTGGTACAACCCATATTGGATTTGACCATGGAGAAACTGAAGGTTGAATAATTTCTTGTTCTAACATTTTGTGGATCTGGGTTTTTAACTTATTCTTCATGTAGTTGAGGATATCTGTAAGACTCTGTGTAAATTGGTTTCTTAATAGAAAATATCAGAAAAATGGAAACAAATTTGAACAATCATATTCATTTCTTCATCATTTAAGTGTTCGTTGCGATTGATTGACTATCTCTTCTTCTCTTTTATAAGTTGGAGTATTTACTTTATTAAAATTTTGTATTCAAGTATTTCCCTTAATGAGGGTTTCAAATTTTAATTTACAGAATTTTGCTATTTTTGGAATTGCATTTATATTTGCTACGGACGTTAAAAATTTACCATTTTAATTTATTTTAACTACAGCATTACGAATACATACCTTATCGATTGAATGAGCCAATAATATTGCTTCAGTATTTTTTAATTGATTAGTTGTGAATTTACAAGTTTTTTCAATTCGTGGTTGCATTTTAATTATATTTTGTACTTCTATATCCTGTATACAATTATCAGATTCGTTTATGCTGCTACTGCAAGATTATCTTTAAACAATGAAACAATTTTAAAGTACATAATTATTTTCTTTTAAATATATCAACAATACAGCGATAGTGTTGCATAAAATCTATACATAGTATACCATCAAATTCAATGTCAAGATTGCAAATATGGACTTATGTAGATCGTCATGTTTAAAAGGAACTAATGCTGATTCGGTTATTAAAATATTTTGATTTGTGAGACCTTCTATCGCTAAGTTTTCTAAGAACTTTGTTTAAAATTTTCACAAGCTTTTGGTTTAATAAAATTTTTATAAAAAAATTGAACCGACTTCTAAAAGTGCGCTAAAAAGTGAAAAATAACTATATATTTTTATATGAAATTGAACTTTTTGAAGTTGGCACCAAACTAATACCTGACAAAATGTGATTTACATAAACAGATTAAAAATTCTTTATTTGTAATTGCTTTCTTACCATAATTTGTATATATTAATAGCTATTTATTTGATTTACAAATAATTTGGCGCCTACTTCAAAAAGTTCAATTTAATATAAAAATTTATAGTTATTTTTCACTTTTTTGCGCACTTTTAGAAGTCGGTTCAATTTTCTTATAAAAATTTTATTTTTCTATTTTTAGTTTTAGAATTCATTATGATATCCATAAATTAGTTGAACTAAGTACTAATTGAGATTAGTGTACCTCACAGTGACTTCAAGGTAGCAAAAAAGTACACATTTTATCCAACGTTGTAAATCACCCTATAAAGAAACGACTAAAAATTCTTTCGTTCTTAGAGTTTTCCAAATACCAGTAAAATTGTATCAAACAAATATTTAGTCTGTCATAGTAAATCCATTATCTTTAATTTCAAATTAATTTTAGATTGGTAATATAGGCCCTAAAACCTTCCAATATCGATATTTAAAGAACCTGAGATGTAAATTTCTTAGCTCGATATATTTTTATACTGCAAATTGAGTTTTTATACACCTCAAGACCCCCACAATATCAATTTTCAATATTTAAAGAACCTGAGTTGTAAATTTCTTAGCTTGATATATTTTATACGGCATATTGAGATTGTATACGCCTCAAGAATCCACAATATCAATTTTAGACAAAATCGCAATATGTAAAATTTTCTGTCCCTCATATTATATCTTATCAACCTAATAGTTGTAAAAAATTAAATTATATTCATAATACACGACCCCGACAACTCTCTAATACCAAATCTGAAAAAGTGAGAATAAGGTACAATTTTTAACCCACCATAATGCATCCGCTATATTGAATTTCAAAAAAATTATTTTATATCTTAATCTAATCTAAATCTGAACCCTTAAAAGCTCCCTAGTACCAATTCGGATGAAATCTGGAAATTTAAAATTTCTAGACTTATATTCGCCATTTACATCCTCAAAAACGATTCAGTCCCACCTTTCAACAAAATCTAAAAATGTAAAATTCTTAGTCCGCTATCTTGGATTTGCCATATTGAATCCTGAAAAAATACTTTTAAATTCATAATTTACACCCTGAAGAACCCTCTATATCAGTTTGGGAGAAAATCGAAAAATGTAAAATTTTTGGGACACCATATCGTATCTGCCAGATTGAGTTTTTCAAAAAATATTATAAATTCATAATTAACACTAGCAAAAATACCCCAATACTGATTTTAAACAAAATCGGGAGATGTAGAATCTTTAATCCGCTATCTTGGATCGGCCATATTCAATTTTTTAAAAATAATTTTAAATTAGTTATGTACGACCCTGAAAACTTCCTCATACCAATTTTGGAGAAAATCGGACACAATTGATTTTTTGTGCGCCATATTGGGATTCGCTATATTGAATTTTTTAAAAATACTTTGGATCCATTATGTGCGACCCCGAAAATTCCCCCACACCAATTTTGGAGAAAATCAGACAACATAAAATTTTTTTGTCCGCCATATTGGATCAGCCATATTGAATTTTTTAAAAATAATTTCAGATTCGTTGTGTACGATCCCAAAAATTCCCCCATACCAATTTTGGAGAAAATCAAACAAAATTAATTTTTTTGGCCACCATATTGTCAGCGCCATTTTGGATATTACTCCACCAATTTCGTCCAAAAAAACATGGGATTACCGCAGCAACTTCCTGAACATAATTTAAAAAAAATTCATTCAAATTGGTGCCGCCGTTCCGGAGTAACCGGTGTACATAAATAAAAAAAAACATACATACTCGACGAATTGAGAACCTCCTTTTTTTTAGAAGTCGGTTAAAAATAGAAATATCTGCTCCTCTATCAGCTAAATTGTTGTATCATAAACAGTTTGGAAACTTACTGTATTTAAATTAAATCTTTGAAATATAATTTGGGAAGCCATCCCCGTTGTTGATTGTTAATATGCATTGTTTGTATCTTCCAAAAATTCCGACGCATTTATTTGAAAATTTTCGTTACACTGAGAAAAAGATTCTTTAGTATTTTGTAAAAACATTTGAGTGTTTTCTTCCTAATTATTCATAGGTATATAATACGTTGGACCGTTTTGATCATAATAGTTAATCTGATTTTGCTGATATTGATTTTGATGTAAGGGCTGCGCCTAATTAAGTTTTGATTTTGATTTGGATGACAACCTTGTGGTTTTTTTGGTAAGTTTGAAATCATGGTTGAAAATTTTGATTTGTTTGAGGGTAATCCTGCCTTTGAAATTGCGTTTGCATTTGTTTTGTTTTACATTCATGGTGTGACCATTCTTTTTGCAGAAACTACAAAATTTTTGAATTGGTTTTGAAGTTGATGCAGCCAACTTGCTTGTAACTTGAAATTTTTAATTTTCGAAGTATGAGAGTTGTAACTCGCGTTTTATTCGGTTAACTGCATCTAACATCCGTAAAGGGTTGTCTGTCCTTATTATTTGTCATAATTTTGGTTCTAGGTCTGTTAATAAAGTATTAAGACACATGATGTATATTAACATTGTTTGAGCACACTTTTGATCTTGATTTAATATTTGCTTTGCAAAGGCAGTGTACATTTTTCCGTTGTGAGTTTTGTAATCTAGCGGCAAAGGTCAGAAGACTTTCATCTGTTAACTGATGCATTCTTTGTAGGTCTTGAATCACTGAGGTTAGATCACGTGGATCACCAAAATGATCCGTTAAAGGTTGAGATATTTTATTCTTTGTATCGATATTTCCAGAATTAATTAATTGTGCGGCTTTTCTTTTCGATTTTTTATTTTAATTGTTAATAAACCTTGTTGGACGTCTGTACACATTTGATGCGCTTTAATACAAGCATTTAAGAAGGTGTTTAAACAAATTTCGTCGCCATCGTATTTGGGTACAAGGGAAAATATTTCCGACAATTTATATGGTTCGAATGCGTCGACGTTGTTGATTGTGTCTTGATTTTGATTTATTATTGTTGTTATTGCAAAATCAAAATCTTAAGAATATTGTTTGAGTGAGTGAGCTTAATTATATTTTGACAAGTAATTTGAGATTTTCTTAATTGAAATGAAAATTGTTACATTTCGAATTGATTTAGAACAATTTATTTAACTAATATATGAATTATTTAAAATTAAGGAATTATTTATTTACAATTATTTACAATGAATTAAATTGAAGAACCTTCTTGTTGAAGAGATTGAAGTTTTCTTGAAGCGTTGGGGGGTTAGGGGGTTGAACAACTGCTATGACATGCCAGGGGTATCACTAGGTGTTCCTAATCCACACGGGTTGTGGTAGCTTTGACGTGCCAAGAGTTTTACTACGTATTCGTGATCTACACGACGTTGTGGCTAGCTCTTCGTATCAGGGACTTTATTAGGTGTTTTTAATCCACGTCTCGCCAAAATCTCATTTGGCATCTTCTGTGTTTGGTGGTTGTGGATCTACAACCATCAAGCACAGACGATGCCAAATGAGATTTTGGCGAAACGTCTGCAAACTTCTACAGAAAACCAAACGATCGGATGTATTCCCGGATTAATACTGAATCACACGTTCTCATCCTTGAAATATTACGCAACAACATATATATATATATATATATATATATATATATATATATATATATATATATATATAGTTTTTGATTTTCTTGGGTGTAAAATCCGTTTTATTAATAAAACTGCATATGTTTTATTTGTTATGCATATCTATTGACGTTTCGGTCACAGTTGACCTTCTTCAGAATGATTTTTTATAACTTATATAAGTTTTTGCCGAGGATCACAACTTAGACTACATATTGTTAACACATGGTTCACTTTTTGACCAGATACTACAAAAACCTTACTTTTTGTGTCGCATCTTTATTTAAACTTTTATTATTTTACACCCAAGAAAATCAAAAACTTTAAAAAATATACAAATAGAAAAATCCAAGAAAAAAAAAATAAGAAAAAACATATATATATATATATATATATATATATATATATATATATATATATATATATATATATATATATATATATATATATAATATTCATTCTTGTCGAATCTTTATCTTTTCATGTCAAACGTTTGTCCGCTAGAGAAGAGAGATAGCTCATGCAGGAAATAATTATATAAGGGGGGCGTATTTTCTGTAGTTTTTTACCTCTTAGATCTATATACATAAATGTAATTTTGGCTTCAGATAACATTAATGGATTTAGACGGGCTCGCACTTATTGCCAGATTTTTGGATAAATTTTTAATGCTAGTGTTCCAATGTTTTTAGTTCTATATTATGAGAAAAATTGTCTCTAATTTTTGAGTTGTGAAATGATTTGGGGGATTAAATTCTATTTGGTCCAAAACTTATCGAACAAGATATATACCATTTGATTTAGGTAAAATTAATATTGGCTTTAAAATTTACAGTGTTGGCAACTATCTTAAAAAAGTTTGATTCGATTCAGATTAAATGGCAAAGATTCAAAGATTTTGTTATGGTTTAAATAGTTTTGAATGTTTCTTAGAAGTGAATAATCGTCGAGAATCTTAAATATAGAAAATATATACACAAAAATCTGTCTTACCTGCCACTGTAACATTATGGGTTTCCGATGCTAATCGAAAAGCTGGTGCCTCACTTGAAACCTCACATCTGTATGCTCCTGAGCTTTGAGGTTTTTTAATATTTTTTAAAAGTAAATCGCAGCTGTTTCTATTACATGTTGATCCTCCAGAATCAACATGTACTCCTGAAACCGGAAACGTTACCATATCTTCCATTCCTGACGGGTTGTATCGAAAAAATTCATGGTCGTCCTTATACCTGTAAAATATTGAATTATTTTTCAAAAATACTTTGTTATGGTAGAAAAGAGTATAGAATTAAAACAATTAAATATTTTAGATTCTTTGAAAAATAAGAATTAAAAAGTGGGACTGCCCAACAGATGCATTTCCAGTAGACCTGTAAGTAATATTTATCTTCTAGGAATTTGCTGTAAAACTGCAGATTAGTTTCAATCGCCCTATAGTCTCATTAGTTATATACAGTCAAGCAGTAAAATTTACCGGCAAAAATCTCCAGATGTAAGATTGTAGCTGCCCTTCTTTTCAATGAAATCAGTTTTTTGTTCCACTGACGCGATCAGCAAAAAAAGTTCGAGTTAAAAGTGAAACTCACACTGATTAATGTTATTTGGTATGGAAACAAAATGCATATTTATTTCTATATCTATGAATATTCTAGTCTTTTAGTTGTTTGGTCATTGTAATACTGGTCAACCTTATTTCTTCGTATTGATCAAATTGCTGAAAAATAATTTGAAGATTACCTAATAAAATTTGAATGGCTACTTTAGAAATATTTACCATGTTTATTTAATTACATATCTACTGCAAATGATGTAATTTACTGAAGATGTGATCTTTTGAAAAACACATGAATAAAAGGGTTCTATTAAGAAATAAATTAAAAATTACTTCAATTGTATTGTAGGCTAATGCATTTAAAATAAACTTTGACTCAAACGAACATAAACCAAGAAATAAAGTATTAAAATATGTCCATATTCTTAAATGAATTTCCAAAAATGTTAAAAATGAACAAAAATATTAGCAGCAATATTTGGATTGGAAATGTAGCTTAAATAAAGACCATAAACAATATTGGTATGTTCGAAAAAATATCAATAATTAAATATATTATACTGTTACGATTTTGTCTCTTGAAAATCGCTCACTGGGTTCGCAGAATAAAACACCACATCTTTTCACTAATACTTCCAATACTTATATTAACAACACATTTACATTAACATCAAAACTAACTAATTATTTCCACTATTACAATACAACTATATAACTCTTAACGATACCACTATATGATTCTCTATATGACTAACTGTACTACGCTAATCATATCTCTATTTATATACCTATGGATATTTCTATATAAATCTAGAGCATAAAAGAAAGATGAGTCATTGAGACATTATTCCTTTCGGAACATTATAATAAAGATAACCCATCGCGTCGGAATATCTGTATATACGAGGGCGTATCAATAAGTTACTTCCAGTTATTCGTAACACTGCCCCCCTCCGAATTCTGATCATCCCGATCAGCTTTCATATCTCCGTGGTATGGTTCCAACCTGTGTGGATGTACTACTTTCATTTTGGTCTTAGAACTTCGTTGAATTTGATAAACAACGTCATTGATTCTTTTCAGAACAGTATATGGTCCTTTCCATGATAGCATCAACTTAGGCGATTTGTCCTTCTTTCTTTGTGGATTCCACAACCAAACTCTATCACCTTGATGGAACCCTGCCGAGTTTGCCTTGATGTCATATCTTGTCTTCATTCTATCGGTGGCCAGATCCATGCGTTCTCTAATTAAGCCATGAACTTCTCGCAACTTCTCTTGTAAATCATTTACCCAGTTTTCAATCTCCATACTTTCTTCAGTTGAGGAACCGAACATTATGTCGCAAGGCAATTTAAGCTCCTTTCCAAATAAGACCTTGGCTGGTGTAACTTCGGTAGTTTCATGAACTGCGGATCGATAGGCCATTAAGAAGATTGGCAAATATTTGTCCCAATCCTTCTGATGTCTGTCCACTACCTTTGAGAGGAGTTCTTCAATATTCCTATTAAATCGTTTTACCATGCCATCTAACTGCGGCTGTAAAGCTGTTGCTCCAGTTTTACGGATGTTAAGAAATTCGCAAAGCTTTTGAAAAAGTTTGGATTCAAAGTTGCGTTCTTGGTCAGAATGTAGCTCCAAAGGAATCCTAAATCGGCTGAATACATTGCTCACTAAGAGTTCAGCTACTGTTGAGGCTTTCTGGTTAGGGATGGCAAATACCTTAGGCCATTTACTGAAGTAGTCAATATCAAGCAAGATGTATTTATTGCCTTGATCTGTTTCTGGAAATGGTCAAGCTATATCAATACCCATCCATTCAAATGGTATTCCGACATTATATTTCTTGATTTCTCGGTTAGATCTCGTGCTTGGACCTTGGCTAGCTGCACACTTAGAGCACTGTCTACACCATGATTTCACGTCTTGAAAATAGTTAACCCAGTAAAATCTTTCTAGGAGTTTGTCTAGAGTTTTGATAACTCCTAAATGAGCACCAGATTTCTCACTACGAATTTCTTCTAAAACCACTGGAACTTTCTTTCTAGATACCACTATCTGAGTTTTCAATTCTTTACCATTGGTACTTTCACAGGATCTTTTTAGTAACCGGTCTTCAATCAATAGCGAGTTCCATTGAGCCCAAAGTGCCTTGAATGTGAGTCTTTTATTCGATATCTCTTCCCAACTAGGACGCGGTTCATGATTTTCCTTAAGTTGCAGATATAGTGCCAGATTATTATCTTCAAGTTGGTCCTCTCTCATCTGAGCTGTACTCTAGTCTGGATCAACGTCAAAAATTACTCTCCGAAGAGGGAACACTTCTCTTTGTTCTGTTTTGCTGCAATGCTTGCACTCTTCCTTACATAGTCTTCTTGACAAGTCATCTGCGTTGTTGTGCAGTCTTCCTGGTCTATGTTTGATTTTAAAATTGTATTGTTGTAGCTTTCAAAGTCATCTTGCTACTTGTCCTTCAGGCTGCTTCATGTTTAGGAGCCATTTAAGAGCTGCTTGGTCAGCTCTTATTAAAAATTCGTGTCCGTACAAATATTTATGATAATGTAGGACTACTTTGTTTATGGCAAGCAATTCTTTCCTCGTGACACAATAATTTCTTGCCGGCTTTGAATGTACTCGGCTGAAATATTCAATAACTCGTTCTTGACCATCTTGGATCTGAGACAATACAGCTCCTACCCCTATGTTACTGGCATCCGCATCCAATATGCCTTTAGTTTCCCATAAGCTTTATCTCACTCAGGATTCCATTGATAAAGAATCTTTTCTTCAGTGAGCTTATGCAAGGATGAAGCAATATTGGCAAACCCTTCCACGAATCTTCTGTAGTATGTGCATACCCTGACGAAGCTTCTCAACTCATGTTTGTCACGTGATCGAGGCCAATCTTTTATTGTTTGAGTTTTGTTTTCATCCCTATGGATCCCTCTGGTGATACTACATATCCGAGAAATTCAACTTTTTGTTGGAAAAGTATGCAGTTTTTGGGGTTAAGTCGAAGGTTAGCGTGTTTAATTCTTGCAAAAAGTTCTTTTAGATTCCGCAAGTGTTCATCAAATATTTTCCATGTAACATCTTGCAGTGCTATTTCCATTAGTCGCTCAAAGCTGGCAGGAAGTGGATAGCAATCTTTCTTACAGATGTCCTTAAGCTTCCTGTAGTCAACACAAAATCTAGTAGTTCCATCTGTTTTGGCTACCAGTGCAACCGGAGATGACCTAAGACTAGATGACTTTTCTATAACTCCGTCATTCAACATTTTGTCAACAAGTAACTCCACTTCCTGGTGCTTAGCTATGAGACGTCTTCTAGGTGGCTGGCGTATTGGTTGTGCGCTGTCAGTATTTACTTCATGCTCTATGATGTTCGTTCTACCGGTATTACCGTTTTCTGCTTTAAAAACATCACTATGCTCCCTTATCAAACTGTTGGCTTTTTCAAGTTCTTATGGTGAAAGATGTTTCCAGTCTATCTGGAGCTTCTCAATTAGTCCATTACATGACAATTTTGATGCAGATTTGTCGGGTTGTTCACATTTAACCACCCATTTACTGGCTCCTATAATGCTACTTCATCTCCTTTATTAATTTTGACACAGTTATGAAGAATATTGGCTACTCTGATATGTATGAGATTATCTGAATTGACTAAAGCCCTCGCTACCAGGTATTTACAGGGTTTATTGTGGTGTTGAACCACGTGGCTTCAAGAACTCTTGTCCAGTCTTCCGTAAAGGATCCGCTCTGTTTTTCCCTTTATTCTGGTTGTTTGTTCGGCAATCACTCTGATTGGTTCGGTACAATTGTTCCTTGACAGAATAAATTCTTCAGTGCCGAACGTTAAGATGTTAAGCTTATTATCGAAAGAAAATCCATCTTGATGAATCAGGTCCATTCCAAGAATAAACTCATCTTCTATGTCGGCAACTAACACCAAATGGTTTAATTTTAGTCTTCCGAGTTGAAGCTCAACTTGCATTTCTCCGACTACTTCAGCTGCTTCTCCAGTTACAGTTTTCAACATTACTTTTCTGGACAATGGTAGGATTCTAAATTTATCAACAAGATTTGACCTTATCAGAGATACTGCTGCACCAATGTCAACAGTTATGGTAATAGGTGTAGCATTGACTTTTCCTTCAATTATAAGACTCTCGGCGGTCCTTCCTAAGCTACGAATTGAAAGAATTCTGGAGATCTTCTCGATATTGGTCAATACCCGACCCTTAATGTTGACCAATTGTAGTTTTCCTGGTTCTCTTCTGTGCGATTTCTAGATGGTGAACGAGACCTTAATCGTACTCGACAGTCCCTTCTCATATGTCCAGTTCGTCCGCATCTGTAACACTCTATCTGGTTCCTTCTATAACGCGCAGTATCACCTCGTGTGTTTAATTTTTCCTGGTTTCTTCTATAACATGAAGTATCACTTATCGTGTCCAGTTTCTTAAGCATTTCAGAAAACATTGTCTCTATTGCTTGGATCGGTGAATCCTTCTTTTCCTCTATACTAACGGCTCTTATTTTTGGCCTTGACAAATTATAAGCTGCTTCAATTTCTAAAACCCTGTCCAACGCTTGACTACAATAATTAAATTTGCTTATGCGCAACATACGCTGTATTTCTTGATCCTTGATCCCATCAATAAAATATTGGAACGTAAGCTCTTTTCGGAATTCTTCCGTAGCTCCTGAGTAAGCCAGATGCACAAGGCGTTCGATATCAGTTACATATTCTTGTAAAATTACTCCGTTTCTTTGATGTCTTGACTTTAGCCCGTGACTGATATAACTTGCATCGATGTTGATATCTAAATCTTCTTTCCAGCGCAGCACTAAGGATTCCATAGTCTTTCTATTGGGTTATAGGAATGGCTTGCAACAACTCCAGTGCTGGTCCACGGAGTACGATTACTAATGTAGTAGCCATCTCTTGGTAATTCCAGTTATTTGCCGTAGCGGTAGCTTCAAAATGTCGTTTGCACATTAGCCAAGATGTTTAACAGTCATAAGTTGGAGGTTTAATGTTCTGTCCGGTGGTTATTACTTTATCAAAAGGGTCATGCTTCTTTATTTTCTTGACTTCTATCTGAAGGCTCTTCATTTTATATTCTATCCCGTCTGAGGCTTCTTTCATTTCTTATCGAACTTCTCCTACGTGTTGTCGCACCTCCCCAATGTTTTGTTTCACTTTTCCTATATCTTGTCGCACAGTTGATTCTATACTATTCATTTCTTGAAGTACTTTTACTTCTATCTCGTCTATGATTTCTTTCACTTCTTGTTGCACTTCTCCTATCTCTTTCTCAAACTTTTGCTGTTCTTGTACCATGACCTCATGTGTTCATTTGTAAAGTTCTTCACTTTTTACACGATGTTATTCTTCTTTCTCCTTTCCTTTAAGCTACGGTTCTCTTCCTCCTGCTTTTCTTTTAGACGACGTTGTTCTTCTAGGCGACGGTCTTTTTCTTCCTGTTTTTCTTTTAGACGACGTACTTCTTCCTGTTTTTCTTTTATACGGCATTCTTCTTGTTTTAAGCGACTGTCTTTTTCTTCCTGTTTTTCTTTCTGGCGCCGCACTTCTTCATCCTGTTATTCGTGTTGGCGACACGCTTCATCATCTGTTTTTCTTGTTGGCGAAACGCTTCTTCTAGTTGGCGACGTTCTTCTGTTCGTCGACGTTCTTCATCTTTTGTTTGCCTTGAAGGGGACGTTGTTCTATACATTCCATAAAATCTTTGCTCAATTTCGGCTGTTTGCTGTCTAGTATTTACGATAAAATCTTCTAGAATGTTGTTGAAAATTCGGTTCTAGATCTCTTTCTTAATGAGAAATCCGATGGCGAAGTCTGCTTTTCTCTATATCTTTTAGTTTCCAAATAGAATTTTTTAGAAGTATGTCAAAAATTCAATTCTAAGGTTGTTTATTAATGACAAATCCGATTGTAAAGGCTGTTTTTCGATATCTCCTTTAGTATCCAAATAGAATTTTCTAGAACTATGTCAGAAATTCGATTCTAAGGTTGTTTATTAATGACAAATCTAATGGTAAAGTCTGTTTTCCGATATCTCCTTGAGTTTCCAAATAGAATTTTCTAGAACTTAGTCGAAAATTCGGTTCTAAGCTTGTTAATTAATGACAAATTCGATGGTCAAGTCAGTCTTTTAGTTTTCAAAAAGAAAGTTCTAGAACTTTATAGAAAATTAATCTTATTTTCTTCCTTGATAACAAATCCAAAGTTGAAATTCGTTTTCTCTATCTCCTCTAATTTCCAATAGAATTTTCTGGACAATCCTTACTTCTGACACCAATTGTTACGATATTGTCTCTTGAAAATCGCACCACACCTTTTCACTAATACTTCCAATACTTATATTAACAACACATTTACATTAACATCACAACTAACTAATTATTTCTACTATTACAATACAACTATATAACTCTTAACGATATCACTATATGGCTCTCTATACGACTAACTGTACTACGCTACTTATATCTTTATTTATATACTGTTGTAAATGAGATCGCACCCATGTCGAAGCGATCGGTTCGTCACAATCTCATTTGTGAGTATGCAGATGTAGAAAGTGTATCAAAGGTGTCTGGGGAAAGCTCCGACGGACCCACTGATGAGTTCACCGTCGGTAGCTAGGACGAAACACTTCTTTTAGGGTCTAAAATTAGATTGTGACGAACCGATCGCTTCGACATGGGGGCGGTCTCGTTTACAACAATACCTATGGATATTTCTAAATAAATCTAGAGCATAAAAGTTGAGATCTATCTAGAAAGATGAGTCATTGAGACACTATTCCTTTCAGAACATTATAATAAAGATAACTCATCGCGTCGGAATATCTGTATATACGAGGGCGTATCAATAAGTTACTTCCAGTTATTCGTAATAATATGTATTGCCAAATAATGTCCTATACGCTATTGAAGCAGACTAAAAATTGGCTAAAATTATTAAATAAAGGCAGTTCGTTTTGTGAATATTATTATTAGAAAACAACAATCGTAAAATTATGTATCTAATCTTATGCATCTCTATCTTAGTAAGAGTTAAAAATGACAAAAACTAACGGATCTGATTATCTATATAAAAATTTAAAGGATTTACAAGTTTTATAACGAATTTCCTTTTTATAGTGGAACAGTTAATGACGCCATTCTTAAACCAAAAGACTTTTTTACACCATATTGTATTTCCTATCAAAAATTGCTAATGATAAAATTTATCGCTTAGTACTTAAATCTTGCCAAAATAATTGATTTCCAGAATTTCTAACGAAATATCCAATTTCTGAACATATTATTTTCTGTTAAAATTTTAATTACAAAAGTTTCGCTTTACAAAATTTACATTAATAATAGGTAATTTTTAAAAGTATGTGTTTATTTAAACTTAATAGGTAGTCCGAATACATATTCCCTATTGAAAAATTAGACTAGACGCAGAAACAGTTTAGTATGATGACCAAGTTCTTTGGAAAAAGATATTAATAGAAACGTCCTGAAAAACATATTTCAGAAGTGTTAAGGTCGAGAAAAAGTATATACAATATTTTGTAATGCTTATTATCACGAAGCATATGTTGTACTATGCGTAGAGAATGTAATTTACTATTGTATCTAAGTACTATACATGTCGGCTGATTCTACAAACAGTTTAAAAATTTGCATGTTGGCAAGCATGAGAGATTTTTTAAAACTATCTTAGGTTTAAAGCCTAAGCTAACGCCATTTTAGAATATCCCTAATAAAAAAATACTTTTGTTTCGATGACAGGTATTTAATCTAACTTGGAAAATTGTATATTCGAAATAGTTTCGCGTTTTCGTATTCTAATAAGTCAATATTGGATTCCTATTCTTCAAAAATTGTAGTTGATAAATGAACGCCATATCAATATCGTACTCAAAGAATATTTGTCGAAGATAAATATAAAAGAAAAACTTATCAATAGATTAATGTCGAACTGCAATTAATCGATGTAGCATTTTACCCGTCGCAGCTTCGCCCGCAAAATATTTGTTTTATCGCATAAATAAACCCTGTCTAATAAAGAGATCACAAAGTCTTTTCTTATTGTTAACCTACATCATATCACGAATGGATGTGCGACATTGCAAGTCAATATCTTTGATCGATTAGTCAGTCAACCAGTTAGGATTTCTTCTTTTATACATATTAAAGATTTGTTAAATGCATTGTGCTAATATACCACTTCACTATAGTGGATCAACTAAGCCGATAACTTCTTTTATATTTCTGATAAAGCCACAGAACAATTTTATCTTTTCTTCAAAGAAAAGCATATGCACTATACGTCGGTTGCAGTGTTTTGGGTCTTGTAGGTCTTATAACACAACATTAAATATGTAATGGGATCTAAAAATCAATTTCATTCGGAGTTCCAATAATTTGGCGTAAATAACGGTCATATGAGTGACCGTTATTTTTATATGATATGTCTCACACGCTTGTCTCATAAAACTCAACACAAAATTGAGTATCCTGATATAATTTTTGTCATCAAATCTATTGCTCTGCTTTCAAAATGACATACACGTAACTCTGTGAGTGTGAAGAGTTTCCGTCACAAGTTGGACCAAGCTTTATCCCTACCTAGTTGCCTTCAACTAAGAGAACTTTTTAAAGATGGAAACTATGGAATAATCGTGAACAATTCTTAAAAAAAGCATGAAATATTCCAAAATATTTGTAAGGAAAAAAGTTATAAAATAACATACAAGAACTGCTATCATATCAATAAAATATACATTTTTA
The DNA here is from genome assembly GCA_034092305.1 of Diaprepes abbreviatus. Taxonomy (NCBI): domain Eukaryota; kingdom Metazoa; phylum Arthropoda; class Insecta; order Coleoptera; family Curculionidae; genus Diaprepes; species Diaprepes abbreviatus. Next base: position 171,990 of record JASJET010000250.1, read on the forward strand.
CAAACTATTTAGTGTAGTGAATATGAAGCAAGTTTTTACCAACACTTGCCCAAATTGAAACGCGTTGCAGCAAAAAATCGAATGAGAATATATTGGATACATCTGGATTCTTATAAAAAAAAAGAGAGCAACATGAACGTTGTAGATCATTTTTCTTTCATTTCATCTAACAAAGGTAATAATACTCATAAGCTAAATATTTTTGAGAGAAAACAAACCTAATTAATATTCCATTTTGTGGTAGCGGGTAGATACTTCTCTACGAACCCGGTAGGGAATAGATCTACTTCAGGGACGCGACCCTGCCCACATGAGCTTTAACTCTCTCTCACATACCTTTTCTGAGAGAAGTTATGTCCTCCCTCTCCCTAAAACTCCTAATTGAACCATTATTCCTACCTCTAACCACCTCAATCTTCGGCCAATCTTCCAGATTATGGCTAAAAATTCCAAAAACATGACGAATTCTAAAACAAAAACGGAAAGTGAACCCCAGGCGGGTAGAACTAATGTCAACTTCCACACTTTAAAAAGGTCTTCTTCGAGGATTTTGGGGGAGGCAAAAATTCGTATGCTCTAACCAAAACCAAGAAAATAAGTTACCGGAAATTATAGCCACTGTATATTGCAACATACAATACCAGAACACTGTCAATGGACGAAAAACTTCTAGAACTAGAAGAAGAACTCAAAAATATAAAATGGGATATACTAGGTATAAGTGAAGCACAGCTATTCAGGAGAAGAAAGTGATATAAGAGGTGTTGGAATCCTAGTTCACAAGAAACATAAAAATAGGATTGTAGATCGCAAAAACAAACTCCCACGACTCATAAGTGTGACACTCAAGATAACTAAAAAATACTCTCTAAAGGTTATTCAGGCATATGCACCAACTATCCAATACACAGATGACGAGTTATAAAATTTTTATGAATATGTATACACCGCTCTACAAAATGGAAAAACATACTATACAATGTTGATTGGAGATTTCAATGCAAAAGTTGGTAATAAACAAGATGAAGCTGAAACTGCAGTCAGTTACAATGGATTGGGAAGCAGGAACGAAAGAGGTGATACACTGATAGACTTTACTCATCATAATAACTTATGTATAATGAACACCTTTTTCAAGAAAAGAAACAGCAAAAATAGACATGGGCTAGTCCAGATGGCAAAATCAAAAACGCAGTCGATCTCATAGTTAGCAATAGAAAATATATAATCATAACGTAAGTGTATTGAACAGATTTCCGACAGGAAGCGATCATCGAATTGTAAGAGCCGAAGTAAAAATAAATACAATGAAAGAAAGAATCAACATGACACTCAAGAAAAATGGCATGAAATGGGTAACTCCTGAAAACACAGATTCTTATAAGGAATGTATTGCCTTTACTCTAAATGATGAAAATAGTATGACGATAGATGAAATATTTGGAAACATCCAAGACTACATAAATACAGCTATCGAAAAATTCTGCCCTAAGGAAGTGAAAGAACAAAAATTAAATCAAAGAGTAAAACTTTTAATGAATCAGAGAAGAGAAATCGAAGAAAAGAACACACAAGAATATAGAATCCTAAACAGAGAGATATCAAAAGAAATCAGAAAGTATAAGATACAACATAATACGGAAAAAATTAGGAACGTCATAGAGGAGAATAGAAGTTTGAAAGTATTGAGAAACAGTACAATAGGAAGAAAGGAAATACAGAAGAACAAGGATATACACGGCAAGATAGTAACACACAAAGAAAAAATTTTACACTCTATCAAACTTTTCTACCAAGAACTTTATACATCAAACCAGCGACTAATCACAACCGACATTCCAAAAGTGTTAAATCAGGGATCGGAAGAAATTCCCGAAATAACCGAGGAAGAAATCATGAGGGCCCTAAGAGATGTGAAAAACAATAGAGCTTCCGGACACGATGAATTGGTAATAGAGTCAATCAAAGAAGGAGGACCACAAATCATCAAAGGTTTAAAAGTTCTATTTATTAAATGCGTCGAAAAAGGAATAACACCATCACAGTGATCAAATGCAACTCTTGATATTGTACACAAAAAAGGTGACGTTACAGACCTTAAAAATTATTGGCCGATCAGTCTCCTTAGCCACATATACAAACTATTTACTAAAATACCCACAAACTGTTTGACAAATAAAGTAGAGGAGGGATTCCGATCAGGCTATGGAGTAATGACTATCTTTTGATCATTAGAGTTCTTATCAAGAAATATATTGAGTATAATAGACCACTGATGCTTGTCTTCGTAGATTTCGAGAAGGCCTTTGGTTTAACAAATCCGGAAACTTCTAGATGCATTAAGCGAATGTCTCGTCGATCATCGATACTCCGCAATTATCAAAAACATATATGAGAATACCACGGCAAATGCCAAAACATCGGAAAATCAATGCTTAGATAGATTTAATATCGCTCGAAGGGTAAGGCAAGGTGACACATTCTCCCCAAATTTGTTTGTTACATTGCTAGAGAGTATGTTGAAAAATATGAACTGGGATTCAACAGGAATTAAAATCGCTGGCGAACTGATAAATCATCTTTGTTTTGTAGCCGATATTGTGTTAATAACAGACAATATACAGGAAGCACAAAATATCCTGGATACGCTAAACGATGCCTCAGAAAAAGTCGGTTTGAAAATTAATTTATCAAAAACATAATACATGACAATGAGTAGTCCCTTAAACATTAATAAAGTGAATCTAGAACAACTCCATATATACAAATACTTGGAGCATGAGATCGGTATTAGGCGAGATAATCAGACGCACGAAATCAAGCGAAGAATAGGTTTATCGTGGGCGGCATTCGGTAGACTCAGATATATTGAAAAGAAAGATCTTTTACCAGTGTGTCTTGTCTGTTCTCACATATGGAGCTGAGACACTTACTTTGACAAAAGAACATTAATAGAATACATGTCATGTAACGAAAAATGTAACGGTCAATGTTGGGAGTCACTCTTAGGGATAGAATAACCCAATCACATCATAAGAAACCGAACAAGAGTAAGAGACGCGGTGAAATCTATCTTACATCTTAAATGGAACTGGGCCGGACATGTGGCTAGGATGACTGATGGGCGGTGGACAAAGAGACTTGTGGAATGGAGGCCAAGACATGAGGCCTATAGAAGTAGAGGACGGAGGACAGACGACATAAAAAGAGTGGCTTGAAATTGGATACAAGCGGTACAAAATAGAAAGAGATGGCTGGAATTACGGGAAGCTTTCCTTCAGTAGTGAACAGGATAAGGTAAATGATGATCCCTCCGTCTCCTTATAAATTGGTGGATGCTAGCTACAATTGGAATTCATATTTTGAATCAACTACACTAACTTTTTTTATGTGAATTGTTGTAGAAAGCATTGTAAACCTATTTGTTTTGATTTAGCGTCCTTAAAATTAAGTTAAAAGTGTTAAAACAGTTTTTATGTCGCAACGATCAACAAATACTACAAATGGTGCAAAAGTCATCAAGAATGACTTAGCGTCTCAATTGAAAAAATATTAGACAACATGAATTAAGATCAGCGTAAATTAAAATATTTTAATATAAGAAATTCTGATAAACAATCCTTAATATATATATATATATATATATATATATATATATATATATATATATATATATATATATATATATATATATATTTCTGAAATTTCTTGGGTATGAAGTTTTTTGTTTTTAAAACAATCTAATTAAAATTTAACGTTTCGCCTATTCTTTTGGGCTTTATCAAAAATATATTGTCAGTCTATGGATAAAATCCGTTGTAGCTGTGCCGTAAAATTCAACTGAAATATATATATATATATATATATATATATATATATATATATATATATATATATATATATATATATATACATATATATATATATATATATATATATATATATATATATATATATATATATATATATATATATATATAGTTAAATTTAATAATCTGACCGTAAATTATATCAATAACAGCCATCGTGCAGGTAAATTCGAACAGGGCTGACCGAAATCTCACCGGGTAATTTATCAAATTTGTTAATAAACGGAAATGGGACAATATATTTCGTTGGGTCAAGTGATAGTGATGTTCTAATTACAAAAACACTTATAAATAAAAAAGAATTTATATAAAAACGTTAAAAATATGGCGTAAAATGTTGTTGGACTGTTACAGTTGTGCATATACAGTTATTAAACAATCGACAATTTATTTTCGGCCTGTATCTAACAATAAATTTAAACATGGTCGCAAGTAGTAATATACTTCAAAATAGTATTACAAAAATTTACTGTTAGTCTTATTTCGCTACTAAGGTTCTTGCTCTGACTTTGATGGTTTCTTATTTTATTTTCTCTTGTATATTGTATTTATATTTATAACAATGTATTTTAATGTTTGTTGTATATCGCAAGTGTGTATTGTCTTGGTTCTTTGGAAATAGTAAGTAATTCCGTCTTTTTTTACTGATATATTTCTGTTAGACTTTTCTAATCTACGTAGCATCCTTTGGAGGTCATTTTCTTTGGATAATATATAGGTGTCAGCATAACTATCTTAACCGATTGGTCACCTATCCTATATTCTCCGCCGCTGTTTTAATTTCCCTCATTATTTCATCCTAACTCATATTAAATAAGATAGGGTAAAACTGTTTCCTGTTGTTTAACTTTAATTAACGTTGTAGTGTTAATATGAAGTTCTCTGATGATCGATTCGATATTTTGATCTATTTTCGAATCATTATGTTGTACATTTAATACATCTTCAAATCTTATCCCCCAACTTGTGTAAGGTCTACAAAATACACAAAGGCTGTTCTGTTGTACATATTGTATATTTGGCGGATTATGAATAGTCGCTACTCAACTGACTGAAATAAATTAGATTCAAGACCAAATTTAGAAAGAAAATTTAAAAGAATAATGGACAAGAATGTTTAAAGGGATCTAATAGTGAAAATTTATTTGAAATTATCTCAAAGTTATATAGATGGTTTCTAACAATCTTACTAAAGAAGATAAAAACTTAAGATAGCCTCATGAAGGGACTTAAATGAAAAAATAATGGAACTTTAAATATGGCTATACTTATTACGAATCAACAATTTTTTGAGTTCTTAGTGCCGTTAAAATCTGTAGATTCAATTTGGAATTTAATTAGCAATTTATGCACGCAGTAGTAAAGTACATTTTGACACGCATACATATAGAGTGTTCTAAATAAGACTTTAGAACAACAGTTAATCTTCCCTGAAAATCAAACTGTGTTTATAGAGAACACTGGCTGCTAGTTTTTCATAATCACCTTTTGGTGGCTGGTGCCATTTGTAGATTCTATATTATAGATCTACAAATGGTGAAAAGGGTGTGATGATCTATATGCATAACGGTTAACCTTTTTATGCTCTCATTATGTTAAGATTCATGGAAGTGTTGTATTGTGGGATTTGTTTCTTGCAAAGTCGAACAAGGATTGTTACTCTTTATCGGTCAAATCATCTTGCTAGACTTTTACCGTTTAATGTCAGTAGAACTAAGTAACAAAGTCTTCGTTCCTTTACAATACTATTGAGACAATTGACTGGGATTTCATAGCCCAAAATGAGATGAGTGTGGAGGAACCATAACTTACGCGGTTGAGTTGCCCTTTTTATTATGTACAGGATAGTATATGCTTTAAAGGCTAGACATATCTCTATCTGTTGGATTGATTCCCAGCTTGTTGGCAGAAAGACTAAAAAATGAATTTTTTGTTGTGAATTTAGAACCATGATGATGCAATAGTGAAGTTTTTTGGTGTGTTTTTAAATCCAGTTAAATTGTGATTTGTGGAGAGCATGTCGCCTAACCGATAGTTGAGCTGAAGGAACTTTTTTATTTTATGGCATTGATGCCTACTTAACATAACTATTTTGTTAAGATTAGATTAGGAAACCGTGGTTGTTGTTTGCAACGCCAGTGCTTCTGGGATTTTGGAAACTTTATTTTAGATTTTTTTCTTCCACTATTTTAGAGCATTTTTCTCTATGTCTATGTGCCTAATTAGCGGACAAGAAATAGTAGTTATATTATACCCACCTAGATTATGTCAGTAATGACTCAAGGAATTTGTTTTAATACGTATTAGTTCATTTTAATTTCATACAAAATTGTTGAATATAGTTTTGTTTTATCTGTTTAAAAAGATACTTTGTCATATCACTAATTTTAAATAGTCTTGTTAAAAGGGTTGTAATTTATGTTTCTAATTTGACTTGCAAAAGCAATTTTTATATGATTGTTACTAATGAAAGTAATCTAATTTAATAACCATGTATGTGACGACATTCAGCCTTTGCGCGCTTTCCTCGCGCAGATATCTTATAAAAATATTTTTTATATTGTCTCTTTGTTTTGCAATATATACACTGTTAAAAATAACCTCAAATTTAATGCAAATTTAGTGTTCATTCAATTCAACTTTCAAATATTAAAATTAATTCACATATACCCCAATACTAAAAGAATTTACATTATTATTCAATATACATTGCATGAGATTCCGGGAGTTGGCGCAACTTTTATTAAACTTTTTTTTTAGTAGGATATAAGTTGCTTAAAGGACTCAATTTTCTTATGGTGAGGTGTACATGTCTGCTCCGTACTGACGTGAACCAATGAGTTCGAAACCGATCCAGATGGCGGACACTAAATATGGGAAAAATGTCCACCTTTTCCTGGTAGTTTCAGAATTTTTTGAGTTTAATAAACGTTTACGAAATTTGTTTCCAGCACATTTACATTAAATTTAATGCATTTCCTTTTTACTGTGTACATAAATGTCATAGTAATTTTTCGGGCTTTGAACCGTGATTTATTGAAAATTAACGAGCAGTCAGTATGGTAATTGAGATTGTAATACTTTTAGATTATCCAGTACATCATGTTGGCATGGCTGTGTATATAATATATTTACCACCACTACTTAATTTATGAGAATCGCGTTATGAATTTATTTAAGAGGGGATTACAAATTAACTTTACCTATATAAACTTTTCAAAAGTCATATGCCAACAGTGCTTGTATATAAGGTTTTTTAAGTTGGTCGAGAGCTAAATGTCTGTTTTATAAAAAAATATTTATGCGACCAACTACAAGTATATTGTACCTATTCATTGTTAGTATATGGCCTATAGATCTCTAGGAGATTGATTATTCAGGATTCATTTTTTCTATGGTTAGATGCTCTTGCCAACTTTGTACTGACGAGAACAAATGATGTCGAAACGGTCTGAAGATGACGGTGCACTGCCATGGGAGAGGTTTTCATTCTTTTCTGGAATTTCTTTGCAATCAGAAATAGTGCTTTGTCTCTAACAGAGTATAGCTGTCCTTATGATATAAGGTTTTTTCAATTGGTTGAGAGCTAAAAAGTTTCTCTAAAACAAATATTTTCAAAAGTATTTAATTTAATATTCTGTAGAAATTTGCTAAGAATTGGATAATTCGGCAGCTAGTTCGTGGCAAGAACTTAAATTATCCAATTCGATATTTCAATTGTTTTAAAATCAAACCCTATTAGGAATATATTTTTTTGTCTATGCTTTTAAACATTATTAAAAGAAATAGGATCTTAATCGTTTTACTCATTGCTTTGAGCTTTTAACATCAATATTGTTACAAATTGCAACTAAGTAGAAATTAAGAATTATTTTTTACCATCGAGCTGGACGAACTAGAGCCAAACACTTCAATTATAATCCTTAAATATAGTACAACGATCATTAATCAATTTAAGCAGTTCTTAAAACGGTAATTCATCTAGAAAATTTTTGATTTATATATTTGTACATTCAGTCTGTTATAACCTCATTTCTCATTACTGCTGCGAAAATAGCTTTTCCCAGTATTCATATAGCTTTTTTGGTGTAGTTCTTAGTCTGGCAGAAACAATTTTTCCGTAAGAACTATTTTAAAGTCATTTTAGCAGGTGATTCTAAAAATTATAATGAATTATATATCATTATTTCTAATCACAAAATTTCGAGATCGATAAATCGACGGTAAATAATGTAGTTTTGCTACGGAACATTGGTTTAAATATTTCTCTGTAATCTTTTAGCTGCTAAATTCAAAGATTAATCTTATCATCACATTATATTACAAAATAAGAATTAATAATAAAACATAAAATTTCAAAGATCAGTATTTTTTACACTGTTTTTTTTTTAGTGTTTCAATTATCCTTGTTGTTGTGATGCATTTCTACACGTGGTTGTTGTAAGTACTTAAAATTACGCCACAAATGTTAAGAAGAGAAATTAACTTTGGAATTTTAGTAGTGAGTCGTGAAACTGTTTTTTACAAGTCAGTTGACTTCATTCAGGTTCTTGACCACAATATTCATTCTTCAAACAACATAACTGTCTCTGAAATAATATACCTGTAAGTTGGATTTGCATATTCCTTAAAAACCATAGAGCAGTAACTCTTATACAGAGAACCTTGCTCTTCTGTGTCGCCGGCTCCTGCGTGTTTTCGACAAGTGTGCCCAGGCTGGTGTTGTATATATCAGCGTTGGGTAAACGGTGAGGCTACAGTCTCTACCACGACGTTTGCCATACATTAGCCATAAATATTCCATTTTATCGAATCATTGAATATCTTTAATATAGAGCTGTGCATATTGATGTGGAAATTTACTCGTTTTAGTTAAAAGGATTGCTTTATATTTTTCCGACCTTGCATTGATTTTTCAATGATTCATCCATTTCTCGACTCTGCTGAATTATTTTCGCAATCTGAAGGTGATATTTAAAATCAAAATTTCAATAAGAAATAAATTAAACCTATCTTCCGTCTGTAAGCAAGTACTTAAGGTGATATATTTTGTGATATTATGAGAAACAATTTGATCTTCGTCGTTTTCTTTTAGCAAGAGCCTGGTTAGGTTAGCACTAAGGATATTGCGGAACTCCAACTTCTATATTTTCTTCCTAGACCTGACGTCATTTGTCTGCACAAGGAAGATCTTGCCCAAAAAGAAGGAAAGCACCAGCTCTGCAGTATGTGGCAAATATTCGAATCTAATCATCAGTATCCCTAGGCCGTCGTGCTAGTTCTTGGCAAATACTTTGGAAACATTTAGCACGATTGCGCTTAGTTGGGCCATCTTGTTGAAAGCTGTGATTATCTGCTGGGCTAGCCTGGCTATTTTATGAACTGTAAACAGGAGGCCCAATATGTCTTACTACTTGGCGACTTCAATGCTAAGATAGGAAAAAAGAAAAAAGACGACTTAGAACATATAGGAAATTATGGCCTCGGCGAGAGAAACGCAAGAGGTGAGAAGCTACTCAACTACCTGAAAAGTGAAAATCTCTACTGCCTCAATTCTTTTTACAAGAAACCTCCTCAGCGAAAATGGACGTGGAAAAGCCCGGACAATAAAATTAAAAATGAAATAGATTTGTAGACGTCTCAGTCTTAAACACATTTAATACCGGCAGTGATCATAGACTGGTTAGGGCATGACTCCTCATAAACCTCAAATAGGAAAGATATAATTTGATCCGTTCACACTCAACTCCCGCAGTTAAAGAACTATACACACGACAAAGCGAATACCAATACGAAATAGCGAAAAGTTTGAAATCGACTAATGCTCTGGAACAACATAACATCAATGAAATAATAGATAAATCCAAACTACTATAAAAACATCAAGGAAAAAAGTATGTGGAAGATTAAGGAAAACTACAGACAAGAGACTTAGTGCAAATATATTACAGATGATGGAAAGACGAAGGATGACTGAGAGAGACACAGAGGATTTTAAACAACTAAATAAAAATATCAAGAAAGAAGTAAGGAAAGACATTAGAACGTTCAAAACAAAATTAATACACGAAACAATAGAAAGAAACGCAAATATGAAAGTTTTGAGATCAGGTCTCTCAAGAGGACGAACCAAAATAACAAAATTAAAGAACAGAGAAGCGATGATAGTAACACATGTAGATGACATCATAAAGGCTGTGGAAGCATTCTATGCGGACTTATACTCGTAGATCAATACGGATCCAGATCCAACAAAAACAGTAAAACAAATAAAAAATATAGGATCGGAACATTTGCCGGAGATATCGTTAGATGAAATAAAAAGAACACTAAAACAGATGAAGGATGGAAAATGCTCGGGTGAGGATCAAATTACAACTGAGATGTTAAAGATGGGTGGAGACAGTCTTGAAAAAGCGATACAAACACTGATGAATAAATGCTTATACGAAGGTAGACTACCAGAACAATGGTATAACGCACAAGTCGTACTTCTCTTCAAGAAAGGGGATCCAACAAATATAGAAAACTACCGTCCTATCAGTTTATTAAACCACCTATATAAACTATTCACCCGCATATTGACAAATCGCCTGACTGAAAAGCTTGACTATTACCAGCCTGTGGAGCAAGCCGGCTTTCGACGTGGATTTAGTACGATAGATCATATCCAAGCCCTACGCACAGTCCTAGAAAAAACCGAGGAATATAACATTCCTATATACCTGGCATTTGTAGATTTTCACAAGGCCTTTGACTCTATAGAAATATGGGCGATCTTGAAATCACTTAATAATGCTAGAATTGACTCCAGGTATACCACTATCATATAGAACATATATAAAAACGCAACTATACTGGTTAAAATCGACGAAGACACAAAAACCGAAAAAATAAACGTTATGAGAGGTGTGCGTCAGGGAGACGTCATCTCTCCGAAATTATTTACGCTAGCTTTGGAAGATGTCTTTAAAAAACTAAATTGGGATGAGAAAGGTTTGAGAGTCGACGGTTCTTATAGTCATCTTCGTTTCGCTGACGATGTTGTTGTCATGTCTAGCAACCCAGAAGAGCTAAAACAAGTGCTTCAAGATTTCAATGAAGAGGCGAGAAAAGTGGGACTTAAGATGAACTTGGGGAAAACTAAGTTAATGAGCCCTGACGCAAATGTACCAATAGAAAATAAAATCATAGAGAATATCCAAGAGTACATTTATTTAGGCCACGTCATGAAACTGAGCAAAGAAAATCAAACGGCGGAAATAACAAGGAGAATTGGGCTGACATGGGCTGCCTTTGGAAAGTTGCAGTACGTATTAAGAGATAGAAACACACCAATCAACCTTAAACGCAAAGTGTATAACATGTGTGTCTTGCCTGTTGCTACTTACAGCATGGAAACGATAACACTAACCAAACAAAACGCATGGAGGGACAAATGTTAGGAATCTCGTTACGGGATAAAATACGAAATCAAGTAATAAGATCAAGAACCAAAGTAGTTGACGTCATTGAACGCATATCACGACTAAAGTGGCAATGGGCGGGGCACATAGCTAGACAACAGCCCGATAGGTGGACGAGTAAATTACTGCAATGGCGACCGCGAGAAACGAACCGAAATCGTGGCAGGCCACAACGCAGATGGGTGGATGATATAAGACAGTTTGCTGGAAAAGACTGACTCCAGAAGGCGAGAGACAGATCCCAGCGGAGGACCATCGGAGAGGCTTATGTCAATAGGCTGAGAAAGAAGAAAAAATAGGAAACCCAATTGTTCCATTTGAGCTCTTTGCACACGATTTTCAACTTATTGAAAATGGTAACTGTTGGCATTTTTGCCAGGTTTGGGAGCTGATGGGGCGAAAATTTATTATTTCTGTTGTAGATTTACTGTTTTTATGAATTATAACCATTTTAGCGTGCTGCCGGGTTTCCAGGAATTGGCATAGCCTAATGATGCTATTTATGATTGTAGTGAATTGTACGGCTTGTTTTTTTGGAAGATGTGTCTCTACGTTTTTCGTGATATTGTTCTGACAAGGAACCTTTCGCTTTTGACGGCTCTTAAATATGATCTAAACATCCTCTGGGATGACGAACCAGTGGGAGGGGTTGAAAGCAATATTTGATTGTATATTTCTGTGGTTCGAGTAGTCCTTGCATCTCGATCTGGATTAGGTGAGTCTGCCAGGTTTACAATAAATTATTATTCCACCATTTCAGCCCTGAACTCAACCTTTTCATTTGGATGCTTAATTCGAAAATTTGCTGCCTTTTCTTATTTTTGAGGGTTTTGGCTATCTTCTGTAGTGAACAGTTCAGTTTGGTTCTCTCCCTGATGCGAGAGGGGACTCCGCAGTTTTTGTGACTGGTTGTGTGATTTAAATTGCAGCCTGATTGATGGGATTTTTAATATCGTTTGCGAGTTTGTTTACTGAGAAGTTCAATTCTTGTATAGTGCTGATTCTCGGGGTAGTTAGGAGGGATTGAAAGAGGTCTGAGTTCTGGTGTTTATGACAGTGTCCTGCTCCTGACTGTGTATGTTTCCCACTATGAGCACTACAGGGAGATGATCTGAGGAAAGCTCGTAAATTACAGATATCAAGTGGAGCCAGTTTAGGTTCTTAGTGAGGAAGATGTCCAAAAATCTGAAACTAATCTCTCTACTTATAATGTAAAAAATATCTGCCCCTGTGATATTTAGACCGTTGGTTCTGAAGAAGGAGCCGGTCCTTTAACTTTTGCATCATAAGGTCAAAGAAATCCTTGATCTGGATACCTAACGCTATATTTGCTTTAGTTAGTTTGTATATTGGTGCCGTTGTGCCGGTCGTGGAGATTTTATTTGTTTAGCTGTTCTATTGGAATGCTGGTTTGAATTGTGACTGTCCGGATGTTTTTTCTTTCTGCGTGTGATTTTGGCCTAATCCCTGTGATGTATGTAGTTGCCTTGTTTTGGAAACTTAGGGCAGCCGAGATGAGATAGTAAAGAAAGGATAGGCCTGCACAGCTTGATAATATGGTTTCTTGCACATGCCCAATGGTGTTATTGGCCATACATGAGGTACATTGACTTTGCTTGGCAATTGAGCGCGGAATGTATGAACAATTGGCAATTGTGACATTGGTTGAAAAACGGCAAACCAACCCCATCGGAGTTGACTTGCCTGTGTTACAATCCCATCTGATTACGTTTCTTGGATGGAATTTTTTTTCTTCTAGGTCTGTTTTTATTTAATCAGTTGTGAATGTCTCAAGCACCTCGAGCCATAGCTTTCCTACGGGAAGGTGGTGTGTAAAACTCCTATTTTTACTGTCGAGTAGTAACACCATCTTTTTAAAATCTGTCACAGTCGTTGATTGTAATTTGACTCCCTTAGGAACCGTTATGTTTTTCCCAAAATTTATGTTGTCTTGCATACAGTGCGATGTTATGTCATTATATTTTGACTTGTTTCTTAGGGTTACAGTTGAAATTTTCTGCTTTACCTGGAGTTGAGCGTTAATGTTTTTTATCAGCCCCTTGTTCGACACCATTTGTATTGGCCACTTGTTGGGCGCCATTTGTATAGGCCTCTTGTTGGGCGCCATTTGTATTGGCCTCTTGTTGGGCGCCATTTCTGTTGGCTCCTTGTTGAGCGCTATTTCTGTTGGCTCCTTGTTGGGCGCTATTTGAATTTGCTTCTTTGATGTTGGCTCCTTGTTGGGCACCATAAGTGTTTTCCCCTTTTACGCGCCATTGGGTGCCATTTTTATTTGTCTGTACTGCCCTGTTTTGGGAACTACTTGGGAATCCTTCTTCATCTGAAAAGTAGGATTGATCGAGTTGTATTTAGTTGACATAAGCTGTTGGGTTTGAGGATTTTGTTTGAATATTTGCTCTTTACATAATTAGAGGCCGTGTAATTTGTTGACATCATAACGGAGTTTAATGTGTTTGTTTATTATTACGTCGTGCCGTTCGCTGATCACTATTGCATTTTGGTACGCTATCTTTAGAGCCACGACCTCTTCTTCAATTAACTAGATTTATGATTTTAGTTGGGTATTTTCGGTTTGGAGTGATTCTACTTAATAATGATTTATAGGCAATGGTCGCCATTCCAATGTTCGAACTAAACTATGGCAAACAGGTTTAAGTAAGTAACAGTAAAATATAAAGCTACTCGCGGTTTCCATCACAGTTTTTGGTCGTTCTAACGGGTTTATGCCTACTATTCTAAAATAAACGTTCCGTAGGAGTTCTGCCCATCATCGACTTTCGCATTAAATATGAACCACTTTTTTCATTATATCTGAAAAATAACGAATAAGAAAATATACAAAGTTAAAAATAAGATATATAATTTTAAAATCAAAACAAAATATTATTTGTTTATTTTGAGGGAAGGAGGAATAAAAACTTTTATTTTGTTAATAATGTTATGTACCTCTTTATTTAACAGCGAATAATTTGTTGGAAGACATTTACCATAAAAAACACACAGTGCTCCATGTGTACTTAATAAATCCTAGTTTTTTTTGTCAATTTTGTGGTATGATTTCTTGAATAAAATAAATGAGAAACGAACATCGACATAACCGGGTATTTATTTTTAGTTATTTTTGTGTTTATTGTTAATCGAAAATGTCGATAAAAATATATAAAAATGATAAAAAATTAATTAAAAATTCGTTATTGAACCAGCAATCTCCCTTAAGCATCTTCATTTATTGACATCAAGGGGGCGTTTGACACCCGATATGCAAATTTTTGCAATGATGAGGTTCTAACCCGACAATAGTTTGCTAGGTCAGTGCAATGTTAACTCAGTAGCTAATATATGCTAAGCTTAATAATATAACTGTTAAAACACTGTTGGGTAGGGACGGTCCGCAGGGAGGAGTTTTGTCATCCTAGATGTGGAGCCTTGAATTGGATAGCCTGTTGAATAAGCTAAGTGAAGTTGGTTTATAGACACAAGCCTATGCTGACGATCTTATTATCCGGTGCCCTGGTCGCGATATTCGGGACTTAAGATGACTGATGATACAAGAGGCTGGAAATAAATCCGGATAAGATGGAGGTAGTATTCTTTATAAGAAGAATGATGTTCTTCAATTCAAAGGAAGAGTTAAATATCTGAGAAATTTCTGGACTCACGACTAAGCTGGAATCACAGTATTGAGTTTCGAACTGAAAAGACCATATGTGCATTTTGGGCTTGTAAGTTACTATTTGGGTGCAAATGGGACCAATATCGAGACAGATATAATGAATATATACGTTGGTGATCTATTCTATTATTACGTTCCCTTGTATGATGACCTAGTACAACCTAGCGCAAACACCATCTTCAACTTAACAAAGTCCAACGAATGGTGTGTGTATAAGTGATGAACACAATGAGGATTTCCATACTCTTCATTTGAGAACATTGAGAGCGAGGCTCTAAAGACTGTTAACCGTTTCACTTACCTAAGGTATCTCAGAGCAGGAACTGGCAGCTAATCGTGTGGCGGGGAAGTGGAATGTACATTACTCCCCATGCAAATTGACTACATGATTCCTGTTTTTAAACCTAACCACTCTCTTAAGATAATTTTATTAAGTAAAAGAAATTAGGAGAAAAAGCAAACTCTTTCTTGAAATGGATTCTTGTGATTTTCAGACGTATTTCAACAGGACGAAGTAGTTGAAGCTGAAGTGTTCAGTAGAAGCACGGAAGATGGAGAGCGTTACTTTCTCGGACAACACGCAACAGTTTTACAGGCGGAAATTTATGGTGTTTTACAATGTGGTCATCTCTGTTAGAAGAAAATAAATATAAATGAAACTATTAATATATGCTTGGACAGTAGGGCTACAATATTGGTATTAGAGTTCAGTCTCGTACCATCAGAACAGGTGTTTGAATCCAAGGATATATTTGATTATGACAAAGAAGGGCTGTACAATTAGACTCGTGCGTTCTCTGGGTAACTGGGTACACACGAAAACGAGGAAGTAGAGTTTGCCAAACATGGAGTCTAAATTAAATTATACGGACCCCAACCTATTATATCTGATCCAACTATTTTTGGTAAGAGGGAACTGAAACAGGTGTTAGAAAACAAATTTATTGAATGCTGGGGGAAAGCCCTAGAATGAGATGTGTCAAGGAACATATAATTTTACCTATTGGGTGTCTTTTTAGGGAGATTCTCTTCTTGAAGGGGAAATAATTGGGAATCATAGTAGGATTACTTAATAGACATTGTCACTTCCGAGGTCTAAAGGCGGATGAAGCTGTTGATCATGTTATCAGAAATTGCCTAAAACTCAATGTTCCATGACAGAGACATGTGGATATAAAATATTATTGGCCGAAGAAGTCAGGTAAGATTTGGTAATAAGACTGCTTGAATTAGTAAACGCAATAGGCATTGACTGACTTGCGATCATGATAGGATGTACAGTCCCTAAATATTGAAGGATTTTATACAACTTTTTTTGAGCTAATATAAGTTTTTTATGAAAATAAAGGAAAAAAAACATGAAGAGAATCGAAAAAAAAACTACTAAAACAAGAATTTGAACCCTGACCTACATATTACCAGAGATCTAATCAACTACAAATATTTAATTTTCTTTCGAACGAGAGTGTATCAACTCTAATCTTTTGCTTGTAAGAATCGTACTGGAAATATTAATTTAATTTTTGAGTTTGTTCCCCATGTACCCCTCTGCCACTATAAAGAATCTCCAACAATCAAAGTCTTTAATAGCAGTTATTGAAGAAATTAAAAATATTGCTTAATAAACGCTTTGAGAGCCAAACAGGATAAAAATATACTTTCTTATAAAAGGGAAAATAAAACAAACTTATTATTATTAAAATTATAGCACAGGGAGTCATTAAAAAAATACACAACTATTAACAAAGATAATTACAAAACGTTCAACGAATAAATTCGACCTAAATCACAGAGTTGAAAAATCAGGATTTCGAAAAATTCATAGTATCATATTCAGTCAAAATATAATGTCTATAATATAATGCATTTGTTGACCATAATAAGGCTTTTTATTCAAAGAGTATTGGGCAATAACACCATTAAAAAATTGTAGAATAAATTCGAATAATAAATTATAGAAAAAACGTATTAAGCAATAATCAGCAAAATGAGATTACAGGACGATATAGAAATTGTATAGTTACGGCGAGATATACGACAAGGAGACACACGGTCTTCTAAAGTGTTCGTTATCCCTATAGAATGCTTAAACAGTTAAACTGAGATGAGTCGGAAATATTTGAACGACAGAAAATTAACATTCTAAAATAACCTTCCATACCTATAGGTTATACTTAATGGACTGAATCAAAATTCACAAAGGCAACTTACAGGAAATTGATAGAACTTCAGACGGTCAACCCGGTGACAAGTAGATGGGTTTTATTATCTAGGACAAACAATCGGAATAACTATAAAAGCTTCTAAATTGTAGAATTGAAAAGCAAAATCACATTAGCATGCAGTGAATATGGCAAACTGAGGTTCATACTAAAAACATCAATAAATGATTAACTGTAAAAATGAAGCCTCAATTATTTAAAGAATCTATAAGTCTCGTACTAATCAACTCCAAAGAGATATGAACAACAATTCATTGAATACTAAAAAAACTGCCGTTAATCCAAAGGAATATGAAAAGAGCGGTACTGAATATTACTTTGAAAGATAAAAAGATGACAAACAAAATTGAAGGACGTAAGAGAAATTTTTATGAAATTCAGTGGATAATGAATAGAAAAACTATGGGGAGAAAAGAGATGTCTACGTCATTCCATAATGCGCTGGTAATATGACATTAGGAAAACATCGGAAAAAGATAGCGGAAGACTGATTAATGGGGAAAAACATATGGGAGGCATACGTTCATAGATAGAAAAGAACCTCCTATTAGTGAAAGAAGAAAGATGATCAATCAGTAGAGTAGGAGTTATTATCTTTATACATAGTCGGTAAATAATTACAAATTTTTATGTAAATACGATATTTTACATAAAAATACATTAAATGTATTATATTTTGATAATTTGTAAAATATTGTGTTGTAGTCCATGGTCGAACAGATGTATATTTGTAAGAAGTTTAATTTTTTTAAAGATTTTCAGTCGGAAACTACAAAACGTATATTGCTCTGATGAGAAATAGTATTTATATAAAACTATTAAAAATAAAATACTAAAAATTGACTAGACTTCCAAAAAAATGCGAAAAGGCAAAAAACTATATATATATATATATATATATATATATATATATATATATATATATATATATATGAATGGTTTGGTTATTCCGAGTTTCAATCCGTTCGTTCAAAAAATTGTTTTCATGACGTTTCGTCACAATCTCATTTGACATTTTCAAGTGCGGTTCGTTTCGTTACTCGCTGAGAACTCTGAGTTCTACCAAAAATCGGGCCGGAAAAGGAAAAGCTTACAAACTAAGACATTAGACAATCGCGGCACATTGTAGCAGGATATTTTCCTATTTTTATTGAAATTCTGCATGTAGACATTTTCCATGCCTTTTTTAAGTAAAAGATAGAATGATTTTTTAACAGGTATTGACCGAAACAAAATATCTATGACGTTACGCAAGGGTACATCAGGCTGAACTTTTAAATTATTACATAGCAAAGAGGGAGAGAGAATCATTGCGAATATGGGGTCATGCTATCTGTCTTGCTCCCATAATCTCTAAGGGCGCTCAGGTCAATCACGGTTCGGAATGAGAGAGATAGCAGGTTCCCTTATTCACCCTCTCTTTCTCTTTGCCGAGTAACGAACTCGGTACTTTACATGCTAACTCCAGTAGTGTATATTTAAAGGATGAAAATAAGTTACTAAAGTTTTTGCGTGTGCATGGTGTGTTTAGTGTCAGTTATGTGGTATCCAAAATGTGACAAGCCATATAATCGTATCCTTCAAATAAATTTCGCTAACACTGTACGACTGGAATACAACCACTACACAAATTTTGTCGGCCTAGATGCAGAAACTCTTACTCAAAGTATTGACAGAACTTGGAGGGATTTATGTGGAAATATTTCGAAGTTTTATCGTCGTGAATCTCATTTTCCTACCCATTTACCAGCATAAGGATATGTATCAGGTATTTTTTTAAATACATGGCCAAGTCTATCCTTCCTCAAACAATATTGAGGTTGAGGCAGGTAATTAATCTACTTCTGGAGCATACAGTATGTAGAATAGCTTGTAAAAAGTAGAACATATAAAAACACCAAAAAAAAACATAATATAAGGACCTAACTATGGCAATCCCTTAGAATAACTTCTAGAACGTTTCCCAAGTCTCATCCCGGCATAGAGTGTTCCGCCTCGCCGGGGTAACATTTTTAAATGAACATACAAAATGTTCTGTCTAGTTTAGTTTAGTTCAAGTTAGTTCAGGTCAGTTCAGGTCAATTCAATTTTGATCTCGGTTTTTAGATCAACGTAACATGCCGGACAATATGGTTGTGTTCGGTATTCCGACTCTGAAAGTTTATCCAAACGTTATGTTACAGTACTGGAATGACTACAATGCATTATAGCACTTAAGTTTTTCATCCCAATGCAATTTAAAATCCTTGTCAATGTGGCAACATCGCATGAAAATCAAGAGTTTCTCTCAAAATTATTGATAAGCCTAAAAATAAGACCAAATTATATAATATAATATATAAGCCGATAATTTTTCGAAGATTTCATGGAAAACTCACACAAATATTTGAAAATTAAAAAGTAGAAATAGGAAAATATATGTGTGAAAGTTAATTTTTTTTTTAAATCATGCGAGACCGCTAAAAAAATATTGTATTCGTGCTCTACGACCCTAAAATAAAGGGTATGCAAAAAATCAACGAATAAGTTGAATTTCTAGGACAAATAGTATCACCAAAGGGAATCCATAGAGATGAAAGAAAAATTCAATCAATAAAAGAATATCTCCGTCCACGTGAGTTGATAAGCTTTCTCGAGTTATGCACATACTATAGAAGATTCGTAGAAGGTTTTGCTCATATTGCTTCACCCTTGTATAACTTACTGAAGAGAAGATTTCTTATCAATGGAATTCTGAGTGTGATCAAGCTTATCGGAAATCAAAGGCCAGCTTGTGTTTCAGTCTAATTTAGGCTATCTTCAGGATCATGCAAAGTTCATATTAGATACGGACGCCAGTAACATGGGGATAGGAGCTGTATTGTCTCAGATAAAAGATGGCCAAAAACGAGTTATTGAATATTTCAGCCGAGTGCACTCAAAACCGGAAAGAAATTATTAAGCCACGACAAAAGAATTGCTCATCATAATCAAAGCATTCCAATATTTTTACAAATATTTGTATGGACAGGAATTTTCAATATGAGCAGACCATGCAGCGCTTAAATGGCTCCAAAATATGAAGCAGCCTGAAGGCTAAGTAGCAAGATGACTTGAGAATCTACAACAGTACAATTGTAAAATCAAACATAGACCAAGAAGGCTACATAATAACGCAGGTACTTTATCAGGAAGACCATGTAAAGAAGAATGAAACAACTATAGTACGATAGAACAAAGAGAAGGGTTTCCTATTCTGAGAGTAACTTTTGACATTGATCCAGAGTTGAGCACAGCTCAGATGAGAGAATACCAACTTGAAGACAATAATCTGGAGCTATTTCTTCAACTTAAAAGAAATAATGAAACGTCTCCTAGTTAGGAAAGATCTCGGAAAAAGGAGTCACATTCAATGCACTTTGGGCTCATTGGGACACGCTATTAATTAAAGATCCAATACTAAAGAGATTCTTGAAAAGAGCGGATGGCAAGGAAATCAAAACTCAGGTGGTAGGACCCAAAAACAAAGTTCAATTGGTTTTAGAAGAATTTTACGATGGGAAATCTGTGCTCATTTAGGAGTTAATAAAAGTATAGACAAATTTCGAGAAAGATTTTATTGGATTAACTACTATCAAGACGTAAAATCAGGATGTAGTCAGTGCTCTAAATGTGCAGCTAGCCAAGGTCCAAGTACTAGACCTACGAGAAGAATGAAAAATTATAGTGTTGGAATACCTTTTGATCGGATCACTATTTGCATAGTTGGATTATTCCCAGAAACAGGTAAAGACAACAAATGCATCTTGGTTGCTGTCGATTACTTCAGTAAGTGACTCGAGGTATATGCTATTTCTAACTAGGAGAGCTTAACAGTAGCTGAAGTTTTAGTCAACAATGTGTTTAGCCGATTTGGAATTCCCTTGGAGCTACATTCTGACCAAGGACCTAATTTTGAATTCAAATTTTTTCAAAAGCTCTGCGAACTACTTAGGATCCGCAAAACCAGGACCATTGAACACCTCTCAAAGGTTTTAGACGACATCAAAAAGATTGAGACAAATATTTGCCAATCTTCATCATGGCCTATTGATATGCAGTTCATGAAACTACCGGAGTTACACTAGTCAAGTCTTATTTGGAAAAGAACTTAGACTGCCTTACAACATAATGTTCGGCTCCTTAACTGATAAAAGTCTGGAGATTGAAGACTGAGTGGAGGGCTTACAAGAGAAGATGTGAGAAATTTATGACCTAGTTAGAGAACGCATGGATCTGGCAACAGACAGAATGAAGACAAGGCAAACTCAACATAGTCCCAGCAAGGTGATAGAGTTTGGTTATGGAATCCACAGAGAAAAAAGGACAAATCACCTATGTTGATGCTATCATAGGAAGGACCATATACTGTGCTGAAAAGAATCAGTACCGTGGTTCATAGAATCCAACGAGGTCCCAGAGCCAAAATGAAAGTACTACATC
This sequence comes from Diaprepes abbreviatus, assembly GCA_034092305.1. Classification (NCBI taxonomy): domain Eukaryota; kingdom Metazoa; phylum Arthropoda; class Insecta; order Coleoptera; family Curculionidae; genus Diaprepes; species Diaprepes abbreviatus. The sequence continues at coordinate 193,702 of JASJET010000250.1, forward strand.
TCCACAAGTTGAAGCCATACCACGGAAGTATCTAAGCTGATCGAGATGATCAGAATTAGGAAGGGAGCAAAGTAACGATGGAATAAGATGCGCCCTGGTAGAAATATTATTTTAGATGCACCTTTGTAGAAAATATTATATCGATGAATCATCGTATAATGTAATGAAAGAAATATTGTACCGATGAATCAGCATTGTTTCTTGAAATTTCTTGATTTATATTCTCATATATTTTAGTATATCCTATACGTATATAAATAGGGACAGAATAAGTGTAGTTTAGTCAGTTGTAATTTAGCTGTAAAAGGGTTAAGAAGTAGTAAGATAGTATTGGAATTAATTTAGTGAAAATTGTAAATTTTATTTTGGGTCCAGTGGGCGATTATTTAAAGAGAGAAAATCAATACACAATATGTATGTATTGTAGAGGGTTATTTGCTAGTGTAGTTTACATTCTAAAAATTAAGTTACCTCATATTTGTACTATATAAAATGAAAAAAATACATAGATTAATTGTAAAGTGTCATGTTATATTAAACATACAAATGCTTGGACTCCTAATACCGCTCTTTTTTTAGTGGACCTTTTAATTTTAACGACATTTAATAGACTGAAGTAAACTGTCTGTAACTTATAATTATTCAAATAATGTTGAAATAAACTTGAAGAAAAGATATTTAAAATTTTGTAATTTGGAAGAAACACTCTGCCTATTATTTCTTTGAGGTTCAGTAGTTCTTCAGTATAAATATGGACCCAAAAACAGAATATATTAATTCCGTCGATTTATTTAAATATATATTAATACTAACAAATAGTTAGTTTTTTATTCTGTTTTTAAGAAAAAACAACTGACTTTACAAGTTATTTACAATTTTCGTCTTGAAAAATTAGCTGATTTTACCTCCTTGTCAGTTAGAGATAACATATATGGTTCGAAATTGACATTAATCAACCACGATTACTATATAAGAGCTGATAAGTTATTTCCGATTGGGAATTTCCCAAAAAATTAACAACTATAAATTTAAAATGTTGTATGGGAAAAAGTTGTTAAATTTTATATAATGATAGATTTTAATAATTTATTGGATAAAAATGTAAATAAAATAAATTATCACTTCAAATTATAATATTAGATTAAAAATAATATTAATAGTATGGTGTAAATACGTTTTTATACCCCACAAAATAAATTTGACAGTATTTGAATGCGATTTTTTATAATTATATATTGTTGCACGAACAGTCTTCATTATTATGACAATGTTGATAATATAACAATAAAAAATATATTTTCTCTGAACACCAACCGAAAAGTTTTATAAATAAAATTCCTCTTTCTTTGGCTAAGTCTCTTTATGTCATCTGTTGATGGGTGCCGCGGAAGTCTCTTATTATTTTCTGATTAGTACATGATTACAAATTCGAGTTGTGATATTCTTAAAGTATAGATCTATTATCTTTCACACATTGTCTTTTTGCTAGCGAGCTTTAATTTGTTGTTCTGCTTTAAAAAAACAAAGCACAAGGTTATTTCTTAGTAAGTTTCAATTGTTTATTTTATTTTCTATGTAACAATTAAAAGTGAAATTGTTTTCTTAAATGTAGTTATTATTACCCTTACAAAATCGGTATAATAAAAAAGCATAAAGTGAGAAACTCGAAAATATTTACACCAAAGCAGAAGCTAACCCAAAAATTTGATTTAGAGTGCAAGAGGACAGTTTGGAATCACAGTTAGAAGATCTTGTATTGAAGTGATCGTGATATATAATAACTGTTATCGACAAAAATTACTTTACCAATTTTATGGAAAAACAAATGCAGGGAAGTAACTTCATAATTTTAAGGACGACCAGGCTTAACAGTTTTTTAAGTATCATTTTATGAACCCAACAAAATATTTTTTAAATATATTATTGTTCGGAATTCTTTGTGACCTATATATAAAACAGATTTTTTTTTTGTTTTTCAATATCACTACTGAAAGATTTTTTAGATTGTAAATATAAATACCATTTTACAGCATATAATTCCTCTCCGCCCATGTCAAACCGACAGTGAAGACGCATTTCGGATCGTGGATCTTGAACCGCGGGTGCCGTCATATTGGTCAGACGAAAGCAATCACTCTCGTGTGCTGAAACAAAAGAAAAAGTTAATTGAAAGCTGCTTAAATGAGTTTCCTGATTACTTGAGAAAATGAGTTGGATATTCTTTTTTGCTTATAATACTATGTTTTATTAGAAAATGTTTTCATCTAATTGAAATGAAACCTTGTTCTATCGGTGTAGAGTTTTTAGTTATTTTCTTATATTAAAACGTGATGAATAGAGAGGTTGGTATACAGGGATAAAAAAATATGACAAATTTATAAAAGATGTTATGGAAATAAGTGCAAATTTTCAAACTCCAAAGATTACTGTTTTTCCAAATCATAAAATTTTCGATAATTTTTAAAACTACTTTAAATACTAATATTTTAGACCATAATTGATTTTCTTGAACCCCAATGTCAAATTCTGTAAAACGATTTTACAAGTTTAAAATCATGTTATGACCTTATACCATATAACAATATTGGGTCATTTTTATATTTATGAGCTTTTAGTTTAAGCACATTAAAATTCTGGAATAACATTTTTCTTCTTGCCCTAATTTTATTCGTTTAAAAATTATATGTAAAATCTACCTACCTTCCCACTTACTTTTGTTTGAAGGTTGTAGACAATGTTGAAGATTGACTAAAATGTGGTTGTCGAACTTGCATTGTCTTTATTTTTGTTTGGTTTTACGACGTTGCGATTAGGTTGTATCTCTATACTTGATAACGATTAGAGATACAACCTAATCGAAACGTCGTAAAAACAAACAAAAATAAAGACAATGCAAGTCCGACAACCACATTTTAGTCAATTCCTACCTACTGTAGTATAATGACAAGTAAAACTTGTAGTCGTTCTAGGTGTCTCGCTTAGGATATTATTATAGTTCTTATTTCACTGAACAAACCTTTACAGAAAAAAGTCTATAAGAAAGATATTTAACGCAATTTTTTATTTTGTTGGCATGATAATAAAGAATAATATTTTTTATCTTTTATTGTTACAGAATATACAAATATTTGATGTTTGGTCAGAAAATGTTAATTAAACTCCCTAATGGTAAAAGTAGAGTTATGGAAGCTTTTATTTAATTAAGATATTTAATATTTTCATTCCATGTAGCAGTCCAATTATCTTCTTGCTGAACAGAAGAAATTTTACCAACCACAAAGTCTTGACCAAACTATTAAAAGAAAATAGCCGTTCAGTGAACTCTTTTAAAAAAAAAGTTTGGCATAACCGTCCATAGGGTGACTTTTTCAGGAAGAAAACGCAATAACTAAAAATTACCCACAGCTTATCGATATCAAACTTATCAAAAATTGGGAAGTAAAATATTAAGATATATTAGAAATCCATAACGGCATGTTGTATTTAAATATAAAAAATTAGGAATTGTCTTCATATTTCAATTAGACTTAGTATGTTTAAAAATATGAGAATTTTTTTGTCCTTGCAGAAAATTTTTAAATCCTAACTGGTGTTCTGCGTTAAGGCAAATATCTTGCCATGGTAAATATAAAACGTTTGTATTTCTGCTACAATGGACTAAAAGAATGAATTCAAAAGATTAAATAACATTTAAACTTTTTACAAGGGAAGAAAAGAGGTACGTTGGTAGGCGTTTACAAATAATATACCAATTAAATTCAACACATTGAAATTAGAAACAATTATACTAAAAATATTTAATAATTTATTGTTAGTTGGAATGAAATTTTGCAGACACATAAATCTGAGGCGAAGATAGAAGAAAAAATTTAAGTTACTTTGCCTGTGTAAAAAGTAGAGTTACATTTTTATTCGATTACTTCATTGAGTGAGGAGTATCATTAAATAGATCTTCAAAAATATAATTAAATATATATTATAGCATTTTTTATTTAGTCACCTCATTTGTGAACTATACGCTTACAAAATGGCTCTTAAATTATCAGGTAAATGGTAAATTTTTAAAATATGAAAAAATTTGGAGTGAAGCTAGTAATACTATAAGAATAAAAACGTATAGCTTGAGTAAAATGGCACTAATCATTACAGGATATTACAAATATCTTTCAAAAGCTTGCCTTGAATTTAAATAACTATTTCTTGCAAAATAATATATTGTTATAGAACTTAAGAGTTTTTCTATTAAGGAATTAAAAAATAAATTAACACCTATATGAAAATTCAGTTAATTTAATAGATCTTAATTTACTTAATTATTTTACATCTTTTGAATTGACGTTTAAGTGAGGATGTTGTTTTGAAAATTCTAAAGATGTTTCGGTTACTGGGGAATATTAATAATCTGCCAAAGTCCGATCGCCCTACAAAAACTACCCCCTAGGTTAAAAAGTGCATTGAAAGAATTTCTATAACTGATCCGCCTAAGTCATCCATCCAAATTAGTGCAGAAATTCGCGAATATTTCAACAAAGATATAACGGTTTGAACTGTGAGAAAATGTCTTTGTGTAGTTGGATTATTTGGAAGAATTGCTGTCAAAAAACCTTTACTCTTCAAAAAAAATTGAACAGCCAGACTGCAGTTTGCTCAGAAGCATTTAAATTGTACACCTCAAAACTGGGGTACGGTGCTTTGGAGTGACGAAAGTAAATTTAAAGTATTTGGTTCAGACGGAAGGTTGTTTGTTTGAAGGACTGTAGAAAAATAATTTGATATTAAGTATCAAAGACTCACTGTGAAGGATGGAGGTGGGAGTATTATGGTTTGGGGATGTTTTTCCAGGTATGCAATGCGCCAGATACAGAAAACTCTGTTGCCCTATGCCGAAGAAGAAATGTCGCTTTTATGGAGATATCAACAAGATAATGACCCCAAATACTCATCCCGTTTAGTAAAAAAAAATTTTTTTTGGAGAAGGGTGTTGATTTACTAGAGTGGCCTTTTCAATCGCCGGACCTATATCCGATTGAGCACCTTTGGGAACACTTGAAGTGAAAAATTAGGGAAAGAATAATTGATAATGAAAATCATCTATGGGAAGTTTTATAAGATAAGTGACGGAAGATTCAAGCTGATGTATGTCAAAATCTTGTCGATTCAATGCCAAGGAGATGTTGGGAAGTCAATAAAGCAAAGAGGTCTTCAACAAAACTTTAAAATTTGTTTCTTTAATTTGTAAGGACTTATTTTTTTTTTGTTCAAACAATATTCTTTCCATCCTTTTGTCCCAAGTGTTTTTTATTTATTGTAGGAGAATTTTGTTTTATTTTGTATTTTCATTGGTTGAATAAAAAGCTATCAATTTAGTAGTTTATGTTTTTTTTTTTGATATATAATTAATTATTGATAACTAAATATTAAGGATGTCAGCAGAAAACAAATATTTATATATATATATATATATATATATATATATATATAAGAAATTTTTTCGATATGACTTTAAATTTTATTTTTAAGGATTCACTTTAACACCTAAAATGTAGTAACGATTACATTTACATTACATTTTATATATTTATACATATATACCATACTGTATATTATCTACATCACATCACCTTTCCTAGGGCGGTTGGGTATAATCTTTAATTGATAAGCTTAGAATTATGTCTAAAAATTATTAAGGGTTTGTGAAATTTACTTTAGGGGGGCGTAACCACGTTATACATGTGAATTATTGGTATTTCTTCAAAAATATAACAAACATATACAAATATATTTTCATATCTTTTAGATGTTGATCTCGGCAGATTTTTTTTATTAAATGTTGGTATACTCAAATAATTGTTATTTAAAAACGTATTTCCTAGTTTTTTATTTAGGAAAAGATGATATTGAGCTAGCGTAACACCCAGTGAGTTAAAAATTAAGTAATACTAAAATTTATCAATCAAATCTATCACTTTCTACTCTAACTATTTAATTTTCAATTCTTCTATGGTGGGCGTAACCCCTCACCAAATCAGTACAAAGAGAATACAACTTAACAGTGTAGTATAATACCTTTTTTAAATTTTAGTGGAAACTCAAGAAATAAAATATCATTTAATTAGACATTGATTTTTAATTAATAAAAGCAATATTTAACCCAAATTATGCTATATTTTTAAAGAACTAACTTAAAACACATATTTCGTTTATAGTTTCACTATACTGAAGGAATAACCATGCAATTGAGATCTTATTTTCATAAAATAGCTTAGAATCTTGATAGATAAATTATATTCGTCGAAAAATCTAAGTAGAAGGAAAATAAATAAAACTTAATTAATTCTGCAATTACCTTTCATAAGTATCTGAACAATGAATAAAATGATAGGAGCCTTCATTTTGTCTTATAATCTCTGGAACGTCTATTTTGTACACGATTACCTTTATTATTAAATATTTGATTTTAAAGACGTAGGGCCACGCCCCTTTATTGTTTAGCTAAATATCGAGTTACTGATTAGATTTTCAATTATTTTAGTAATCGTTTGGATTCTTTGTAATCTGTATAACACATTAGCTTAACTGTTTATCTATAAGTTATTAAAATTATTTAAATAAGGTAGTGTGCATTATCGAGTGTTTAATTAGTAATGAAATTCCAAAAAAATGCAACACCGTAGGTTTATCTCACTGCTGGTTGTTAAATTACATATATTAGTAAGAGTTTAACATCAATTTAAGCATTTTCCAGGGGATGCGTAAGCTTGCGATATAGTGGGCGTGACCTCAAATCCCGGTCCGGAACAGATCTCGCTCCGGTTGTCTCGGGCTCCGCGTTTGTACTGAATTTAATTCCCTCAATCTCCCCGTTGCTTTGCTCTACGCGATGAGATGCGTCGTGCGAAGCTTCCGCGAATATGATCGAAAGACCTGCTCCAGGCTGCTGTGACAGCATAATACACTTGTAAATTGAGACTTTATTTATGAACAGTTTATAAAAACCAAGCTTTTAATGTATATTCTTACCTTCCACTGGACTGTGCGCGCACGGAAACTTATTATGGTAAAATTTCCTAGATTAAGGGGGCTTTTATTAATTGTATGAGAATCTTGGAGAAAACTTGATTTTTTTTATAAATTTTATATTGAAGAATAATATTATTATTAATATTAATCAAAGTTGCCTAATGGAATATTTTTAATTAAATTAATTAAAGTTGTAACAGAAACAATTAATTAAAAAATAATACTGAATTTTCAAGAGTTAAAAATGTAGTAAATCTCATAAACGTGCGTCACTAAAATAATTAAATGGGATTATCGGAAACTATTAAAGAATTACAGAAATGTTTAAAAACCCTAATAAATGATTCCATCATCAGTAGATGAAAAATGATAGCAGGCCAACTCTTCTTTGCGCCAACAGAATTTGTTTGTGATCTCTAAAAAGTTTTTTCTCAATTCTAGTTGGAAAATGGTTCATTGTTGTAGTGAAGGCTGCAGTGATAAGTTAGCGCTTTGTGTGATGATAATATTGTGAATTTAAAATTTTTGACCGCCTTTAATTTTAAAATATGAATGAAAGCAAATACAATTTTTGTATCTTTTTTAAATTTAGCAACATTTTATAAAACTACAGTAATTTTCCGGTTTTATAGAATGGAAAATTAACAGTTTTATTCATACATAATGAGGACGTGAAGTCTGGAGTAAGTTTATTATTAAAAAACGCTTTGCTTTTTGGTACAAATTGTTTCCTATATATTAAATGATACAGGATGACTCGAAAGAAGTTGTGCTATAATCAATTTTGATTTGTTGAATAGTGACCCAATTTTTTTGTAAAATTTTTGACTCCCTGCAAAATTCTGAACATTTTTCTATTACATATCCTATATCTACATGTAAGTGTTTCGATTTATCGATAGTTGATACTCGAAATGAAATAGACACGACCGCTAATTTATCATTTTATTAAATGTTGAAAATACTTCCCATTATATTTATTTATTTATTTATCTGGAAAAATTAGCATTTTCCAAAGAAAAAAAACAAAAGTTCCTTTTTTAAGGGTGTCAAATGGTTATGACCTTGAAACTAAATACCAATTCCATTTCAAGGCCAACTTTGTTTTTTCAAATAGAAATTCCAGTTTTTTCTTACAGAAGTAGAAAGCAGTGAAAATTTCCTATATATATATATATATATATATATATATATGTATATATATATATATATATATATATATATATATATATATATATATATATATATATATATATATATATATATATATATATATATAAGATCGCTAGAAAAGCTCTCCTTCGAGAACAAATCCGAGAAAAACAAAGAATCCAATCAAGGACTGAAACGGAACTTTACAATTTCCACTTAGTTTTAACTCAAAAAATCCATAATCTCCTGTGGAATATCATAGAAAAAGTATCCTGTTGGAGACCGGAATCAGACACTCAGCTTAAGGTAAAAAACAAAACAACAGAAAAAATTTGAGGCACTACCACAACGCCATACTGCCCACACACAGCAAACAATGGACTTTATATCTGATTGTGATAAACCATTCCGTTGTAGAGCTGTTGAAATGTATCTTATTTCGTCTTGTTTTGTGTCGAGTTCTGTTAGTCGGAGAGATCTTGATATTAGTGTGTTGACTACTGTCTGCTTTTGAGAGGGATGATGATGTGACTCTGCATTGAGATATCGGTTAGTATATGTGGGTGTTGTTGGGTTTTCTAGTTAATAACAGGTCCAAAAAAGGAAGTTCCTTTTCTTGCTCGATTTCTAGCGTAAATTGGATTCTATGGTGGATTTTATTCAGGTATATGAGGAAATCGGCCAGGTGTTCTTTTCCATGTGGCCATATTACAAAAATATCATCCACATAGCGTTTTCAAAATTTCGGTTTTAAGAGTGCTTTTTGCAGTGCCTCTTGTTCGAAATATATCATGAAAAGGTTGGCTATAACTGGTGAAAGTGAGGACCCCATAGGTGCGCCATCTGCTTGTTTGTATATTTGGTTATCGAACATGAAAGTTCAATTGTGTGGCTGGAAAATCTTGGTTCATGGCGATTTTGTTCAAAGTCTCCTTTAGTGGTATGCTTGGATATAGCGATTTTATATCGAGGCTTGCTAAGATGTCATTTTCTTCGAGGTGAATGTTTTTGATCATGTTGGTCAGATGTTCGGAGTTTTTCACGAAGAAATCGGCCAGTTCGACTCTTGGTTGCATGATGCTTGCTAAATATTTTTCTAGTTTTTGTGTTGGAGATCCCACGGCGCTCACTATTGCTCTGAGTGGTGCATTTGTTTTGTGTATTTTAGGTAGGCCATACAGTTTTGGACATCTGCTTGATTTTTCCCTTGGTATTAAAGATTTTTAAGTTTCTGGGTCTAGTTTTGAGGCTTTGATCTTGGCTTTTGTAGTTTTTTCAAGGTATGTTATTGGATCTCTGTTTGTTTGTTTGTAAGAGGCGTCTTTGAGAATTTCTGACATTTTTTGCATATATTCGTTGGTGTTCATTACAACGGTGACATTTCCCTTATCTGCTGGTATTATTGTTATTTCCTTATTCTTCTTTAAGGATAAGAGGGCTTGATGTTCAGCTCGCGTTAAGTTTGAGTTGGGAGGCCGGCTTGATTTCAAAATGCGCGTTATATCCTGTCTGGCTTGTTCGGCATTTTCTTCCGGGATGTTCTCTAGGGCAGGTTCTATATTCGAAATTATCTCTTCTAAGGGAACTGTTTTTGGCGTTACGGCAAAATTAAAACCTTTTGAAAGGACTAATTTCTCGGATTCTGGTAATTGGTAGTTGGAAATGTTATGGATAACTTTGTTGCAGTCCATTGTTTGCTGTGTGTGGGCAGTATGGCGTTGTTGTAGTGCTTCAAATTTCTTCTGTTATTTTTTTGCCTTAAGCTGAATGTCTGATTCCGTTCTCCAACAGGATACTTTTTCTATGTCATTTCACAGGAGATGATGGATTTTTTGAGTTAAAACTAAGTGGAGATTGTAAAATTTCATTTCAGTCCTTGATAGAATTCTTCGTTTTTCTCGGATTTGTTCTCGAAGGAGAGCTTTGCCAGCGATCTTAAGGATCGAAAGGGTTCTTCTGGTTTTTAGATGGTACGAGAGTTTGGTGCAAGTTGGTTCTAGATTTTTGTTGCGGCATCTTATCAAGAAAGTGATATCGCAGAGGAGGGCTGATATCTTGGATCTCAGTTTTTCGAAACGTTTAACATTTAAAAAGGTCTCCTCCCCGTAAAGGTGTAAAATGTTCTTGGATAGAGGTCATTAATAAAAAATTCTTCAATTTATGTTTGAGTCATATAATTAAAAGTTTCTCAAAAGGCTAAGTGACGTTTCGGCCTTAGCCTTTATCAAACTAAAAAAATGGATATATAATATACAAAAACACAAGAATGAAAAACCAAAAACATACCTTGTAATGTTGTTGGTAACTTCATTATTTTTTGTTACATTGATTAAAAAATAAAATAAACACTCGGATTGTCATGGATTGCATACACATGACATAAAACTAATACCTGACAAAATGTGATTCGCTTTAACAGATGAAAAACACTTTATGTGTAATTGCTTTCTTACTATAATTTATATATTGGTAGTTATTTATTTCATTTAGAAATAATTTGGCGCCGATTTCAAAAATTTCAATTTTATATAAAAATATATAATTATTTTTCACTTTTTAGCGCACTTTTAGAAGTCGGTTCAATTCTTTTTTAAAAAATTTTATTTTTCAATTTCTAGTTTTGAATTCATCATGATATTCAAAAATTATTTGAACTAGGTACCAATTGAAATTAGTATACCTCGCAATGACTCCAAGGTGGCAAAAAGTACCCATTTTATCCAAAGTTGTAAATCACCCTAAAATGAAGCACAAAAAATTTCTTTGTTTCTTAGAGTTCTTCATATACCAATGAAATTGTGTAAAACAAATAATTAGTCTGTCATAGTAAATCCACAATCTAAAATTTTAAATTAATTTTAGATTGGTAATATAAGCCCCAAAACCTTCCAATATTGATATTTAAGAACATGAGACGCAAATTTCTTAGTCCAATATATTTATACTGCATATTGAATTTGTATATGCTTCAAGAACCCCCTAATATCAATTTTAGACAAAATCAGAAAATGTAAAATTTTCAGTTTCTCATATTGTATCTTATCAACCTAATAGTTCTAAAAAATAACCTTCATATTCGTAATACACTCGACCCCTAAAAGCCCCTAATACCAAATCTGAAAAAAAATGCGAATAAGGTTAAATTTTCAACCCACCATATTGAATTTCAAAAATATATTTTTAACGTTTTAATCTAATCTAAATCTTAACCCTTTAAAGCCTCCTAGTACCAATTTTGTATGAAATCTGGAAACTTAAAATTTCTAGACCGTCATATTGCATCTGACATATTAGATTTTCTTAAAATAATTTTATATTCGCTATTTATATCCTCAAAAACGATTCAGTCCCACCTTTGAACAAAATCGAAGAATGTAAAATTTTTAGTCCGCTATATTGGATTTGCCATATTGAATCCTGAAAAAATACTTTTAAATTTATAATTTACACCCTCAAGAACCCCCTATATCAGTTTTGGAGAAAATCGAAAAATGTAAAATTTTTAGGACGCCATAATGAATCCGCCAGATTGAGTTTTTGAAAAAATATCTTAAATTCGTAATTAACACGAACAAAAATCCTCCAGTACTGATTTTAGACAAAATCGAGAGATGTAGAATCTTTAATCTGTCATCTTGGATCCGCCATACCTATTTTTTTTAAAATAATTTCAGATTCGTAATTTGCAGTCCCAAATACTCCCTCATATCAATTTTGACAAAAATCGGACAAAATTAATTTTTTATAAGCCATATAGGATACGCAATACTAATTTTTTTAAAAATAACTTCAGACTCGTTATGTGCGACCCCGAAAACTCCCGCATAACAATTTTGGATAAAATCGGACACAACTGATTTTTTCATCGGCCATATTGGATCTGTCATATTGAATTTTTAAAAAATAAATTCAGATTCGTTATGTGCAACTCCGAAAACTCCCCCACACCAACTTTGGAAAAAATCGGACAAAATTGATTTTTCGGCCGCCATATTCGATCTGTCATGTTAAATTTTTTGAAAGTAATTTTAGATTCGTTGTGTACGACTCCGAAAACTCCTCCATACCAATTTTGGAGAAAATCGGACTAAACTGATTTTTTTGTCCGCCATATTGGATCCGCCATATTGCATTTTTTAAAAATATTTTAGATTCGTTATATGAGATCCCAAAAACTCCTTCACACCAATTTTGAAGTAAATCGGACAAAACTAAATGTTTTGTCCGCCATACTGAATTTTTTAAAAATAATTTCACACTCGTTATGTGTGACCCGAAAACTCCCCCATACCAACTTTGGAAAAAATCGGACAAAATTGATTTTTTGGCCTCCATATTCGATCCGCCATATAGAATTTTTTAAAAATAATTTCATATTCGTTGTGTACGACTCCGAAAACTCCTCCATACCAATTTTGGAGAAAATCGGACTAAATTGATTTTTTTCCACCATATTGGTTCCGCCATATTGAAATTTTAAAAAATATTTTGGATTCGTTATGTGAGATCCCAAAAACTCCCCCACACCAATTTTGAAGAAAATCGGACAAAACTAAATGTTTTTGTTCACCATATTGAATTTTTTAAAAGTAATTTCAGATTGGTTGTGTACCACCCCAAAAACTCCCCCATATCAATTTGGGAGAAAATTGGACAAAATTAATTTTTTTGGTCGCCATATTGTCAGCGCCATCTTGGATTTTACTGAACCAATTTCATCCAAAAAAATATGGGACCATTGCAGCAACTTCCTGAACATAACGTAAAAAATTTCATTCAAATCGGTGAAGCCGTTCCGGAGTAATCGGTGTACATACATAAAAAAATACATACTCGACGAATTGAAAACCTCCTTCTTTTAGAAGTCGGTTAAAAATAACTACTATATTAAAGATACATTTCAGTTCAAAGACAAAATAAAAAATATAACTATACCTAACGATTATATACTTGTATCACTGGATGTAATCTCACTCTATACAAACTGTTACCGAAACCTCCAACGTACCTGCTTCAGTGCCCCCGGTAACTGAGTACTGCCGTAAATCTAATTATATTTAAATATAATAAGCTTTTATAAATTTACTGCAACAATAAAATTTCTGATAATTCAATTTAATTTCTGTCAGTGAGCAAAGTACACCTTACAGTGTATCCTTAGAGACTTATCTTGTTTGTGCTTGTTTTTATATATTTTTTGAGATTAGTGAGATACCCAACAGATGGAGGACATTTTTTCCTCAACGAAAAACTTATTAAGATGAATGTTTATGATTTCTTAAGATATTAATATCTAGATAATAATGTTAAAAGCTCTGTTGAGATGTGTTCCAATAAAACAGGAGTTCGAAAATCTATCATGTACCGAACACTGACGGAGAAAAAACCGACTGGAATTGTTAGTAATTCCAAGCTATATTCGATCACAGGCAGACGAAAAACCTCGTTGGAAGAAGAGATGTAAACTGTAATAAAAGGAGTTGTACATACATTTTATTATGAGAAGCAGATCTCAACCGTCGACAAAATTCTAACTAAAATCAATGAAGATCGGGATTTGAATGAAATTAAAAGAACTGAGCTCTGAAAATTGCTCAGAGAACTTAATTTTTGTTGGAAAAAACCAGATAGGAAATCTGTTCTTATAGATCGTCCGGAAAATATCCGTTGGTGAAGGAAATGTCTCTCTCAAATAAAAGGTAGAGTTGTTGGAAATAACACAACTTACAAAATTAATAATTTAACTGGACTTTTGAAAGATTTTTTTGAATAAAGTTACTGCAGATAATTGCGAAAAATCCATATAATAAAAGAATAAAAGAAGATGTGGAAACTCGATCTCATGATCGGTGAGAGAGGAATCAATTATAATTAATTTGAGCGAAGATAGCTTCACTGACTTTGATGACGAATAAGATACGTAATGTTTACCAGCGTTAACACAATTTATTATTTAAATTTTCTGTAACATATAAAAATTAATGACATTTGAATCTCTTTTTCGTGTTTAATTGTAATTCTGCAGATGGTTTAAAAAATAAATAAACTGGAACGTCAAATATTCCAAAAATGTTTTTAATTAATAATAAAATGACCGATAGCCCCAAAAAATATAATATTTATTTTTTTATATATAGGTTTAATTTCTTGTATTTTTGATAATGGGTATTTTGTAGGTATTTAAACCATAACTTAGAATTTTTTGAGAGAAAAAGGCTACGTTTTAGCCTGAATGTGCCTAAAACGGTTTCTATGCCAAAATTAAAAATAATAAAACTACAGTTGTGATTTGTGTCAAATATGTCAAAATTATCTATATTTTCTAATATATATGAATTATTAAGAAATCATAAGAAATAAAATAATATTATAAAAACTTTTTATTTTAAGTTTATTACTGAAATAATACTCTATGCCATAAATATTTAGTGATAAAATAGACCTCCTTTTGAGGTCTTCCGATGCCCATGACAAGGATTAAAATTCTTTTTAACACTTCACACATCCAAATATCTATTGCTATCCAACCCAAATAGTCCATTATTATAGACCAGTATTTTTGATTATAAAATTTCTAACCCATTCCTATGAAAAATATATGTGTCTAACAGATTTTGCCAAAGACACCGGACTAAAGAACACAGGTAGTTTGCGAAGAAAAAAATTTAAAAAATGAAAAACTCTCCCTAGTTATTGAATAAACTATAGTATAAGAGGCAAAATCGGGTCTATTTTCCTGAAATCCAAGCTCTTGGGGGGGGGGGGGCGATCGCCCCCACCGCCCCTCCCTTGGATCCGCGCCTGTATATATGTATATATGAAGTAAAATGCGAACAGTGTTATGCAAACTGCGTTCCATCATATCCTTTCTGTGTTAGAAAGTTGTACAGTTTGAATAAATTGCTGCAGAACACCACCATCGAGATGATGGTTTGCCTATACCACCATACCGAGAAGAAAGTCAAAAGTTACCGTCCCCGCCACAGTGATATGGCAAAGGTACATGTTTCGTCTCTACTAGACTCATCAGGGTACCGACATGCACCTGTTTGTGCAAAGAACAGATCGGAAGGAAGCATGCAACACTAAACTCGGTTTCGCCGATATATATATATATATATATATATATATATATATATATATATATATATATATATATATATATATATATATATATATAGTTCTGCAGGTAATATCCTGCCGATACTTTACGATATGGGGATTTTAAGTAGACATTTGTTTTCTGTGCATTTTACTCTCGGTTCGTTACAGCTCCACTGATGAGACCATTAGGTGGTCAAAACTAGTATGGAGAGTGAACCAGAGTGGAATTCGCAGAGAATATACTGCCTGTCCCCTTTCTTAACGGTCGTAAGGAGAATAAAACAACTTTTTCATATATATATATATATATATATATATATATATATATATATATATATATTCTTAAAATGTACCTATTTAAGAGATATAAATGCTTTATTTGCCATTTTTGTTTTTTATTTTTGTGATCATTAATTTTTTTGCTAAAATTTAAAAAATTTCTCTTCTTTTACTTTTATACACCACTGTAAATTTCTATAACGTTAATTTTTATGTAATTACACTGGATAAGAGCCAAAATGTATCTAAAATAAGTTCAACTAAATCTTATCATTTTTGGTGTGCTAAAACCAAAACTAAACTTATCTTTTTAATATTAGTTCAAGTTTTAGAGATACGTGATGTCATGTCTCTCTATATATTAACAATGTAACCGCAAGAATGCACGTAGTATATTTGTGTTGTGGTTAAAAAACTTGTTTTTGAAAATTGCAACTAAGTTTTTGATTTCATTGTCATTTTTGTAGTCAACGCCCCAAAATTAACAAAAAAATGCACTTTTCATACAAAATATAACAAATAAATTGAAATTTGTTGCGTAGTGTCATTTTTTTAAAGCCTGAGCAAGAAATTCGACATGTAAGCAAATTGCAAAGCCCAAAAAATTTTTTTTTTCGTTGGTGCGACTGTCTTTAGTGCCATTATATTCGGTTAAATTGTTGTAAATCACAATTCCTGTCAGTCAAGTTTTGAAACAATTGAATTCGCATATAAATGACATGGCGCTAAAAATGATTCTGCCAATAAACAGAAAAACTAAAGTTTATGTACTGCGGCAGTTGTCTAACATCTAGAATTTCTTGTCTAGGCTTAGACTTTAAAATGATAGTCTCGCAAGAATTAACGTTACTTACCAAAATATTGACGTCCTACCCTCCAATGTAAGCGCATTAAAAAAAATATCTCAAAAACAAACGTTTGCCGATTATAAATTACCATAATTATTCGATAAATTTAAAATAAATTAAAAAGGTACGTAATAATGTAAATATGATCCAATAAAGCGTAACCCAGAGTGTACGCCTATACTATAATAGTAATTTTGATCCTATTCTGTCCTAAGTATTTGGTGTGAAAAGCTCTTGCTCCATTATATGCATTTTTCTACATAATATATTTTCTAAGGTTAGAAAGTGAATAATGCCCTATTTAAGTATAAAACCTAGGGATTTCTGCATTGTAGATTATATTACTCATTACTAGTAGCCAAAAAATTGACGAAGTAGGCGTCATTTTGAGAAAAAATCAGATATTTGGGTTCAAGTATAATAATTTATGATTGAAAACATGAATAGGAGTGGGCAGTTATTTTCCTTTAAATTATGTTATTGGGTCCAATATACTCAAAAATTAGTATAGTTACAGGTAATTTGAATAGGATTTTGAGATATATTCAAAAATAATGTGTAAAAGAATATACAAAATATGCTTTTTTAAAAATGCGTATTTAGTTAGCCATTCTTTATTGATGAATTTTGTATATTTGAAAATATTTTTTAATTGCCGTACAGAATAACAAATAGATTCCCATAAGAATAATTTCGAATATATTTGTAGATGTTTAAAATAATATTAATGGACTGTTTAGATTGGGGAGCAAGGCTACCGAAATGGAAAATGTTTTTCTTTATCTGTATATAAAAATGAAAAGAATAACTGTCTAATTCATATTATTTCACACGAGTACAGGGTGAGTCAACGATTGGATTGGAAGTTTGTGCCTTTTCGGTGAAATTTACAAAGAAACTATATTAATTGTTTGATACAGTTTATTTTTACACAGATTTTAAAAATATTTAGGACTCTACAGGGTGAGCCAAAAAACTAGGACAGCATAAAGTTGTATTTTTTTAAATAGAACACCCTATATACGAATCATATTTTCGATTTAGCTTATAATTTTAAATCTTTTTTATTAAGGGTTTACTATAACAAAACTTTATAGTTTTTGAGATAATTAAGTTTAAAGAAAAAAAGTCACATTTTCAAGCATCAATTCAATCCTAAATAACGTTTTCAATTTTGTGACAAATATATTCAAATTTGGAATTTAGCAAGGCCAAGGACAAGTTAATATAATTTTTACCTAATATTTGCAATAAAAGCTACAGGGTATTGAACACATCGGCTCAAATTTGAACAAGTTTAAATGAATAAATATCTTTTTTTTTTTAAATGGTACACCCTGTATATTTTCATGTTATTTAATAGAGTAATAAAAACCCTAAAAGTTTTGTTCAATATATCCTATACCTATTTATAATAGTTTTTGAGATATTTCAGTTTATCTTATTTTCCATACTTTTTTACAGAAATAGTCTTCATTATCATAGTAGCCATGGCAAAAACAATGTAAAAGAACATTTTGCTGTGTGTCAAATTTATAACCGCAATCGCTTCTTTTGGTTTTTATGTTGTGTAAGTAGTGAACATAACCCGATCCTCTCTATCCCCCCACTCCTCGACCTTGACCTTGACCTTGCTTCACCCCTCTTTGGCCCCGCCCACATGTCCTTGTCATTGACCTTGAAAGTGCACGTGTGCTTTGGCCTTGGCCTTGTGTTCAAGGTTGTGTGTGTGTGACCTTGACCTTGGTCGAGACGACCTTGACTTTGTTGAAGGTCATCTTGGGTGTGTGACCTTGAAGATATGTTACGTGGTTGGGGGTGTCCTTGAATGGTTTTATATAAGGTATGGGGCAGTTTCATTCATCAGTTGGCTCTGACTTGTATAGGTAGTACATGTGTTAATATTTGACAAATCATGGCATATGTTTGTGAAAATTGCGGTTCTAAGTTTACTAATATTTATAATATGAGACGTTATCAAAGAGAATCGTGTGCGGCGAGATTTAATGAAGTGCCTGGAGGAAAACGGCTCCGAATTGAAGAGTATACTTCGACGATTCCGGTAATTAATTGCGCTACATGTAATGTAGATGTTCCAATAAATCATATGTCAGCGCATAAACGAACACAACAACATAAAAATAATTCATGTTTGCCGGTATGTCATGGTGTGCAACTCGTTGAATGTGCCTTCAAAAGGAGAATTGCAACCTATCGGGTTAGCAGTGATATGGAGCATTCCGATTACGTAATGTTCTTTGCAGACATTAAATCCAAGGTGGTGGAACTTGTTAATAATTTATTGCGTGTGCATCATGCTTTAAAAGTTAACATGACAGCTGTTGGCGAGTAAATGCTTCCATCACAAGAAATATTCAGTGAAAAATCCTTCAACACTGCTAATCAAATAATTAGTGTAGAAAGTGATTTGGATGCCGTTTACCATTCTTTCACCGAATTAATAAAAACGCAGGCGACAGAGTTCCAGGAGAAAGATTCAGGTATGGAAAAATCAAAACCCGATATATTAAACTGATTTTATATATTATTTTTCTTGTTATAGGATGGGCTCTTGTGCGAATTTTATACTTGGAAGTTGGTATCAACAAGTATATGCCTATGGGTGGCTCATCATACATCAAGTTGCCGTGTTCTATTGAAAAGTAAGGAGCTGTCGTCAATGTGATTAACCAGGACGAATTTTGCTTTGCGTGGGCTGTAACATCAGCATTGTTTCCTCCAACAGCAGAGCCTTCACAGAAGACATCCTACCCCCATTTTTCTAGAGTGCTAAATGTAACAGGTATGGATTTTCCAGTAAAATTACGTGACATTAAAAAATTTGAGGAAATGAACAACATATCAATTAACGTATACGGTCTGGAATCTAAATATGAAAATAATGAAGTAATACATGAAGTTATTGGTCCACTGAGGTATGCGTCAAAAAAGTTGGATAGGCATGTAAATTTATTGTTAATTACAAAAGATTGTAGTAGTAAAGATGGCGGTGAACATTTTTGTGACACGACTTGTTCAAAGAGTCATTATTGTTGGATTCGGGATTTATCACGTTTAGTTTCAAGTCAAATTAGTTGTCAACAACATAAAATATATTTCTGTGATGGTTGCCTCATTTATTTTAGTACACCGTCAGCTTTAACTTTACATCAAAGCTACGATTGTAACCACATTTTCACGCAAACACCCTCAGTGGATTTAAAAATCGATAAATTTGGAAAGAGTGTGCCGGAAAATATTTTAAAATTCGAGGGTATAGAAAAGCAAATGCGCGTTCCATTCGTGGTTTATGCAGATTTCGAATCTGTTTTAAAGCCCGTTGAAACGGTACAACCAAACCCACAAAATTCTTACACTGTAAAAAGTTTTAAACATGAACCATATTCTTTTGCTTATTTAATTAAATGCTCTTTTGACGACTCACTTTCGAAATTTGAGCTATTTCGGGGGAATAATGCAGCTCAAGTCTTTGTGGATCGTATCGAGTGTGATTTAAGGGCTCTATACAACACATATTTAAAAGACATTAAGCCTATGAAACCGTTAACGCCTGAAGAAAAAAGGGAGTTTAATGATGCTAAAATATGTGGTATATGTGAAGGCCCTTTTGAAGAGGGTGAGATTAAAGTACGAGACCACTGTCACATAACTGGTGCAAAAAGATTTGGTGCTGCACATTCCGTTTGTAATTTAAATTATAAATTACCCTCTTTTATCCCTGTCATATTTCATAACTTAAGCGGTTACGACAGCCATTTATTTATAAAAGAGTTATGTAAATATGGGGATAAAATTGGTGTTTTGGCTCAAAGTAAGGAAAAGTACATATCATTTACCAAAAGCATTTATGTGCACGATTATTTTGATAGTAAATGTGGAAAAGTCAAGAGGAAATATTTAAAGTTGCGATTTATTGATAGTTTTAAATTTCTGTCAACGTCTTTGGAAAATTTGGGCTGCGGTTTAAACGACGACGATTTTATTGAAACGCGGAAACATTTTTCAAATATCAACCAATTTAATTTGATGCGTCAAAAGGGTGTTTTTCCCTATAGCTTTATTGACTCTATAGAAAAAATGGAAAATACATGTCTTCCAAGTAAAGATGAATTTTATGATAATTTACGGGAAGAACATATTAGCGATGAAAGCTATAGAAGAGCAAAAGAAGTATGGCGCTTGTTTGGGTGTAAAACTTTGGGGGACTATTCGGACGTGTATTTAAAATCAGATGTGTTGCTATTGTGTGATGTTTTTGAGCAATTTCGGAATAATTGTTTAAAATTCGATAAACTTGATCCAGCACATTACTATACCCTTCCAAGTTTATCATTTGATTGTATGCTACGTATGACTAAGGTAGAGTTAGAGCTCTTAACTGATATAGACATGATACATTTTTTTAAGAAAGGTATACGCGGCGGCATAAGCCAGTGTACAGAAAGGAAGCACATCGCTAATAATATTTTTTTACCAGACTATGACCCAACAAAACCTTCTTCATTTATAACATACCTTGATGCTACAAATCTATATGGTCATAGTATGTCACAAGCATTACCATATGGTGGTTTTCGATGGTTAAGCGAGCGCGAAATTCTGGATTTAAATATTATGGCTGTTGGTGATGATAGTTTACATGGCTACGTTTTGGAAGTGGATGTGCATTATCCGACTGAGTTGCATGATGCACATTCTGATCTTCCATTTCTAGTAGAAAATATCATACCGCCAACAGAAAACGCTAAATTGCCGAAATTAATTCCTAATTTACAAGATAAAAAAAAATACATTGTACACTATAGAACTTTAAAACAAGCCATCGCCAACGGCTTAGTGGTAATGCAAACCCATCGAGTATTACAGTTTAAGCAATCAAAATGGCTAAAATCGTATATTGATTTTAATACCAATTTACGTAACAAGGCCACCACAAAATTTGCGAAGGACACTTTTAAATTAAAAAATAACGCGATATTTGATAAAACTATGGAAAATGTGGAAAATCGAAAGGATATAAAATTAGTAACACATTGGGATAACAGTGTAGGCAGAAATGGAGCTAGAGCACTAATATCCCGCCCCAATTTCAATAGTAGCTCGATATTTACCGAGAACTTTGTTGCTATACATATGAATAAAGTTAAAATATTGTACAATAAACCAATTTATATCGGTTTTTCCATATTAGATATATCAAAGACTGTAATATACGATTTTTATTATAATTTTATTAAATCCAAGTTTGGCGATGATGCTTCGTTACTTTACACCGATACTGACTCGCTTATATTAAAAGTGTATACGGAAAACTTTTATCAAACTATATCAGAAAATCCCGAAAAATTTGATACATCAAATTACCCCGAAATTAATAATTTCAACATAATTAAAAGTAATTCTGTAGTTGGTAGAATGAAAGATGAGTTTCCTGGTGATCCGATAATAAGTTTTTATGGTACCGGCGCGAAGGCTTATTATGTAAAGTCCATTAATAATGAATTAAAAAAAGCCAAAGGTATCAAAAAATGTGTTATCGAGAAAGACCTTCATCAGGAAGACTACCAAAGAATTGTTGATATTAAGAAAGATGAAGACATTTAGAAGTGAATTACATAACATTTATACAAACATAATAAATAAAGTAGCATTGTCACATAGCGATGATAAACGTTATGTAATTCCCAGTTTAACCAAAACTCTACCTTGGGGGCATGCAGACATAGATTTTTACAAAACAGACCCGGAAGAAAACTTAGCAAATTTAGTCACCGTGTTGGAATCATTTCTAAGTCAGGACAGCACGTAATCTGGAAAATCCATATTTCATTATTTGTATTGTTTTTATTATTTCTATTAAACATACAACATTAATATGTAACGATAGTATTGTAATTTTTTTTTTTTTTAAATAAAAAACCTGTATTCATTACTTGATTGCTTTTTTATTGAACCTTTATTTTAAAATTATAAATATAATGAAGTGTCGACAAATAACAAACTGTAAAAGTTATTGTTGAAAAATTTGTCTAATAGTAAATTAAACGCACAGGTCTACGAGTAAGTGTTTAATGTGAAACAGGTTTGCTGACAAGATCCTCCATAGTCTTTTCAATTTTCAACATTCTAGAGTTAAGTTCATCACGCAGTTCGTCTTGCCTAAGTTCATATATTGCAATAACAGTATCATCAATGTATCCTCTAAGTTCTTGACCGGTTTCAATTAATTTCTTGCGTACGTAACCTTCAAGTTGGTTTCTGAATATATCTTTAATAACAATTGTTGAGTCATGTAAAGCTTTCTGCGTATCTTGCACACACTGAGCAAGGTTATTATCAACATAATTTCGTGTGGTCGCATCGTCTCCTTCAAGAGGTTCTGCTAAATAGCACAATCTTTTGCTTCCCATGTCGTAATCTCCATTAGGTGTAAGTTTAAAACCTATTCCTGAAGGACCTCGCATAAAGTTAAAATCCTTAAATTTTCTTTTGCGACCGAACTTATCAATAGTGTTTACTTCTGACATTGTTATGTGAGACTGATTTGAAACCATTAGATTTCATCCTAATATATGGTTCTATTTCATTAATAAACGGACTCTGCAGAAAAATATGTATTGCAAAACGTATTTTAGGTGATGTTTAATAAATACACGTACAGATTCATTTTACTATTGTTTTATTGAAAAAAAAAATTAAAATATAACAAAAGATTGAGTTTACTTTTTATTAAAAAAAAATAAAAAATATAACAAAAAAATTAAAAATTAAGAAATAAAATACATGTTAATTTCTTCTGTACAGGTAAGCTTCTTCTATGACCCAATTTCTTCTCTGGATGGCACGTTCATTAATGTCCTTGAACTGGTAGTAAACTAGTCCACAAAAGCCGCATTGTACAAATTTAACCCTGAAAAGGTCAATGTAGTTGAAATCGTACGTAAGATCATTTCGCCAGCAGATAACTAGTCTTTTACAATGATGACAAGTTAAATAAAAAGCTTTTGGTATATGACTGTATGTTTTGGCTGCTTCACTAGGTTGTTCATCAGTTGGCAACATGATGTTTGAATATGTTGTACTTTTCAATCGCTGTACTCTAATTATGTATTACTTTTTAAAATAACCTTGACAGGACCAAAAAAAAAATCCTTGAAAATTACAACCTCGAAAACGACCCTGACATTGACGACTACTTTGACCTTGGCCTTGGCCTCGCATCTAACAAGTTTAGTACTATATTTATATGCTTCTTTAAAATAACCTTGACAGGGACAAAAAAAAAATCCATGAAAATTACAACCTTGAAAACGACCCTGGTATTGCCGGTTACGTCGGCCTTGGCCTTGGCCTTGCATCTGACAAGTTTAAATATTATACTTAATGCATCGAACAAAAGGAATAAAGGTGGTGTAGTGGGGGAAATGGGCATAAAAGCAGACTTGCTGGCTCGAGCTCTTCACAGTTCGTCAGAACACCAAACAGTACAATGCTAAGAAAAAGTTAATTGTGTGAGTTTGAATATCGAAGATGTCGAGTGTACGGTCTCTTTTAGATGCTCTTGACGTGAGCTGCGGTTCGCAGCAAGGCATGCTGGATAACATGAGTGGTTTGGAAGTGTTAAGTCCGGGGGTATTCGAGAACTGGAATGGCGTGGAGCATGAAGATGCCGAAGACCGAGCCCTCAATGATGGTCGCGACGAAGAGTTAGTTCAGTCGGCAGCGCAATTCCTCGAATGCTGGACGGAGGAGAAGGAGCCAAAGATAAATGTGATAAGTGATGTGGTTGTGCGAAAAGCATCGCGGCCTAGGGAATCTTCTCCGAAAGCGTCTAAATTGAAAAAGCTCTTGACTATGCGGAAGTCGGAAATCGCCGATAAAAAAACATTTTATTCGGCGATTAAAGGTGTGGGACAAGGAAAGAAGAAAAAGTTTAACTTTAAGCGTCCCTCCACCCCTGTTCCATTACCCGACTTCCTAAAAACAGCACCACAAGAGCCATTGTCGGTAGAAGTTGAAGAAGGCCCCGATGGACCAACACCACCAACGCCACCAACACCGGCCAGCGTAGAGAATGAAATAGTGTCGGAGGTGAAGTCTTCCCCAGCGCCACTGTCGCCGATATTGGGGTGCCGGAAACCCATGAAGAAGCGGTTTAAGCGGTGTTTTGAAGGCGATGAAGTTTCCGCTGCTTCGTCGTCGTCGTCGTCATCGTCATCGTCTTCACCAAATAAAACCGCTTCTTCTTCGTTAATATATTCCGAGCCATCGCAACCGGAGTGGGTCGAAGACTTCACCAACTCTCAGAAGAGCAAATTGACAGACATTTATGAAATGAAAAAACGCTTAGTGAAAGAAGTGAACGAGTGTGACAGTGACATTTTAGAACTTGAAAGACAATTAGAGATAAAAAAAGGTGAAATCTGTGCGGTTAAAAAGACAATTAGAGGACTTTAATAAATTATGTAGTAGGTGTTAGGTAGTTGTAGATATTAGCTTTTAATTTATAGTATTAAGTTTCTAAATATATATATTGTAGTTAATAAAAAAAAGTGTTTGATCAAATTTTTATATTTTATAATGAGAATAAAAATGACTTGAAAATTTATTTATGTGTGTTATTTCATATAGGCCCTGTCCCACATAATATTAGGTAATAAAAAAAAAAGGGTGAATAATCCACTAAAACTACGCAATAGCAATAGTTGTAAATATTTTCTGATAATATTTACAAGTATGCTAAAACATGGTTCGGTTTATGAAGTTAAGGTTCTGTCGCCAGAACTTCTAATACTTTGTATCTCAATATTGTATGTTTTTATGAAAAAAACATAAAATATTGGTTACAAAGTATTATAACCAACTAAAACTACGATCAAATTATTTTGTGGTCCTGAAAAGGACCGTTTGGTTGTAAAACATGCGACTCTTTTATTGTGTTGTGGAGTCGCACGGCCCGTCATCATCAACGGGGGTGGTGGTGGTGGTGCTGTCCTCTGTATATTCGATGATGAACCGCCAAAGTTCATCCCATCTGGGATCGTTCAACTCCCACTCCAAACAATTCTCTGTGGTAGAATCTACCACAGGGCATTGGATGGGTTGTTGTTGTTGTTGTTGTTGTTGTTGTTGTTGAGTCGCAGACATGTTGAACTAAAATGATTGTAATAAGTATTGGTGGTCGTATATATAGAGACAAATTAATGGTGGGGGGGTGAAAACAAATGTCGTATTACGTATTGAGACCAAAAGTTGTTTGTGGTCTCAAATACGAACGAACGATTTAGCTGGGTTCCACCAGCACTTAAAATTTTAATTCTTTGTATCTAATATTGTCTATTCTATACATACAATATTAGTAACAAAAGTACTAATATGTACTAAAACTACGATCAAAGTATTTTGTGGTCCTGAAAAGGACCGTTGTTGTGTGCCCTTAAAAAGGGCCAGGGAGAGTGTGGGGCTTATGGTGCCCCATCCTCGCTGGTCGACCACCAGCTTGACGAATCGCAGGGGCCTTGCGGGTCGTCGGGTGTTGGTGATGCTGGATTTTCCAGCACCGCATCTTCCGTCGAGTCCGGCTCTGGCTGCGGCGACGGAGTTTCGAGTCTTTGTAAGACCCAGTCGCCCGCATCGTCTAATTCCACTAGACCCGGATCATGGTCATATACTAGCGGAATCGGCTCATCCAAGTCGTCCCAACGTAGGACGTCAATTTCAAAATCCACCTCGTCGTCGTCGTCGAAGACTTGCAGGTCTCCAACGTTGTCGGCTACGGTGTCATCACTAAAGATGGATGAGCCTCGGCTGGCGGCTCTTTCTTCCTCCATGTTCATCGTATGAGGGTTGATGAATATATGACTGTGTAACTGGCCCAGTCTCATATATATAGAACTACCCCCACCCCACCAACGGATTCTAAATGTTATGTATTGGTGAGAGCTTATAGAATTATTGATTTTTTCAAAAACTTTAAATAAGGAATTAGATTTGTTTAGACAATAAGACTTATTCTTAATATTTTGTGAAGAATACATTACAAAAAAAAATAATAGAAACCTTGTTTGGACTGTTAACATTTTCATAGGTTCTCAAGCATATAACTTGGCACTTAAGCTACGAGACAAATCGTCGTTAAACGAATATCTCGCCCCATAAGTGACGATTACTAAACTACGATCAAAATATAATGTGGTCCTGAAAAGGACCGTTTTTGTGGCCCTAAAAGGGCCTGGGGGGAGGGTGGGGTGCCTACCGTGGAGTAATACCCAACGATATTAACACCGACCTAGGTGCAGCCCTTGGTCTTCTCATTGGCGGCACCGTCGCCGTCGCTGGTGGTGTCGGCGTTGCAGGCAGTGCCGAAGGTGCCGCTCCTGGTGCGGTACCCCCGCACTCCTCACACTTGCATATTTTGCCGGGCACGAATGGCCTGACAATGCCAATGATCCTTTTTGGTATATCTTCCATCTTAACGATCGAATGTGTAATGATGAAATAATTCTAATACCGGCCTCTATATACATTCAAAAAGTTGGAGGGGGTAAGGTGGAGTGCATATATGCATTATATAAGTTTGAGAATAATATGATTTTATAACTCACCGTATCTCTGTTATGGACACAAACTACCCCCCTTTTCTAGCATATAGTACTAGACTTTCTCTACATTTTTTTCAAATAAATTTTTTTGATATTTCTAACCATTACTTTGCTACATATTTACAAAAAATGCAAATTATGCATATATTTTAATTATTTTCAGGCAAGGTAAAAAAAATTTTGAAAATATTTTGACGGAATCGTAATAAGGAAGAGTTGAAGTATATCACACTATTTTTCCCGATTCGCTAATATAAAAAAAAATTTTTCATCTCATTTTGGATGGGCTCTGGATGGACCTCCCCTACAACTTCCACATACTCCCGTTCGGCGTCTCTAGCCTCCTAACTCGAGAATTTCAATTTTTTCGTCTAAATTTTTTGTCATTTTTAAGATTTTCCAAATTTTTTCACCATTGTATTCTACTCAAAATTCTAGGTAATTAAAGTGCTTTTATTTTTTCTCTATCTTGAATGGTTCCCGAGCTACAGCGCTTTAAAGAATTCAAATTACTAACTTTCTATAACCCTTTTTTTCAAATTTCATTTTTTCGAATTTTCAAAAATATTACAATATGTAGAAAAAAATTCTCTCTTTAATTTCCCAATACCGTTTTTCTCTAAATCTTCAACTTTAGCGCGTATTCAGCATTTTCAAAAAAAAAAAAAATTATAATTTTTTTTACACCATCGCATTCTCCTCAAAATTTTGGGCTATCGAAGTGCTTTTATTTTTTTTCTATCTTGAACGGTTCCCGAGCTACAGCGCTTTAAAAAATCCAAATTAGTAACTTACTATAACCCTTTTCTTAAAATTTCATCTTTCCGAATTTTGAAAAGTACTACCATATGTAGAAAAAAATTCTCTTTCTAATTTCCTAATATCATTTTGCTCCAAAACTTCAACTTTGGCGCGCATTCACCATTTTTCATTTTTTTTTTGAAAAATTTTTTTTTTACGTTTTTACTATCGAAAAAAATGCTTGCTTATAGTACTCGATTTCCTCTATAATTTTTTCTTATAACTTTTTTCCCTATTCCTAACCGTTACTTTCCTACAAATTTTCTAAATCGTTGTTTTCATATTTTGCCTTAAAAATTTTTTCTTGTGTTATTTAAGCTCTTTTTTCCACTTAATAAACCAATATTTTCTAAATTCCCGTACTCTTTTCTTAAAGAGCGGGCTTTTCCGCCAGCTTTTTTTTTGGTTGGGTTTCAAATAAATATAAAACTACTACTTCACTCATTACAAATTTATTGATTCAAGAACATTATTTTGTGTTACATTTAATAGATACATTAAAATATAGATTTATTGGTCACCTAACCGTTTAATACATTATAACTAAAAAATGAGTCGTGAATAACTAATGCGTACACTTTAGTGTCTTTGGGGAATTTATTCTTTCTCGTTTGGAACTCCAATTTTACATCCACTGTCGATGAGTTAATCGCCTCTGGTTGATGACTGCAATTGATAATAAAAACGGGGTTTTTCATATATTCCGCGAACGTTATCATCGGATCGTTTATCTCGCGCCCGTAGTAGTTGCTTTGGAAGTTTTCGTAATTGTAATAGGCTGCTGCGTACAGTTTCTTGGCGAAATCTAAATTCCATCTTTCGTAGGGATAAACGGTTGAATTCAGATACAGTCTAATGTCGCATACGTCGGCGTGGGTAAACTGGGTTGCGTTTTTTTCTTTCTTGTCGCAATTATTGCTGTCTTGAAACCCGACGATTATATAGCGCGGTCTTTCCAGACTTGTACTCGTTCTCAAGGCCCACACGTCGGAAGATGTTTGCCTTAAAGCTCGTAATTCGTACAGATCCCATTTACGATATGCCATTTGAATACTGGCATTGTTTCCTCCTTTATTAACAGTATTTTCAATTTTTGCTTGTCGTCTGGAATGATGTGACGAATTTTCCATTCGATTTTGTCGATACTAATTTCTCTCTACTTCGCCGACGTAACAATTGGTAAAAGTGCGAGCTATAATCATAATAAGCTCTTGTTTTACGTTGAAAACACCTTTTGCGTAATCTTCGGCGAATCCCATAAGATATTTTAAGGGTAATTTCCCGGAGAATACGTTACTTGCCGTGTCTACGATATCTTGGTTTGCTTCGTCGAGACCCCATCCGCACGTCATGAGAGATCTTTGTTGCAAACTTCCGAATGAAACCATGGTTTTTAATGTCGTCGTAACTCCAGGTTTACGAACCATGGCGACCTGCTCACCTCCCATCTCGTAGCGAATTTCATCGAACAAAAATGCGAGGGCATTATTTGATAAAAAACATCTTTTCGTTGCGTCTATGGGTTTAAATTTTCCTTCGATATATATGTAACTTTCGGCGATATCCAGTATAATATCTTGAAAATTAATGGGGATACGGACTTCATCCGAATTGTTGAATGATGGAGATCCGTATGGTTTATACGTATGCTCTTCTAGACTAATAATGGAATTGTCCAAGATGGGCTCGGAGAAAACCTCTATTTTATCGCTGGTGGTGGAAATCATTTTCGCACTTTAAGACCGATTGATTTTAAAAATTTATAGTCTTCGGCAGATAACTGTTGAGATGTTTGTGATCTAACGTCTGGACGACGACTAACCTTGACGTTAACTCTTCTTTTACTTTTATTATGTTTCGGCGGTTCCCCCAACTTAGTCGACAGCACACACAATTGACGATTGAAGCAAAAACCCATTTCTATGAAAGTTTCTTCAGTTCCAATTTCACGATTATTTTCTCGCCTTGAAAATTGATTAGATCACCGCTATCGTCCAAGATGCGAAGAGTAATGTTGTCGATAAACTGACGTCCTGCCGGCATTAACGGCATATAAATATTATTTTGTGGTTCTTTACTGATTTTGTAACCGGGCTCCACGTCGATATCGAATTCGAACAAGGTATGACCTTCCACCGAATTCATATATGCTCCGGAAATTATATTACAACCTACGCGTATGATGCGTACTTTCATTATTTCCACCATCTCGGTTGATTCGTGCTTTTTGTCTCTTTTTAAGACTGTATGATTAAATCCTAACATTTTACCGATACTCGCCTCTCCCCGGAAATCTATAGTATATTGGGATTTCAGTTCACATTTCAGCGTATTATTATTAGCGACCAAGTAAAAGATTCCATCGTTCTTTTCTTCAGTTGAAATCCTCAAAGCCTCCAACATAGCTTTACCTATCTCATCTATTTCATAGGCCCCAGGTGGAATCTGTAATTGTATCGACTCGGTGGTGTAACCCTCCTTCATGTAGGCAAACTTATTGTTGCTTTCGTCCACATTAAAAATTGAATTGTATGTGTAAAATCCCAGCAATGCCAGACCATATTTGTTTTCTCTATTTAATTCGACTGGTGGATAAAAATCGGCGCTTAAGACGCTCGAGTGTCCTGTTAGTGTGAACGTATAAGACATGACTAACCATTAAAACATCACACATCTCGGTTTTATTCTTAGCGGCAACATTTAAAAAGATTCATCTTCACACCTTTTCTCACTGCATTAAATAGTGATGTTTTTATGCTATTTTCTGCTTTTATGCGCACATCCCTGATTTTGCAATAACAACAAAATATTTTTCTAGCTGTAAGATCCTCATCAGCCGTAACCTCGTTTAAATTGCTGCTGCTGCTTCTGAAATAATGTTTGCAACCGCACTGATATTTTAACATATCGATATCGCTTTTGAGGTGCTCGGGCAACTTTTCCCAAACGAATGGAATTTCATTTGGGGCTAATGCAATCATTACTTCCTTGGGCATGTTTTCTAACTGTTTCACGGTCATTTTCCTTAATCCACCGGCTAGATGAAATGCTTTCAGTGATTGCAACATTTTAGTATAGTTATTGCGATCCATTTGCGGTGTTAATGGTGACGATGATGATGATGACATCTTTTACGCTGATGATTCGACAAGAAACTTTAAGCACAAATGTCCACACCAGACTGTTCCAAAATCCTGCTGACGATCGTATGTATAGTAAATAATTTTTGATGGTTCCGATCCCGTTTGTAGATATCGTACCAATTCGATCGGTGGGGGTAAATCGCCGAAGCTGTCATAATATGTTACTTTAGAATTATTTTTTCTATAAGCTACCCAATGAGTCCCTGCACCACGCGTACTATCCAAATTCACTATTGCTGCTTCGTAACGTCGAGGACCTTGTCTAGGTAATAAATCCCTCATATAAACGCCTCGAAAGTGTCCTATTCTTTTCTTTTTGGCATATTTTTCTATATCGATGTTAGATAGTGGTCTTCGAGGTAGGGATTCAATTAGTTTTTTGATCTACGATTTAAAAATAATCCCATACCTTTACGATATGGCTTTAGAAACAAACCATTTCCTTTCGATTTTAAATACAGGCCGGCACCGGTTTTATCTTCGCTGCTTTTTTTTACTGCTTTTATGGCGCGCACAATTCCCGCTGCCCCACCGGCTAATGAACCCAAAGCTGATAACCCGGCAAAAATTGGTATTAATGGTAATATTCCACCAGTTTTAGGAATCGGTATTATTCTCGGTGTACGAACCTTCCTTTTGCCACCTGCCGCTTTTACCGATCTACGTGCTGCCGACAGAGCTATTTTAGATGCATTCATGACATTTTTTTCCAACACATTTTTACTTCCGGCTTTTAATAATTCCCTTCGAACTGCTTGTCGAATAGCTGTTCCGAAACTGGCTTTCCGAACATGTCGATTTTTATTAACACCTTTCCTTTTTGTATGACGTGTGCCTTTACTAGATGTTTTTTTTGTTGATAATGATGATGGTACACCCATACCAATACGTTGTTTTCCTTTCATAATGTTTGTAACTAACCAAGCTGCTGTTTTTCCACCTAAACTGGAATCTTTCGATTTTACTCTATTCCAAGCACTTTGTTCGAGCTCGTAATCCGCTCGATGTCTCGCACTTATGTTGTCTTTATTATGTAAATAGGCTAAATCGTGTTTTTTGCATGCGGCATCCAAAGGATTAATGCCTGGATCACCTCTTGTTACACGTTTTATTACTTTTGTTCCGGGTCCGCAATATTGATAACCAGGAATGTGTACCTCGAATGGTAATTTATTTATTAACGAATTCACAATACCGTATCCAGTTTTGTTGGAAACGTGAGACCGTCCACTTCGTTTGACGCTCGGCATCTGAATGACAGTTTTTGTGAAAAATTGCCTATAAAATATCAAATTTTCCTAAGATGCGCGTTATCGATCTTAAACAAAAACTTCCTATTGACAATCTCGATGAAAAAGTCGGACTTGGATTTGAAAAGAAGATAATGAAGAGACACGGTCCTCTACTTCCTTCCTCTATTCGCGGCCTGTTAATTGGTCCATCCAATTGTGGAAAAACTAATGTCATGATGTCGCTGCTTACACACCCCCTTGTGCTACGTTTCGAAAATGTCTATATTTACTCGAAATCTCTTTATCAACCGAAATATGAGTATTTAAGGAAAATTTTAGCGCCCATCAAAGGTTTAGGCTACTATGCCTTTAGTGATTCCAGTAATATTGTGGAACCGTCCGATGCAAAACCAAACTCTATATTTATCTTTGATGATGTTATATGTGAAAAACAAGATGTTATAAGATCGTACTTTAGCATGGGACGTCATAAAAATATCGACTCCTTTTACCTAGCGCAAACATATTCGCGAGTGCCTAAACAGCTTGTGCGAGACAACGCCAATTTTATTATTATGTTTAAACAAGATGAGTTGAATATGAAACACATATTTTCCGACCACGTTTCACCGGATCTAACTTTTACTCAATTTCAAGAAATGTGCTCAAAATGTTGGGATAATAAGTATGGATTTTTAGTAATTGATAAAGACAGTGATGTGAAATCGGGAAGATACCGCAAAGGATTTGATAGCTATATATTACTGTAATAATAAGAGAAAACGCTCATTTGATTGTTGAAACGTCCTTTGTTAACATCATGAATAACGCGATCGACTTAAAACGTAAACTAGTGGAAGCTACCAATGCCGTCAGAAAAAAATTTAAACAAATTAAAGCGGCTAAAGAATTTAATGTTGTGGAATTGGAAAAGTTTTACGAACCCATTTCTAAGCCATTGACAACTATATCTGATGTGGTTAAGCAACGTCAGCAGCAGCAGCAACAACAACAACAACAACAACAACAACAACAACAACAACAACAACAGCGACAACATTATCCAGCTACAAAGTCGCATAGTCTCAGTACATCAGTGCAGTCGACTCAAATATCAGGTTTTCCCCAACCTACACATTCCTTTCAAACCTCCACACCTATTCAGCAGCAGCAGCAGCATCGCATTTCAAAAGAAGATATTAGCCAATCGGTGTTTGATACACCCTCGACAGTAGTGGGAATAGGGGGCTTCTAGTTGACCCCCCCACCACTTTTTTGATTGGTCAGCCAAGAATGACCTTGTTTCTGATTGGCTGCCCAAGTTCGCCCCCTATTCCGATTGGTTTCATAAACTCCGCCTCTTTTTGCTCCACCTCCTACCTCCTTCCTAACCACCACAGTAGTTGGAGGGGAGCTGGTAGCAGTTGGAGGGGAGCTGGTATTTTAAACGATCGAATCTGAGCGAACTTCAGTCATTCGTGCGCGATGTCAAATAGCGACCAACAACAACAACAACAGCAACTCATTGAACGTGTAGGCCAAGTAATAATTTCCTACCAAAATAACGGAAAAAATCTTACCGATTTTGAAGATCAAGACTTGGCCTTCTTTCCCATCAACTACTTGAAAACATTCGTCGATTCACTTAGTTTACAACAAATTTGGAACAGGTTGCCGGAAAATTATAGAAGTGACGAAGAATTGCAGCTAAATTTGCCGTGTTTTAAACACTATCCAATATATCAACACCACATAGACGGCCCACCATTATCAATAAAAAAGTGTTGTAAAATTAAAAAATAGTGTGAACAAGTGAATCGAGTTTCATGGGACAGTCTTCGAAATGGATCAGACACATGTATATTTAGATTCTGCTTGCGATGAAACGATCCAGTCAATGTACAAAGATGAAACAACTCATTTTAACTTGGCTGGAAGAGGAAAGTTTCACGCAAGACAGGATTCTCTGATCACTATTGATCGAAATAATTTCGAAGACGACGATGAAGATGAAGAAGATGATGGGATAGAGGATAATGGCGTTCCAAACGGGTGTGGAGAAGAGGGGCTCGTGAAAGTGGCAAAAATAAATGCAAGTGATACATTGACACCAAATTACCTTACGCGAGAAGTGTGCGTTTTTCAATCTTATGTCATAATTATTTCATCTTCTGGCGGTGCATATAATTTATGTTGTGAATGTTACTATATACATGCTCTAAATTGCCCAAATGGGAAAAATAATTTTGTTAATAGCCACTATAAACGATCCTTTATATGTTGCGAAAAAGATCTGCAATGCAACACGTGTGAAAACGATTTATTCATAACAACTCCTTCACAAGCATGTATAATATGTAACAAACCAGAACTAAAGAATATGCAAAACCATCTAATTGAAAAATCAAATTTTAAATAAATTTATTTCACTTGCACTTATTCATGCACTATGGCGTTTTTAATATTAAGTTTAAGTTTAAAATATTTTATAAGAATTTAGATTTTGTTCTGCTAAGTTAAATAAATATAAGAAACTATGTAAATAAATATAAGGGAATGGTGTAAATAAATATAAGGGAATGATGTGAATAAATAAGAATTTGTATTTATTCCCATTGAAAGAAATTATAATTTTGTTCTTTCAGTGTAGAATAATTCTTTTCAAATAATATGCACAACAACCCTACCGATAAATCAAATTTAAATAAATGAATTTGATACTCCACTTGAATTTATTCATGCACCCTAGTAGTTTTTGAATATTAAGTTTAAAATGTCAACTAATTTAAATAAGATTTCATATAAAATATAAGTTGTAAGATATAAGTTATAAGATATAAGTTATAAGATATATATTAAGTTTAAGTTAAATAAATATAAGGGTGCCATCTAAATAAATAGAAATTTGTTTATATTAAGATTCGAAGAACTAATGATTTTGTTCTTTCAGTGTAGAATAATTTTTTCTACATAATATGCACAATCAATCCTATCGATAAATTGAATTTTAAATAAATGAATTTGATACTGCACTTGAATTTATTCATTCACCCTAGTATTTTTTAATATTAAGTTTAAAATGTCAACTAAGACATTTAAATAAGATTTTATATATAAGATAAAGAACAATTAGGTTTAATTCCCTGACAACAGACTATGATTTATTCTTCCATGTTAAAAAAAAACCTAGTTTTCATTACTGTGCTTGTAAAAAAAATTATATTCATCCTATTCATAATAATTCTTTCAAGTTAAAGAAACTTGGTTATTAGGTGTGATTCTGTATAAGAAATAGAAAAAAATAAAATATTTTCTTCAACGACTTTGTTTTTTATTATTCCTATATCCAAAATACAAATATACATATATACATAAATACATATTTATAATTTATACCATTTTGGGTTGCCAATTGCTGCTGTCTGCCAGAGGTTGCTGCTGCATGCCAGAGGTTGCTGCTGCATGCCAGAGGTTGCTGCTGCATGCCAGAGGTTGCTGTTGTCTGCCATAGGTTGCTGCTTTGCCATCGGTTGTTGTTGTCTGCCAGAGGTTGCTGCTCTGCAAGAGGCCAATTTATAATTTATAATTTATTGGCCTCTTGCATTTTCGAGGGTAACTCTGCCTTCGCTGCTGCTGCTGTTGTTGTTGCTGTTGTTGTGGCTGCTCCTGATGCTGTTGATGTTGCTGTTGATGTTGCTGTTGCTGCTGTGGCCTCTTGCATTTTCGAGGGTAACTCTGCCTTCGCTGCTGCTGCTGTTGTTGTTGCTGTTGTTGTGGCTGCTCCTGATGCTGTTGATGTTGCTGTTGCTGCTGTGGCCTCTTGCACTTTCGAGGGTAACTCTGCCTTCGCTGCTGCTGTTGTTGCTGTGGTTGTGGCTGCTCCTGCTGCTGCTGCTGTTGTTGCTGCTGTTGTTGTGGCTGCTCCCGCTGCTGCTCCCGCTGCTGCTCCTGCTGCTGTTGTTGCTGCTGCTGCTCTGCCATAGGTTGTGGCCGATCTTCTTCCATAGGCTGTTGTTGCTCCATCATCAAAGGTTGAAGATCCATTGCTCGGTCTGGATCCCACTCAAAGGCGATAGGCTCGGGATCCAGGTCTGGCTCAAACATGTTGATAAATTCTTCATCTAAATAGTCAGCCTCTGATGGTGGCGGCCACATCACCGTGTTCTCGGAATTTGGACTCTGACGATCCATCAGATTAATCTGATTTTCCAAGAATCCCAGAAAGTCTTGTAGTGTTATAATTATGAACGTACTCATTTTGAGACTTTAAACTTAATGAATGCTAAGTCAAGACGCTGTAAATCCTTATATACAATACTGAAATACCACTTTTCCTACCTCCAGCGGCAAAACCAGTCCGAAGAATGAGAAGAAGAAGAAGGCAAAGATAGCGTGAACTCGAGAGAGGTCGTTCAACGGTCGTAAGTTGTTTTGTTCTTAAGAAAAAGACGAGTAAAGAGGAGAAGAAGAAAAAAAAAAAAGTTGTTTTTGGAATAATATAAAAAACGAAAAAAAAAAAAAAAACTGTTTTTTATATTATTCCAAAAAACAACTTTTTTTTTTTTCTTCTTCTCCTCTTTACTCGTCATTTTCTTAAGAACAAAACAACTTACGACCGTTGAACGACCTCTCTCGAGTTCACGGTCTCACGGTTCCCGTCGTACCATGCAGTGCCACGCCGTACCAGCCGGTACCAGGCTCTTGGCTGCTTTAAAAGGCGGCTGGGTACGAAGCGTCTCTTCAGTTTACATCTCGCTATTAGCGTACGCTTGTAAAATTATCGAATCTGTTGTGAATATATCTAGATAGTCCGATTTATTTCGAATTGTGTGACGTAGTGACATATTAATTTTTATTTGGTTTGTATTGTTGATTTCATATTTTTGATTTGATATTTTTGATTTAATATTTTTGATTTAATATTTTTGATTTAATATTTTTGACTTAATACTTTGGATTTTCATTCATTTTTACTTAATCTTCTAAAAGCCAATTTTTGATTTTTGTTGATTTTTCATTTTTGTGGATTTTTTTTGATTTTTTATTGATTTTTTGATTTTTTTATTGATTCATAATTTTTTTATTTTTTAATTTATAATTTAAAATGTCATTTTTAAATGTAAAAATTGAAAACATCGACTTAACAGCCTTCGATTTAAACGACGCTTGCCTTGTGCATGATTTGATTGATTGTTCATTTTGTGGGCTAAGCGACGAGGAGCTAGATATTAAATTTAGGGAAATTGATATTAATACATTTAACAATTCATCTGAATCTGGCGATTCTTCCGAAATTGGTGAAAGCGATATTTTGACACAGCTCTTAAAAGTTTTGGATGAATCTATTATCCCTGATATTCCTCAAGAACCTCTTGAAACAATTAATTTCGATGATTTAAATAATGATATATTAAGGAAAAATTTAATTAACAATTCTGAAATAAATGAGGGATATAATTTGGAACAACTTTTAGATATATTAGAAGGGGGTGAAATTTGTGAAAATAGCTCAGGGCAAAATTTAATTAAGGGTGATGTGGAATATCAGGAGACTTTTGAGAGCTGTGAGGAACAAAATAATAAGGGGGTTTTAAACAATAATAATAATGGGGTTGGTAACGAGGGAGCTTTAAATAATGATAAGAGGATTGGCATTGGGGGTTTTTCGAAAAATAATATGGAAGAGGTTTATCGCCCCCACTATTCGCCAATTTCAGATGCATCGTCAGATTCATCAGAGGATTCCAACGACAGCGTTGAGACTGTTATAAACGTCTCAGCCAAAGCTCAGCATAATTTTATTAAAGTGTTGGATCAAAATTTAATTGAAGGGTTGGATCAAAATTTTATTCAGGGGTTTGAACAACCATCCAAATTTGGCTATACCAGAAATTCAGTAAATTCGGTAGATGTTTTTGATTTGAGTTGTGGCGAAATTGTGGGGGACATTGAGGTATATACTTATACTGAAAATTTTGAAGATGAGCAGCCTCAATGTCCCTTAATTTCTTCCTGTAATCAAAATCAATTTTTGAAAAATCCTTCTGGCCTAAATTTAGAACAAAGTTCTGAAAATTTAATTGAAAAAAATTTACCCAAAAAACGTTCTTTATCAGAAACAAATGATTGTTCAGATTTAAAAAAGTCAAAATTGGACGGTGATATTTCTAGTTCCCAAACTTTAGGGGCACAAATTTCAAAAAATTCTTTACCAGTCGCTGTAACAACAGCTCCGAAAATCAATCCAACAAATAAAGTCGCTATTGGAGAAATAGATAAGTTTCTACATAAGAAAACTAAGCCGAGCTTAAATAGGAATGAAACAAGATGTGCCACATCTAGATTTAAGTCAATGGTTTATTCCTATTTAAACTTAGATAATATATGTAATAATTTATCTAATTCGACTTTAAAAGACGTTAAAAATTGTATTCAACGACAAGGCGATCTTCTTTTAAATTTGGGAAATATATTTTTTAAAAAAAATCCATGTTTTTCTTCAAATTAAAAAGTGAATCCAAAAGTTAATTCAAAAGTAAATCCAAAAGTTTTCTAAATTGCGCGAGCTGAAAAAATTGCTAATTATTCTATGTCATTGGGTCTTGATAGATCGAAATTGTATTTATTTAAAAGCGACACGGCCCTAACCGATTCCATTTTAAAATGACTCTCCTTTGCACACACTGCTTAAGAGAATTTAAAAGAAAATCACATATTGTACGCCACCTTCGAGAAAATGTTGTTAATAACGAAAACACCTTTAACTTGGAAGATTATATAATTAATCGTAAGTATTTTTTTATAACATATTTAGCTATAATTTTCCTTTTAATTTTTTTTTTATTATTAATAAAGGTTTACAGAGGAATTAAAAAATAATAATTGTTTCAGTTGATGAACTACTTTCAAGACCTCCAATGCGATTTTGCCAAGATTGTGAAGTAAATGTCAAATCTAATTCCTGGAGCACACACTTGAGGACAAATATTCATAAAAACAGGAGCTGCATAAAATATGGAAATGGAATTGACATTATCAGGAGTGCATTTAAATGTCGAATAGCTTCCTACAGAATATATTCGCAGAATTATCACATCGACATCAAAAAGTTTCAGCAAGATGTTGGTAATAAAGTGCAAACATTAATACGCCAGCGTCAACAGGAATTTACATGTGCTAAAGTAAATTTGGAATTATTTGGAATATATTATTCTCCAACTTTAACCTCTACTTCAATTAAGTCATTTAATACACCGTTCTTCATTGTAACCCATACAACTGATCTACAACAGCTTTACGATGATTTATTCAAGATTATTGAAACCAAAGCAGATGAATTGCCGGAAAGAGACTCAGGTAATTATTATTTAATCTCAAGAGCTAAGTTTTCTTAATCTCAAGAGCTAAGTTTTCTTAATATCACTTGTACATCTCTAACAAATATTATTCAGAACTAATTTTTTAATTCCTATTACAGGGTGGGCTCTACAAAGAATTCTGCATTTGGAAGTCAACATCAATAAGTACAACCCATTGAATGCCTCCTCCTACATTAAGATGCATCACTTTTCTAAATCAATAGTGAATGTGATGAATGAGGACAATTGCTGTTTCGCCTGGGCAGTGGTTTCAGCAGCATACCAGCCAACCGGTAATTCTCGAAAGACCTCATCATATCCAGACTTCAGAGACGCTTTCGATTTTACAGGTATTGAATTTCCAGTAAAATTATTAGATATAAAAAAGTTTGAGGAAAAAAATAATTTGTCCATAAATGTATATGGAGTTGAAAAATTTTTAAGGGATAATAAAAAGGTATATGAGATTGTCGGTCCTTTACATTATAATAATGAAAAGAAAAAATTACATATTAATTTGCTTTTAATAAGTTCTGATGATGGAAATAACCACTACTGTTGGATAAAGGATTTAGGTTGCTTGGTATTCAAACAATTATCAAAAAAGAAAATAAAAAAATACTTATGTGATGGATGCCTTCAATATTTTGGAACATATGAAAAACTTAACACACATTTAGAACGTGATTGTAGTTTTGTTCGAATTGAGCTTCCTTCAGATAATTTGATTTTGGATAAATTTGGCAATTATATTCCTGCAAATATATTAAAGTTTCAAAATATTCAGAAACAGTATAAAGCTCCTTTTGTTATTTATGCCGATTTTGAATGTTATTTGAAAAACATTGAGTGCCAACAATCTACACCTGATTCGACAACCTCATATACTATTAAAACTGCTGAACATATACCCTATTCATTTGCTTATTATATTAAATCATCATTTGATGAGAATGTTGTGTGTCTTAAACTTTATAGAGGTACAGATTGTGCTATAAAATTTATTGAATACATTGAAAATGATGTAAAAGAAATTTATAAAAAATATTTAAAATATCAAGTACCATTGAAAGATTTATCATCTGTGGAACAGATTGAATATGAAAATTCTAGCATTTGTTATGTATGTGAAAAAACTTTTTCAAAAGGAAATTTCATAAAGTGTAGGGATCATTGTCATATTACAGGTAAATATCGAGGAGCCGCCCACTCAATATGTAATTTGCATTTTAAACCTCCAAAATATATACCAATAGTATTGCATAATTTAAAAAACTATGATTCTCACCTATTTATTAAATCGCTTTGCTATAATAAAGAAAATATTAGTGTTATAGCTCAAAATAAAGAAAAGTATATTTCTTTTAGTAAGGAAATTTTCGTTGATGTGTCAGAAAAGCGGAAACCAGTTGCTTTGCGACTACGCTTTATAGATTCTTTTCAATTTCTCCCAGAGTCTTTAGAGTCACTATCACAAACTCTACAAGATTCACAATGTTTTGAAATTAAAAAGTTTTTCTCAAATGCTGATGAATTTCGATACATTAGACAAAAAGGGGTATTTCCATACTCTTACATAGATTCCAACGAAAAATTAAATGAGAAATCTCTACCATTGATTGATAAATTTTATAATAACTTAACCGATGAAAATATCTCTCCTCAAGACTACAGTCGTGCTGTAGAAGTGTGGAATCTATTTAAGTGTTCTACAATAGG
Organism: Diaprepes abbreviatus; assembly: GCA_034092305.1. Classification (NCBI taxonomy): domain Eukaryota; kingdom Metazoa; phylum Arthropoda; class Insecta; order Coleoptera; family Curculionidae; genus Diaprepes; species Diaprepes abbreviatus. The sequence continues at coordinate 234,980 of JASJET010000250.1, forward strand.
GGCTTATTCCGATATTTACTTAAAATCAGATGTTTTACTTTTGGCTGATGTTTTTGAAAATTATAGATCCACATGTATTAAAACCTATAAGTTAGATCCTGTTAATTATGTCACTAGCCCTTCTATGTGCTGGAGTGCAATGATGAAATTAACTAATGTAGAATTAGAATTATTAACGGAACCAGATATGCTTCATTTTTTCAAAAAAGGTGTTCGTGGTGGGGTTAGCACTTGTTCCAAACGCAAATCTGAAGCAAATAATCCATTCTTAGAAAATTTTAATCCTGAAAGACCTACAACATATATCGCTTACTTAGACGCCACAAATTTGTATGGTTATGCTATGAAACAATATTTGCCTGAAAAAAATTTTGCTTGGGTACCTAAGCTCGAAATAGAAACTTTAAATATATTCGAACTTTCAGATACATCATCTATAGGATACATATTTGAAGTTGATTTAGAATATCCAAATTATTTACATGATAGTCATAATGATTTCCCATTTTGTCCTGAACAATATACACCACCAATTTCAAACCACTCAAAATTAATTCCAAACTTACATAATAAATATAACTATATCATTCACTACCGATATCTGAAACAATGTCTACAATTTGGACTCAAAATCATAAAAATACACAGAGCAGTTAAGTTTACACAATCACCATGGTTAGCGGAATATATAGATTTAAATACAAATTTACGAAATTTATCTAAAAATAAATTTGATAAAAATTGTTATAAATTGGCAAATAATTCAATTTTCGGTAAAACCATGGAAAATGTTGATAGGCGAGCAGATATTAAATTAGTATCTCAATGGGAAAGACAGGGTAATAAATTTAGTGCCGAAAAACTTATTTCTAAACCTCAATTAAAGGATTTTAAAATTTTCTCTGAAAATCTAGTTGCTCTTCAACTTCAACAGGTTTGCATTGAATACAATAAACCAATTTATGTTGGGATGAGTATTCTGGATATTGCAAAAACTGTAATGTATAATTTTTATTATGGGTATTTAAAAGTAAAATATGGTAATAATTTAAATTTATTATATACGGATACTGATTCCTTAATTCTTGAAGTTCAGACCCAAAACTTTTATAAAGATATGAAGCTAAATCTGGATAAATTTGATACTTCTAATTTTTCTGAACAAAATATTCATTGCATACCTATTACAACATCAGTTGTTGGTAAATTTAAAGATGAGTACAAAGGGATTCCCATTGAAAGTTTTTATGGAACTGGTGCTAAAGCATATTGTATAAAATCCAAAAATAGTGTAGATAAAAAAGCAAAAGGCGTTAGTAGATCATGGATAAAAAATCAATTAACATTATCAGATTATAAAGATGTTGTTGAGAAAGGTGACAAAATATTCTGCACCATGTATGTATTCAAGTCAGATATGCATAATATATACACTAATTTGTTAAATAAATTGGCATTAACAACTCATGATGATAAAAGATATTGTATACCAAATTCCACAAAAACTCTTGCATGGGGACATAAGGATATTTTGGAAACAGATTTTTTTGATAAAGATATGAAAATGATGTATGATACTCTAACTTTTTTAAGTTCTGGAAACGAAAATGGATCTAAAAATAAAAAACCGCGATTAGAATTAACTACTCCAAGTAATTTTTCATCTTTATAAAGACATCATTTTATATGATGATAAATTATGTAAGTCGTTTTTGAAGCTTTAAAAGTTGGAGGGGGAACTGAATCCAAAAACATATATATTGTATAGAAATACCATTATTTGTTAGTAATATTACAACAATGACTGCTGCATCTTTAATAGTTTTAGTTTCCCTTGTTGGAAATGTGATATATGTAAATTACATTCCTAATACAGTTAGGGCTGATATATGTATAAATGCCCTCAAAAATGAAACCGACTGCTACAAACAGATGAAAATGACATATCTTGTTGGAAATTCACACTTTTTTACCTATAATGTAACTGATTCTGCTTTGTGTGAAAATACATACATAAAAATTAAATATTCCATGACAAACAAACCATTACAATATTCAGATTGGATTCCTTTCAATAATAAAAAAGAAGAATCTTGTCATTGTGTCTGTTGTTATATATTTGTTATTATATTTACAGCAGCAAAATTTATTTGTACATGTTTAATTTTATTGTATTTCATGAAAAAATATCTATAAAAATATTTAATAAATGTTAAAAAAATAATATAAATTTTGTTTTTTATTGATTCTCGTTAGTATAAAGACATTTAAAGTTTATCCCCTCCTCTTAAATGGAGAGGGAAAATAAGTTTACCCCTCCACTTGAGAGGAGAGGGAAAATGTATAAAATTTAGGAGCAAACGGATTGATAGTTAGTTTTTTGAGAGCAAGCAGATAGCCAGTTAGTTTTTGAAATACATCATTTAAAATGTTCAGTAATCAGAGTAAAAATATATTTGAAAATTCACCATTAAAAAAGAAAATAAAAAAAACAATTATAAATTCTACAAAATATAATTTAAATAATTCTAACTCTAAATATGCTGTGATTGGTTTGTGGGTGGAAAGTGATTTTCTACCATGCATTGAACTTGGTGGTAAAAATGGTCAGTCTGTGATATTAAATGAAGATGATTGGAAGAACTTATTGCAATATCAAGGAGTTATAACAAATTATATGTTTTCACCAAATGTTTTCAATGAACCGATATATTTGCAAAATTTATCTATTCATTTTGAAAAGATTGGTGAATTACCAATAGTGAAGATTGTGAAAAGCTGTTATTTTATTTACTATGGAAATGAAACTGTGTGCAGACTATGGGAACAAATTCCACTTATAGAATATAGACTAAATGTTTTACAAAAACAAAACTTTCGACGTTATTTCAACGTTTTTAGAAATAACAATTTTTACGACGGAGATTCTTTTGACAAAATATATAATGTCCTTTCTCCAAAACAAAATTTAAATAGTGAAAATGTGTGTTCCATGCTGGAACTGCTGTTGAATCATCCCGAAGAACTAGAACAAAAATTAAAGTCTAAGCACTATTATGAAGAAGACAGTATCTATTGATGAATCAAGAAACCAAATTCATCTGATGGTTGCTTGGAACTTCGCCTACAGAAAAGCTCGTATGACTTCTGAAGAGTTTATAAATCAAAAACATTTTAGAAGAAGGATTAAATTGACTGAAGAAATTTTAAATCCCATATTAGACTCTGATTATAGGAATATTGTATTTAAAAAAATGTTTATGTAATAAGCTTATTTTTAAATAAAACAAATATATATAAAAAATCATTTTTTTTTTACTACAAACATCAATTATTATTACAGCATTAATTACTATTACATCACATCTCTCTTGAAGATCCAAGAGTTATAAGATTTATCTAATCCTAACCATTTTACAAATACTTTGTTTCCTTTCTTTCTTAACACTTTTTCCACCAGATATACATTTGGGTGTCTTACTTTTTGAAGTTCTTCTTCATAGAAACCTCCTTGAATATCTATCCCATTTCCATCTTGAATCAAATACGTTGTTGGATTAGTAAGCTGGATTTTTTTTATTTGAAAAATTTCGTTTGACCAGTTGGGCGTGTAACCTTTAGAAAATTGTTCGCGAATCTTGCTTATTCGTACTCTATCACTGACACGAAATTTTGGTGATCTGGGATCCACAGTTTTCCTATGAGTATAAGCTGATTTCAAGATTTCCATTTCATTCTTTTTGTTAACTTCGTTTGGTTTTTTTCCGATTGTTGAATGCTTAGTATTATTGTATTCTGTAATTATTTCTTTAAGAAAGCTGATCCATTTATAATTACCTAGTAAACTAAACTTTTTCCACATTTTGTTTTTTATCGTTCTATTTACTCTCTCTACAATACTAGCTTTCATATTAGAAAATGTGTTGTAATGATTAATTTTGAACTGCTCCATAAGTTTCTGAAAGTCTTGATTAAAGAATTCTTTACCCTGATCAGTATTCAGATTTGTTGGGGGAGTTTTTAAAGTTAATAGAATTTTTTTCATTGCAGCTGCTACATCTTTACCAGTTTTGGATTTTACAGGTTCTGCCCATACAAATTTAGAAAACACATTTATTACCATTAAAATATATCTTAAACCCCTATTAAATTTTGCATATGGCTGCATTTCTATCAGATCAGCTTGAAATAGATCATTAAGCCCTTTTACAATTGTTCGTCTCCTTCTATATCGCCTTCTCGCCGGTTTATGTAATTCATTTACAACGTCTTGCTTAATTTTACTCATTATTAATTTATACCTTACTCTCGAAAATAAATCCCACAAATAACTTTACCTCCTTCTAAACCGTTTATAAAAGCCCTTTATCACTGATGTTGTAAAATATAAAAAAAATCATCTCAGTTTTTTTTAGTAAGTTCTTTAATTTTATTTTCCATTGCTTCAAATGATTTTTTATTTTCATTTATAATTTCTTTTATTGACGAATTTATTTGGGTGATGTTGTTAGTAAGATCAGAAATTTTTACATTAAATTTATTTTCCATTGTTTCAAATGATTTGTTATTTTCATTTCTAATTTCTTTTATTGACGAATTTATTTGGGTGATGTTGTTATTAAGATCAGACATTTTTACATTAAATTTAGTTTCCAAAAGAACATTTGATAACGTATAATCTTTTTTGAAACCACCTAATGTTGAATTCATTTCTTCTCTTGCATAATTCATTGTATCATTAAATTCTTTTCTAGAAACTTCAGCAGCTCTTTGAACTAATTCGTTTAAAGATTTTATTTCTTTTGTTAATTTATCTTCTAGATTTTTTATATCTTTTCCTAATTGAAATTCTGCATTTGTAATATCTAATGTCATTTTCACAATTTTTTTTTCTATATTTTTTATGTCTGACGCTGTCTTTTCAGCTTTGTGTAGTATATCTGTATAAGATGTTTCAAGTTCTTTTATGAGTAAAGAAATCTCCTCGATTTTTGAACTATTATTTTTAATTTTAATTAATACATCCTTTTTAGAAACTTCTATTATAGCTTGCACTACTTCTAGTAAGGATTCTAATTCTTTTTGTAATTTCTCATCGATTGCCTTTGTAAAATTTCCCTCGTCAAAAGACGTTTCAGATTTGGTTTTCAGATTGTTTAATTGCTTTAGTATATCCTCGATTTTTTCATTATCTTTTGTAATTTGATCTTTGAATTTTGTTTCAATTTTTTCATTTTCGTTTTGAAAATCCTCCTTCAATTTGTCTTCTAAATATTGTAAATTTGATTTATATGCATTGATTTTAATTTCAAATTCTTTAATTTGTTCTTTAAATTCATTAACTTTGTCGGTATCTTTTTTGTGAATTAGGAAATGAGTGTTCATTGATTTTTCAAGATTTTGTGTATTTTTATCCATAACGTCATGTATTTTCTTAAAATTCCTTACTTCTTCTGCTACTCTATCATTAAGCAAATTAGTAAAATTTTGAAACTTTGATGTAATTTCCTTGGAAATACTGTTCTTGACATTGTCAATTGCTGAAGTATCCTTAATTATTGATTTAATTGATGTAATTTCATTTTTTATTTCATTTTCAAAATCATCAACTTTATCATATTTTAACTTCACTACGTCAAAGTCATTTGCATATTTAGAAACTTTCTGAGAAAATTTTTCTACTACATCATCATTTCCATCAACAGTATTTTTCAAATTAATTATCTTGTCATTATATTCAGGAATAATTTTATCCTCAAATAACTTAATCTTTTTTGCAATATTTTGTATATTGTTATCATATTCATTTATTCTCTTATTTAAATTATTAACATCGCTTTTCAACCCGGGATCTAAATTTTGAATTAATTTGTTTTCAATATATTTGACATCGCTTTCAAAATTTTTATTATTTTCTCTTCAACATTTGATAATATTTTATTTTCTAGTGATAATAATGTGTTTAGAGCAGATTTTTTTGAAATATGACGACCAAATTTATCGATGGTCATTTTAGAAATGTTTAAAAGTATCTATTATGTCCTTTTATATAATAATATTCGCTTCTCTTAGTTCTTCAATAATAGAAATAATTTCATTGTTATGACCAGTGTGTCCCGCAAGCATGGATGCTACCAATAGTCGAAGTCTCTCAACAAGTTCGTTTACATTATCCCAATATATGTAATCTGTATTAGGTTTATTAACTTTTAAAGTTATACCAAATCCGGTTTTTTTTGAAGACACTCGACTTTCTCTATATGGAGCTTTGCGTCTTTCAAAAAATCCCTGGACTGCTTGTTGAGATTCGGGATTTAGAGTTTTAGTTTTTGTAATTCCTTTGCTTTGCAAATAAGGTCCTATTATAGAAATATATTTATGTGATCCATTCCCCTGCACCTGCTCATTTGGATCATTATTTCTACGGTATGCATTGGTTCTTTTTAAAATATCCATATAATTTTCCAAATCTTGTTTTTTATACCCTATTGGTTCTTTTTTAAATAATAACTCATATAAACCTGGTGTACCTGTATAGGTTATTCCTTCAATTTTGATGTTTTTACCAATAATTTCGACAGGTTTTTGAGTTAAACCCAAAAAGAATTTCTCGGTTTCCAAATCATGAACTATTCCATATTGGTGATCAAACTCATGTTCAACATCTTTTACACCGCTATCAATATATTGGCGAGGTAATTCATCAAATCCTAATAAATATTCTTTATATAAATCTGTATCAACAAATGTTCTAACTGTTTGCCGTGTTTGTTCCAGTATATCTGAAAGATTTCCTATTGTGGAGTGTGAACCTGAAGAAGGGTTTGTTTCTGCAATAATACTTGTTTGTTGTATAGATGGCATTTGACTTGCTGAAGCTAAACTCGCGTCCCAGTCAATAATCGATGGTATTTCTGTAGGAAGGAGTGGAGTTTTTCCCGTCTTTCTTTTTTCTGGTGTTGATGTTCCATATTGTAATTTTCTCTTTGGTGTTAGTGTTTGAATTGATCTTTTCTGTGGTGTTTCATAAATTTTTTTAATTGGTGTGTGTAGCTCTTCCTTTATTTCAACAGGTTCAATTTTACCAATCGTTGAAATTAATTCTTGTAAGGGTTGAGTTATCGGTTTATATGTTTCCTCCAATTTAGTTTGCGCCTCAAATTCCGCATTTTTTAAACTCTGATATTTTTGTTTAACAGCTTTTCTTGATTTAACTAGCTCTCTTGCTAAACGTTCATCCATGATTGGTATAATTTACCATCAAACGTTTATTTTTATAAGTAAATATATGAATCAAATCCTTTTCGATATCGGCCAGATTTCACATTAGAGTCTTTGTCTATTACTAAAAATCCAAATTTATCTTTCCAACATATTAAGCACAACTCATTAAATTGGTTTAATGACATATCAACATTAACATGATCATCATAAATATGTTTTAAGTTTGTTCGATCTTGTTGAAATATAACAATTAAATTTGCATTGTCACGAATTAATTGTTTCGGAATAGAAGAATATGTTTGACATAAATAAAAACAATCAGTATTTTTGTGTCTTCCGAAACAAAAATAGTCCTTTACAACATTCTGATTACTACACACTATATCATCAAATATTATTATAGAGTTTGGTTTAACTTGTTTTGGTGAAACAATTGTTTCTTCATTTTCAGATTCATAGTATCCAATTTTTTTCAAAGGTTTAAAAAGTGTTCTCAAATATTTATACTTTGGTTGATATAAGGATTTTGAATAAACATACAGATTTTCAAATCGCAAACCATTCGGATCTTCAATCAAACTAATAATAACATTGGTTTTGCCACAGCCTGACGGGCCAATAATTAACCCTCTTTTACTATTTCCCTCAAACAGTTTTCCATGTTTTCTAAAACCATTCACTGAACTTTCATGATCCTTAATTGTTATAGAGTATGGTTGTTTCTCAACTCTCATTTTATATATAAAACAAACTATTAATATTCAGTATTGTGATGTAACTGGTTAGTTATCACTAGGATTGCAACTATATATAATGTTTCCATCACATAATAAACGAATCATTTACAAGACAAACAGCAAAAGGAAAGGAAGTGGTTTAGTAAACTCATTAATAAATAAATTACCCTTTGAATTGCATATTCCTGGTTATAATTTTTGTGGACCTGGAACAAAATTGGAAAAACGATTGTCAAGAGGTGATAAAGGTATAAATTTATTGGATGAGGCTTGTAAAGAACACGATATTGCTTACTCACAATCAAATGATATAAAAAGAAGGCATTTAGCTGATAAAGTATTAGCTGACAAAGCTTTATCAAGGTTCAAAGCTAAAGATTCTAGTTTTGGGGAAAAAACTGCTGCACTAGGAATTACTGGTGCTATGAAAATTAAAAGAAAATTAGGTATGGGACTTCGAACGAGAAGAAAGTTCAAGCGAAAAACTCGAAAAGGACGAGGACTATCATTATCTCAGGTAATTTCAAAAGCTAGAAAAGGAATTAAGGGGAAACGTTTTAAAGACCTAAATGAAAGTATTCAAACTGCTTTAAAAGTTATTAAAAAAACTGGTAAAGTGTTACCTCCAAAGAAAAGGGTAATTCCAATCCCAAAGACTGGCGGATTTCTTCCACTTATACCTTTATTTGCTGGTTTGTCTGCTCTTGGTGCTCTTGGAGGAGGGGCTGCAGGTATTGCTAAAGCAGTAAATGATGCAAAAGCAGCCAAAGCGAAATTAGAAGAATCTAAACGACACAATCAAATGATGGAGTCCATTGCGGTAGGAAAAAAAGGAAGTGGACTTTATTTAAAACCCTATAAAACAGGATGTGGATTATACTTGAAACCTTATTCAAAAAACTGCTAAAACATATACCTCGAAAAGCACTTACAAATTACGATTTACTTAAATACGCTAAATATTTACAAATTCCCAACTTTCGTGGTATTTTTATGAGGGATAAATTACCAAAAAAGATAAAGTTAATTGAAAGTGCAATTGTCAATCTAGATAATCACAGTGGTGTTGGTACTCACTGGATAGCATATACAAAAAAAGGAAAAAACATAATATATTTTGATAGTTATGGTAATTTGCGACCCCCTTCTGAATTAATTAAATATTTTTATAGCGACCAAAATAATAATATTGTTAATTATAATTATAACAGTTATCAAAACTTTAACAAAACAAATTGTGGTCAATTGTGTCTAAAATTTCTTTATAACCATATGTAACACCTAATTTTAGTTTATTATTAAACATATTTTTAAAGTAAAATGTCATATAGTTTTGTTCTTAGCGGCAATTCCGCTATTTTAACATCAGAGTTACATCCTCCAATATATTTAGATGAAGATGTTGAATATGTTATCGGTCTTGTAAATTTCGAAACATTTAATGCAATTCCCAATATTGATGTTGGGAATAATGTATTAATTCATGATGAAAATTTAGAAATAGCCATACCCCCAGGTAGCTACGAATTAGAAGACATAACAGATTTTTTAAAAAAACACTTGGATGAGGATAAAATTAGTTTTAGTCTTTATGCAAATAATAATACTTTACGTACACATCTTAAATGTTCAGCCCCCATAACTTTTCGTGAAGGAACTATTGGTAAATTATTAGGGTTTAAAAATGGGCGATTGGAAGCCAACATTGAACATATATCAGATTTTCCCGCGGAAATATTTAAAGTAAATTCAATAAATATAGACTGCAGTATTGCAGAGGGATCATATTTAAACGGGAAACCTGTTCATATAATACACCAATTTTTCCCGAGCGTTGCTCCAGGGTTCAAAATAATTGAGTCACCTCAAAACGTCATATATTTCCCAGTCACCGTTAAAGTAATTGATAAAATAGCCATTAAAATAATAGATCAGGAAGGTGATTTGGTTAATTTTAGAGAAGAAACCATAACCATCAGACTACATCTTAAAAAAGTAGATTAAAGATGGTAATATTATATAACAATAAATCTGCAAACTTTACTAGAAAATTTAATAATAAAAACATTAATAAGACAAGAAAGAAACCAACTTCCTTTAGTAGGAAATCAAACTTCCAAAGGTTAACACCTTCTAATAGAAAATTTCTTCAAAGTTTGGGTTTTAAACTTAAATAAAAATGGATTATTTAAATGTAAGAGAAAATGTATTGGTTGATGAATCAATATTAAGCTGGGAAATTCTTTCTTTCGATCCTTTTAATCCTACAAAACTCGGACCAAATGATGAAATCAGAATTGCTTTGCAACAAACAGGAAAATATCCTTTACCTTGCAAAAGTGAAATTTATGTGGAATTGCAAGTAACTAAAGAAGATGATTCCCCTTTAGCTAATACTGTTTTAATTAATAATGCTCCGGCATTTTTATTTAAAGAATTACGCTATATTTTAAATGGTGTTACTATTGACTCCGTTCGGGATATTGGTATAACTTCAACTCTTAAGGGATATATTTCATTTAATCAAAATGAAAGTGCTAAATTGGAAAATGCCGGTTGGTATCCGAAAACAAAATCTAAAGAAAAAATTATGACTGATGACAAAGGTAATGTTTCATTATGTATACCATTAAAGATGTATTCAGGATTTTTTGAAGATTATAATAAGATTATTCTTAATTCACAACAAGAACTTATTCTAATAAGAAGTAATGATGATACAAATGCATTATTATCCAGTAATGAAGATGAAAAACCCAAAGTTAAAATTACCAAGTTGTGTTGGAGAGTTCCTCATCTTACTGTAGCGATTCCGCAAGAATTAGCACTTACCAAAATTATTGACAAAAATAGTGATATACTAATAACCTTCCGAAGCTGGGAATTAGTTGAATATCCAGAGTTATTGGAAACTACGAGGCACAACTGGCCCGTAAAAACATCTACAAAAGTCGAAACGCCACGTCATGTTCTAATTGCTTTTCAGAAAAATAGACGTGGTAATCTAAAAATGGATATGAGTAAATTTGATCATTGTAATTTAAGAAATATGAATGTCTTTTTAAATTCAGAAAGATATCCTTACAATGATCTTCAACTTGACTTTGAAAATAATAAATTTGCTACTCTGTATGAAATGTTTACAGACTTTCGTCAAGGGTATTATAACTCTCCAGTGGAACCAATTTTTAATCCGAAAGAATTTAAAGAAAATGCTCCTATAGTTTACATTAATTGTTCACATCAAAGAGATTTACTACAAACAGGTCCAGTAACCATGAGAATTGAATTTGAAACCAAGGAAAAAATTCCCCCTAAAACAGCGGCATATTGTGTTATAATTCATGATAAAGTTTTCAGTTACAATCCATTAACAAAAATTGTGAAACAGTTGTAATACAATTTCCTTAAGATAAAATACTCTTTTTAAACAAACCGCTACTTACGCTTAAGAGCGCACGCGTCAATTTTGATATTTATTAACGTAGCCAAACCAGAATTCTTCATTTATATAATGTCTTACGAGATTTCAGTTCGAGTATTAGATTTTCAACTTCAGTTGCAGAAATTAAAAAAACAAATAAGTGAATATCAATTAAAAGTAGAAATGATCAAGAAATTCAAATATTTGAAAATATGAAACTTATTCTAGATCTTCAAGGATTCAAAATTGAAAATAATAAATTTATTGTAAAGGAATTAGCAGCGTACGATGGGCAAAAGACAAGTCATTTTATTTTCAAAGCTCCATTTCCGATGGGTCATTTACCATCCTATTTACACAAACAAGCTCTGTGGTTAATAAAAAATTACCATTGCATTGAATGGTGTGAAGGATTTACACCATTACACAAATGTGGAGATATCATAAGAGATTTAAGCGCTAAGGTGGACTATGTTTATGTAAAAGGGGAAGAAAAGGCAGATTTCGTAAAGAAGTATTCCATGAAACCAGTTATCGAGATTGGTGAACAACCCACCCTAAAGAAAATGGATCCTTGCTGCTTTTATCATCAAAAAATACCATGTGTATGTGCATTATCAAATGTTTATTACCTTTACAACAATTTTTTTATGTAATAAGAGACTTGATTACAAATTATGTGTTTTATTTTCTAACATTGTTTTAATACATGAAATATTATTATTTAATCCTAGTTCTTGAAGTTTACATATTAAAATATCTATATTTTTATTTTTTAAATATTCGCTACAACATTTAGCTGCTAGTAAACATAATTCCGCATGTTCCATATAATTTAAAAACAATATAATATTCTGCGCTTCACTTTCTTGACCTTCATATGCATAAAACTCGGAACAGGCTGCGGACATCAAAAACTCTTCATACATTTCTCTTATTAATAATTCCATAATAAATCCTACACTAAAACCTCCCTGTTTCTCAATATCTCTTTATCTCTCTCTTCCTCTTCCACGATTTCTTTTAATATATCAGGATCTTTTATATAATCCTTCAATATCCTTAAAAAGTAACTGAATCCTATTTTCTTTATTTCATGAAAGAACTTCGGCAAATTTTGGGTTTTTCTATAATTTAAACAGGCTTCTGCAGCTAATTGGTATTGGAAGGCAGTCTCATAATATACCTGTGCCCACTCGGGGTGTGTTTTCCTTAGCATTGCATTCTTTAATTCGGAATTTTGAAGTTTAGTAAACTGTTTACCTAATTTGATTATTTCATTTTGCAAATCACTGTTCATAACTACCACTTATTTTTAATTTAACACTGTTCTTTATTAGTGGTGAATCTTCTATATAAGCTTAAGACTAGTTGTAAATGAATGTAGCTCGCTCAGATTCAGTCCTTAAAAATACCAGCTCCCCTCCAACTGCTACCAGCTCCCCTCCAACTACTGTGGTGGTTAGGAAGGAGGTAGGAGGTGGAGCAAAAAGAGGCGGAGTTTATGAAACCAATCGGAATAGGGGGCGAACTTGGGCAGCCAATCAGAAACAAGGTCATTCTTGGCTGACCAATCAAAAAAGTGGTGGGGGGGTCAACTAGAAGCCCCCTATTCCCACTACTCTCGACATCAACTAATACATCTCTCGCCTCCGCTGACACCACAACTTCTGATACTTTAAACGCACACCTGAAAGGATTACGTTCGAAACCATCTCTATACGATACTGTATATGGTGTACGTTTTGGTTCAAAAACAGATTATAACAAAAATTTTATTGGTAATTTAGAGGTGCGTTTTCGAAATGGAAATATTGTCTTATACAAAAAAGGGAAAAATATTGCAGAATATGGTGGATCACCGGCACTTTATGATTTGTTATTTCTTAAAACACCCCCTAGTGTAGGCAAGGAACAACAATTAAGTGATAATGTACTTTCAACGTACAAGGAAATTTTGGAATCAACGAGTGCTGTCTACAACAATTTTAAAAAAAGTGATGGTTTACGGGAGACCAGATGGAACAAATATTTACGAATTATTAAACCTCTGATAATGGGCACAAAATTAGGTGGTACTATAACAAGAAAAAATCTCTCGGAAAAACTACAGTTACCCACAAAAAAGAAATTATCTTCGAAAAAATTTCAATATGTCTACTGGAACAAAGCTAAAGAGTTGGTGGATCGTTTACGTTTGTTGTGGAGTTCCAAAATGGCCGGTCACACTGGACACGAAAATGAAATTATGTCAATCATAGAGGAATTACGAGAAGAAGATATAATATATTAAGCTCAATATTTAATGATATTATTCAGTTCTTCCTTCGATCTGAAACCTTTAGTATTACTAATAATATGGAGCCCAGTCTAGAAAAAATCAAGATTGTTAATGAACTACATAGAACGGCTAGAAAAAATTTTGTAAGACGGCGCACGATAATAAAAGGATACAGAGATTTGTGGCAAATTGATTTGGCTGAAATGCAACAGTATGCTGATGAAAACGATGGTTATCGTTATATTTTGGTCTGTATAAATTGTTACTCGAAATTTGTCTATACCAAAGCCATAAAAAACAAGACTGGTATAGAAGTTACTAATGCGATGAAAAGCATCATTGAAGAGGCATCATATACACCAACAAATCTGCAAAGTGATCAAGGAAAGGAGTTCTATAATACAAACTTTCAAGCCCTGATGAAAAAATATAATATAAATCATTATTCCACTTACAGCACAAAGAAAGCTGCAATTGTTGAGCGAGTCATAAGGACTTTAAAAAATAATTTATATAAACAATTCTCGACAAGAGGATCTTACAAATGGATGCATATATTATCGGCAGTAACAAAAACCTATAACCATTCGAAACATCGCACCATTGGAATGAAGCCTGCAGACGTGCAAGAAAAAACACATATTAAAGCATATGATTATTTAAAAATTGTACCTAAAAAATTTAAGTTTTCCATGGGTGACATTGTGCGTATTAGCAAGTACAAAAGCTTATTCGAGAAAGGATATACGCCCTCTTGGTCAACCGAATTGTTTAAAGTTGTAAAAGTTAACGTTACAAATCCACCTACTTACTTGTTGGAATCGTTAGAAGGTCAGCCTATAAGAGGGTGTTTTTATGAATCAGAACTACAAAAAACAAGCAGTCCTGACGTTTATCTAGTAGAAAAGGTCCTTAGACAATGCAAGAAAAATCACGTCGATCAATTATTTGTCAAATGGCTAGGATTTCCCAACCACTTCAACTCTTGGATAGATAAAGCTAATATTGTTTAAATAACATATTGTATGACTATATTTTTTATTTAAAATGTAAAATAAATAAACAATATATTGTAAAATAAAGTTTTTTATTTCAATCTTCATCATTAAAAACAATGACAATAAAACATCATACACATAAATAACATTTCAATATTCTTGGAGGGAAGGTCCAATTCACCGACGACTACGACGTTATCTTCAAGGCTATGCCACTCGGAGTGCGTTCTCCTATTCTTTAACCTGCTTTCCCTTTTTTTAGATTTTTTTTGAAGTCGAGCCGTACGACAGTGCGCTTAATGAGTCATTTAAAGGCTGATGATAGAGTATTTTCTGCATAACTTCATTTTTTGTTTTAAGCTCACTATTATTTTTGTATATCATGAGGAGGACATCCTTGTTAAATATGTCACATATTACAACTGCAAAATTGTAAAACTTTCTATTAACAAAGTGTTTTGTCACAGCATCATCATCATCTTTAGGTTCGCCTAAGTTGGTTATGATTTTTCCACCCATATCATACTGCCCATCCGGTGTAAGTTTAAAACCAATCCCTTGTGGCCCAGATAATATATGATATTTTTCATTATATTTCTGACGACCAAATTTATCAATTGTGTTGTTTCCTCGACTCATTTTCAATCTTTACTAAACTATTTTATTTTTATTTGCCCTACTTATATTAAATATTTCAGCTGAGAAAAAGAAACACTGACCATGATCTACTGGGTTGGTATGTTTATAAAAGAAATAAAATAAAACTGTGATTGTAACAGATATTTATTTACAGTTATTTAATTGCACAAATACAAAAATTATAAAAAATTAATTTTCCATGTCTTCGTTTTCGTTGCTCAAAATTCTATCCCATCCGACACTATTTCGATCGTCAACGTCTTGGGCTGTTGCTGTTGCAGAAACCAATTCATATTTTGCAGCAAGCTCACCTGGTAAATGTGGAATATTGACGAGGTATTCTTTTAATTCTTCTTCAACCATTTCAGCACAAAATGTATCCATGTCTATGGAACCATATAAAAATTTGTCGCACAAGTGTGCCCCAGCCATAAAATTGATTGTATCCCTGATCTCGTTCTTATATTGATCTTTGGTTACATCAATATGCGACCAATCATTTACGCTATCTAACATATCGTGAGCCCTATTTCTTAATTCTCTCCCCAACCAAAATATGTATCTATCTACACATTCGTTGGCGGTCGTCGTCGTCGTCGCATCAGCAGACATCTTTAACAGAAATAATGAACACGCGTAAGTATTCTGATATGTGCAACTATATTTTAAATTTAATTACATCCTTTTTTTCAAACAATTTACATACAATTTACTCCAATGAGCCAAAACGTAATAATGTTCGAGTATTGTTTCCAAAAACTCTAGTGCCCTGCCCCAAATAAGTTAGAGTGTATTTACCTTTAGTTTTACTCATAATATCTACAATAACATCAGATAGTGTTTCGGCCACACGTTTTGGCAAAAAAGTCTCAAATGTGCTATTATCACCGTCATCGTGTAAAGCCACTAAAAGAGTTTTACCAAATCGTGTAGTCATTGAAACCATCTTTACAATTTTATACACTTTGCCTACAATCATTTCGGTAACCTTTTTTCTCTCTAAAACCTCGAAATCTTTGCTAAACATTTTATTAATTTCATCTAGAGTTTCTTTTGCAATACTCATTATTGAAAAAATGGTATGTAAATCCAAAAATTACCGTGAATATAAAAGCACTTTCAGAACACTACACGAACACAATATTTGATGTTTATGCCACTGATATCTGCGACTGTTTGAAGTCACTTCTTTTCCCACGAACCTTTATAGCGAGGTTTCAAGGTCGAATTGTAACAATGGTGGGGGTAGCTTAACGATAGAAATAGTGGGAGGAGTATTCAAGGTCAAATGACGTCACACATTTAAATTGGTATAAGGATAACTTCAAGGACAAAATATAATGAAACAAATAACTACATTTTATGTACTTTATTGATTGATTTTTTTCTGCCATTCTTCTATACGTGTAACATTATCACCTAAACCTAATTTCCTTAATTTGTTCAATAATAATTGTTTGTTTTTATTTCTTAGAAAATTCTTACAAACTATACTAGCTAAAAGACACACTTCGGCATGGTCCATATACTTAAAAAATACACTAAAGTCCTGAGCCTCCGAATCTTGCATTTCATATGCGTAAAATTCCGAACAGGCTGCAGAAATTAGAAATTCTTCGTACATTTCTCGCACTAAACTTTCCATATTAACTACTACTACGTTAAACTTAAGTCCTACACTCTAATTTCATCTAACACAACCGGATCTGCAATGAACCTAATCAGTTTTTCCAAACAGTCACTAAACCCCAACTTTTTTATTTCACGAACAAAGTCTTGTAAATTTATTGTTTTGCTGCAATATTTACGACATGCATTCGCAGCCTTTTCATATTCATAAGCCAAATCACAATAGCGCGACGCCCATTCTGCTCGACTTTTCATTGCATCATTGAAATAATTACTAGCCGTTTCAGTGAACTCATCGCCCAATTTTTTTACTGTCTCTTGCAAAGCACTATTCATATTATTCACTCATTTTTACATTCACGACACTTTTTTATTGCTGGTGGTGGCCCATCTATATAATGACGATATATTTGTTCATAGTGAATGTAACAGGGTAAGCTTAACTGTAGTTCCTTGTCACACCGATATGGCGCTGGCAGCTTATCCCAAATTTGCCGTAAACTCAGCGTATCAACGCAAGTTTTTAAATATTCGAGAGGAAAAAATGCTAGATCCTTCTCTTCAAAATCACACAAACTTTTTAAATTACTCTGATATAAACAAATTACTCTGCCGACTTGCTCTATAATTTTTTCTTTAGATAGTTCCGTATCTGACATTTCACACTGAATGAATGCAAATAGACTCACACAATTTATAGAACAATTTGCAAGGTCAAAATCATTTCAAGGTCACCCCCAACCACGTAACATATCTTCAAGGTCACACACCCAAGATGGCCTTCAACAAAGCCAAGGTCGTCTCGACCAAGGTCAAGGTCAAGGCCACACACACAACCTTGAACACAAGGCCAAGGCCAAAGCACACGTGCACTTTCAAGGTCAATGACAAGGACATGTGGGCGAAGCCAAATAGGGGCGAGGCAAGGTCAAGGTCGAGGAGTGGGGGGATAGAGAGGATCGGGTTATGTTCACTACTAGTGTAGTTTGTTTTTTTTTGCATTCATCTTATATTGTAAAATGAATTTTCCAAAGAATGAGTTAATAGATATGATTTATACAATAGGAGAGGCTCAAAAAAATTGCTTTCTTGCTCAAAGAATTTACAAAATGAAGTATCCTGATCGACGCCAGCCTAATACCCATACTTTTCAAAACTTAATGCAAAGATTTGATTCTTCTGGTACTGTTGATTATCCAAAACATAAAGTGGTCAACAAACCAGTAACTAATGAAGAAAAATAACTACAAGTATTGTTAAATGTTCAGGAAAATCCTTATATTGGTAGCCGTCAGTTAGCAGCATTATGTGAAACATCACAATCCACCGCTAATCGTACTACCAAGAAATATAGGTATCATCCATATCACATGGAATTACACCAAGAATTGCATGGACAGGATTTTGAAAGTCGTGTAAACTTTTGTCGTACAATAAATGCGGAGATTCAATTAAATCCAAATTTATTATGCAAGGTAATGTTTAGTGATGAAGCTACTTTTAGAAGTAACGGTGCCGTAAATGCAATTTTGCCTAGTGGTTGTGGATGTAAACCAATATTATCTACTGTCTAAGTTAGAAAATGATCAACATTGTTATTCACTCACAAGAAAGAAACTACAAATATTCGTCATTTGAGTTCGTGGACTGAAAAAAATCTGAATTTATTAAGAATAATTGGTAGTGAAAATTAAATAATTGGCATTGTTGTTCTTCCAAATAATCGGGATCTCGTCGTTTTCTTGAAACAATAATTTAAAGGGCTGTTTACTGTATTAATGGGGAAATAGAATGTGTTCTTCCATAGAGTTGTATAGATTTTCGCTACCAGTTAAATATATGTTAACATATTTTGAGCGCGGATATTACTCCATTTTTATATGTTGTTGTATTCAGTTGAATGCAGTTGTGAAAAGTTTTGATAATAATTATTTATTTAGCAGGAGAAAATACACCGACTGTCTTCTTATTGTAGCATTATATTTTAAACCGATTAAACAAAAATTAATCTTTTTTGAAGAAAATACTCGGGTGATCCACTAATAATATTTTAAATAAGGTAGCATCAGCTGTCAAAGTTTTAAACAAATTTTGTGTTTTAGCTAGTTATTTTCCAATATATTTGTAAGAGTAAAGGACCAATATGAGCATTAAATGATGGAGCCTCATCTTCATCTGTCTACCCTACTTTAAAATTTTATTAGACCATATAACGCAGTTTTAAAGTTATATTCTAAAACCTAAATTTTTGGGTAAGTATTTGGCGCCCGACCTATTCTTTAGGAGGAATTTTAAGAAAACATTTTACAGAAATATTTAGTATTTTGACCTCTCTTACCTGCTTCCGGAAAATTAATTGATTCTTACCGAACATTCTGTTAGAATAAAATAGCATTTGTCTTCTAAACGAAGCTGAAATCGAAATAATATCGAGAAGACGCTTTTATCAAAATACTCTTATTTAATGTTAAAAAAAATTTAGATTTAAAAAAATACATTAGTACCCTTATCTCAGAAATGAAATGAAAACAGACAATTGATAAGAATTATTCGTCTATATGAAGAATCACATTTTGGGTATACTTGTAAAACAAATTCTTAAATTGTTACGTCAATACCACAGTTCTTATTGTTAAGATATTTTTTTACCTTTTTAAGGAATATCTAAAAATCTATTGAATTAAAAGACTGTAAATTACTTGTTCTCACCAGTAGAAAAAATTTTGCAGCTCTGTGAAAGACCAGAATGTAATTTAATTCGAATAGTCTTTATTCATTTTGTTCCTTCAATAATTAAAGAAAAGTAATAATTTTATCTTAATTATTATACATAAATATTATTTACATTAGTTTAAATGAGCCTTAAAGTAACAACAATAGCAACTTAAACCTTTAATTAAAATAATTACTAGGTGCGAAAGAAAGTATTGTAATAATCAAACAGAATTAAAAATAATATATAAAATATTTTTTATTAGATTTATTAAACAAATTACAACAGTGAGTAAGAACATTATTGAAATTTGTTGAATTCGAAGAAGATCGATTAATGACTTAAAAGAACATGAAACCTGTGGATGATACAAACAAGGAAACAAGTATGTGTAATAGAGAGATATGGTTGGGTTATTTACGTCTGCTTCCAAGAATTAATAACAATCAATTCATGTGGACAAACTAGATGTTAACTACTAATTTACAAATTATTTTTAAAATATGATTTCTATAAAGAAACATTCCAAATGATCTTATTTTTTTAGCCATCTTAAAGAATATATACACATGTTATTTCAAGATTTCCACAAGAGTCTAACAATAAATTGAAATAATTTTTAGTTTGATTAGTTCTTTCATTATTCCATAATTAAAAACTATTACTTTTGAAATTAACATTTAGCTTATATCTTCTGTTATACACGAAGGATTCAAATTTTATGCCTCAAATCTAAAATTAATTAAAATCATATACCCACAGTGAAAGTCACTTGCTTGCAGTTGGGTGTGAAATTATATTTATATTAGGAAATATATATATATATATATATATATATATATATATATATATATATATATATATATATATATATACATATAGGTTGCAAAGAAGTATCAGGAAAAAATGGGAACCTCTCTCATAGCAGTGCACCGCCAACTGCACACCTGTTCCAAACTCATCGGTTCTCGTGAGTACAGCGTAGGCAAATGAATCTAGTCATAGTGCAAATCCTTTAAGCAACTTATATCGGATAAAATATAAAGTTCAATACAAGCTGCGCCATCTTTCTGTGTTCCACGTAATGTGCATATTTAATCTCATAGAGATCTATATAACATATGCGAACAGTGAATACAATATACTTCCATTCGGGTCTATAAATACATTCATATTATAGAAATTGTTTATTTCTCAATCATTTATACTATAACAACAAACGTATTCTATTCTAATATGGTTAGAAACAAACCAATATCTCAGATTGTAAAGAGCTACCAGAAAAGGGTGAAAGACCCTCACATAGCAGTGCACCGCCACCTGCTGATCAGTTTCAAACTTATTGGATGTCTTCAGCATAGGGTAGGCAGACGCAGATAGTTATTGAAAAAGCAAATCCTTTAAGCAACTAATATCAAAATATGAAATCCAATACAAGCAGCACCATCTCTCAGTATTCTATGCAAACCAAATATTTAATCTTCTAGAGATCTATATACTCTATAACAACAATTAATACAATTTACTTGTATTTGGGTGTATAAATATATTTATATTAGGAAAACTATTTATTTATCAACCAACTAAAAAGCCTTATACTGTTAAGGCAAACGTACTCTGTTCTAACATGGTTAAAGATAAATTATCTTAGATTGCAAGGAAATACCAGGAAAGGGTAGAAGCGCGTCCCATGGCAGTTCATCGATACCTGCAGACCGGTTTAGAACTCACTAGTTCTTCAGTATATGGGCTTAGACCGTATTTTAATTTTCCCTTGCAGTCTGAGATAGTGCCTCGTCTCTAACCGTGTTAGAACATAGTACGTTTACTTTTAAAGTATAAGATGTTTTGAGTTGGCTGGAAACTAAAACAATTTCTCTAATATAAATATGTTTATACACTTAACTGCAAATATGTTTTACCCACTTTTGGAATATGAATTCGAACTATTGGTATATAAATTCTAACTCTTCGGTTCTCATTAGTACAGGATCGGCTAATGCATCCCACCAAAGAAAAAGCAAATCTTTAAGCAACTAATATCGGACAAAATATGAAATCAAACATAAGCAGCGCTACCTCCCTATATTCTACGCCAACTGAATATTGACTCTTTTAAAGATTTATAAACTATATAACAATAGTGAATATAATTTACTTGCATTTGGTTGCATAAATAAATTTATATTAGAGAAACCATTTATATTAACGTACATACAGGCGCGGATCCAAGGATTCATATTCAGACAAATAAACCCGACCCAGCCTTTAAACTAGGAATATGAATGTATGAATGTTGTTGACCCCCCCCCCCCCCCCCGGCGAGAACTTGCATCCTTGCTTTCGCTTGTCATACTGTACTTTTGTGATATCACTGCCCCCCCACCACACACACAAAGAGAGAGTCTGGATCTGCCCCTGGGTACACATACACATGGTGAGAGACAAAACACTATATTAAATTGCAAGGAAATACCAGGAAGGGGTAAAAGTCTCCCATGGCAATTCAACACCATTTGCAGACCGGTTTAGAGCTCATTGATTCTTCAGTATATCGAAGAAGCTTCCACCCTTTTCTGTTTTTTCTTGCAATTTGAGATGGTGCTTTCTCTCTAACTATGTTAGAATAGAGTATGTCTGCTTTTACAGTTTAAGGTTTTTTTTGAGTGGGTTGAGAACTAAAACAGTTTCAGTAATATAAATATATTTATACATTCAACTGCAAGAATATTATACCCAATGTTAGTATACGGATTCGAACTATTGGTATATGAATTCGAACTCTTTGGTTCTTGTCAGTATACTGTCGGCTAACGCCTCTAGTTATAGAAAAAGCAAATCCTATAAGCATTTAATATCGGACAAAATATAAAATCAAATACAAGCAGCCCCATCTCCCTCTATTCTACGCAAACTGAAAATTTAATCTCTTAGAGATTTATATACTATACAGGTGTGGAAAATCGAGAACAGAACCTCTTAAAAAAAGGGAATGTAACAAAAAGCGACGGACAACCCGTTTAGCCATGTTGAAGAAGTGAAATAAAGCATACTGTTGTATCGCAGTTTGCTTCCTGGATTCCAGCAAAAATGGTGTCAGGCAAGGACTTTTCGCTGGTTTCGGGTCGTCAAAACCCAGTGGGTCGAAAGCACGGATTTGATATTAAAAATAAAAATCGGATCCAATAATAACAGACTGAAACTTTTAAATCATGAAAATAAATTCGAAAAACGTCTATAGTTTCCAAATTTCCATGAATAAAATATTGCGCTCCACTTGAAGGCACATTTTAAATATAATACTATAATAATAAATACATGGATATCGATAGTCGTTAAAAAGGCGAAAGTACTTTTTCCTCTATGCTTAAGACTTCTTAATAAATACTAATGCAAATAATTTGTAAGTAATATAATATCTATTGACTCACATAAATGAATAAATAATTCGACTGTAATAAAAATAATAAAAAGAACTTTTTAATCACTGCCTTCTTTGTTAACAGCCCTTTTCTCATTCTCCAATACGTATGAATTGTTATCCGAATCCTTACTATGTCAAAAACAGTGTAAGGATCCATCGACGCCAAAAGTTTTGGAATACATCCTCCATATTTTTTCTCGAGAAGATTTTCGGGCAAAGTCTAGACGATAATTTCTTATCAACTTGTCTGTTGATTTTTGTGCGTCTTTCGATAGTTTACTTATCGGTAATATTGCAAATGCTGTCTGGTCAATGAAGTAAGTCATTTATGGAATCCTGTTGGAATGTTGTACCAAGAATATCCTTTGAAGAATAATCTTACTGTTTGAAGTTTATATCCCAAATCTTCTCTATTGCAGTTTAATGTCCGCTTTCAATAGTCTGCAAAATGATGGGAAACCGGAGGATCAGTTTTAGCTTTACTCTTGTTATAATGACTGTAGCTTGAAATACTCTGTATTTACTGAGACACAGTATCAATGTTGTTGAACTGAGATGTTGTTTGGCAGAGGTAACAACGTTGGACCGATTTCGTTCCAGCCAAAGCATTCACCTAGCCCATCTATCATCGTCATAGATAAGTTGTACTGTACTGAAGCTCGGGTGGGAAAAAAACTGTATTATATGGTGCAAGTCTGGTTCGAGTTCATGATTTTTTATTTTCGTTAAAGACTCTTGTTCGATTTTCTTAATAAATTCAAATTTCAGAGGCCCGCAATTCATAGTAGACGAGGGTTTGGAATTGTACAACACAATCTCTTCTTGTTGAGTTTACGTGTTAATACCTGCTAATTGAAGTGGAATAAGAGAGGTTAGAAATAAGTTTGTATCAGAAATATTCGGATCAGTCAATTTCATTTTGTACTGGCTCTGACCTGATGTTCCATCGAAGCCTTATTTGCAAATGAAACTCATATCTACAAATCTAATTTATCGATTTGTTCAAGGGCGTCTAATTTTAAGCAATATAATTCGATCCACTGTATGATCCAGTAAGCTTTGGAATTTAACCTCGGCTTTTGATTTAGTAAAAGTTAGATACTCGTCATGTGGATAACTTGCTTTTTTTTTTGTATTTTACACACCAGAGTACGGCGAAAATATATTACTGCCTTTCTGTTTAGCCCAATTTTGTAATCGTTGATATTTGTTTCTCGATAATCCAATGTCAAATAGAAGAGCGGCGTACAAATATAACTGGGCGCGACGCAACCACAACACTGTTGCCTTTGATCTGAGACGAAACTTTAGAAAGAAAAGACTGGTCGTTCATATTATCGAGATTCAATAGAAACGTTACTATAGCCAACCTTCTATTTTAAATTTCTTAACTAGAAATTATTTTGGCCGTTTCTCAAATTCTAACCTACTAAGCCCGTCTAACTTCTTTCAGATTAGTTCGGACAGAAGATCGTAGGGAACGCCTACCGCAATATTACCCCGCTAACTTCCATGCGACACGAAGACGAGCAGTACCTTGAAACGAATGAGAGGGAGTATTTACTTTCCGTCTAAACTTATAACGTAATCGACGGAATTTGGAATATTTAATGACTATTTGATACATTTATTGTTTTAAATACATCAAATAGTCGAATTACAAAAATATTAGTTTTTGTTTGGCGTTGAGCGTAAAGAAAATTGATATTTCTGTTACAAAATAAACATTTATTCTAATAAAAATACTAATGAAACGCAACGGAAATTTCTAAGTAAATAAGCTAATAGACCACTTTAAAATTAAAAATCATTCTCAAAAATAAACTTATATTTTGGTAAAAAATAAAAGTAACACGTTCAGTAATTGTAAATAAATAAGCAAATAGTTAAATTCAAGTTAAATCAACAAAAACACCTAAAAGTCTATAAGAGGTGTTCAAACAGGCCTCCACTTTGAGCGAGACAATAACCCAGTCTATTGTAAAATACAGTTCGCGTATTTGCCAAAACTTCAGGGGTTATATCCCTATTAGCTTTAAAATATTCTGAACTGTTCGAGCGTTCATATCAAGTTCTTAGGCAATTACGGTACTATTGCAAGGAAAATTAATTTCTGCTAAACTACGAACGTCAGTCTCCCCGAATTGCTCGTTCTTCAGTAATTTGAGGAAGCGATTGCTCCTCATTATAATTTCCGAAATTCTAAATTTTCAAGGAACAGGATGATTTTCGCACGTAAATACAAATCTGCCGATTATTTACCAGAATAGTGTACCACTTAATAATGTGCTATTTTTTTCCGTGGAATAAAATACCATTGTAACAAAAAAATTTGGCGCGAAACACGGTACTTATGCTTCGACGGCCTGAATGAAAGCAAATAACTTGGAATCCTCTTGTTGTGCTAGGGCGTGGCGTATGCTACCGCCCGCTTTCACCGCGCCAGCATTGTATTGCCCCTCATCCGAGGGCCAAACTGGTAATTTACACGTATGTCGATGCTTACGATGCCTATCTTCTGTCTCATTCTGATTTGATGAATAATATAGTATTTTCTTTATTTTACTCAAGAAACGTCCAGTTTCTGGTTTGGATTTTCCAGACCTGTATACCAGCAGTGAAATGAATTTATTTGCATTTGGGTGTATGAATATATTTATATTAGAGGAACTATTTGGTTGTCGACCAACTAAAAAAGCCTTATACTAGAGGGGCAAACATATTCTGTTCTAACATGGTTAGAGATAAAGCACTATCTTAGATTCCAAAGAAGGACCAGGAAAGAGTAGTGCACCGCCAGCTGTACTGCGATGGAAGAGGCTTATTAAAATTATGAAAGTACTTGAGACATGAAGATATTTACTAGTATGTTTGAACATAAATAAATATTAAATTTTGAAAGTTTTTATGTTATTGCTTTCTCTTCCGTTAAAGCATTAAAATTTTAACTTTTTATGCCTTTTTTATTTAAAGCCAGTACATAATGAAAAAAATTCGTGCTGATTACTAACTAAATACTGTGTTTTTTTTAACGTTATCATGAGAGGAGGATCTTAAGGTAACTGCCGGTAAAATAATTTGTAAAAAGAAGTACTACAGTATTATTTGAAGTTTAATTCTAAGCCAATAACTTTATAAAAAATATATGAATATATAGACATACTCCATATTTCTTCATTGTGTCTTTATCATCGAATTCTTTTGCAAAATTAACAAATCATCAGAACTAGGGGACACTGTGTGGTCGTTAAAATACGTGGTAATATAAATAGTGCGATTTTTTTTTTATTTACCATCAAAATTAAGTTTATTTCTATTTGCATTATTTAAACAAATACAATATGTTAACCCGTATATCCACCGAGGGATAACGTTACTCGTTCTTATTAATGTTAATATACTTCTAAGAATTTCTGGTTGCTTAATATCTTTTATTATATTTTTACGCAAATATTTATCGATAAAAACAATAGTTAAAAATTCTTTTTTTGTGTCGAGGATAAACAATTTGAAGTGAAATTACAAATTTAAAGGACATCATTATAAACCTTTGGAATTATTTTTTATTTTGTTATCGTTGGCTTAACAATATTTAGGTTCTTTCTCATTTTCTTCCATTAATAAGTTTTTATTGTATATGAGTATAGAGTTAAGGGATTTCGTGTTCAATTTATATATACACGACATTTGGAACTGTTTAAAAAAATGTTATCATTTTATACAAAACTACTTAGGAAAATTAAAAGTTGACCATTTTAGATCGTTTAATTATATTTTTAAATTTAAAAATGTTGGTACACACAAAGAATATAATTTAAATAAAGATAAGTTAACTAATAGAAATTTTTTGAATCTTATTTATTCTTTTTCATTTATCTTGGAGTTCTTACCCGTAAAGAGAGAAAATTTACGAAAACGCACAAACAGTTATTACATTTTCTATATTGATTTTATTTTCTTAAGCGCATATTCTAGGTATTTATAAGTGTTCTTTATTCTATGATGATTCCTACAATAAATATATTCCAATTTAGTAGTCATTACTTGCACCTTAAAAAATATCTATTTTAAATCCGACATATAAGAAGAATCAGTAAAGTTTTTCCATGTTTTTTATGTCAAATATATCATCAGCTAAAGAAACAATGTCATCTGCAAATCTTAAATGACTGAGTATCGCTGTTTAAATTCATACACTTTTGAACCAAGTGTGCTCTTTAACCCACATAATCCATTTAAAAGGCGAACAGCGATTTGCTATTTCCTTGTTGCACTTCTTATTGCTTACACATATCAGCCTTTTTGGGTTTGAAGGCTGTTTCAGAGTTCTTAAATATGTAGGCCAATCGTTGCATATAATGCCATTTTACTGGACTTTATTCGGTGTGTACGCTTTTAAATGTTGTTTGTATATAAAAATAATTTGGAGTGGGCTCCATTAATATGATTATTTGATAAATCATGATAATAATAACTTATTTGTCCAATAACATCAAAGAGCAGCTTTTGAAAATTCAGCTTCATATGTATGTGTAAAAATTAATAATCACATTCTGGTGCATATTCAAACACTTCATAAATAATTTTTTTAATAATGCGTGAACTTGAAAGCTTTTGCCCTATATGACAAGATTTGTTAAGTAGCGTTATAGTATTAACTAAGGGGTTAGTATGTTTCAATGTAAGATGACGTGTCCAAATACTGGTCTTAGGAATAAATCAATGTTATGCAACATTATATTTTTAGTTTATTATAAAGTCTGGAGTTTTTACAGACTTGTCATGGTCCAAATTTCAATTTAAGTTTACTATGACTAATTCAATAAATTTTATATTTTTTGTTGCAAATTCTCACATTTGTGATGATCCTTATTTTAAAGTATCTTTCATGAATTATTTGATTAAAACATACCATATGTCGGCTAGTTGCTCTCTTCTTTTAGTAAAAATACCCGTAGTTCTATTTCTTTATCAATTTCTTTTCCAGCTCCGTTATTTTATCTTCTTGAATTTTTGCCACATTTTTACACTACAAAGTACGATTTTAAGTTAATATTGATTATCGGTTTGACTCCCATTTTTGTTGTTTCGCTTGGCATTCACTAGACTGTAGGTAGTTATTTTTTGGACGCTGAATATACTGTTACTTTTTTCAGTTAAATCTCGGTTTTCTTGTCTACTATTCGAGTGTAATTTTTCCTTTTATTCTCTCTTCTATCATTTTTTTTTAATTATTTGATCAGATGTTGCTTTGTTGATATTATTTTCTTGGATTAGGGTTTTTTTCTGTTACTGTCAAATTTGACAATAGTTATTTTACTTGAAATGTAATTCTTTAATTTAAAAATAATTTATGGGTTATTTATTTAATTTTAAACCGAAAATGTGAATGATTAATGAATTTGCCTATTTAAAAAATTTATTTCAGCCGACTATTGTTGCCTAAGCACATTTTTGAGCTCTCATTTCTTTCAAACCTGTTAAAATTTTTAATATCTCCTAAGGAGTTAGCGCTGAAGGGATCTTTGATATAAAATGGATATCACTTTGCCTTGAGTTCAATTTCTCTGTTTGATTCGACTTAAGAAACTGTAGTCTTACATCTCAAATCATATTGTCAATCCTTTGGGATTTTGGGTTGTAAAACAGTTTAAATATTCCTGGCAATTTAGTTTAGTTGATTACTTACCTTATCTTTTACCTGTTTGGTGTTTTTGAGTTATTTTTATCGGAATAAACCTGGAGACAGGGATTTTAGCAGCTCTACATATTTCAATAAAGGAATTCTTTTGAACCTCAGTAACAACTTAGAGTAAGATCCATTAATTGAAGTTTATTAACACAATCTTTCATAGATTGTTTGATTTATTCAAATATTATCACAAAATTAATTCCCACCGAGCCAGTTTAATGTCTAATTTGAATCTGGCTATGGTATGTTATTTTGAGTAAGATTAATACCAAAATTGGCTACATTAGTCTATTGTTAAGTTTTATATCGGGTTTTAAGGCCATTTGGTGTTATATTGATATACCGATTAATTTTTCCTGAATTCTCTTAGTAATTGATAGCTGTTAATATTCGAAATGCTTTAATTATTTCTTTTATATGAAACAAAGAGTCAATTTTGAGAGCAGCTTCGCTACTTAGTGTAAAATTGACTATGTTTTGGCACGTATTTGCTTTCTGGATCATGATAGCCCCAATTTATCGAAAAATTAATTTATATTTTATATTTTAAAGTGTATCTGAATCTTATTCAAACTCTTTGTCTCATTCTGGGTTTAAAATTGGTAAAAATAAATTATATACCATCGTGATACATCTCGTGGTTCAATTACTTCCAGTTTGATTTCAATGTAATTTTTTTTTGTCTTCGATGGCAATGTTTACGCAATTAAGACTGGCCAAATTAAGTTAAAATTCAAGAGATTATAAAAGTCTATTTATTTCCATTCAATAAATGACAAAATATATATCCTGAACTTCTACTTAGTATTATGGTAAATATGAAAATAATATAATATTTTGATAATTGAATTGAAATTGACCAGTAAATCCTTATAGTATTCTTACTGAAAATATATAAAGAACATTATTATATATGTAATAGTATTATTTGAACGGAAAAATTTTGGTTATTTGTAAAATAATCACATATGCAAAGACTTGAATAGCATGTATCCTATTTTAGCTTGATGAGTACATTTTATTTTTAAATTAATAATACTCACTTATTGAACTGGGTATTAAGGAAATGTTTTCCTTAGACAAAGCCGAATAGCTAACATGGAGAATGATGTCTATTTACCCTCGGATTACATGATCAATATGGCGAATTTAAAAACAAATGGTTGTGTCTCCAAAGCGGGTGACTTTTTTCTAGATAAATTCCACACCTTTAATAGATTTTGCCTCATAGATTCTGAGGAGGGAAAACATTCGTAAAGATCACTAATCCCTTCTCATAAAACCACAATTTATATTGCCACATTTAATATACGAAGAATTATACGAGAATTATCTTACATTAAATGGAATAACTGGGTTCATGAGATAAGATTACCTCGAGAAAAAAGTACCAAGTTGAACGGACATGAATTATATTAAAACGACAGAGAAACCAATTCACACTTAGAAGTATCCATTATATTACATAGGATTGTAAAACTTATTGTTACTAGAATAATATATACATATATATATATATATATATATATTATATATATATATATATATATATATATATATATTATTCTATATATATATATTATTCTATATATATATATATATTATTCTATATATATATATGTTTATACGGCTTTCACGGATTCCTTCGTGTGAGATGCATTAACAGTGTTTATATCCACATTATGCTGTTGTAGTGCTGAAATCACATTCAGCAAACGTACAACTATATGCAACTCCATATGTAAGTGAAG
This sequence comes from Diaprepes abbreviatus, assembly GCA_034092305.1. Taxonomy (NCBI): domain Eukaryota; kingdom Metazoa; phylum Arthropoda; class Insecta; order Coleoptera; family Curculionidae; genus Diaprepes; species Diaprepes abbreviatus. Next base: position 265,492 of record JASJET010000250.1, read on the forward strand.
TAAAATGCGAAACAGTGAATGCAAACTTCGCTCCATCATATCCTTTCTGTGTTAGATGTTGCACAGTTAGAATAAATTGTAATAAAACACAATTCATCCTATTCCACCACCATCAAGATGGTGGCCTACATATATATATATATATATATATATATATATATATATATATATATATATATATATATATATATATGTATATATATGTCTACGAGACGCCGTATAGTGAGCTTTGAAAATGGCGAATGAGATTTCACCGAAACGTCAGCTGCCTTACAGTCCTGAGAGGGACTCAGCACATACACGGGATGCCCGAAAACCTTCGATTACACATCACACCCGTGAGAATATATATATAGAAAATACACATAAATCTATAATCGGCAATTTTAATGAAATGGCAGGTGGAGAAAACTTAGATAATATCCAATGTTGATGTAAATTCAGTCTGGGTGTTACTAATGAAAGGGGAGAAAGACTGCATGAACACATTCTTGAGAAGAAGAGACGGATATTAAGAAGTCCTGACTCAATAACTAAAAATTAAATTGATTATATAATAGCAAATAGAAAATATATCGTAAATTACATATCAGTTTTAAGTTACTTCTATAGAGGCAGTGATAATAGCTTACTAAGAGCAAGCGTAGAAATAAACACTAGTCCGGAATAAATAAAATAATAAGATACCAAAAGTTTCCCACCTTAGAAATATTAAGAGAAAACCAAGTCCAGTATCAAAGGAAACTTTACAAGGATTTAAATAATAAAGAGAATCTACAGAAAATAAATATTAATGATTTGGAAGGGAAAATCCAGAAATTACGAGTATGAAAATTAAAAAAGGAAAACGGAAATTAATGAAAAAATGCAGAAATATGACTAGCGAATCACCGTATTACAATAATTTCAACAAAATTATCAGGAAAAAAGTAGGAGAAAATCTGAGAAGTTATAAATATGCAAGTCTTAAAAACATCAAATAACATGTGACTAGTCCGAATACATAAACTAAGACATTTATATATTGACATCATCTCATGAGTAAAATTACCTAAGTGTAACTCACCGAATTGAATGAAACTTGGCATATGCGTAGAACATTGAAAAATATTAGATACGTATTTTTTGTAGCTGCCATAAATCACTTTTAAGGGTAAAAATTACCCTTTGACGAAGTAATGAAGGGTGGAAAGCAAGTAACGAAACAGCTAAATACTTCCCCAGGGAAGATTTGTATGGTAAAATTTAAGGTCATACCTGAAGTAATTTTCAATGAGCAATCAAATGGTAACTTTAAATTTGATCTTCATAAAGATCTTTATAATTATTTCAAGGTAATTTTTTTCCTCTTTCATGATTACAAGGTTAATCGATAAAGGCCAGGTGGAGTGAAACTTTATAAATGTTACATTTTTCTATTAATATATTTACGGATTGTATATGTTCAATTGTATTGTATCCTTTGCGGTAACTTGCTGGTTCTGTGGATTGATAGCCCTCAAATTAATTTATCACCATGTTTGAGGTTTTGTGCTTTATCTGTGGCACTAGTCTACAATCTTTGTAATATCCATTGAAATTTCGTCGTCACGGTATTTTTCGTTTGAGAAGGCACGAGTATTTGGTTCACTGTAATGTGTAGTAGTTATCCAAAACCAATATTTATAATATTTTTAATGTTGTCATTTAAAAATTCTGGATTTTCTTCAAAACTGTAAAAAGCGTGAGAAGACAAATTTTCAATGGAAATTACAAAAATGGGAGAAAATGCAACCTCAAAATCCATAAAAATACTTTTAGACTAGTGCTTCTAAGAGGGTACAAAATCGCAAACATGGTCAAATGCACTGCTGTACAAAAAGCATGTCGAATTAAGAGTTCACAATTAATATCCAATAAGTCTGCTAGAAACTGCTAACCACAATAATTGCGAATATACTCATGAATAAATTTGATAGCTATCAATCTTCAGAAGAACCAGTTTCCACAAAGGATACAATAAGATTGAACATAGACAATCCGTAAACACATTAATAGAAAAATATAAAGTTTGCAAAGTTCTACTCCACTTGGCCTTTATCAATTATCAGAGTTGCGAGCAGTGCAAAAATACACTCAAGATACAGAAATTTACTTAAAAATATTCATAATAAATATGACAAAAATATAACATCGAATAAAAAAGCAATAAATCGAGGTGTATGAGAGGAAGACAATATATCTCCAAAACTATTAACCTTCGCTTTAGAGGATATATTAAGAGACCTGTACTTGGATGAGAAAGAGATAAAAATCGAGGGACGATACCAAAATCATTTGTGTTTCGCGAACGAGGTTTTGCTGTTTAGCTATGATATACAAGAGCTACAAGAGACGTTAACAGAATTGAAATCATATGAAACCAGATAGTCAATGAACTCAGGAAAAACGAATGTAACGACCTCGAAAAAATGACAATACATCTCAATGGCACTATCATAGAGAGTGGGTAGGAATACGTCTACTTTGGGCAGAATATCAAATTGGGTATGGGACATGGGCAGAAACAAGAAAGTTAAGAAGTGTAAAAGATGGAGACCCCAAGAACATAGAAGAGATGCTGAAAGATCACAAATCGTCATGATATTACAGAAAAAGCACGTAGTACATGGATTTAGTTGGCATAAAACAGAGAAGTACGGAAGCAGAGAGGGGAGGTCTAAGTCCAAGAGTAGACTGTGAAGGGCTGCTAAAGAAGAAAAAGAAACACTCATTAAGTAAAGCAATCGTGAGCCTATTCTCTATCATGTTCTGTAATGCTTTGCTAGTAATTTATCTGTAATATTAGCTCCATTGCGCATGCTATGTTTTTACAAGATACTGAGGTTGTTTAAAGATACATCTTAAATTGTTAGATTTCTTATTTTGTTAGCTTTAATTTAATATTCCACACCATAAAGTTTGATCTAAATAAGAACCTAAAACCTTACACATTTAATTCTATATTAACTCTTAAAAGATAAAATCAAAATTTTTAAACCACACCTCTCTTTATAGTCCATTGCTAACTATAGCTGTGCCAAATATCAAATTTTTTTGTCGAACGCACCTAACATGAAAATGCATGTGACATAAAATTTCTGTTGTATTAATCTAAAGTTAAAAAACTTTTACGTAGTGCAAAATTAATTTATTTTGTAGAGATTTTTTCGTATTGTCAATAAGGGCTGGTAGGGAGGCTTACGAAGTTATAGTTTATGGTTAGTAGAACTTACATACATATGACTCGGAATTTTTGGGAGCCAGCAAACAGCGGACGCTTTAATTTTGCAACAATTGGTTTTTCACTTCTAAAAACTAAGATGAACGTCCTAGGCAATTTTTTTATTAAAAAATTTAATGTGTTAGACAGAATTTTAATTTAAATTATCGCACAATCAATTTCATCTTTTAGTTATAGTAAAAAAAACGGAAAAACATATAAAAACGGCAAATTTTTGCAAGTTGATTATTCATTGTAACATATTTTTTTGCTATTTTTATTGATTTAAAAGGAAACATTTGAAATGCTGGATTTAATGCATTTTTATATAAGTTGATCAGTTGATTTGTTACTGAGATATCTTAATTTGTTTATAAAAATATATCATTTGCAAACAGGATTTCTAAATTTGTAAATAATATTTTCGAGGTCGTTACTTTTGCAAGTTTTCATGCATATAGATCTAGTTCATAAATCTAATAAAAGTCAATAATTGACCATTCTCGTTCGGTGTGCTAAAAATATGTTTTTATCATAAAATGACTGTCATTCTATCTTATTCTTTTGCCGAAGAACATGAACTGCAAACAAATTTCAATAGCATATAAGAGATTATCATTACTGTTATCTATGATGGCTTATATCTTTATTTAAGTCTACATGGAAAATGTTTATTACTATTAGCACCATAAAAAGTAATGCGCTGATTGAGAAAATACATCAATATTACTATATTTATATGGGTATATGGAGCGGAAAGTAATTCGATATTTTTGGGTTTGCCTAATGATCATTGATATGCGTTGTTAAGCGGGATTTGAGAAAATGAGAAAATATAACAAAAGTATTAGTGGTTGATGGCTGAAACCTATAAATAACTAAAACATTGCATTTTCGACTTAGTAGTATTATTGTGTGAGACTGGGCTTTTATTACAAAAAATAAAAATTAGCCAGCTTTGTTACTCGAAATTAAATAGGTATTGGGTTCAAATTTTCATGTATTTTAAAAAGGATATATATATATATATATATATATATATATATATATATATATATATATATATATATATATATATAATATAAAATAGAATAAAATAAATAAGATAAGTTTTTGTCTGTGTAATTCGCCAATATTTTATTCTATTTTATTTTAAATTACACGGACAAAAACTTATTTATTTACTTGTTTGGCTTTGAAACACGCTGAACGATGCTCTCATGGTGGGATCATTTGGTACGACACGTGGCTTTGGCTGCTAAAATGAGTGGTAGGCTTGCTTGCCAGTACCGAAAAATGCGACCCCTATTCTTTGGGCAGCGCGTTTCGTGTACTCGATTTTACATATTTCTGTTTTAATTCACCGTCGCGCCACCATATGACGGTTTTTTTACAAACTTTGTTAATCTGTGTGGTTCTTGTATTATCAAGTGGACCATCGAGATGTCGCATTTGTCGTCTTGTTTGCTGTTTTTTGATTTTAAATTCAGCTTTATAGGATGCAAAGGCGAGATGATGGTTTGTACCGAATGCGGTGGCCTGATGAGTCCCATATTAGGACGAAACAGCACTGTCGCCATCTGTCGGACCCGGAGTTTTTCCATATTTTGGAGTGCTCCGCACTTTTTAACACGAGAATCATGTAGATTGACAAATTTTCACGTCCGCTTCGCCAATATTTTATTCTATTTTATTTTAAATTGCACGGACAAAAACTTATCTTATTTATTTACTTGTTTGGCTTTGAAACACGCTAAACGATGCTCTCATGGTGGGATCGTTTGGTACGGCACGTGGCTTTGGTTGCTAAAATGAGAGGTAGGCTTGCTTGCCAGTACCGAAAAATGCGACCCCTATCCTTTGGACAGCGCGTTTCGTGTACTCGATTTTACATATTTCTGTTTTAATTCACCGTCGCGCCACCATATGACGGTTCTTTTACAAACTTTGTTAATCTGTGTGGTTCTTGTATTATCAAGTGGACCATCGAGATGTCGCCTTTGTCGTCTTGTTTGCTGTTTTTTGATTTTAAATTCAGCTTTATAGGATGCAAAGGCGAGATGATGGTTTGTACCGAATGCGGTGGCCTGACGAGTCCCATATTAGGACGAAACAGCGCTGTCACCATCTGTCGGACCCGGAGTTTTTCCATATTTTGGAGTGCTCCGCACTTTTTAATACGAGAATCATGTAGATTGACAAATTTTCACGTCCGCTTCGCCAATATTTTATTCTATTTTATTTTAAATTACACGGACAAAAACTTATCTTATTTATATATATATATATATATATATATATATATATATAAATATATATATATATATATATATATATATATATATATATATATATATATATATATATCTATATATATAGCATAGGAGAAGCTTATCGTCCGTGTAATTTTTAAACAAAATAAAGAAATTCTCGGCTCTGCGGACAAAGGCCGTTGATAAATATTACTCTCATGCTAAAAAGTGCGGGGAACTCCAAAGAACATGGAAAAACTCTGGATCCAAAAAATGACGACAGCGCTGTGCCGTCCTGGTGTGATACTCATCAGACCATTGCATTCGGTACAAACCATCATCTCGTATCTGTGTCCCATAAACAGAATTAATGGTTGAAAAATAGTAAATAAGACACAGTGGCGATATCTCGATGGCCCACTCAATAACATAAGAATAACACAAATCAACAATGTTGTGTAAAACAGGCATGGGATGGCGCGACGGTAAATTAAAAAAGAAATATATATATATATATATATATATATATATATATATATATATATATATATATATATATCCTTCTCCTTAAACCATTTAACAATAATAACTCTTTAATTTCTGGAGTATAGGTTTTCACTTCATTTGTTACATCAAAAGCTATTTAACGTTTCGCCCGTCATGATAAGGTTTTTCAAAAACATTTTTTTTTATTTACTTTTAAATTAAGTATTGTTTACAAACTTATAAAGAGAGACAGACTTCAGTTGAACACTATTTTAAAATATTAAAATTAATTAACATCACTAATGATAAAATACACTTTGTCTAAATAATTAAAATCACAATTTAACATCTTTATTAATTTAAATGTACTTACCTCGAGACTTCATGTTCGATCACTTAATGCTATTGCCTGGATATTTTTTTATAATAAATATCTGAGAAGTGTGTAATAATATGTAGTGGGTGTGAATTAATTCTAGGTGTTTACACAGAGATAAGTTATAAGTTTTGACAATTATTTATAAATTTTCAACGGGTTAAATTGTGGTAAATTTTGCTAAATTGCTTATGTTTTCTTTTTCATTTACAACATGCTGTTCTTTTTTATATGAATCATTTTCTTCACTAGAAGTTTGTGATAGGTTTCATCTTGTGCTAAGATTTTAGTATTTACAAAATCAAACTCATGTGTAAGATTAGTTTCATTTTTGTGTAGAGCCGTAGATGTGTTCTTTGTATATTTGTGTCCATTTAGTCTATTATCCAGGTATTTGGTCGTCATTCCTATGTATTTTTTCGGGCAATACATACATGGTACATTTGATATGAAAATAATGTTTACTAACAATCTATGTCGACACCGACGAGAATTTTCTATTTTAATTTAAAATTATATGGCTTTCTATCAAAAATTATAATAGATTAGTGTTAGCTATAATAACTATTGCTTTATATATATTACATACATAGAAATATATATATATATATATATATATATATATATATATATATATATACAAGAAGTAAACAAATTGCGAGTACACGAACATACTTTATCAAAAATCGAGACCGGTGAAGGTTAGAAGATTGTACCGAGGTGTCAAAGATGGTGACTAACATTCCGTAAACGAGGCGATGGCAAATTAAAAAACGATAGCATCATTACTTATCAGACTTCTAGGTACGCCACTGTAAGTGATGTAGCCGAATAATTTAAAAATAGAATCTCAAAAGAACAAGTGGCGAGACTACTCTACATTTTTGGAATGTCTAAATACAGTTACAGCAAAGTTATTTGACTTCATCAGACACTCGCAGAATACAGATGATATCAACACAGTTTTACTTAACAAAGGTTCATAATTTGATATTGTATAATATACCACTCAGTAATGATGATGTTTGGAATGGAAATATCCGTACATTTTATTAATTTTTAAGAGAAATTTTCATTTCTTCCTAGCAATGAATTAGTAAGTTCCAATTAAGTTAAATAAAATATTTTCAAGAACAAAGCTGGTCATTCATTCCAAAATTGCAAAATTTGTGGGTATTAAATTTAGTCCAACTTTTTAACATTGCTAAATTTTCCTACAAATACCTTAAATTTTCTATTCTAAACAAACTATTCAATTCTGTCCGCCCATTTTCTTATCATTTGAAAAATTGATTATTACGATCTTTTTCAAGTAATAATTTACACAATGCTTGTAAACGACGGCATAATCCTCTAGATAAAATACCCTTGACTGTTACATATAAAGTTAATGGTTTTGATTACTTTTCAAAATCCATAAAATCCAAATAAAGTATGTTTTGGATTATTTCGAAATTTGCATTAAAACTATGAATAAACAATTCAAAAAATACATTTTATTCCGTCCATAAAATAATTATTTTAACTTAATCTTGTATAGGTATTTTATAGCCTGTGTCAGTCTTTAGCTAATTCCACACCCACAAAGTATTAAGAATTTTATGCTCTACGAGAAATAGATTCTACTAAATTTCCGTGTTTCTGCTACCAATCTAGAAATCGATATTTTTATTGAGTATATTCATATTAGCCCTGTTCGTAGAGAAATTATGAACCAAATAAAATTAATCAGATCATGCCAAGATAGCCAGGTGAAAGTTTGCCAGCTGGTTTTGAACGATTTGACTGCCGCTAACTAGTTTCCGACTGTTCGGCGAACGAAGATACTTTTACTAAATTTTCGAACTGCAGGTATAAGTCACAATATTCTGAAAAAGTATACTATAAATGTGGCAAATGTCAAAATATGTAACGAAAGTAGCGCAACTTGAATAGTTAACCCAAGGTTATAATGTATGTCTTTATTTAATGACATCATAATGAATGAAAACCATTATTTGTCACTAAAGACAACGATACAATATTATTCAATCAGCTCCAGTCTTCCTGAAGAGTTTAACTAAAACTTACATAATATCTCTAAGAAATCTCGTATTTTTAGGCAAAAGTCTATAAAATAACATCAATAATAGAAAGTTAGGTCTACTATATTAAAATTGTAAATTTTCAGTTAATGTTTATTTATCAATGATGAAACTATTTGAAATTGTCAATAATTTTCAATAATATATATTTGAAATATATGCAAGCACTACAAATAAAATGTACGGATATTTCCATTCCAAACATCATCATTACTGAGTGGTATATTATACAATATCAAATTATGAACCTTTGTTAAGTAAAACAGTTTTACGGACTTATCACATGACACATTTTACTGAACCTAGCATATTTTGAAAGAGTGTATAAAGATAGAGAGTATAGTGTCACTATACACTATACGTATTTTGTAGCCTCTCGCCTTGTAATAAAAAAGTTTCTCTTAGTTTTGACCCAAAAATATATTAAAAGGAAGCTTCTAGAATAAGGTGTGCCAAAAAAACATATAATTGGCAGTGACGTAGCGTAAAAATTTTTGCTTTCCGAGAACTCTCAGATAAAACATTTTTTCATAAATATTCAAAATTCTAAAAAATGTAAATGCAGATTTTAAATTCTAATAATAATAATTATAACCAGCTCAGCCCAGATTCTATACTGGAGGATAACGAGTTTGGGTTGTACTGGGATCGAACCGTGCTTACGGATCATTCAGTTGCCCATAACAGACTAGGCCTCATTTTAGTAGATCGAGTAAATCTAATAGAAGTAGCCATCCATAAAAACAATAATCTAAGAGACAAGTATAGTGAGAAGATTGTCAAATACAGAAATAACCTGCAAAGGACACTTCATAGGTCCCCATCCTTATGATGTCCCAGTATATCTGGGATGAACGAATGTCCCCTTAAGAGGGTACAAGAGCCGTTTGGCCAATTATATGGATAATGATAATAATAATAACCTCAGAGAACATTCTGGGTTTGACTTACCGGTGGAGCTTGCGCGCTTTAGTGATCCTGAAAGCTATGCCGGAGGTAGTTTAACTACTATTACGATCTCTCATACCGGACAGGTTGAAGATAAGAAGCTCCACTGAGGGGAATGTCATAACGTAGCGTCTGACCTGGAGCGGGTGGCTACAGATTGGTGAATTAAGCTTAAAGCCGGAGAGAAAGCAATCGATCTAGGGAAGGACCCTCGATATAACTACACCTGCAATTTTTTTTAAAATGGAGGAACAAACAGATAGGAATTATTTACCACAGGTTTATACCGATATCGCCGGAGAGTCTCAGCTCTATTTAAGGTTATCTCTAAGATTCTGGTGAAAATAAAATTCCATTTTTAAGAAGCAATAGTTGAGGATGCGGGCTCCTGTCGCACAAAAAGTAATAGCCCAAAATTAACAACAGCGATTACGACACGAAAGTCAAACATCACCAAGACCTCCAACCGCCAAGGGTACTGCGCTGGGACCTCAACCAGCTCTCACTCAAGTGGGATGACTAAGACAGGACATGAATGAATTGGGTCCATGAATGAATGAATAAGGTAACTTTGGTACAGAGTAACTCATCTAAGACGAGAGCTGATCAGCTACAGACAACAACTACACGAAAAATTCTGCAAATAATACTCACACATACACAATAGAGAACAGCAGACCAATTCAAAGCTATTCTTCAAAATAAACTAATCCCAGAAACTCGACTTAACATAAATAGAATGGAAATCGAGTGAAAGCTCACAGATACTGACGACAACAATCAAAAAATCGCTGAATCTGAGTCAGAACTAGAACGCAAAGTCCAAGAACAGTGAAACAGTGCAATTCGAGAGGACAACGCAGAACTTTACCAGAAACTATCTAGTGAAATGAGTAAGACAGTGCTAAAGCATGATAGAACCAACCCATTATGTAGGCCACCACTGCCAAGAGTAAACTCATCTAAAAAACATAAACAGTTTTTCCAAATTATGTTTCAGAGGCTTACACATTAAAATATTTATATATTCTTTTGCATTAGGCTAAACCTTCTTCCATTTTTTTATATTCCATCTCGCCTACTATTCATATTGATAACACTATTAGAGGGCTTAATATTGTGAGTAGAGTTACTCAATTCTATATTCCAATTTCCAAATATGCCTCTTGGAAAAGTCTATTTCAAAGTTCATGCCACAGTTTCATTGTAGAATAAAGTCTTACCATTGATTATCACCATGATGTTAATTAATATTACATTATAAATATATATATATATATATATATATATATATATATATATATATATATATATATATATATATATTCTTCTTCTTTAGGTGCCATGCCTGTATTCAGACGTTGGTGGTCATCATGTTTACAATTTCCTGAAATCTTTCTCTATCGGCTGCTGCGCGAAATAGTTCTTCTACAGTGCAATCACACCACTGCCTGATGTTACGCAGCCATGAAAGCTTCTTTCGGCCTATCCATCTTTTTCCTTCCACTTTTCCTTATATTATAAGGCGAAGTAGCTGGTATTTAGGTCCTCTAATTATGTGACCGAAGTATTCTGTTTTCCGCTTCTTTATAATGTTCAAGAGCAGTCGATCTGTTTCCATCATTCTGAGAACATCCTCGTTGGAAGTGTGCGAAACCCATGATATCCTTAGGATTCGACGGTAGCACCACAATTCGAATGCTTCCAGTTTGTTTAGCGTTGTGGTTTTTAGTGTCCATGCCTCGCAACCGTATAATAGAATAGACCATACATAGCATTTCAGGACCCTTTTACGAATATGCATTGATAGGTTCCTGTTGCATAGAACTGGTTTCCATGTCATAAAGGCCTTCCGCGATATTTCTATCCTAGCTATTATCTCTTCATCTGAGTCCCCATTTACATTCAACTAACTGCCAAGGTATTTGAAATGGTTTACACGCTCTATCCTCTTCCCATCGAGCCAAAGTTGACATTCATCTACATCCACTTTGTTTTTGAGATGTTGATTTTAAGGCCTCTTCGGCAGCTCGCTTCATTGACTAGGTTTACTAATGTTTGGAGATCCTCGATGCTTTCCGCAAGAATGGCCGTATCATCAGCAAATCTAATATTGTTGATTACTTCTCCGCCTAGTCTTACTCCTTCTTGTCTGTCATCCAAAGCCTTCCTAAAGATTTCTTCAGAGTATACATTAAAGAGACAGGGTGACAGAACGCAACCCTGTCTTACTCCACGTTTGATGGGTAGGTTTTGAGTACGACTGTTTTTAATTTGGATAGAGGCTACTTGATTGTAATATAGATGTTTTAGCAGTCTTATATCGTAGTGGTCTAGACCTGCCGCTTGTAGGCACTCAAAAAGTTTATCATGTTGTATTCGGTCGAATGCCTTTTCAAAGTCGATGAAACAGACGTAGATGTTCTTTCGGAATTCACAGTTCTTTTGTAGGAGAACGCGCATACAAAATAGTGCCTCTCTTGTTCCTAGACCATTTCTAAATCCAAATTGCTTATCACTCACTCTATTTTCGCATAAAAGGAATATTCGGTTCTGTGTAATTCGTAGCAGTATCTTAAATGTGTGGCTCATTAAACTAATCAGCCTAAAGTCGCTGCATTTGGTGGGTCTACTTTTCTTTGGTAATGTTACAAACAGCGATTCTAACCAATCATCTGGTATTATTCCTTCGTTGTAGATTTTATTACAGAAAGTGGTTAGGTAAGAAATATTTTCCTCATCTAGAAGTTTAAGCAACTCAGCAGGGATCTGATCTGGTCCAGGTGCCTTATTATTTTTGGCTTGCTGTATTGCTTTCCTGACTTCCGACTTCAATATACTGGGGACCCTGTCTATCTCGCTGCTGCATATAGTATGTGTATGTGCAGCGTTTTCTCGAGTAGCATCGTCAAAAAGGTCACTGATGTATCTCTCCCATTCTCTGCACTGTTGTTCGTGATTACAGATTCTTCCGTCGGCGTCCTTGAGTAAATGAGCATTTTTTGGTTTTTCCGATTCCGGAGGTATATTTAAGTTTCCTGTGGAGATTGAAATTGTCGTGTTTTTTTTGGAGGTTCTCTATTTCTTTACAGGAATTTTCGAGCCAGAGTTCTTTGGCTTGCTTAATTTTTCTTTTTATGAGTTTATTGACTTCACTGTATTTGTCAGTATCTATATTTTTATATTTCCGTCGTACCTCCATAAGGTCAAGAATTTCCTGTGTCATCCACTCATTTTTTGCCATTCTTTTAGGTGTTTTCAGAGACTCTTCCACTTCTTTCAAAATCGAGTTTTGTATATCGCACCAATATTCGTTAATGGTTCTGTTTCCGTTTGGTATTTTCGATATTTCGTGCATTTCGTTATTTATTCGCTGCGATATGTGGTCACGTGTTTGAGGATTTCTGAGGGGGTCGAGGCATATCCTGTTTTGTTATAATATATATATATATATATATATATATATATATATATATATATATATATATATATATATATATATATGTTCTTAGTTCAATTTAATTTAATTTTTTTTCTATATTTTTCTTATCACAATATTATAGTATTTGTTGTTGTCTGAGAGTTGAACAATTATTTTACAGGACAAACTTAAAAACTTTTACTATTTACTTTGAATAAATTATTAAATTCTTTTTACTGGTCAACAGCGAAAACACATAACCTTTTTTAAAACCAAAACATTTAACTTTTGTTTTCTTGTGACGTAAGAAAACTTCTGTTTCTTTTTTTAAACAATTGAAAACTTTAGATCATGTAAATTTTCAAGAGCTCGAGAAACGCAGTGCTTTCAGCAAACTGATAAATTCAACTCTCTCGAAATTCCTACGGCTTGGCTTTTTATAGTCGACTAAAACATACGAAATTTCTGCAATATGATTGGTCAGATTTTATGACGCCTGGCAACTTGATAAATCTTAATACCTTGAAAAACTGAATTTTATGATTTCTTTGTAATTTTACCAATTTTGATTGGAATTTTAATGTTTTTATTAATATATTGACCTAAATATTTGAGCTTGCAATAAATAAACTTTAGAGTTTTCTCGACATTTTGATATATGTAAAAGCCACTTTGAGATATTAATTATATATTAAAATTGATAAAAATTAACACTTGTACCTTGAAATTTATGACAATTTTAATCAAATTTTGTTCGAAAAAACTCTAAAATGTTTATTGTTGCTTTAAATATTAATACCCTATTATTTAACAAAATTTTTCTAACATATTAGTGCCAAAATTGCTTAAACAAAACTTTAATTTACCTTATAAACTAATTAAATCTATCTTACATTCCACAGTTTTATATAAAATATGTTTTTAATTTATACATAATTCTGTTAATAATTCTTAACACTACAACATTCTTCTTATATTTCGTACATTAATGTTTACTTATCACTATTCATGGTGTTTTGTCTGAATTTTGCACTAATTTTTTGTGGCTAAAGATGGGTAGTAGTGAACATAACCCGATCCTCTTCATCCCCCCCACTCCTCGACCTTGACCTTGACCTTGCCCCACCCCTCTTTGGCCCCGCCCACATGCCCTTGTCATTGACCTTGAAAGTGCACGTGTGCTTTGTGCTTGGCCTTGACCGTGTGTTCAAGGTTGTGCGCCTGTGACCTTGACCTTGACCGGGACGGCCTTGACTTTGTTGGAGGTCATCTTGGGTGTGTGACCTTGAAGATATGTTACGTGGTTTGTGGTGACCTTGAATGGTTTTATATAGGGTATGGGGCAGTTTCATTCATCAGTTGGCTCTAACTTGTATAGGTAGTACATGTGTTAATATTTGACAAATCATGGCATATGTTTGTGAAAATTGCGGTTCTAAGTTTACTAATCGTTATAATATGAGACGTCATCAAAGAGAATCGTGTGCGCCGAGATTTAATGAAGTGCCTGGAGGAAAACGGCTCCGAAATGAAGAGTATACATCGACGATTCCGGTAATTAATTGCGCTATATGTAATGTAGATGTTCCAATAAATCATATGTCAGCGCATAAACGAACACAACAACATAAAAATAATTCATGTTTGCCGGTATGTCATGGTGTGCAACTCGTTGAATGTGCCTTCAAAAGGAGAATTGCAACCTATCGGGTTAGCAGTGATATGGAGCATTCCGATTACGTAATGTTCTTTGCAGACATTAAATCCAAGGTGGTGGAACTTGTTAATAATTTATTGCGTGTGCATCATGTTTTAAAAGTTAACATGACAGCTGTTGGCGAGTACATGCTTCCATCACAAGAAATATTCAGTGAAAAATCCTTCAACACTGCTAATCAAATAATTAGTGTCGAAAGCGATTTGGATGCCGTTTACCATTCTTTCACCGAATTAATAAAAACGCAGGCGACAGAGTTCCAGGAGAAAGATTCAGGTATGGAAAAATCAACACCCGATATATTAAACTGATTTTTATATATTATTTTTCTTGTTATAGGATGGGCTCTTGTGCGAATTTTATACTTGGAAGTATCAACAAGTATATGCCTATGGGTGGCTCATCATACGTCAAGTTGCCGTGTTCTATTGAAAAGAAAGGAGCTGTCGTCAATGTGATTAACCAGGACGAATTTTGCTTTGCGTGGGCTGTAACATCAGCATTGTTTCCTCCAACAGCAGCGCCTTCACAGAAGACATCCTACCCCCATTTTTCTAGAGTGCTAAATTTAACAGGTATGGATTTTCTAGTAAAATTACGTGACATTAAAAAATTTGAGGAAATGAACAACATATCAATTAACGTATACGGTCTGGAATCTAAATATGAAAATAATGAACTAATACATGAAGTTATTGGTCCGCTGAGGTATGCGTCAAAAAAGTTGGATAGACATGTAAATTTATTGTTAATTACAAAAGACTGTAGTAGTAAAGATGGCGGTGAACATTTTTGTGATCCGACTTGTTCAAAGAGTCATTATTGTTGGATTCGGGATTTATCACGTTTAGTTTCAAGTCAAATTAGTTGTCAACAACATAAAATATATTTCTGTGATGGTTGCCTCATTTATTTTAGTACATCGTCAGCTTTAACTTTACATCAAAGCTACGATTGTAACCACATTTTCACGCAAATACCCTCAGTGGATTTAAAAATCGATAAATTTGGAAAGAGTGTGCCGGAAAATATTTTAAAATTCGAGGGTATAGAAAAGCAAATGCGCGTTGCATTCGTGGTTTATGCAGATTTCGAATCTGTTTTAAAACCCGTTGAAACGGTACAACCAAACCCACAAAACTCTTACACTGTAAAAAGTTTTAAACGTGAACCATATTCTTTTGATTATTTAATTAAATGCTCTTTTGACGACTCAGTTTCGAAATTTGAGCTATTTCGTGGGAATAATGCAGCCCAAGTCTTTGTGGATCGTATCGAGTGTGATTTAAGGGCTCTATATAACACATATTTAAAAGACATTAAGCCTATGAAACTGTTAACGCCTGAAGAAAAAAGGGAGTTTAATGATGCTAAAATATGTGGTATATGTGAAGGCCCTTTTGAAGAGAGTGAGATTAAAGTACGAGACCACTGTCACATAACTGGTGCAAAAAGATTTGGTGCTGCACATTCCGTTTGTAATTTAAGTTATAAATTACCCTCTTTTATCCCTATCATATTTAATAACTTAAGCGGCTACGACAGCCATTTATTTATAAAAGAGTTATGTAAATATGGGGATAAAATTGGTGTTTTGGCTCAAAGTAAGGAAAAGTACATATCATTTACCAAAAGCATTTATGTGCACGATTATTTTGATAGTAAATGTGGAAAAGTCAAGAGGAAATATTTAAAGTTGCGATTTATTGACAGTTTTAAATTTCTGTCAACGTCTTTGGAAAATTTAGGCAGCGGTTTAAACGACGATGATTTTATTGAAACGCGGGAACATTTTTCAAATATCAACCAATTTAATTTGATGCGTCAAAAGGGTGTTTTTCCCTATAGCTTTATTGACTCTATAGGAAAAATGGAAAATACATGTCTTCCAAGTAAAGATGAATTTTATGATAATTTACGGGAAGAACATATTAGCGATGAAAGCTATAGAAGAGCAAAAGAAGTATGGCGCTTGTTTGGGTGTAAAACTTTGGGGGACTATTCGGACGTGTATTTAAAATCAGATTTGTTGCTATTGTGTGATGTTTTTGAGCAATTTCGGAATAATTGTTTAAAATTCGATAAACTTGATCCAGCACATTACTATACCCTTCCAAGTTTATCATTTGATTGTATGCTGCGTATGACTAAGGTAGAGTTAGAGCTCTTAACTGATATAGACATGATACATTTTTTTAAGAAAGGTATACGCGGCGGCATAAGCCAGTGTACAGAAAGGAAGCACATCTCTAATATTTTTTTACCGGACTATGACCCAACAAAACCTTCTTCATTTATAACATACCTTGATGCTACAAATCTATATGGTCATAGTATGTCACAAGCATTACCATATGGTGGTTTTCGATGGTTAAGCGAGCGCGAAATTCAGGATTTAAATATTATGGCTGTTGGTGATGATAGTTTACATGGCTACGTTTTGGAAGTGGATGTGCGTTATCCGACTGAGTTGCATGATGCACATTCTGATCTTTCATTTCTAGTAGAAAATATCATACTGCCAACAGAAAACGCTAAATTGCCGAAATTAATTCCTAATTTACAAGATAAAAAATACATTGTACACTATAGAACTTTAAAACAAGCCATCGCCAACGGCTTAGTGGTAATGCAAACCCATCGAGTATTACAGTTTAAGCAATCAAAATGGCTAAAATCGTATATTGATTTTAATACCAATTTACGTAACAAGACCACCACAAAATTTGCGAAGGACACTTTTAAATTAAAAAATAACGCGATATTTGGTAAAACTATGGAAAATGTGGAAAATCGAAAGGATATAAAATTAGTAACACATTGGCATAACAGTGTAGGCAGAAATGGAGCTAGAGCTCTAATATTCCGCCCCAATTTCAATAGTATCTCGATATTTATCGAGGACTTTGTTGCTATAAATATGAATAAAGTTAAAATATTGTACAATAAACCAATTTATATCGGATTTTCCATATTAGATGTATCAAAGACTGTAATATACGATTTTTATTATAATTTTATTAAATCCAAGTTTGGCGATGATGCTTCGTTACTTTACACCGATACTGATTCGCTTATATTAAAAGTGTATACGGAAAACTTTTATCAAACTATATCAGAAAACCCCGAAAAATTTGATACATCAAATTATCCCGAAATTAATAATTTCAACATAATTAAAAGTAATTCTGTAGTTGGTAGAATGAAAGATGAGTTTCCTGGTGATCCGATAATAAGTTTTTATGGTACCGGTGCGAAGGTTTATTATGTAAAGTCCATTAATAATGAATTAAAAAAAGCCAAAGGTATCAAAAAATGTGTTATCGAGAAAGACCTTCATCAGGAAGACTACAAAAGAATTGTTGAACTGGGTGGTTTGATATTAAGAAAGATGAAGACATTTAGAAGTGAATTACATAACATTTATACCAACATAATAAATAAAGTAGCATTATCACATAGCGATGATAAACGTTATGTAATTCCCAATTCAAACAAAACTCTACCTTGGGGGCATGCAGACATAGATTTTTACAAAATAGACCCGGAAGAAAACTTAGCCAATTTAGTCACCGTGTTGGAATCATTTCTAAGTCAGGACAGCACGTAATCTGGATAATCCATATTTCATTATTTGTATTGTTTTTATTATTTCTATTGAACATATAAAATTAATATGTAACGATAGTATTGTAATTTTTTTTTAATAAAAAACATGTATTCATTACTTGATTGCTTTTTATTGAACCTTTATTTTAAAATTATAAATATAATGAAGTGTCGACAAATAACAAACTCTAAAAGTTATTGTTGAAAAATTTGTCTAACAGTAAATTAAACGCACAGGTCTACGAGCAAATGTTTAATGTGAAACAGGTTTGCTGACAAGATCCTCCATAGTCTTTTCAATTTTCAACATTCTAGAGTTAAGTTCATCACGCAGTTCGTCTTGCCTAAGTTCATATATCGCAATAACAGTATCATCAATGTATCCTCTAAGTTCTTGACTGGTTTCAATTAATTTCTTGCGTACGTAACCTTCAAGTTGGTTTCTGAATATATCTTTAATAACAATTGTTGAGTCATGTAAAGCTTTCTGCGTATCTTGCACACACTGAGCAAGGTTATTATCAACATAATTTCGTGTGGTCGCATCGTCTCCTTCAAGAGGTTCTGCTAAATAGCACAATCTTTTGCTTCTCATGTCGAAATCTCCATTAGGTGTAACTTTAAAACCTATCCCTGAAGGACCTCGCATAAAGTTAAAATCCTTAAATTTTCTTTTGCGACCGAACTTATCAATAGTGTTTACTTCTGACATTGTTATGTGACACTGATTTGAAACCATTAGATTTCACCCTAATATATGGTTCTATTTCATTAATAAACGGACTCTGCAGAAAAATATGGATTGCAAAACATATTTTAGGTGATGTTTAATAAATACACATACAGATTCATTTTACTATTGTTTTATTGGAAAAAAAAATTAAAATATAACAAAAGATTGAGTTTACTTTTTATTATTAAAAAATAAAAAAAATATAACAAACAAAAAAATTAAAAAATTAAGAAATAAAATACATGTTAATTTCTTCTGTACAGGTAAGCTTCTTCTATGACCCAATTTCTTCTCTGGATGGCACGTTCATTAGCGTCCTTGAACTGGTAGTAAACTAGTCCACAAAAGTCGCATTGTACAAATTTAACCCTGAAAAGGTCAATGTAGTTGAAGTCGTACGTAAGATCATTTCGCCAGCAGATACCTAGTCTTTTACAATGATGACAAGTTAAATAAAAAGCTTTTGGTATATGACTGTATGTTTTGGCTGCTTCACTAGGTTGTTCATCAGTTGGCAACATGATGTTTGAATATGTTGTACTTTTCAATCGCTGAACTCTATTTATGTATTACTTTTTAAAATAACCTTGACAAGACCAAAAAAAAAATCCTTGAAAATTACAACCTCGAAAATGACCCTGACATTGACGGGTACTTTGACCTTGGCCTTGGCCTTGCATCTGACAAGTTTAGGACTATATTTATATGTTTCTTTAAAATAACCTTGACAGGGACAAAAAAAAATCCATGAAAATTACAACCTTGAAAACGACCCTGCTATTGCCGGTTACGTCAGCCTTGGTCTTGGCCTTGCATCTGACAAGTTTAAATATTATACTTAATGCATCGAACAAAAGGAATAAAGGTGGTGTAGTGGGGGAAATGGGCATAAAAGCAGACTTGCTGGCTCGAGCTCTTCACAGTTCGTCAGAACACCAAACAGTGCAGTAGTAAGATAAAGTGATAGTGTGGGTTGTAGTATCGAAGATGTCATTGAGTGTAAGGTCTCTTTTGGATGCTCTTGACGTGAGCTGCGGTTCGCAACAAGGCATGTTGGAAAACATCAGTGGCTTGGAAGTGTTAAGTCCGGGGGTATTCGAAAATTGGAACGGCATGGAGCAAGAAGATTCCGAAGACAGAGCCCTGAATGATGGTCGCGACGAAGAGTTGGTGCAGTCGGCTGCGCAATTCCTCGAATGTTGGACGGAGGAGAAGGAGCCGAAAATCAACATAATAAGTGATGTGGATGTGCGAAAAGCATCGCGGCTTAACAGGGAATCTTCTTCGAAAGCTTCCAAATTAAAGAAGCTTTTGACTATGCGGAAGTCGGAAATCGCCGATAAAAAAACCTTTTATTTGGCGATTAAAGGTGTGGGACAAGGAAAGAAGAAGTTTAACTTTAAGCAACCCTCCACCCCTGTTCCATTATCCGACTTCCTGAAAACAGCACCACAAGAGCCGTTGTCCGTAGAAGTGAAAGTGATCGAAGGCCCCGATGGACCAACACCACCAACACCGGCCAGCGTAGAGCAGGAAGTAGTGTCGGAGGTAAAGTCTTCCACAGCGCCACTGTCGCCGATATTGGTGTGCCGGAAACCTATGAAGAAGCGGTTTAAGCGGTGTTTTGAAGGCGATGAAGTTTCCGCTGCTTCGTCGTCGTCATCGTCGTCTTCACCAAACGAAACTGCTTCTTCTTCTTTAATATGTTCCGAGACATCGCAACCGGAGTGGGTTGAAGACTTCACCAACTCGCAGAAGTGACATTTTAGAACTGGAAAGACAATTAGAGTTAAAAAAGATGGAATGTGTGCGGTATAAAAGACAATTAGAGGACTTTAATAAATTATGTAGTAGGTGTTAGGTAGTTGTAGGTATTAGCTTTTAATTTATAGTATTAAGTTTGTAAATATATATATATATATATATATATATATATATATATATATATATATATATATATATATATTGTAGTTAATAAAAAAAAAGTCTTTGATCAGATTTTTATATTTTATAAAGAGAATAAAAATGACTTGAAAATTTATTTTTGTGTGTTATTTCATATAGGCCCTTTCCCACATAATATTATGTAATAAAAAAGAGTGAATAATCCACTAAAACTACGCAATAGCAATAGTTGTAAATATTTTTTGATAATATTTACAAGTATGCTAGAACATGGTTCGGTTTAAGAAGTTAAGGTTCTGTCGCCAGCACTTCTAATACTTTGCATCTCAATATTGCATGTTTTTATGAAAAAAAAAAAACATAAAATATTGGTTACAAAGTATTATAACCAACTAAAACTACGATCAAAGTATTTTGTGGCCCTGAAAAGGACCGTTTGGTTGTAAAAACATGCGACTCTTTATTGTGTTGTGGAGTCGCACGGCCCGTCATCATCAACGGCGGTGGTGGCGGTGCTGTTCTCAGCATATTCGATTATGAACCGCCAAAGTTCTTCCCATCTGGGATCGTCCAACTCCCACTCAAGACAATTGTCTGTGGTAGAATCTGCCACAGGGCATTGGATAGGTTGCTGTTCACTCCCAGACATGTTGAACTGAAATGATTGTAATAAGTATTGGTGGTCGTATATATTGAGACAAATTAATGGTGGGGGTGAAAACAAATGTCGTATTACGTATTGAGACCAAAAGTTGTTTGTGGTCTCAAATACGAACGAACGATTTTGCTGAGTTCCACCAGCACCTAAACTTTTATTACTTTGTATCTAATATTGTATATTCTATACATACAATATTAGTAACAAAGTACTAATATGTGCTAAAACTACGATCAAAGTATTTTGTGGTCCTGAAAAGGACCGTTGTTGTGTGCCCTTAAAAAGGGCCAGGGAGAGTGTGGGGCTTATGGTGCCCCATCCTCGCTGGTCGACCACCAGCTTGACGAATCGCAGGGACCCTGCGGATCGGCGGGTGTCGATGATGCTGGAATTTCCAGCACCGCATCTTCTGTCGAGTTCGGCTCTGGCTGCGGCGATGGAGTTTCGAGTCTTTGTAAGACCCAATCGCCCGCATCGTTTAATTCCACGAGACCCGGATCGTGGTCATACAGCAGCGGAATCGGCTCATCCAAGTCGTCCCAACGTAGGACGTCAATTTCAAAATCCACCTCTTCGTCGTCGAAGTCTTGCTGGTCTCCAACGTTGCCGGCGACGGTGTCATCGCTAAAGATGGATGAGCCTCTGTTGGCGGGTCTTTCTTCCTCCATGTTCATCGTATGAGAGTTGATGTATATATGACTGTGTAACTGGCCCAGTCTCATATATATAGAACTACCCCCACCCCACCAACGGATTCTAAATGTTGTGTATTGGTGAGAGCTTATAGAATTATTGATTTTTTCAAAAACTTTAAATAAGGAATTAAATTTGTTTTTTTTTTTTGTTTTTTTTTGTTTAGACAATAAGACTTATTCTTAACATTTTGTGAAGAATACATTACAAAAAAAAAAAATAAAAGAAACCTTGTTTGGACTGTTAACATTTTTATAGGTTCTCAAGCATATAACTTGGCACTTAAGCTACGAGACAAATCGTCGTTAAACGGATATCTCGCCCCATAAGTGAAGATTACTAAACTACGATCAAAATATAATGTGGTCCTGAAAAGGACCGTTTTTGTGGCCCTAAAAGGGCCTGGGGGGAGGGTCGGGTGCCTACCGTGGAGTAATACCCAACGATAATAACACCGACTTAGGTGCAGCCCTTGGTCTTCTAATTGGCGGCACCGTCGCCGTCGCTGGTGGTGTCGGTGTTGCGGGTGGTGCCGAAGGTGCTGCTCCTGGTGCGGTACCCCCGCACTCCTCACACTTACATAGTTTGCCGGGCACGAATGGCCTGACAATGCCAATGATCTTCGGTGTATCTTCCATCTTGACGGTCGAATGTGTAATGATGAAATAATTCTAATACCGGCCTCTATATACATTCAAAAAGTTGGAGGGGGTAAGGTGGAGTGCATATATGCATTATATATAAGTTTGAGAATAATATGATTTTATAACTCACCGTATGTCTGTTATGGACACAAACTACCCCCCTCCACTTTTCTAGCATATAGTACTAAACTTCCTCTACATTTTTTTCAAATAAATTTTTTTGATATTTCTAACCATTACTTTACTACATATTTACAAAAAATGCAAATTATTCATATATTTTAATTATTTTCAGGCAAGGTAAGGAAAATTTTGAAAATGTTTTGACGGAATCGTAATAAGGAAGATTTGAAGTATAAATTATTGTATGGTGCGCAGCGCGTTAGCGCGAGAGCACCACACTAAAAAAAAAACTCTAATAACCTCCCCTACAATTTCCACATACTCCCGTTCGGCGCTTCAGCCTCCTAACTCGAGAATTTCAATTTTTTCATCTAAATTTTTTTCATTTTTAAGATTTTTCAAATTTTTTTTTCACCATTGCATTCTCCTCAAAATTGTAGGTAATTAAAGTGCTTTTATTTTTTTTCTATCTTGAATGGTTCCCGAGCTACAGCGCTTTAAAAAATCCAAATTACTAACTTACTATAACCCTTTTCTTGAAATTTCATCTTTCCGAATTTTGAAAAATACTATCATATGTAGAAAAAAATTCTCTTTCTAATTTCCTAATATTATTTTGCTCTAAAACTTCAACTTTGGCGCGCATTCACCATTTTTATTATTTTTTTAAAAAAAATCCTGTTTTTTACGTTTTTACTATGGAGAAAAATGCTAGCTTATAGTACTCGGTTTCCTCTATAATTTTTTCTTATAACTTTTTTCCCTATTCCTAACCGTTACTTTCCTACAAATTTTCTAAATCGTTGTTTTCATATTTTGCCTTAAAAAATTTTTCTTGTGTTATTTAAGCTCTTTTTTCCACTTAATAAACCACCATTATCTAAACTCCCGTACTCCTATCTTAAAGAGCGGGCTTTTCCGTCCGCTTTTTTTTTGTTGGGTTTCAAATAAATATAAAACAACTACTTCACTCATTACAAATTTATTGATTCAAGAACATTATTTTGTGTTACATATAATAGATACATTAAAATATAGATTTATTGGTCACCGAACCGTTTAATACATTATAACTAAAAAATGAGTCGTGAATAACTAATGCGTACACTTTAGTGTCTTTGGGGAATTTATTCTTTCTCGTTTGGAACTTCAATTTCACATCCACTGTCGATGAGTTAATTGCCTCTGGTTGATGACTGCAATTGATAATAAAAATGGGGTTTTTCATATATTCCCCGAATGTTATCATCGGATCGTTTATTTCGCGCCCGTAGTAGCTGCTTTGGAAGTTTTCGTAATTGTAATAGGCTGCTGCGTACAGTTTCTTGGCGAAATCTAAATTCCATCTTTCGTAGGGATAAACGGTTGAATTCAGATACAGTCTAATGTCACATAGGTCGGCGTGGGTAAACTGGGTTGCGTTTTTTTCTTTCTTCTCGCAATTATTGCTGTCTTGAAACCCGACGATTATATAGCGCGGTCTTTTCAGACTTGTATTCGTTCTCAAGGCCCACACGTCGGAAGATGTTTGCCTTAAAGCTGGTAATTCGTACAGATCCCATTTACGATATGCCATTTGAATACTGGCATTGTTTCCACCTTTATTAATGCGAGACAGTATTTTCAATTTTTGCTTGTCGTCTGGAATGATGTGACGAATTTTCCATTCGATTTTGTCGATACTAATTTCTGCCTCTACTTCGCCGACGTAACAATTGGTAAAAGTGCGAGCTATAATCATAATAAGCTCTTGTTTTACGTTGAAAACACCTTTTGCGTAATCTTCGGCGAATCCCATAAGATATTTTAAGGGTAATTTCCCGGAGAATACGTTACTTGCCGTGTCTACGATATCTTGGTTTGCTTCGTCGAGACCCCATCCGCACGTCATGAGAGATCTTTGTTGCAAACTTCCGAATGAAACCATGGTTTTTAATGTCGTCGTAACTCCAGGTTTACGAACCACGGCGACCTGCTCACCTCCCATCTCGTAGCGAATTTCATCGAACAAAAATGCGAGGGCATTATTTGATAAAAAACATCTTTTCGTTGCGTCCATGGGTTTAAATTTTCCTTCGATATATAGGTAACTTTCGGCGATATCCAGTATAATATCTTGAAAATTAATGGGGATACGGACTTCATCCGAACTGTTGAATGATGGAGATCCGTATGGTTTATACGTATGCTCTTCTAGACTAATAATCGAATTGTCCAAGATGGGCTCGGAGAAAACCTCTATTTTATCGCTGATGGTGGAAATCATTTTCGCACTTTAAGACCGATTGATTTTAAAAATTTATAGTCTTCGGCAGATAACTGTTGAGATGTTTGTGATCTAACGTCTGGACGACGACTAACCTTTACGTTAGCTCTTCTTTTACTTTTATTATGTTTCGGTGGTTCCCCCATCTTAGTCGACAGCACACACAATTGACGATTGAAGCAAAAACCCATTTCTATGAAAGTTTCTTCAGTTCCAATTTCACGATTATTTCCTCGCCTTGAAAATTGATTAGATCACCGCTATCGTCCAAGATGCGAAGAGTAATGTTGTCGATAAACTGACGTCCTGCCGGCATTAACGGCATATAAATATTATTTTGTGGTTCTTTACTGATTTTGTAACCGGGCTCCACGTCGATATCGAATTCGAACAAGGTATGACCTTCCACCCAATTCATATATGCTCCGGAAATTATATTAAAATCTACGCGTATGATGCGTACTTTCATTATTTCCACCATCTCGGTTGATTCGTGCTTTTTGTCTATTTTTAACACTGTATGATTAAATCCTAACATTTTACCGATACTCGCCTCTCCCCGGAAATCTATAGTATATTGGGATTTCAGTTCACATTTCAGCGTATTATTATTAGCCACCGAGTAAAAGATTCCATCGTTCTTTTCTTCAGTTTAAATTCTTCCAAACTTCCGACATAGCTTTACCTATCTCATCTATTTCATACGCCCCAGGTGGAATCTGCAATTGTATCGACTCGGTAGTGTAACCTTCCCTCATGTAGGCAAACTTATTGTTGCTTTCGTCCACATTAAAAATTGAATTGTATGTGTAAAATCCCAGCAATGCCAGACCATATTTTTTTTTTCTCTATTTAATTCGACTGGTGGATAAAAATCGGCGCTTAAGACGCTCGAGTGTCCTGTTAGTGTGAACGTATAAGACATTCCTGTAAATTAAAACATCACACATCTCGGTTTTATTCTTAGCGGCAACATTTAAAAAGATTCATCTTCACACCTTTTCTCACTGCATTTGATAGTGATGTTTTTATGCTATTTTCTGCTTTTATGTGCACATCCCTGATTTTGCAATAACAACAAAATATTTTTCTAGCTGTAAGATCCTCATCAGCCGTAACCTCGTTTAAATTACTGCTGAAATAATGTTTGCAACCGCACTGATATTTTAATATATCGATATCGCTTTTGAGGTGCTCGGGCAACTTATCCCAAACGAATGGAATTTCATTTGGGGCTAATGCAATCATTACTTCCTTGGGCATGTTTTCTAACTGTTTCACGGTCATTTTCCTTAATCCACCGGCTAGATGAAATGCTTTCAGTGGTTGCAACATTTTAGTATAGTTATTGCGATCCATTTGCAGTGTTAATGGTGACGATAATGATGACATCTTTTACGCTGATGATTCGACAAAAACTTTAAGCACAAATGTCCACACCAGACTGTTCCAAAATCCTGTTGACGATCGTATGTATAGTAAATAATGTTTGATGGTTCCGATCCCGTTTGTAGATATCGTACCAATTCGATTGGTGGGGGTAAATCGCCGAAGCTGTCATAATATGTTACTTTAGAATTATTTTTTCTATAAGCTACCCAATGAGTTCCTGCACCACGCGTACTATCCAAATTCACTATTGCTGCTTCGTAACGTCGAGAACCTTGTCTAGGTAATGAATCCCTCATATAAACGCCTCGAAAGTGTCCTATTCTTTTCTTTTTGGCATATTTTTCTATATCGATGTTAGATAGTAGTCCTCGAGGTAGGGATTCAATTAGTTTTTTGATCTACGATTTAAAAATAATCCCATACCTTTACGATATGGCTTTAGAAACAAACGATTTCCTTTCGATTTTAAATACAGGCCGGCACCGGTTTTATCTTCGCTGCTTTTTTTTACAGCTTTTATGGCGCGCACAATTCCCGCTGCCCCATCGGCTAATGAACCCAAAGCTGATAACCCGGCAAAAATTGGTATTAATGGTAATATTCCACCAGTTTTAGGAATCGGTATTATTCTCGGTGTACGAACCTTCCTTTTGCCACCTGCCGCTTTTACCGATCTACGTGCTGCCGACAGAGCTATTTTAGATGCATTCATGACATTTTTTTCCAACACATTTTTACTTCCGGCTTTTAATAATTCGTTCCGAAACTGACATTCCGAACATGTCGATTTTTATTAACACCTTCCCTTCTTGTATGACGTGTGCCTTTACTAGATGTTTTTTTTGTTGATAATGATGATGGTACACCCATACCAAAACGTTGTTTTCCTTTCATAATGTTTGTAATTAACCAAGCTG
Source organism: Diaprepes abbreviatus (assembly GCA_034092305.1). Taxonomy (NCBI): domain Eukaryota; kingdom Metazoa; phylum Arthropoda; class Insecta; order Coleoptera; family Curculionidae; genus Diaprepes; species Diaprepes abbreviatus. The sequence goes on from JASJET010000250.1 coordinate 292,957, forward strand.
CTGTTTTTTCACCTAAACTGGAATCTTTCGATTTTACTCTATTCCAAGCACTTTGTTCGAGCTCGTAACCCGCTCGATGTCTCGCACTTATGTTGTCTTTATTATGTAAATAGGCTAAATCGTGTTTTTTGCATGCGGCATCCAAAGGATTAATGCCTGGATCACCTCTTGTTACACGTTTTATTACTTTTGTTCCGGGTCCGCAATATTGATAACCGGGAATGTGTACCTCGAATGGTAATTTATTTATTAACGAATTCACAATACCGTGTCCAGTTTTATTGGAAACGTGAGACCGTCCACTTCGTTTGACGCTCGGCATCTGAATGACAGTTTTTGTGAAAAATTATCTATAAAATATCCAATTTTCCTAAGATGCGCGTTATCGATCTTAAACAAAAACTTCCTATTGACAATCTCGATGAAAAAGTCGGACTTGGATTTGAAAAGAAGATAATGAAGAGACACGGTCCTCTACTTCATTCCTCTATTCGCGGCCTGTTAATTGGTCCATCCAATTGTGGAAAAACTAATGTCATGATTTCGCTGTTTACACACCCCCTTGGGCTACGTTTCGAAAATGTCTATATTTACTCGAAATCTCTGTATCAACCGAAATATGAGTGTTTAAGGAAAATTTTAGCACCCATCAAAGGTTTAGGCTACTATGCCTTGAGTGATTCTAGTAATATTGTGGAACCGTCCGATGCAAAACCAAACTCCATATTTATCTTTGATGATGTTATATGTGAAAAACAAGATGTTATAAGATCGTACTTTAGCATGGGACGTGATAAAAATATCGACTCTTTTACCTAGCACAAACATATTCGCGAGTGCCTAAACAGCTTGTGCGAGACAATGCCACGTTTCACCGGATCTAAATTTTACTCAATTTCAAGAAATGTGCTTAAAATGTTGGGATAATAAGTATGGATTTTTAGTAATTGATAAAGAGAGTGATGTGAAATCGGGAAGATACCGCAAAGGATTTGATAGCTATATATTACTGTAATAATAAGAGAAAACACTCATTTGATTGTTGAAACGTCCTTTGTTAACATCATGAATAACGCGATCGACTTAAAACGTAAACTAGTGGAAGCTACCAATGCCGTCAGAAAAAAATTTAAACAAATTAAAGCGGCTAAAGAATTTCATGTTGTGGAATTGGAAAAGTTTTATGAACCCATTTCTAAGCCGTTGACAACTATATCTGATGTGGTCAAGCAACGTCAGCAGCAGCAACAACAACAACAACAACATTATCCAGCTACAAAGTCACATAGTCCCAGTACATCAGTGCAGTCGACTCAAATATCAGGTTTTCCCCAACCTACACATTCCTTTCAAACCTCCACACCTATTCAGCAGCAGCAGCAGCATAGCATTTCAAAAGAAGATATTAGCCAATCGGTGTTTGATACACCCTCGACATCAACTAATACATCTCTCGCATCCGCTGACACCACAACTTCCGATACTTTAAACGCACACCTGAAAGGATTACGTTCGAAACCATCTCAATACGATACTGTATATGGTGTAAGTTTTGGTTCAAAAACAGATTATAACAAACATTTTATTGGTAATTTAGAGGTGCATTTTCGAAATGGAAATATTGTCTTATACAAAAAAGGGAAAAATATTGCAGAATACGGTGGATCACCGGCACTTTATGATTTGTTATTTCTTAAAACACCCCCTAGTGTAGGCAAGGAACAACAATTAAGTGATAATGTACTTTCAACGTACAAGGAAATTTTGGAATCAACGAGTGCTGTCTACAACAATTTTAAAAAAAGTGATGGTTTACGGGAGACCAGATGGAACAAATATTTACGAATTATTAAACCTCTGATAATGGGCACAAAATTAGGCGGTACTATAACAAGAAAAAATCTCTCGGAAAAACTACAGTTACCCACAAAAAAGAAATTATCTTCGAAAAAATTTCAATATGTCTATTGGAACAAAGCTAAAGAGTTGGTGGATCGTTTACGTTTGTTGTGGAGTTCCAAAATGGCCGGTCACACTGGACACGAAAATGAAATTATGTCAATCATAGAGGAATTACGAGAAGAAGATATAATATATTAAGCTCAATATTTAATGATATTATTCAGTTCTTCCTTCGATCTGAAACCTTTAATATTACTAATAATATGGAGCCCAGTCTAGAAAAAATCAAAATTGTTAATGAACTACATAGAAAGGCTAGAAAAAATTTTGTAAGACGGCGCACGATAATAAAAGGATACAGAGATTTGTGGCAAATTGATTTGGCTGAAATGCAACAGTATGCTGATAAAAACGATGGTTATCGTTATATTTTGGTCTGTATAAATTGTTACTCTAAATTTGTCTATACCAAAGCCATAAAAAATAAGACTGTTATAGAAGTTACTAATGCGATGAAAAGCATCATTGAAGAGGCATCATATACACCAACAAATCTGCAAAGTGATCAAGGAAAGGAGTTCTATAATACAAACTTTCAAGCTCTGATGAAAAAATATAATATAAATCATTATTCCACTTACAGCACAAAGAAAGCTGCAATTGTTGAGCGAGTCATAAGGACTTTAAAAAATAATTTATATAAACAATTCTCCACAAGAGGATCTTACAAATGGATACATATATTATCGGCAGTAACAAAAACCTATAACCATTCGAAACATCGCACCATTGGAATGAAGCCTGCAGACGTGCAAGAAAAAACACAAATTAAAGCATACGATTATTTAAAAATTGTACCTAAAAAATTTAAGTTTTCCATGGGTGACATTGTGCGTATTAGCAAGTACAAAAGCTTATTCGAGAAAGGATATACGCCCTCTTGGTCAACCGAATTGTTTAAAGTTGTAAAAGTTAACGTTACAAATCCACCTACTTACTTGTTGGAATTGTTAGAAGGTCAGCCTATAAGAGGGTGTTTTTACGAATCAGAACTACAAAAAATAAGCAGTCCTGGAGTTTATCTAGTAGAAAAGTCCTTAGACAACGCAAGAAAAATCACACTGATCAATTATTTGTCAAATGGCTAGGATTTCCCAACCACTTCAACTCTTGGATAGATAAAGCTAATATTGTTTAAATAACATATTGTATGACTATAATTTTAATTTAAAATGTAAAATAAATAAACAATATATTGTAAAATAAAGTTTTTTTTATTTCAATCTTCATCATTAAAAACAATGACAATAAAACATCATACACATAAATAACATTTCAATATTCTTGGAGGGAAGGTCCAATTCACCGACGACTACGACGTTATCTTCAAGACTATGCCACTCGGAGTGCGTTCTCCTATTCTTTAACCTGCTTTCCCTTTTTTAGATTTTTTTTGAAGTCGAGCCGTACGACAGTGCGCTTAATGAGTCATTTAAAGGCTGATGAAAGAGTATTTTCTGAATAACTTCAATTTTTGTTTTAAGCTCACTATTATTTTGGTATATCATGGGGAGGACATCCTTGTTAAATATGTCGCATATTACAACTGCAAAATTGTAAAACTTTCTATTAACAAAGTGTTTTGTCACAGCATCGTCATCATCTTTAGGTTCGCCTAAGTTGGTTATGATTTTTCCACCCATATCATACTGCCCATCCGCTGTAAGTTTAAAACCAATCCCTTGTGGCCCAGATAATATATGATATTTTTCATTACATTTCTGACGACCAAATTTATCAGTTGTGTTTTTTCCTCGACTCATTTTCAATCTTTACTAAACTATTTTATTTTTATTTGCCCTACTTATATTAAATATTTCAGCTGAGAAAAAGAAACACTGACTATGATCTACTGGGTTGGTATGTTTATAAAAGAAATAAAACAAAACTGTGATTGTAACAGATATTTATTTACAGTTATTTAATTGCACAAATACAAAAATTATAAAAAATTAATTTTCCATGTCTTCGTTTTCGTTGCTCAAAATTCTATCCCATCCGACACTATTTCGATCGTCAACGTCTTGGGCTGTTGCTATTGCAGAAACCAATTCATATTTTGCAGCATGCTCACCTGGTAAATGTAGAATATTGACGAGGTATTCTTTTAATTCTTCTTCAACCATTTCAGCACAAAATGTATCCATGTCTATGGAATCATATAAAAATTTGTCGCACAAGTGTACCCCAGCCATAAAATTGATTGCATCCCTGATCTCGTTCTTATATTGATCTTTGGTTGCATCAATATGCGGCCAATCATTTACGCTATCTAACATATCGTGAGCCATATTTCTTAATTCTCTCCCCAACCAAAATATGTATCTATCTACACATTCGTTGACGGTCGTCGTCGTCGCATCAGCAGACATCTTTACAGAAATAATGAACACGCGTATTCTGACATGTGCAACTATATTTTAAATTTAATTACATCCTTTTTTTCAAACAATTTACATACAATTTACTCCAATGAGCCAAAACGTAATAATATTCGAGTATTGTTTCCAAAAACTCTAGTGCCCTGTCCCAAATAAGTTAGAGTGTATTTACCTTTAGTTTTACTCATAATATCTACAATATCGTCGGATAGTGTTTCGGCCACACGTTTTGGCAAAAAAGTCTCAAATGTGCTATTATCACCGTCATCGTGTAAAGCCACTAAAAGAGTTTTACCAAATCGTGTAGTCATTGAAACCATCTTTACAATTTTATACACTTTGCCTACAATCATTTCGGTAACCTTTTTTCTCTCTAAAACCTCGAAATCTTTGCTGAACATTTCATTAATTTCATGTAGAGTTTCTTTTGCAATACTCATTATTGAAAAAATGGTATATAAATCCAAAAATTACCGTGAATATAAAAGCACTTTCAGAACACTACACGAACACAATATTTGATGTTTATGCCACTGATATCTGCGATTGTTTGAAGTCACTTTTTTTCCCACTAACCTTTATAGCGAGTTTTCAAGGTCGAATTGTAACAATGGTGGGGGTAGCTTAACGATAGAAATAGTGGGAGGAGTATTCAAGGTCAAATGACGTCACACATTTAAATTGGTATAAGGATAACTTCAAGGACAAAATATAATGAAACAAATAACTACATTTTATGTACTTTATTGATTGATTTTTTCTGCCATTCTTCTATACGTGTAACATTATCACCTAAACCTAATTTTCTTAATTTGTTCAATAATAATTGTTCGTTTTTATTTCTTAGAAAATTCTTACAAACTATACTCGCTAAAATACACGCTTCGGCATGGTCCATATACTTAAAAAATACACTAAAATCCTGAGCCTCCGAATCTTGCATTTCAAATGCGTAAAATTCCGAACAGGCTGCAGAAATTAGAAATTCTTCGTACATTTCTCGCACTAAACTTTCCATATTAACTACTACTACGTTAAACTTAAGTCCTACACTCTAATTTCATCTAACACAACCGGATCTGCAATGAACCTAATCAGTTTTTCCAAACAGTCACTAAACCCCAACTTTTTTATTTCACGAACAAAGTCTTGTAAATTTATTGTTTTGCTGCAATATTTACGACATGAATTCGCAGCCTTTTCATATTCATAAGCCAAATCACATTAGCGCGACGCCCATTCTGCTCGACTTTTCATTGCATCATTGAAATAATTACTAGCCGTTTCAATGAACTCATCGCCCAATTTTTTTACTGTCTCTTGCAAAGCACTATTCCTATTATTCACTCATTTTTTACATTCACGACACTTTTTTATTGCTGGTGGTGGCCAATCTATATAATGACGATATATTTGTTCAAAGTGAATGTAACAGGGTAAGCTTAACTGTAGTTCCTTGTCACACCGATATGGCGCTGGCAGCTTATCCCAAATTTGTCGTAAACTCAGCGTATCAACGCAAGTTTTTAAATATTCGAGAGGAAAAAATGCTAGATCCTTTTCTTCAAAATCACACAAACTTTTTAAATTACTCTGATATAAACAAATTACTCTGACGACTTGCTCTATAATTTTTTCTTTAGATAGTTCCGTATCTGACATTTCACACTGAATGAATGCAAATAGACTCACACAATTTTATAGAACAATTTGCAAGGTCAAAATCATTTCAAGATCATCCCACACTATTACAATGCACAAATAACTACTTCAAGGTCACACACCCAAGATGGCCTCCAACAAAGTCAATGTCATCTCGACCAAGGTCAAGGTCACACACAATCTTGAACACACGGTCAAGGCTAAGGACAAAGTACAAGCGCACTTTCAAGGTCAATGACAAGGACATGTGGGCGGGGCCAAAGAGGAGTGTGTGCAAGGTCAAGGTCAAGGTCGAGGAGCGGGGGGATGAAGAGGATCGGGTTATGTTCACTACTATGGGTCTTAATGGGATATTTTGCTTGTGGATCTTTGGAAGTCCGTATAGTCTTGGGCACCTGCTAGATTTTTCCCGTTGTATCAGTTTCTGTTTCACGTCCAGTTTTATGAGTGAGTTCATGATTTTGGTCTTTATTTTCTCAAGATATGTAGTGAGATACCTTGCATAGGTTTGTAAGCAGGATCTTTCAAGATATCTTTCATTTTTGCAGTATATTCTTCGGTGTCCATGACGACAGTTGCATTGCCTTTATCTGCTGGTAATATTATGATGTTATCATTTTCGTTCAGGACTTTTAAGGCTGTAAATTCTGCTCTACTCAGGTTCTCTTTCAGAGTATTCGATGTTCTGAGAATTCTTAATACATCCTGCCATATTTGCTCAGCCTCGTGGTTGTCTTTAGAAGATAGGGCAGACTCAATTTGTGTGATTATTTCCTCTGTAGGAATGATTTTCGGAGCTATTGCGTAGTTGAAAACTTTACTTAAAACTGTTTTTTCGGTTTCCGTCAGTTGGTGTTTGGATATGCTACATAGTGTTCTGTTGTTGTTGGTTGTTGCTTGTTTGTTCTCTTTTTTGTGGTGGTTTTTCATGATATTTTCAAATTTCTTTAAAAGGGTTTCTGTTTTGTGGTTTCTGTTCGCCAATAGCAGAGAGTTTCTAAACGGTTCCATAGGACGGGATGCGCTAAGTTACTCAGAGACAAGTAAACTTGGTAGAGTGCCTGTTCCGTTGTGCATAGTTGTATCCTTTTTGTCGTATTTCTTCTCTAAGTAGGGCTCGAGAGGGGGGCGGAGCCAACGCCAATCAACTGTCACTATCTGCGACCGCATATAAAACACGCTGCACGTTGAATTTCTTTCAATAAATCTACAACCACTAAGTACAGAATACAGATATATTCCCGGATTAATACTGAATCACATGTTCCCATCCGTAAAACACTACGCAACAACATTGTACACCTCTACTGGAAGGAGATATTCAAACAAATCAAAGCATATGAAAAACTGAGAAAGAAAGTTTGCATACTCCTATGTTATATTGCTTAAAAAATAAAACAAACACTTGGATAGTCATGATTTGCATGCACATATTACATAAAATGTAATATGTGTATGTTTTATTCTTTAATCAATATAACTAAGACAATAATAGAGTTACCAACAACATTACAAGTTTGTTAAAGGCTGAAAATTAGGGCCGAAACGTCACGTAGCCTGTGAACAATCTTGTAATTATAAGACTCAAATATAATTTGAAGAATTATTATTAATGACCTATAGCCAAGAAAAAATTTCTTTAATAAAAAATATATAATTTTTGGTCAAAGAATATAAAGAGGAATACAAATATATATATATATATATATATATATATATATATATATATATATATATATATATATATATATATATATATATACCATCCGACGAGAGGTCGGCCGCGTTAATAGTTGCATACTTCCTTCCGATCGGTCCTTTGCACAGACAGATGCATGTCGGTACCCTGATGAGTCTAGTAGAGACGAAACATGTATCCCAGCTGTATCACTGTGGCGGGGAGGGTAAGTTTTTGATTGTCTTCTCGGTATGGTAGTACAGGTAGGCCATTATCTCGATGGTGGTGCAATATGATAAATTGTGTCTGTAACAATTTATTCAAACTGTGCAACCTCTAATACGGAAAGGATATGATGGAACGAGGTTTGCATTTACTGTTCGCATTTCACTTCATTCATACACGGAGTTGTATATAGTTGTACGTTTGCCGAATGTGATTTCAGCACTACAACGGCATAATGTGGATATATCCACCACTATTGCATCTCACACGGAAGAATCCGTGAAAGCCGCATAAACATATATACGCCATCCGGGGGAGGTCGACGAAGCCGCGTTCCGAGTTGCATACTTTTTTCCGATCTGTCCTTTGCACAGACAGGTGCATGTCGGTACCCTGATGAGTCTAGTAGAGACGAAACATATATATATATATATATATATATATATATATATATATATATATATATATATTTTCTTTAATATTTTCTTGGGTATAGGTTTTCTTAATTGAAGATTAAAAGACAACAATTTTTTCTGACGTTTCGCTCCACATAGAGAGCTTTTTCCAAGGTATGGTATATTTATCTGTATCCTTCATCCACAAAATTACAATTTTTTTATAACCATATATCACAGTAATTGTAATAAAAAAATTGTAATTTTGTATATGAAGCATACAGATATATATACCATAACTTTGAAAAAGTTCTCTATGTAGAGCGTATATATATATATATATATATATATATATATATATATATATATATATATATATATATATATATATATATATATATATATATATATATAATATCTCTTAACTTCGACTTTTAATTTTGTGTTGTGTTTAATTTGTTCTAGTGACAAGCTAGATATGCATGCAGCAAAATTTTGGTGCTAAAGGATGACCAAAATCGGCTAGAAATGTTGAAATAGAAGAAAATATTCTTGACAAGAAAGAAGCCGATCGAGTTTCTTATACTAGGAAAATAGGTTTAGAGGAATTGCAAATTCTACGACTACCGTTTTTATAAACACAGGTGCTAGTCCTCTACGAGGGCAATGAACAGTTGGAACTTATCACCTGCAATCAAATTTTGAATAAATATGAACAAAATCGTGGGAATTATATGGAGATCCAAAGTAATAATAACAATAAAACACAACCGTCTCCCCAAAAAAGCAACTGTGGAGGACCAACAAGTTCTAACCACGGACCAACTGAAGGAAGCACAACCTCGAAGATGCAATGTTGGTTTAACCCCGATAACTGCTAAAATCCAATATGTACCTGCTGAGGGCCTTAAAAACTAATCCTCAATAAAAGACTTTTGGGCGCGCAACGTCGAAAAATAGCCATTGTGGCAGCCAAGGCCAAAGCACAGCTTATCAAACTCACAAAAGCCCGAATCAACAGAAAACCGCGATGGAAACAAATACAGGAGAAAACTAAAAGCCTCGCTGCAAGATTTGGGTAAATGTAAATCCAGCACCAAAAGCTAAAGACTCGAGCAACCAATCCAGCCTTTAAACGTGGACGCTCTGTATCCGCCACACCATCTCCGGGACAGGAATGGTTCAAAAGAACCAAGCTGAATGAGCCAACTAGGGAAACACTTGGTACATCAACTGGGGAAACCTATAGCCACACTCTTATTGCGATGAAGATGGCAATTATTCCGGCCAAATACCCGGAAGAAAAGTTAACCCCGGAGCGGGTTAAACAAATTTTGGTGAAATTTGGAAGTGCGAGTCTGGAAGAGATCCACGGTTCACGGGCGCATCTCTACAGGCGGGGGTGCTATTCGTGACCTTTGTAGATGATCGGACAAAATCCTGGCTAGAGAATACGGTTCCTCACCTAAACATTGAGAGGGTGCTGTCTTAGGGTCGGCCCATCTTGTAACATTGTTAAAACTGTCAGGGCTCCATCTTTAACTCCTGTAAATCCAGAATAGGGGACTAAATATAGAACAATGGAGGATATCCAACCTCCAAGTGGAGAGGGAGGGCTTAACTCTCATCCATTTACTAGACGAAAAGTCCCTGAGTGAGCTGACTTAGACTAGGTGCACACCTGGGTCTTACTCAGCTTATCTTCAGGATAGAAAGAAAGCGGGGGAAAATGGAGCCTGGTAGTACTGCGGATACTACAAGTAAATTTTGCAGCATAGTAAGGCAACCTTCGCCACCTTAAGCGATTTCTAGCCAATGGGGATACTGACATCGTCCTCATCCAAGAGCCCTCGCTAATCAGGGTACGCGTAGCTGGGCTAGGAGAAACGAAGGGTAAGCTAATCAATAACTCAAACCTTGATAACGTCAGAGCCTGTATCCTAATCAGGCATGAACTATATTTGCTGAAACTAATTGATTTCAGTTCTAGGGATCAAATGGTTATCAGGATAAACTATCAACTGGCTGGAGCTCAGAAAGCAGTGATCATAGCCTCGGTTTACCAGCTATATGATTCACCCAGCCAACCACTATCATTGGAACTGGAACAGCTGATTCGATACTGCATGATTTCAAACTTGCAGGCCATTATTGGAATGGAAGCCAATGCACACCATCTGGCATAGAATAGCAGCGACACAAACAAAAGAGGTGGGTACCTTTTTGATTTTGTAGTATCCAATAACTTGTAGATTCGAAATCGAAGGGGAAGAACCTACTTTTGTTACTAAAACTTGAAATGAGATAAATGATGTAACCTTGGTGATATCTCGTATAAGCTCTTAGATAACGTCTCTCTTGGATCACAGATACATCTGCATGGATATGCTTAAACATCCAAAATGTCAAATCGGACATAGGGAACAATGTGGATATTGAGTAAACTTCTTCTTACCTGCCAGAAGCAATCAACCTTATACCACAAAAACTTCTCTCTTGTGAGGAAAATCGCCAACAATAAAGTTAACTGGCGTAATAACGATCTCACATTGTTAACGAGGGAAACACGCAGACTAAAATACTCACCGACTACAATAAATAAATAAGAGAAGCTAAAAGAAACTACAGGAAGAAGCTGTGTCAAGAGATAAAAAACATATCTGAAGCATCACGCGTCCACCAGGTTCTGGCTAAAAATCCCCTAGATCCTACTGCGGAAATCGGATAGATCCTTTACGGAGACTGGCGGGGAAAACCTAGAAATATTTCTTTGGACGCATTTGCATCTGACATTATTCCTGACGCTGCAGTAAATGATGAAACCAATCTCCCAACCTTGACCAGAAGGGCATCAAAAAAGAGACTGGGAGACAGCAAATCAAGTAATAACCCACAACAAGATGTTGCGGGTTATTATGTTTGAAACTTACAAGACACCGGGACCCTATGAGGTCATCCCAATCCTTCTAAAGTAGGGCAAAGAACTCATCACTCCAGTACTCTGCAAACTTCTAGGGTCAAGTATTGCTACAGGTTATCTGCCCTTGGCCTGAAAAAGGTCCAGAATTATCTAGATACGAAATCCTGGGAGAGACTACTCTCAGGCGAAGTCGTTCAGGCCAATTAATCTGTTATCTTTCCCACTAAAACTAATAGAGAAACTGGTGGAAAGGCATATACGGGAAACTTTTGTTAAAGAGAGGTGACTGCGCTTTAACCAATATGCCTAACAATCATGTAAGTTAGCTCTACTTCCCCTCGTAAGAAGATTAGAGTCTGTCACAGATAGCAAGGAAATAGCACTGACAGCCTACCAATCATGTGAGTCAGCTCTACATCCTCTGGTAAGAAGATTAGAGTCTGTCACAGATAGTAAGGAGATATTCTTACCCTTTATTAAAAGAAGAAAATTGGGTAAATTAAAATTACCAAATCACTGAAATACACAACTGCAAATGAGCAAGGGGGTTAAATTGCTAGGTGTAATCCTGGATGCAAAGCTTACCTGAAAGTCACACCTGCAGAAAATTATCATTAAAGGAGAAATTTCTATTATGGCAGCAAAAAGGGCACTGGGCAAAATTTGGGGAGTAAAGCCACACTTTTTGCACTGGCTGTACTCTGCGGTGGGAAGACCCATGATAACATATGGCTCGGTTGTGTGATGGACAAAAACTCTACAAAGACGGGTCACTCTGGAGCTCTCCAAACTCCAACGACTGGCCTACCTATGCATGACGAATATCATGAGAAGCACCCCAATAGGAGCCAGGGAAACCCTATTGAACCTCCCTCCCCTTGATATAATAATCAGGGTTGAGGCGAGAATAGGGGCTTATAGGCTGGAATTAAAGAACATCTGGTGGACTGGCTCTGCCCTCGGACACACCAGGATCAATGGCGTAGTAACGAACTCATTGCTAGAAATGAGCAATAATACCATCCCAAGAATCTACAACTTTGACAGACCCTATACCATTTAGGTTGACTGGAAGGCGTGGTCTGACCGAACAATCAGACAGCCAGGAAACGTTGTCTGGTACATGGACTGGTCCAAAACTGATCATGGTATATACAGCTGGAATACACGGGAATACACCCAGATTTAATATGAGTGTAGCACTGGGTCAGCATACCACTGTATTTCAGGCAGAAATTCACGTTATTGATGTCTATCTTCGGGAAAATTTGAAAAAAGGTTACAGAGGCAGGATTGTTCTCATTTTCTCTAATAGTCAGACAGCTCTGAAGACTCTAGCGTGTTGTCAAATAACACAAAAACAGGTCTGAGACTGTCTTTAAAGCCTAATCGCTCTGGCAAAACACAACAGGGTTATCATTGCGTGGGTACCAGGGCGTAAGAACGTCTCGGACAATGAAAAAGCAGACCAACCTGCAAGACAAAGGTCTGCCACTTCATTTATTGAACCCGAGTTAGCATTTGTAATTATTATGGCTGCTATTTGTGGATGGCTAACCTGGTGGACAAATCAACAACACCTGACCCCTTGGAACCCCCTTGCCGACCACATATACAACAAGCTATTGCTGAGCAGACCATCCGGCAAACTAAGCCATGAAATTCTGCGTCTAAGCAGATAACAAATCAGACGGGTGACAGTACTTATAACTGGTCACTGCAGCTTGAGAAAGCATCTACATAATATGGGCATCTTTAACGAAGAACTACTATGTAGACTATGTAATGAAGAGGACTAGACGGCCTTACACATGATCTTCGAGTGCGTAGCTTGGCCTACTAGAGACACCTTCATAGATCAAGCTATCCGGAAGGTTTATACCCAGAGGATAAAATAGTGAGCAGGCTGTTAAACCTGATCAAGGCAACCAACCTGTTCGCCTAGAACGGATATGCCCGGAAATACAATAAGTCTGAAAGCTGCAGTGCAAGGGCTTTTCAACTCTGGCCTGATATGTCGTAAAACGATCAATCAATTAACCAAGCTGCATTTACACGTGAGGGGTTACCAATTTTCGTAACACCCATCAGCAACAGCAACATCAATGCAGATTCTCTCTGAATGTATAAAATGGAATTTTAGGAGACCATCTTGTAGGACCTTACTTTTTTGATGGACTTTTAAATGGGGATGCTTATTTAATTTTTTGCGGAATGATCTTTCACAATCGTTGGAAAATATTCTTATTAAAACAAGACTAATTATTTCGCTACTTCGAAATGGTGTTCCACCTCATTTTAATCTTGAAGTGCGGAGATACCTCAACGAAATAGTCCATGACAGATGGATAAGACGTGCGACATCAATCCAATGGATTTGTGTAGGTGCATTTAAAGGCTCTAGTTCATTAAACGCCCATAAAAGACATCGAGGATCTTCGTCGAAAAATAATAAATGGATTCCAAATTATAAAAATTATGGCTGGAATTATTTGAAACTTCACCAACATTTTTGGAAAAGCATCAGGAAATGAATGGAAATGAATGGAGGTCATTTCGAAAATATATTATAGATCCTGTTCTTTTTTAGAACATTAATTTTTGTAATAATTAAATTAATTATATTAATTTTTGTGTTAAAATTCCTTTTCTTCTTTAAAATAATAAATTATTATTTAACTGTTATCATTGTTTTCATTGTCACATAATCTTTCAGATATCCGACTTCATTTTTTGCTTAAATTTGAAAAACTGATTTTACTGGTAGTAAAAATGTGGTTTATCGATTCGAAATGGAAGTACCTTTTTTATTAGGTATCTTTTTAAAATATGTTATTTTTTCCAATAACTGTCAAAACAAAAAAAATATGTGAAATAATATTTAAACTTCACATAAAATGAGTCATTAAGCGGAATCTATGTGCCAAATATCATCTTGATAAGTTAAAAGCTAACTGCAAGATGTTAAAAATAAGAAAATTGACAGGCTGTAGCTCGAGAAGTATTGAGTTTTCCACTTTTTGTTATATGACTTTTATTTTGCCATGAAATATCAACGTTCCAAGTATTCTGATGCATTATCCGAACCCCTGAATTATCTATGATTTCATATTCTTTAAACTTTCTAAAGCAGATTTTTGTTATTAAAAATTTAATAAAATGTATTCCTCGTGTGTAGTTTTTTTAAGAAATAATAATTATTTCAATAAGTATTTGAATAGAAAAAATATTTTCCTATTATCAATCACACCTTAGTATGGAAGTAAACAAAAATGTTTATGATATGATCTTTTTCTTTTAGCTCTTTTTTGAAGGAAGTCCTTTTTATTTGGCGATTTTTTAATTTAATTTAAATGTTTCCTGAACGGAAATAAACCTTATCAAAATTTCTGTTGTCAATTTTGGACTAAATTGAAAAACAGTATAATTTTGTCCGCCATTTTGTAAGTCCTATCTTGAAATTTACTAGTCTGATTTCAATCAAAATTATATGGGCCACCGCAGCAATTGTTTAAATATTACGGAACATATTTCATACAAATCGATGCAGTCCTTCCGAAGTAATTCGTGCATATACACAAAAAAAAAACATTTATGGCTTTTTTCCTTTTGAAGTTGGCTAAAAATACAATGCTATTAGGCTAACGATTTTTAAAATATTTAACGCAACATATTCATATTTAAGATAACGAATATGAAGTTAATTTTTTACAACTATTAGGTTGATAAAATACAATATGGGGGCCTAAAATTTTACATTTTCCGGTTTTATCTAAAATTGATATTGCGGGGTTCTTGGGGCGTATACAAACTCTATATGCTATATAAAATATATGGGGCTAAGAAATGTACGTCTCAGATTCTTTAAATATCGATATTGGAAGGTTTTGGGGCCTACATTACCAATCTCAAATTAATTTGAAATTTAAAATAGTGGATAAACTATGACAGACTAAATATTTGTTTGATACAATTTCATTGGTATTTGGAGAACTCTAAGATTCAAAGAATTTTTGATGGTTCATTTTAGGGTAATTTACAATTATGGATAAAACGGGTATTTTTTTGCCACCTTAGAGTCATTGCGAGGTACACTAATCTCGATTAGCCCTTAGTTCAAATAATTTATGAATATCATAAAGAATTCAAGACTAAAAATCGAAAAATAAAATTTTTATAAAAAAATTGAACCGAACTAGAAATTTTGATATGAAATTGAAATTTTTGAAATCGGCGCGAAATTATTTCTAAATGAAATAAATAACTACTAATATATACAAATTATGGTAAGAAAGGACTTACAAATAAAGTATTTTTAATATGTTTATGCAAATCACATTTTGTCAGGTATTAGTTTGGCGCCGACTTCAAAAAGTTCAATTTTATATAAAAATTTATAGTTATTTTTCACTTTTTAGCACACTTTTAGAAGTCGGTTCAATTTTTTTTATAAAAATTTTGTTTATAAACAGTAGCCAAATCTGTTAGCAGGTCTTCCAGAATCACTCCGAATTAACAGTTACCATTAACATAGTATTACATTTTAGATAATGACTGTTATCCGAAAAATCAGGTGATATTTAATTTACATGCGAGTATACTTTCATAATTCTATTCTTTTTGCAGTGGAAGGAATAAGAAAAATGCAAAGTTTTACAAGTTATTCTTAGACTTTTAAAATCTTCTAAAAAGTTTCTTAATTCGGTTTTAAACAATTTTTGGAAAGGAACGTTGTAATAACGTAGGTATTTTCTCGCAAAAATATTTATTTATAATAAATAATCTTCTGCTGATAAGTTATGCTTAGTAGTTTATGCTTCTAGATTTCCATAAAATAAAGTGAATTTCATAAAACGAAAACTATACAAAAAAATGTACGTAATTTATTAGTATCATTTTTTAATAAATTGGCGTACGTTTGTAACAGTTTGCAAATATTCAAGTCGAATGACGAATACAATTAAGTTTTTTTATATTTTAAAATTAAAGGAATAAATACGGTTGATTATCTATTTAAATAATCTTGCGAAAGATAGTTGATTTTAGAAACGAATGATATACCATTGTTGCTTAGGTCTCACTCCAGTTAAACAGTACATTTTGTATCGAATTCTCAGTTCCATATTTCCAATTAGTGAATTATTGTTTCGGTTGTTAACCATATGTGCAATTTGGCTAATAAAAACTCTAGAGTCGATAAATAATTTACAATAATTCTACTGAATTGATTAGCAAACCATCATCTAACCTGTTGACTCAAAGGTTACGAGTTCTTGAATCAGTGAATCGAAAGAGAACTGTTTTAACTGATCCCTTTATATAGGATGAATCCTTTACAAACAATACATCTTAAGACCTGACAATAAAAGAGCTTGAAACAAATAATAAAGAGAATTCTGTTAGAAATTAAGAGCAGGAAGAAAATTAAATAAGATTAAAATAAAATATAAATGAATAAGTAATATAAAAGGATTAAAAATAAATTTACTCAAGAGGAACATAATCTAATGACTTAAAAAATTCAAATAAAAAATAATATTTTAAAGCCAATATCACTTTAAGCCATAAATAATATATATTTTGGTAAATTTCCTTTTTTCCTCCATTTTTGCCAAAACATGAACAGGATTCTTTAAAATACTGTATATATTACGTAGGGAAATCCAATTTCGAAAATGATGCAATTGGGATAAAATAAAATCTGGTGAATACCTTTTTTTGAACCATTTCGCTGATTCTTACCTTTAGTATTAGCGAAAATATAGGTTTACAACAAAATATATAATATTATAGTAATTAATTCAAATAAAGTTCCCAACAAAAAATATTCATTGTGCTAGGTATTTTATAGTTCGCTATATAAATAAAAATCCATTTAAATAATTATTAGTATAAATATAAGCTACAAAATACTGCCTTTTGAATATTTGTGTAAAAAATTTATATGTGGTTAAATATGAAGGTAAGAAAACAAAATTATTTCTTAACTATAATTCTTAGTTACAAAATATAGTAATCTACCCAAGTTTGTTGTTATGCTTGTAAATGTTGCTGTTATTAAAATATTTTTAAACTAAAAAACGTCCACTCTGTAAAACTATGAAAATCATTACTCACTATATCTACTGAAATAATTTTCGGATATCTTGAAAAATAATTTGCAGGTTTACTTGAATCAAAGAAAAACTTGTTCGGGCATCTTTCTGTTAATATAATTTATTTCATTATTAAATTTCTAATTTTTAGTATATTATTAAGTCGTTCATATTCGTTTGCCGTTTGTTTTTTATTTTTCTTGCAAAACATTTACGATGGGAACAGTGCAATAATAGTAATATGTATATTGGAATAGCGACTATAAAACTTTCTTCAAAATTAAATATCCAAAAACTGCCGTAGCTTAACTGTTCGAAAAATAAGTCTAGCTACCAAGTTCTCAATCATTTTCATTTCTAAATTTAATCGATTTTACCCTTCCCCAATCTCAATCGATTTAAGAAATATTTTTAAAATTTTATCATTATTTTCTGGTGTAGTGTATTTTATTGCCTAATATAAAAAATTAATTAGAGGGCTTATTGCATATTTATTAAAAAGGACTTCCAATAAAATTTCTTAAAATTAATCCATCATATAACTACATCAATAGAGGTAAGAAAGCAATATTACATATTTAAAAGTATGATTGAGATACTAAAAAAAAAATCAGGGACCAGTAGGTGACACAGAGCTGGTCTCTAAATTTGTGTTACCTGGGATATTAATTGCTAGGTTATGTTTCCTGCAAAACTTATGTAAGATTTTTCTATACTTTGGAATCATTATTGCATTGAAAATACAGCATTTACAAAATTTTTTAATTTTTTCTATATGAACTAATTTACAATAATTCTTGTGTTATGACGAGAGTTATATTGAATTTAATTTAACTCTAAGTTACTCATTCCGAAAATAACAGTAAGTCAAAAGAGATGGGTTTTGTTATTCTAATAAACAGAAAAACAACCGACCGCGGTACATTTTGAAAAAATATAATATAGGACTTTGAATATTATTATTTATTTTTATTCCTTTCATTAAGTTGCCAATTTAATTTTTTGTCGGTACCTGTAGCCTGTGACACTAACACATATTTTAATATATAAAATAAGTAAATATCATTCATATTTTCATAAAAAACACAAATAATTTTGATCTTTTTAATGCAATCTTTATTTTTTCCTATTGTTATACACACTAACACAATGTCGACTAAGTTAATAATATTTTGATGCCCAAGGACGTGTTTATGCCATAGAAACAATAAACACGTGTATTATTGTTAACATCATTTTATCTGTTACATTTAGTCATTATTACTTAACAGAAAATTGTAATGTTGAAAACAAATGCAATAATAGGTCATATATTTAAAAATATGCATTTACGACGGAAGATATGTGGGGTTGCACAAAAAATACCAGAGTTAGTTTAGTTATATAGGATATCAATATCTGTTAAATGTTGAAATATGAATTGCTTCCCACCATAAGACCAAATGAAATTTTAAGTGGACATTAATTTCTTATTTAAAAAACAAATCATTATGTTTCTCTTGAGATGGCATCAGGTTATAATGGACTATCTTTTGAGGTCTCGTCAAGTCCATTATAGGCGGGGTACACTGTAATAATCAAAAGGACTTGCCGAAAAGTAGTAATATCAAATGATAACTTAAACGTAATTTATATGTAAATATTTCGATTTCCAAAATTGAAAAACATGAAAAAAAATACTGAAAAATAACGCGCCAGGGCTAAAGAATTTACTGCTGAGAGAAAGTAGCTGCGCTAGCTGGATATGCTAAAGATGCGTTTATTCGATTTGTATGTGCTTACGTAATTGCTTTCGAAAATTATATTCAGTCGAAATCAACACTATGAACTACAACTTGATCAAATGAATGAATCGAGAGAGAATCGACTCGTCGGAGCGAAACGCGCTGACAACCACTGAACTACGCTTTCCTTCTAATTAATTGCGTTGCACCACCTATGAACCCCTTGTAGTGCATGTCTATTTATTAATCGTTTCGAAAAGTCCACCACAAGATCAAAGGTAAGGTCACTCATAATCATATCTGAATGAGCTTTTTCAATTTCTGACGTCGAAAATATGGAGTTCCATTGAAAAAAATGTACTTGATTTTCAAATGATTCTGACACATTTGTACGACAAATTTTCTCCATCGCTCTTAGCTGTCAAGCTATAGAATAATTTATACCAATCCATGGTATAAGAAAATTTGATTTCTAAATGATCTCCAGATGCGATTTTACCCTTTATGTTATTTGCACTGTTGGATAGGAAAAAATGGAGGTTTCTATTTAAAAAAACTCAAATTTACTTTCAAGTCAAAGCCACCAACACAGATAGGTGACCGCCATTATCCTAAATAACTTTTGTCTGAACGATTTTGCTGTATCTGGCGTATTTATGGAGAAATTTGGGTGTATAAATTAAAACGGCCCATCTTGAATATATATATATATATATATATATATATATATATATATATATATATATATATATATGTTAATGCGGATTTCACGGGTTCCTCCGTGTGAGATGCAATAGCAGTGGATATATCCACATTATGCCGTTGTAGTGCTGAAATCACATTCAGCAAACATACAACTATATGCAGCTCCGCGTATGAATGAAGTAAAATGCGAACAGTAAATGCAAACTTCTCTCCATCATATCCTTTCTGTGTTAGAGGTTGCACAGTTAGAATAAATTGTTATATAACGCAATTTATCCTATTCCACCACCATCGAGATGATGGCCTACCTGTACCACCATACCGAGAAGAAAGTCAAAACTTACCCTCCCCGCCACAGTGATACGACAGAGGTACATGTTTCGTCTCTACTAGACTCATGCATGCATGCACATACTGAACGCGGCTTCTCCGACCTCCCGCCGGATGGCGTATATATGTTAATGCGGATTTCACGGATTCCTCCGTGTGAGATGCAATAGCAGTGGATATATCCACATTATGCCGTTGAACAGAAAGGATATGATGGAGAGAAGTTTGCATTTACTGTTCGCATTTTACTTCATTCATACGCGGAGCTGCATATAGTTGTATGTTTGCTGAATGTGATTTCAGCACTACAATGGTATAATGTGGATATATCCACTGCTATTGCATCTCACACGGAGGAATCCGTGAAATCCGCATCAACATATATACGCCATCCGGCGGGAGGTCGGAGAAGCCGCGTTCAGTATGTGCATGCTTCCTTCCGATCTGTCCTTTGCACAGCCAGGTGCATGTCGGTACCCTGATGAGTCTAGTAGAGACGAAACATGTACCTCTGTCGTATCACTGTGGTGGGGAGGGTAAGTTTTGACTTTATTCTCGGTATGGTGGTACAGGTAGGCCATCATCTCGATGGTGGTGGAATAGGATAAATTGCGTTTTATAACAATTTATTCTAACTGTGCAACCTCTAACACAGAAAGGATATGATGGAGAGAAGTTTGCATTTACTGTTCGCATTTTACTTCATATATATATATATATATATATATATATATATATATATATATATATATATATATATATATATTCAGCTCAATGATAAACATAGACAACCTGAGATTCAGCCTAAATAGTTATTAATAAAGAAGTTTTTTTTTCTGGTAAAATGTACTATTACGAGGTCTGTGTAGTAGTTTTGGTCCAATTTGGAAAGTAAACTTCTTTATTAGATTAGATTTGTACTATGTATCTATTCAGAAAGTTTATCAAGATCTTTAAGTAGCATCTGATTTAGGAAAAAAAACTGTATGTTTTGTATTCTTGAAGTTTATGGAAAATTCTATGCATATTTTATGTGACATATATTATTATATTGTATTTGCCTTAGATCGTAATCGATCGAAATATTAACGATTAAGAATTTAGTACAACTATTCTGTACGTTGTTACGAAATTTTTTATTTTAAATATGCTGACTAGTTCTTAGTGGGTTATAGATAACGATGCATGATGGAATTAGGGCTGTGCACAGCTCACTTGGAGCTATCTTTGATTTGATAGGTATGATCTTAGAAAATAAACAGCTCATTTTTTTATATACAAAAATTTGAATTTTCAATAGTCGGTTTACATTATGTCAAAGTTGATAATACAATCGCATATTTTCTACCTGTGAACACGTTTTCGTATTGTAAAATAGTATTGATCGGGAGATGTATAGAGAGAGAATATCTTAGGTGAGTCGAAACTTTTGGCATAGCGGTCTCTCCAAGTTTGGGAAAGCTGGTTTTTCACTTGTATAAGCTAAGGTGAGCTCCTTAAGCAAAAACTGGCATCACAAAATTGAAGGTTAAATGACCATTCATTTAGGTCATGGCATGATCGATTCTGTCCATTCGTTATTTCAAAGAACCAAAAATTATTATATTTTCTTTACATAAAGATCTATTAGGTATAACTTGAGGTAACAACCAAAATAAGAATGACTTGTGTGAAGTTAGCAACGTTTTCCAGAAACATTTCTACCAGCAACGAATTTTTAGAAGGAAACATGTCAATTGTGCCTATCATCTGAACAATAAATTAGAAAATAAAATTTGCTTAATTCCATGGTATTCTAAAATATTTACTAAGAGGCTGTACAGGGTGGCAAAATTAAAAACTGTAAAGGATGCTATAGACACTATCTTGAGCTAAAATGCAATGCGTGTACATATATTCACTTAGCAGAAATAACTGCAAATCTATGACTTAAAAGTACTTTTCTAAAATTCTATATATATTAAAAAAAAGAAATCTTATAGCAATTCTCAACAATCCGCAGGAGTTCCGACACAAAGTAAAAAGTGCTTGCGGTGGAGAGTTCACAACTTGTAAATATTTTTCGAAAACTACTACCATACTGATGAAAATAGCCCATCTTATAACTCCCAACAAGTCGTAGGAGTTAAGATACAGAGTAACAGTATCAGCAAAGAAGAGTGAGTTATTTTTAAAACATACAATTTTCGCAAGAAAAGCTTCGAGTCTACAACTTGGAAATATTTTTCAAAAACTACTACTATATTGAAGAAAATAATCCACCCTAAAACAGCTCACATAACTCATCCGAGTTAAGTTACAAGGAAAAAATACCAACAACGGACAGTGGGTAATTGTAGAAAGATGCAATTTTCGTGAGGACTTCATCGAGTCTACCACTTAGATATATTTTTCGAAAACTAATACTATATTGAAGGAAATTACCCACGATATAAGATCTTTCAACAATCTGTGGGTTTGAAATACCGAACAAAATGTGTTAGCAACACACTCGGTATTGAAATATGCAATTTCACAATGAAGGTTGCCAGTCTCAATATTAGATGTATATCAGCTTACTTAACAATCGTTTATTTTATCTTTTAATTACGTTGCTGGAATCGTTATCCAAATACTAAACATCAATAAGGAACAAAATTGAAGAAAATAAGTAAAAAGAAAAGACATTATACTTTTCGAATACGTAGGAAGCAGAATTTACTACTCAATACAGAGTGTAACAGTTTTTACTCTGTATATTAACTCTTACGTGCTGTTGCGAGTTATATGATGGGTTATTTTCTTCAATATAGTTGTTGTTTTTGAAAAATATTTTCAAGTTGTAGGCTCGAATTCTTCTTTGCAAAAATTGCATATTTCTACAATGATCCGCTATTTATTGTTGGCACTTGTTACTTCGTATCTTAACTCGTACGGATTGTTAAGAGTTCTTATAGGGTGGGTTATTTTTTTTTCTATAGTAGTAGTCTCAGAAAAATATTTCTAAGTTGTAGACTCGAATTTTTCTTTGCGAAAATTGCCTATTTTTGTATGTATCCATTGTCTGTTGCTGGCACTTGTTACTCTGTATTTTAACTCTTACAAACTGTTGAAAGTTTTTAATAGGATGGGCTATTTTCTCCAATATAGTAGTAGTTTACGAAAAATATTTCCAAGTTATGACTAGATTATTTTATTTCATTGTTTAGATTGTAGGTGCAATTGTCATGTTCCCTGCTAAAAATTCGTTGCTGGTAGACACGTTTTTGATAAACGCTGGTGACATTACGCAACTGTAAAACTGAATAATAAAAATAATATTTATTTAGAAATTTGGTTCTCTGAACCTAGATTTTATACATATTTTATTTTTTCTACTATTCTATATACGTATATTTAAGAACACAAATGAGAGAAAATAAAAATATTGGTAAAATACATAACTGGATAAACAACGCATATAGATAAAAAAAATAAAGATTTGCTGTCTTATAGCGTTTTTGCATCATAATTTTTCTGAGAATTCGTATTGTTGATTTATAGGCTGGATGTTTGGAACCTGTGAACTTAAAATATTTTATTGTATATTTTCAAGAATTTTGAATTTTACTCTTTAAACATTACATTGTTATTTGGGCGGCTTATTAATCGGTAAATAAAAATTATGCTGTATAACAAAATAAATATCTACTTATTTTGTTACAATATTTATGTTTAAATAAAATTTTTTGTTACATTTGTTCTATCAATAAAATATAGTATTGTAATTTGATTAAAGAAATGCTTTCAAGGACGACTTTTTGTCAAACACGAAATATTACAGAAAACTGATTTTCCTTGAATTTTATAAAATTTATTCAAATCAACCCTCAAGCCCCACCTGCTATACTCTTCGATTAGTTTTCTTGTCATATATACTAAATCCCCTAGTCCTGTGCTATTATTACTTGATCATCAGCAAAACATAAAGTATATAGAGTGGAATTATTCAACGATATGCCTACGTTTCTACATTTGCTTTTCCATCCTTTCAAAGCCTCTTCTAGATAAATTTGTGTGATAGTGAGCAATATTCTTGTTTGAAATCCTTATCAATCTTTAATCCTTTTGACAATTTATTCCCAGTTTTTACTTTAATCATGTTTTGATGATACAGGTTTCTTACTACTCTGATTAAATTTACATTGATATTGGTGTGATGTAGTGGTTTCCATCCTCGAGGAACACTGTCCAAGGCTTTTTTAAGATCCACATACAGCAAGTGGAGTTCTAAGTTTCAGGATATTTTCTTTTCTATTATCTGAGAAATGCAGAAAAGATGATCCACTGTTGATTTACCTGCATTATTACTATCTAACTTTCAAATATAAATAATTTGAGTGTACGTTTGTGACCGGTTTGTTTATAAATCCTGTTTTATTCTTAAAATATATACTTTTGAGAATCCTACCATGCTAGGCGAAACGTCAAGCTTAAATAAAGTAAAGATTGTATATTAATTCTTTAAACATCGAATCAACATCTCTCGTAATATATTTGCGTTAGCGGTATGACAATGCTGAAACCTTGTTCGATTCTCGAATATAGGTATTGGGTTAAGATGGTATGACACAAACATAGAGTTTGAACGCTTAAAAGTCACTTCTCAATTGAGAGTTCGAACAGTAGAAGGTTTATGCAGTGACCGAGCGAGATACATGGGCAAGTAGCCCATTTAAAACTTGTTTGAAATTAAAATTATCTTACACTTTGATGGACTTCCTGTTACATTGGTATGGATAAAAGTGATATAGAATGTAAGATTCGAGTTTTACTTGCGGTATTTTGGAATAAAGACTAATTTGGAGTCAGACTGGCAGTATATACTTGAAGAATACACAATAACAAGAGTTTTTTCTAACGATTATTGAATTTGCTGTAAAGATGAAATAAATCTGTAGGGTTGATCATTGGGTATGTAGAATGTTTGGATACGAGAAAAAAATTACGTTTAAAACATGGTAGAGAAAATCTATAAAAGAATAAGTTTCAATCAGAATATTTTAAGGTTCTAACTCGAGCATACTAGAAACTTAGATCCTTTGATGTATCCGAAATTGACGGATGAATCTTGTTCTGATCTTTGTTAAACGTTTTTTAACACGAAATATGTTATGTTTTTAGATATTAGAATACATCTGTTCTAAGAATCGCTAGGATTATTTTGTAAAAATGTTTTAATAGGAATTTAACAATTCAACAATATGTTGTTCGAAGAAGATGTCTCTTTAACGTGCTCTGAAAATTTTGTTGTTAGGACCAAGTTTGTGAATTGTTTTTTGTGTGAAAACAAGTATCACACAATTTGTATATGAATTAAAGATAAGTGGTATAAAATTCTAAATGAAAATTTGAGCCTTCTCAAGGTAATCACCAACAAAAAATTGGCGGAATCATGGATTTTATTTACTCAAGGAAAAAACTGATCATATATCAAAAAAATTAACACAAAAGAAATATTATCCACAAAAAGTGTATCAGTACCAGGGAGACCAAGAAGGACGCAGTGTTTCTTCTCATTCGTATGCTAATTAAGCTGAAGGGGATGGAAGTACTGCAGTTTTGTCGGTGTCGGACTTGCGCTCGTGAGGTACTGGTAAGCAGGTAGCTCGGGCAACCACTTATACAAATAACCTCAAAAGAAATGAAAATAATAAGATTAACAATCAACCTGTTGTTCGTGCCTAATAGGTGAATCTAGCGATCATGAAAGCTCAACAAATAAATAAAATAGAGGAAGTGCTGAGTTTGCAAGAGAACCAAGACAGCGATGAAAATTCTGGTTGGAAAAGTGTGAAGCACAAAAGAAAATGTCGTTTTGTTGTGAGCCAAAATAACAACACAGGACCTATTCAGACTGTTCCTAAATTTGTATTTCTACATGCAGTCAGGCTTCACCCTCATACTACACTTGGTGGCTTGAAAGTGAAAAAGTTCTTTAATATCAGAGGAGACTGTCAAGGAAAGTATAAAAAACTAAAACCTAAAAAAAAAATACAGGAGGAGATAATATTCCCTCATGTATCTATAAAGTTTGCTCGGACTTTTTAGCAGCCTCTATGGCTCATATTTTTTAAGTTGTCCTAAAAACAAAAAATTTTCGCAGTAAACTAAAGACAGCAATTATTTCTTCCATATTTATAGATGGTAAACAAAACGTTGAAACTTATAGACCAATTAGTATACTTAATTCACTTGCTACGATATTTGAGATGATCCTTTCAGATGACATTGTAACCAACATCACTCATAAAATAGTAGAACAACATGGATTTGTAAGTGAAAAGTCCATAGTAATAAATCAATGTGTATTTACAAATCATGCATCGGAGCCTATTGATAGCGGGAAGCAGTTGGATTCATTATGATTGTGAAAAGGCATTTGATAAGGTGGACCATTGGGTGTTGCTGGCTAAGCTTGTTGAGTTTGGCTTTTCTAGGAACGCTTACCTCGTTTGAAAAGCTATCTTTCGTGTAGGCCGCACATGGTAAGTGTGGGAGGGTCATTTTCTCAGGCTTCTATGGCAACATCTGGCGTACCGTAGGGTAGTAACCTGGGCCCACTGTGGATTTTTATGTTATTAAATGATTTACCTAATAGTGTCAAACATTCTTATAATCTCTTATTTACAGATAACTTTAAAATATTTAAGAAAGTAACAAACAGTAATGATTGTAGTGCACTACAAGGAGACCTAAATTTGGTAACGGAATAGTTTCGGTTAAATAAAATGTTTTTAAATATTAATAAAGGCTTCTTTATATCTTATACAAATAAAATAAATCCTATTAGTTTTAATTACTTTGTTCATGGAACAAAACTACAAAAAAAAAAGACTGAATGCAGGGATTTGGGGGTGCATTTCCAGTCTAATTTGAAATTTAATACCCATTATCGCAATATTATTAATAAGGCTTTTAAGATGTTTGGTCTTGTGATTAGAAATACAAGTCAGTTTAATAATAATTAATGATAATAAAATTGTATAGTTTACTTGTTCGTCCTCATCTAGAATGTGCATCTAATATATGATCTCCTAGTTCAAATGTGCATTTTGATGCTATTGTGCGTGTTAAAAACAGGTTTTTGAGATATTTATATGTTAGGAAAAATAACTTATATCTATATCTGATCTCTTATCGCAGTAAGTTAGAAAGCTTTAAATTTCAAACCCTTCAGAAAAGAGGACAAATTTAATATGCAATATTTGTTTACTGTATTATTAATAATATAAATTTTAAAAATTGTTCTTTGATTAATTATATATCTCTTCATATACCTAAGATAGGATTAAGCATTCAAAAGGAAAAATTCTTTCATGTCTCCATTGTTGTTCTCCAATGAATTTAATGTTAATTGAGTGCAACATACTATATAAGAATAATAAAATTGACTTTTTTAATTGTACTAAGGAATGGTTATTGCAGCTTATGCAGTGACCTTTAGTTTTATTCAGGTTCTTGTCTATGCTCTCTGTTTCTGGGTTAGTTAAGTCTATTAAAATTTCTCTTATTTATAATTACCTTGCAGCATGTTATGTTTAGGTATTTGTAGAGTATCAATAAATTCAATAAATAAATAAATAATTACTACATAAAAACATAAGCTTACCAGTTCGACTTAAAAGTAGACATGATTTTCAAAATAACGCAAGTAAAGCCCGAATCTTATACTTATATTTACGCTTGTGCATGTCGAGCAAGCTATTTGTTGAGACTTAATATTTTGCATACATATTTCACAAACTCCTGTATACAATAAATATAATCTGATACCCAACATTAAGACTAGAGTAGTTACGAACACCAAAATCTGTTTTTCTGTTTAGTGGTTTTTGAGTCATGAGATACCAGCTCTAGGAAATAAAGGGAAAGACAAGATGTCGAAACAGGATAAACTTTAAAAAAGTATTTTTAGACTGTATTTTTTGCTTCCCTATATTTAAAAAAAAAACATAAAAGCCAACAACTAAAACGAGGAACCAAAGAATTTAATTCGAGATATTGTCGTAATCAGTTACGGGATTTTTCGAGTGATAAATAAATTACATACGTCTTATATACATATTTGAGAAAGAGAGTGGGCTAGAAAAATTGGAATAAGTTGAAGTGTTTTTTAGGTCTTGGTTTTACTTGCAATATTAGTTGGATTAACATTGACCGTACCTGCTCCCAGTGGTTATAAGAAAGGCGGTTATGTTACATCTTGCAATACGTGTAGACCGATAAATCCATGTTGTGGTGAGTATAGTAAATACATTCATAGATGCGACTAGCTGGTTTAAAATTATTATTTTATGAAAAGCTTTTTTTAATGCACTATTTTTGGTGAAAACTTCAAGCCAATTTTTTGCTCGGGAGTAAATGTTTCTTTAAGTTTGAATTAATGAAATAACAGTGTAATTAGTGCAAATTCAAAATAATTAAAAAAAAATATATTATTATTTATTTGAATTATACTTATTGGGAAATCTAATCTATCAATTGCTATCTTTAAATAATTGGGTCTAATATTTCGTTAATTGAAGAGGTAAAATTTTTATTGGAAAATATAGGCACAAAAAGATTTTTCCTAAAAATGATACTAAACTCGAAGTTGTCTACGAACAACTAAGTATTTTTAGAGATGCGTATTACTTTCTTTAAATTTTTTATATGAATAATTTTGTAACATAAATTTCCAATGGAACAGAACATATGAAGTGTAACTTTTATAAAAATAATATTAGCTTTATTTTTGATATGAAATTATATTCTGTCTACAGCAAAACAAAGCTTTATAAAAGTTTCTTGGAAATAGTATAAAAAAGCAATTGCTTTAAAGCATAGAAAAAGAAACAGTGAACGTACGTTTATACTTGATAACTATTAGAAATATAACCTAATCAGAACTTGGTCTGAGCAAACAAAAATATTGACAAAGCAATTTCAGCAACCATGTTTTAGTGAAGTCTAAGAAATGGTTGTCAAAATTTTTAAATCTTATATATTTACTTGGATTTAATTTCTAACAAAAAATATATTTAGCAAATTAATTTCTATACTAGTCGAGTATGAGAAATAATTTTTACTTTTCATTTTTTTTCTTAAATAGTGTTCTAATTTTAAAATTATTTAGTTGGTCGAAATAAACTACTGAGAAAGAAAGTCAATAATATTTTATTCTCTTCAGAATTTGCTAAAATAATTTACTTTTTTCTTGGTAACTGTTCTAAGGATCATATGGAAGCAGTAAAAATTATATTAAAGCCTTCTGAGTTGATGCTTTTTCTGCAGTTAGTATGAGTTATTGAACTGTCGATAT
Organism: Diaprepes abbreviatus; assembly: GCA_034092305.1. NCBI lineage: Eukaryota > Metazoa > Arthropoda > Insecta > Coleoptera > Curculionidae > Diaprepes > Diaprepes abbreviatus. The sequence goes on from JASJET010000250.1 coordinate 322,356, forward strand.
TAAAAAAATAATTTTATTATATTTGCATTTTTACCAAATTGTTTATTCATAGGAAATTTATTAGTTGTTCAAATCTTTACTTTTGTAGCTTAAAGTTCCAAATCTCTTTTTTTAAGCCTCAAGATACTTCCAACTTATTACTCTAATTATATAACTTGCATTAAGATATTTCTTGCGTAAAATGCAACATAGGTTTTACTAAGGACTTCTTGATATAAGATTTGAAAAATGCTACATTTATAACATATTCGAAACTTATTAAAACTTCTGTATAAATAAAGAGTTGGTAAATTTCGGCTGTTTAATTTTTAATATTGTATATTGGAAATAGTTATGTTAAATAAAATCTCCCATCTTTTGTTAGAATATTCTATCTGTTGTGTATTAAAATATCAAATGTTGAGATAACATTGTTAGTATTATTATAATTTGTTCTGAATAATAATTTTAAAAAAATTACAGATTCCGGAAATCAACATAGTGGTGGATCTGGAGGAGGAGGTGGTGGTGGAGGTGGCGGTGGAGGCGGAGGAGGTGGAGGCGGAGGAGGATATGGATATGGCACTGGAGGAAAATGATTATTGCAGTCCTGTTTTGCGTCTATCATAATTATTATATATTATATTACAGTTATTGTATTTATATATGTGTTCAGTCTTAAAATTTCTTGACTTATTTTTTATGACACAGTGATTTTTTAATATCTCCAAGAGAACAAATTCATATAATCATTTCTTAATATTGAATAAAGCTTACACAGTGTAACATTTAGTTTACAAACCATTTTAATATCACTTCTATATGCAGTGTTAACCAACTCTAGTCTACGTGATGGCGATAAGTGGTAACACAGGTTCAGAATGGGTAACTATGAAGAAAGTGAATATGTAGAAATTACATGTTTAACTACTTGAATTATTAAAACTTATAAATATTCTTATATATTTAATAAAATTAGAAAACAAAGGTTCATAAGGATATCTTTGGAATATCTTGTTTTGTTATAGTTATGACTAACAAAATCTTGAGATCAAGTGAAGAAGTGGTTATTGTATATTACACCTTGAGTAGCCTTTATAAAAAATCTATTCACATTTTCTTTTGGCAAGTCACTATTTGAAGTTCTGAAAATGATTTTAAAAGAATAGTGATAACAGCACAACATAATTATTTTTAATTTTGCACAGCTCGTAGATTGCTACACATTAAAATGTTTAAAATTCTGGTAAGTAAAGATACCATTAAATTGACTTTTATCCCTTTTAAAAGGGTATATATCTGTTATTGATATCTAAAATGGTGTTAGTTCCATGTTCTTAATTTGTGCAGATATAGAGTTAATCGAGCACTACTCTGTTTTTTTAAGCCGAGTTGTAAGTTGTCTTCTTCAAGAATTCATTACAAATTTTAGATTAAATCAACCCTGTTAGCTGCCAAAAACTAATGCAACCAATGAAAACAATCTTTGCTTCACTGTATAGTTTTTTATAACAACCGAAATTTTCGATTAAGGAAAAATTAAAATTTATAAATATAAAATACAAAAGTGTGATGGGTATAAAAAAATCCATAGCTTTCACACCGGCAGTGATATTTTTTCAAAAAAGAATATCTAGTACAATTTCCTTTTACTACTTACGAACAAATGACTACTCGTATTATTTTGTGTTGCCTTATCCGAACCACCTAAAATTTTTTACTTAGTGGTCTTTTTTTTATTTGAAGGGCATTATTAAATAACTACTACTTTTTTCTACAAGTGGTAGCAGGTATTATTTAATTTGTCTTGCAAATTTTTGGGCAATAAGTCAAGAAAAACGTAATTCCAAAATTTATTCGTTTGATATTTATTTACTTCAATTCAAACTTAGCTCTAGAATTACTAAAATGTGGTTGTCGGACTTGCATTGTCCTTATTTTTGTTGGTCTGTACGACGTTTTGATTAAGTTGAATCTCTAATCGTCATAAAAACTGAATTTTTTGTCTTAAGGCCATGAACTTATATATAGACTGTATCCACTGAGGCACGAAGTTTCGCATCACTGTACACACTTCAATGATTTGATGTTACAAAGTAGTGGTTGTCAAAGATTAAATATCTCAACACTGGGTTTACCGATTTTTAACGTGAGGTGCTTCTATAAATTTTCTCTTTTCATGTTTGGTTCCATATATATTGCAGCAGCTTCATTTTGATATGGTGCTGTTAATCCCAAGCCTGTTCTACTATACCAGATCTCGACGTTTATTCTCTCTGTGTATGAGTTTTATATTCTTTAATTCTAACTTTTAGTTGACACTTAGTTTCTTCAATATCCATTTCATCACACTCGCATAAAACTTTCTAAACACATTCTTTCTTATCGCTAGTTTTGGTTTCGTTTTTGTTAAATGAATTCTGAGTGTATTCCTAATTTGAAGGCTGTTTTTATATTGTACCTGCTGGCAATTCATCTTATCTTCTGCAAGCTTCCCTTAATATAAGGAATTGTGAATGCGATATATATATATATATATATATATATATATATATATATATATATATATATATATATATATATATTCTAATATTTTCTTGGGTATAGGTTTTTTTATTAGAGAAACAAAGGACAATAATTTTCTTTCTGACGTTTCGCTCTACATAGCGAGCTTCTTCAAAAGAGCTTGGTATATTTATTTTACATCTACAAAAATTACAGAATTTTTTATATAGTAAACATATATCACAGTAATTACACTTTTCTATTTTTAATTTAATTAAAATTAATAAAAACAAAACAGATTTTAAAATAGTCTTAAGTTTAAAATTTAAAACAATACAAACAGGTTAAAATAGTGAATATTATAAAATAGTACATACCTTGAAAGTAGTTTTGTGTGTATGTTTAAAAATAAATTCAATTAAGATCTTTGGTATGCAATTGATATGGATAGATTTATTTTTATAAAAAGCAAAAAATAGGAAAAAAGATTATTATTTATTTTTTAATGACGAATAATAATCTTTTTTCCTATTTTTTGCTTTTTATAAAAATAAATCTATCCATATCAATTGCATACCAAAGATCTTAATTGAATTTATTTTTAAACATACACACAAAACTACTTTCAAGGTATGTACTATTTTATAATATTCACTATTTTAACCTGTTTGTATTGTTTTAAATTTTAAACTTAAGACTATTTTAAAATCTGTTTTGTTTTTATTAATTTTAATTAAATTAAAAATATAAAAGTGAAATTACTGTGATATATGTTTATTATATAAAAAATTCTGTAATTTTTGTAGATGTAAAATAAATATACCAAGCTCTTTTGAAGAAACTCGCTATGTAGAGCGAAACGTCAGAAAGAAAATTATTGTCCTTTGTTTCTCTAATAAAAAAACCTATACCCAAGAATATATTAGAAAAAAATATTTAACAAAAGGTTTAAGATACAAAAATAAATTATATATATATATATATATATATATATATATATATATATATATATATATATATATGTATATATATATATATATATATATATATATATATATATATATATATATATATATATATATATATATATATATATATATATATATATATATATAATATCGAAGGTCTTCGGGTATCTCGTGTATGTGCTGAGTCCCTCTCAGAACTGTAAGGTAGCTAACGTTTCGGTGAAATCTCATTCATCATTTTCAAAGCTCACTGTATGGCATCTGCGGGGGTACTGACGCTTACGACTTGTTAATTGCAAAACAAATTTATATCTCACCTATAATGTTATGAAAAGTCATCATTTTTTCAGTAAACAAAAGAGATAATTTTTTATTAATACAATTTGGAAAATTTAGTTAAGATTCCCATAGAAATATTAAGAAACGTTCTCTGGACAGAAGTATTGGCAACTTAAATATTTTTTAAGTTGAATTATTCCTTATATTCTCACAAGAGAGTAGGGAAATACAGAAATTGTTATGCATAATTCCAATTTGAAAATGGAAGTAATTTTCAGATTAGGCCAACCAACTTATTAAACAAAGGAAGAAGGTTAACTCAAAATATCGTTAAAGAAGAAGTGCATAATTCGGAATGCAATCTAAATTAAAAGAAACTCATAAAGCAACAAACACAACTTTTACAAGAACTAGTTTCATCAGTTTATAAGGTCGAACTAGTTCAGTAAAATGAAGACCGACAAACTCCAATTAATTTTTTTTTAAATCATCATTACTACAAATATTATGAATAATAACACCACCAAAAAATTTATTTTGAAAAACATCAGAGAAAAAAAGCCAAACTTTAATTATTTCTACTGAAATACCAACAATAATGGGTTGGTTAGTCAGGAATTCTCAGTAAATCGAACGAGTGTTCTAATTCATTCTTCAGAATCACGCTGTCATTCTCTAGTAAACAGAATTTAAATATTTGTTATTATTGTAGCAAATGAAGGCTGATTGTGGATATTAAATACTTATTAATTTACCTGATCAATATAATAACGAGAGTGCTAAGGACAAATAATATAAATTTAGTATTAATTATGAAGATGTTTGCGACATAATAATGAAACACTCTTTTGAGTTTAACACAAAAACTTCTAGGAATATAAAAGTAACAGCTACAACAAAGCTTTATATCGAGAGCGTTGATCTGCTTCATTTAAAAAATGATTTGATTTCACTTTAAAATATGATCAAACTAATACATACTGAGATAATTTAAATGAACCTGTATGTAGACTTCTTATTGTATTGCGGGTCAAAGAATGATATTATTTCTATTACGAAAAAAAAAAAAGAAATCAAGATGTTTATATATGACAATATAACAATTGCTCCAGTTTATAAACTAGGTCGTAAGAAATTCCAGTGTAGAAATATCTTTATGTAAACTGTAAATATGTCTTTATGGGAAGAAAAAAAATAAATTTTGAAAATATAATACTCAAAATTCTAAAAATATATTCAGCTAAGATGTTAGATATTAATAATTTAAATAAGATAACTAATAAATTTGATGAGAATGCAATGCACATACTCTAGCAATTGATAAACTTTAAATTGTAATTCTAGATGTGGAATCCCCAATATTTAAAAATAATATTGAAGATTGGTACTTATCAATCACTCGAGGTGGTGCTAGTTTACTAAACTTCATACCTAAAATAGAAGGTCATCCGATGTTCAGAAACTCATGCAAGCAAACACACACAAACTATTTTGAAGTTCGATGGTACATTTTAATATAATATTCTTCGGCGTCTGAAATTTAACAGATCTGTATAGGGATATATATTAAATAAATAAATAAATGTATCCATTAACCCTTCGTTCGAGTCGAAATGCAAGTGGAACTTTGGTAACTTAATTAACTAAACCATATCGAAGGAGTTATCACTCTCATCGTGCACAGTAAGACGCAATTCCGCAGGATATAAGGGACTGAAATTACAGATGTATGACCAACCGGAGAAATTACAAGCTTGGATATAAAAGGCTTAAAAGTTAACAAAATGGAAAATTGAATTGAGGCATACAACTAAGTTAAAGTAGATAAAACATTAATACATTATTTGACAAACTATAAAGTGGATTAAAAACCTGAGTTCCGAGTATCATGGTACACCTTGATTTGGCAACGGGTAAACAACTGCGTTGTCAAAGAGGAGCTGTACCCCAAGACCAAAACGGAGTTTTGTCCTTAAAATTCCACAGTCAGAAACAAACAAAACCAGGGAATAAAAAGCACGTACAAAAACCAGAAATAAAACGAGTAGAAAGGATTTTTAAAAGAAATAAATTCCTTAGAATACTTCATACACCGTGTACTAAGTACAGTCAATAGTTAACAGTTAACTTGAATTTAGTCACTAAAATCCGATTATTATTTTTATCAGATCTTAGTTAAAAACCACAAAAAAAACTAAATAAGCTTGTAATCTTTTCAATCATTCTACTATCTACTCATCGGTTTAAAAGAAAAGTTTAAATTCAGTCGAATAAAATATATCGAGCAATAGTTAATTGATTTTCCTTTTCTTAATTTAAGTTCAGGTATATCTTAGTTAAATAATATTAATTATTTAAAAAAAGGAATAGATCATAAGTAAGCTCGACTGAAATGGTAATAATAGAAATTGTACCCATAAATAAAATATTAAATATTCAACTACCACAGCTTTCAAAAAAAGTTACTTAACTATGGAAAGGTCATTCCAAAATTACAATTAAATTTCACCCCAAAAATATCTTGTCAAAAGATCTATTTAGAGAATATTAAGGTGTACTGACTACTTAAGTAATCATTACATGGTTGACTTCAGTATATTTGTAATAATACATACATTATTCAATTATAACAATTTAAATATATCTGAAAATGCCACAGGGATATTGAATTAATGAAAAAAACATATAGGTATATATTTTACCATTCTATAATTTACTGCTGCCCTTCTTTCTCCTTTTTATGGGAATGTGCAAATTAAAAATAAGGAAGTATTTACCTCGGACTGGAGGGTTTTTCGTTATTCCGTAGGTAACGTGCTTCTAAGTAAAATTGGCAACGAAACGGTGAGAGTAATCCCCCCCTAAAGGGTTAATAAACCCTAGTTTCTACTGCAGTAGACCCAAAAATCCAACATTGCCATACTGTATATAACACTAAAAGCCACTAGGGAGTATAACAGGGTCAAGCGATTCACTTAATTCCTTTTTTAGGGGGAGTAAAATCTCTAAGAGTGTTTTGATGGCTCACACGTCGTTGCTTTTCCAACGGTCTTTTAGAAACAAAAACGATTTTTGCAAACACTAAATTAAAAAAAGAATGCATAATAAAATAACTGGATATCGCACATGCCTGTTAGAATATTCCAGTAAGGATTGATATAGTATGCAACTAATCGCGCATGAACCTATCTCACTGGTCAATTTATGTACTCCCTGGACCAACAAAAGTTGTGGAAGGTTATATCCCCTATCTAATATATCGTTACATCCTATCATCCTACCGCAATTTCCGAGAAACAAATACAAAAATCGTAGAGTCATCAATATTCTACATCAGACGGTGTATCAATAAAACAACTTTTAAACGCATGAATGACAATCTGTCAGGCTTGACGTTATAAAATACAGCAAAAATAAAACAGCTGGAAGTAATTCGCTTTTTTATTAAAGAAAATATATTGGCTCAAGGACTACAACAGTTCAATAATAAATTAAAAATGGGCCCCAGGAGAGTATGGAAAAAAGGTGTTGGGTTAACGTTAGACGTTAAGTACATGGCTTTTTTTTTTAACATCTCCAAGGCTGAGCTCCTACGGACTATCCCAAATGATATCAATGATGACTTTGGCAACCAGTGCAGCAAAGATTTTACATTCCACAAAAGGGAAAAAACAGAACTCAACTCGACCTTAGCAGTATTGTGCGTCTCTCATTGTAGCTTGGGGCTTATCGTACACTGCCTTGCACCTATCCCTCGAAAACAAAAATAAACATAACCAGCAAGCGCCGTAATAACATTTCCATAGAAGTGTCCACAAAAAGGCGAAAAAAAAGAAAACCTAATTGTTCCGCCAATCAAAAGGGAGCTAGCTATAATGCCACTAGACTAAAATATCTCAGAACACAATTATAAAAATGTTATATCAAAAGCCCAGGGGGTTTTCTAAGGTGTTACTACCACCAGCCCTTCACACGAAACAACCTACGTAGAAGTTGAGGCGAAATACAGCAGTAGGCGCCAGCATTAGGAAGGTAAAATTAGGGTTAACTGCGCCAAAGGCCCACCCCCAACGCTCACCCTGTCAACAAGGCGTATCCAGTTTTCAACCAGATACGTTCGAATGAAATCTGAGGTCACCTAACACCTCACAACCTATAAGCTATGATAACATAAAAAGAGTAAAAAATTGAAGGTTACACCTACTCCAATACTCACCCTATTAGCTATCAAAACGTAAAAAGTGTTAATTCGTTCAAAGTAAGATAATATCCAAAATCCAATTATGTAAAAATTCAAATTCCAAAAAGCAACATCGAGGTAATGTAAATACTTAGAATAAATCACCAAATTACCAAAATAAGGTATAAGAAAACTAGGGTACTCACAACTACAAAGCAAAATACAAGTCATCACTAAAATTACTAACAGAAATGAAGCAAAATTAACGCAGTAAATGAGAGAGCCAGACAAATGAAGGTTAATCTTTTCACAATTCATAATCGGAAGCATGCTGCTAACCAGTTTAGCGCTAGGCCGACAACGCACTCCCAGATGATTACTGTTAATCTCCAAAAACCAACTTTTAAAAGAAAATAATAAGTTGTTACGGTTAAAATTTGGTCTTAAATGATAAATATTTCTACTTACATTTTTATAGATAAAATTACAAGTTTAGATCATGAAAGTCATAAATAGATTTTTTTGTGCGATTTTATTTACCGCTTGTCAAGGATATGCATAACTTGGAATTTAAATGTGTTGTAAACTATGTTTTCTATTATAAAAGTAATGGTTACCTTTTGTTTTTCTATCATTAATATTGATAATTTACATAATTTCTGCATTCTCTGTATCAGATCTTTCCTTGTGTTGAAACATCAAAACCTATTTCTGTAATTTGTAAATTTCGTTGAGTTTCTGAAGGAAATGTATCAAGGATTAGGAAAGGTATTTTCTTCATCACTTGATAAATATAAACTGTGTTTGTTTTTCTTTTTTTTTTATTTTTCTTTTCAGAAAATATTTATTTATTTTCACTTGCTAGCTAAATAACAGGTCCATTTGATTGCGCTGAATGTACTTATGGTTGCCTGGACGCCACAATTGTTGAATATGTCGAAATGCGAAATTCATAATAAGATAAAAATTGACTTTTTGATTGTATTATTTTTAGCTTAGAAATTGATTACAGTACAAATGTAATTGTTTCTGTTTGCTTTTCTAATTAGAATTTTTGGTAGTTATTATATTTAAAATTAAATCCTTGAACTAATTCCAATTAATTCGATACCATTTTCTATATTTCGAACCGCTCAGCGCTTTTCTGGCCTGCAACTTCTAGGCAACATCTTACACTTTCAAAAACCTTGCCCGTCAACTCTTCACGATGTTCAAATTCAGTTTCGGGAGGATCATCTACCTCTGGGATACTTCTTTCTATGTCTATCTCCATTTAAGAATATCTGCCTACCGAAGTTGATAAATGAAGGCTTAGTTTTATAGTCTCGTGAATCGACTCGCGAAGTGCATAGCAATCGTGTGCATATTAACATCCCATGCTCGATGGTTATGGGAAACATATACTTAGCATGGTCTCCAAAGTTCTGAGTTGCTTTAAGAAAAAAAGAATTCTAAACTGCTGCCAGGAGCTAATAATTAAAACACGAATGAATTTTAACTTTACTGTTGCCACTAGTGATGTTATTAAGCAGCTTCGATAAAGGTGTTTTTTTGGCGTTGATTGATTCTTCTTTTAGGGTCATGCCTAGGCTAGCATGCTTGACATTAGGGGGCGGTAATATATTTAAAGCGCCACCCACTTTTACGCTCGTTGGGAAGAAGAAGCGATGATATTAGCGAAAACAGGAAATAACGAGTTTCTAGAATAATACATCAAGATACCGAAAATATTAAAATTTATATTTAAACAATATGACAATAATTTTGTTATATAAATAAACTCTGTACCTTCTGCAACTACTGACTGTCTTCTATGGAAAAAATTACAAAAAGAAAGGAAATAAGCAATGAACGATACTATGGCAAGTATGGCATCATTCGAGAGAAACACAAAGTGAGTTAGATATAGGTCCGACCTCAATCTGGTCTGTCACCTAATCTAGATTATCAGCGCAGCTCTATGTGTGGCTTTTTAACTTTACTTTTGCCCTCAACTATTTATATTTGAGGCAATAAATTATCTAGTAAGCTGATTAACAATTAAGTTATGTTTATTTAAATCTAATTAAAAGTGTAGGGGACCACTAATTTATAAAATGATGTTTTCAATTACCTTGTGTATACGTATAGTTTTGGTTTAGAAGATCTTTTAAATTAAATTAAATGTAAAGTGTCCTGTAATTGCGCACAGAAAGTCTCATTAGCTCCTAACCACAGGTAGAAAATAAAATCATACGATAAAGTCGGTAATAACATAGTTTGTTTTAAAATTCTAATATCTGAAAGACAGTTTCTTCACTGAGTCGAAGCACTTTCAGCAAGCTAGATAGCCGGTTGTCTCTATGGGAGCAATGATGTGTTATATGCCGGGCTCTGGCATGCAAATCTAATCGTTAGACACGAAGTCCAGGCTTAATAAAAACTGCTTGTGGCACGTGCCACAAAGGTGGTGTGTTGACTTTTTAGGAGTGATAAATTTCACCATAGTTTACTTAGCCGAAAACAAATATAATCTTAACTTTGCTTATCCTCAAAATCTGTCAAATGATGCCTTAATACCTTATACTATGGTTTTAGCTGTTAACTGGGATAAAAATAGTACTGAGTTAGGAGAAAAATCAGAAAAAAAGTGTTTTCTGAACTGCTGCCCGTGTCCTCAACCAAGGCTTGGCCCAGATGCTTCTAGAAATCTCCAGAGAGCCAAAAAAAGAAGATTAACTATATCCTGGATGAAAGTATCAATACGTGGGTGCTGATACTTTCATTTCGATTTATACATTTCTGGGCACACTTTATTTTTTTACAATACCAATTTTTGATACGTGATAGGTGAATAAACTTTTACAACCGGATTCAATAACATGGTTTAATTTTAAAACCATCCTAAATTGACAACAGAGGGCCTAAACTGACAAGCGCAACAATAAGTCGAGCTTTAAACCCTAAAAATACAAACATAAAAAATAATTTTTTTTATTACTGAACAGGCAGAATGGAGACTTTTATTTCTCTTGCTCATTTCAAGGCTTTAACACAAGTTCCTTATCCTTAATATCCTTTTATAACAGTTTATTTGTTGACATATGTAATATAAATTATGACAATATTATAAGCAAAAGAAAATTGGCCGACTATAAAATTTAAATTTCATGGCAACTAGATCAGATTTAACTCTTAAATCTTCTTAGTGAATGTCGCTGCTAGTCTTTAGTTTAATATTTATTCAAAAGACTATTTAATGAAAATAAGATATGGTGAGTATTAGTTATATTGTTGGTACCATCGGTATGAATATTGTCACAGTTTAATTTCACTCTTACGACTGTGGTAAAACTTGCACCAATTCATTTTCGGACCCGTGAGTATCTATTGATTAAGGATGTCACTGGTACTATTTGTTAAACGATTGGTTAGTCAGGTAATATTCAATGTCAGAGAACCTTAACTATATTTATGTTTAACGGGCTGCCTAATCGACCAAGTGCTGTTTCTATTAACTTGTTAAAAGGTCTCGCGTAGTTGTACTGAATTTTGTGTACTTGTAATTTTTCTGACTTTATTCTACAGTAAAATAATATTTGTTCTGTTTCATTCATTCACATTCGTGGAGAGTTATACTGATTAATTTGCCTTTTTCTGGTTAATAAAGTTACCAAGGCAAGTCCGATTGCACTCTTTTATTGGACTAAGTACAATTGTGGTCAATTTTGTCAATTTCATTACCGCCGTTTTTGAACAAATCTTATACTAGCTCTTTGGGGGAACGCCATTTTCTCTGCCTAATTGGTTTTAACGAACCCGTGAAGTGAAAAGTAACTTTCGTTCGACATAATTGGATGTGATTTTCGACCAGTTCTGTTTAAAAAATTACTCGTTTTGGTTTCTTTTGTTTTTTTTACTTTACATTTTGTCTTTGGTTGGATTATTGTTAAAGATTATTGAGTAACCACTTCTTCTCTGAAGGATTGATTTGATAAGTAAGTACACACGTGATGCGGGCTCTTTTTTCTTTGTTTTTAGTTCATTCTTTAAATTTATTCGCCCCATTGTAGTATTCGTTGACATATATTATGGCATGAGGGTCTTCAAAACTCTCTAGGGGCTCTTTTTTTGACCAGAACTCTTAAGTTTTCCAAACAGCTTAAGGTAATATCTCATTTTATTATGTAGAAATTGTTAAGCAGCGGTCTGCCGATATTAGCTATTTTAGTTATTTTTACCTACAATTTTCGATTTAAAGGGGTAAGTTAAGGCCTATGATCCAAAAAAAGTGTTGATTCTACCTTCTACGAACAAAGTTAAGCAACCAAGACAAAGTAAATTAAATGTAAGCTAAACTAAACTACAAAAAGATTATTACAAAAAAAAAATAAAAATCTCTTTGATTTTCCCGCCACGAACAACTTAGCGACCCTCTCTAGAAGCAATGACACCATCTCATGGTCAAGGGAGCCAGCATTGCGTAGCATCTGGTGAATAGGTTTGGGGAACCTCTTTACTGGTCAATTGCCTCCAAGAATAAGTCTCTTCTCGCCCCGCAGCTGAGCATCAAAGGGCAGATAACAAATAAAAGAAAAAAGGACGAATCAGTATATCAAAAATAACTTTAAGGAGATAAAGAGGGATAGCCTAAATCATTGCCACACAAGAGGGAGTGAATTGTAGCAGGCACCTTGCTAAAAGATGCGGACCTCAGACCCTGAAATTAAAACAAAAAAAAACTAATAGGGCGTTCCGCATGATCTTCTTCCAACGGACCTGTCGCTGAATATAACAGTCTTAGCTGAGGCTGACCACAACAGTCAGGTAAGGGTTTCTGACGTTGAATATGTACCTGATTTACAAATCGTTTAATAGATGGTACCAGGGACATAATTAATCACTCAAACTCATGAGTACAAAAAAAAAGTTTTGCCTAATAGACAAAGCTAAGTCATAAGAGTGAAATTAAACGGTGACAATATTTATTGTTTTGGCTGTAAAGGAACAAAACTGTAACACATCCGATACTAGAGAAAATTTTCTTTGAATCTTTTATTAAAAAAAAATAAGCAGAAAAAAATTTAAACTATTAATATGACTAGCTTAAAAATTTAGAATATCGGATTGCTATCCATCAAAAATCTCGTAGGATTATGGTAATAAAATTTTAGTGACGGTAAAAGGTCCAGAAAATTTAGGCTCAAGTTTAGCGATCAACTGTTTAGCCTAATTAGAGATTAAAAACAATTGAATCTCGCGTTCAAGGACCACAACATTGGAACTCAGACCGGTGACCTCATAAGCTGTTTTAGGGAGAATCTTATCCAAATTTCGATGAGCTTCATTCACATAACTGGATTAAGAACACCATGGACTCGTTCCATGAGATTAGCTTCAGGATGATAATTGACTGTCTATTTCTGTATATTTTAATACCAAACCATTTCCGAGTGTTCAGGAAAATTTTACTTCAAAATATCTGGTCTACCATAAATCAAAATGGCAGGATCTTCCAGTCATCGAAGTATACTAGGTAATATAACGGCACATAACGGAAAAAAATGGTGTATTTAGAGAAAACTACCAGAACCGAAAATATGTAAGAGTATATGTAAGAGTTCAACTATGTTGATACTGATGATCTGCCATGGCCGAGTAACGGTAGGTTGCGCACTAAGTATGTGCCCTGCCGGAGCCTGTTGGATGGGTTTAGTTCAAAGACATGTATAGCAGCGACAAATAAATTTTGCTCTCATACTTGGCCAATAATATTTCGGTTTAATCCTGGAAAATGCTTTAAAAACATCAAGATGACCGCAAGTAGAATTTAACTATTTTAAACTGTAAAATGAGTACCTTCGATATATAGGCGGAGCTTGTCGATGGCATATTATAGTACCGTTAAACATTCCTTTTCGGTGGTACTAAACTTTCATTCATTTTTAGCGAGAGATCGGCTTAAATAACAAATCACACTTTCCTGACAGTAAAAAACCTGGAAAAGAATAACTCCTACATCAAAATTTCAAGCATCGCATTGAATGATGAAGGGCTTCTCAAAATTAGACACTAAAGTACAGTCTTAAGGCTTAATGAGATGTTTTTTTGCTAACTTTAAAGCGGTCTCGCAATTTTCTCTTCAAAAAAATTTCACGTTTTGCCTGGTCAGGGTGATACAATAGTCGAAAAGTTAGGTACGAATCTTCGATGCCATGATGCAAGACCAATGACTCTTCGTACCTTGGAAATATTCTTAGGGGTTGAGATGCGTAAGACAGCATCGATTTTCGCGGGATCGACAGAGAATCCGCACAAATTAATAACATAGCCTAAGTATTTAAGCTCGAATTTACAGAAATTACATTCTTTGCGGTTAAGAGCTAGACTAGCAAGCATTATGCGCTTAAAAATTTCACATAACACTCGAATATGTTCGTCAAACGTCGAGATACATATGATTATTAATTGAAAAAGACCTCGTTATGATACGGTAAAGGTAGTTAGTAGCCTAGACTGTTTGGAAATGGAGATGTGCCAGTAAGCTGATTTGAAATCTCACGCATTAAGAAATCGTGCATCTCGCAGCTTGTCTAGTGTGGCAGATACGTAAGGAATAGAATAGGCATCTGAAACGATTACTTTCAATAATATCATCTTGGAAGTGCTCGCGATAGGGAGTAATATCGTTTTTTTAAAGGAGGCGAGTCTGTCTTAATGTCTAGTTCTACTAGATTCATGCAACCAAGACCATTGCTCATAGCTGAAAATGTCTCGTTTATCAGTGCATCTACTGTCTGCTTTTGTTCAAGTGAAAACATTTCTACCGACTGTATTGCAGAAAGTTCTTGTGTTTAGTTAACTTCAGTTGTAAAGGACAATTTGCCAGAATAAATATCAGGTATAATTTCTATCCGTATCCAAAAAATAATTTCCAATATAAGCGTGTGGAGTAAGGCGGGGACCACTAAAGTCTCTAGCAAAATAACGCGGTCACGCAACTGAATAGGTAGGCATATTACACATAGAACTAGATAGGATTGACCATTAGCTACAGTACACTCAGAATTTGGCGATGGACTAAGTCTACTAAAGAGCTGCAATAAGTTCCATCCGGGAGGATAGTTCGAAAGTCTCCAATATCAAGAACGATTTTTCATAAATTTGCACATTCAAAAAGGGACGCAGTTCACTCTTAGAATGTGCTGATACATAATTTAAATACAAGAGTCTTAGAATTTTGGCAAGGAGTATGGTCTATGACCTTGCTAAGAAGCTGTTTTTTGAACAGATGTGCAATTTTTGTTGGTAACGTCCTTTTGACCATATCGAAAACAAAAGTTCCGACGGATTTACGGATTTTATCACAGTGACAAAATTGATGTCTTTCTCTATCACAATGCCAGTAGCTAAGTTGACTTGTTGCGCAAATTGGGTTCACTGTCGGGGTAGTGGAATGTTTGGCATGTAAATCGACGAATTTGGAAGATTTAAGTTCGGGCACGCCAGTGAGGCAGCGTCATGAGTAGGCTTATGGCAAGTTCCAAAAGTTGTCTGTAATTAGTAGGTGGTGAAGCGAAGTGTTGTAGACATAATTCTCTTTCCTCAATAAATCGACTGATCCGGGTCAATTCTGATAATGAAGATATTTGGCGATTAGTTAGACGGCTCTAAATATGTGGTAGAAGGTTTCGGCGGACTAGTTGTACTGCTTCAGAAGGAAGTTCAGGTCATTTATGAAACAAAATTTTCAGAGCAACTATACGTTCCTGAGATCACTGAGTTATTTTACAAATCTCGTCCTAAAGACTAAATTCGTAATCATAAGGTTGAAAAGCTTCTCGTAATTGTGAGATTAAATTATCTCAGTTATTAAATGAACTGGTCCGATATCACAAGAGTGCGTCACGGGTGAGTAGTACGGGTGCTGCAAGTAGTAAATATTCCTTAGGTTTCACCTCTTGATAACCTTAGCTCCTCAACTATTTCGAGAAACTGGTAACGCTAGATTGGCCATCATATGTTAAGTTCCAGTTCCAATGCCTAATGTTGTAAAACTGAGGTTGCATAGGTGGGTAAATCATTATGGTCAGATTCACGGAAAGGGGAAAATTTAAGATTATCCAGTCGCTTTGCTAGGTCAACAAGCAGCATAAATTGAGTAGTGATGAGTAGGTAGGACAGTTGCAAATTTTTCTGGTTCAAACTGATTAGGATTTTATGAAGGGGCAGCTGGTTCTTTTGTTACAGGATTGACTAATAACTGAGAGGTACTTTGAAATATATTTCCTTTAGGATAGTAATGATCGTGCTCGTTAAGGGGCAAAGAATTTTCAAGTAATATCTGACACCGGGAATGCACTGGTTTGAGTCGGTAACTCACTATTAAAGTTTATTAAATCAAACTGGAAGTTTTGGTCAACAAATGTATGATTGGTGGTAGATGAGGTTGTGTTGGTCTTTGGTAAATTTTTTCAATCAACAGAGTTACCATTAACATTATTATTATCACTCAACTATTAAATTATAAGAAATCGGTATCGGATGAGTCTGAAGTTCTGGTGCATCTGGTGCTACCGAAAGATTTACATGAATTTGAAAATACTCTCTGGATAAAGAGCATTTCTTGTAAGCTGTAGTTAGTTCTCTGATTAAATTAGCACAATGCATAATAATATAATTTTTTCAGGATCAGTTCTGCTTCGCACGCTAGGCGAATTCGGTTAATTCTAAAAGAGACATGAATAAAAAAGTATTCAATTTCTTAAACTCATTGTCATGTGTCACGCTCTATTGAGTAAAGTTTGCCTCTACAGAGACGCAGCTCACTATCTGAATCAAGCGAAGTTAAAGGAGATTCAGCTTCAGCGCTCCAAGTGCAGAGCAATCCGCAGATCTGCACGTTTTTTCGCGAATGTGCCGATAAGAGGTAAGCCACGAATATACAGTTCATACTTTAGCCTTCATTACCTAAGTAACTAACTTCCCTTTGAATAAAAACCGACCATAAATAAGCTAATATACACTAAAATTATTTGACAAGCTATCGAGAGTTTCTCAATGACACAAAAACCGCCCTCTAGTAATAAATAAAATATATAAAAAGACTGCAGGTTCTTCTAGACCAGAAAAATAAATATTTTTTAAAATATGTTTATCCCCCTATCAATTCAAAAATAAAGTAAATATACAAGAAAGTAGGAAATCTAAAATGAATAACTGAAAATTTCGTTTTTGTTTTGCACGTTCCCGGTAGCATAATTTTCAAAACAGAACATTTTATAATATAGCCAAAACCACAACACGGTTGTTGGGCTAACTAAAAAATCACCAGAAGTGTGCTGCATCAAACAATATAAAAACTATTACTCTGTAAGCTTAGGTCTTGACCTGAAAGAATTAATATTTTTCTTACACTAAAAAAATATATACAGGCCAAATGCCACTTTAGTACTGAATAATAATGTATTTATTCGCTCCAGATTTCTTGCTAAAATCTCAAGCAACATTGTTCATTGTAACTGTATGTGTTTTAAAAATTTACCAAAAAAGAACAAGAGCTGTGAAAAAATAACAAACATAACCTAGAGATATTCACACAGAGGTAGTCAAAAAACAACTCTTAACATGTTTAGGACGCCAAATATTGCTACCGCAAGAAAGAAAATACGAAATTACTGCCAGGAGCTGAAAATTAAAACACGAATAAATTTTCACTTTACTGTTGCCACTAGTGATGTTATTAAGCGGCTTCGGTACAGCTGGTTACTGTTTTGGCGTTGATATATAAAATATGTGTAAATTAATTTAATTTATAAAATATATATCTACAGTAACTAGTGATTATTTGTTAGGGAATAAATTACAAAAGAAAAGGAAATAAACAATGAGCAATACCATGACCAGTATGACATCATTCGCGCGAAACGTGAAGTCAATTAGATCTAGGTCCGGCCATAACCTAGTTGGTCAGCTGATCTCGATTATCTGCGGAGTCCTATGGACGGATTTTTAATCTTAGTTTTTGCCTTCAAGAGTTAATATTTGAGGGAATAAATTATCTAGTAGGCTGATTAACAATAAAGTTATGTTTATTTAAATCTAATTAAAAGTGTTGGACTACTAATGGGAGAAATGATGTTCTAAATTACATTATGTTTAGGAGATATTTTAAATTAAATTATCAATCACAGGGTAAAAAACGAAAGTATACGATAATTTCGGTAATAACACAGTTTATTATGTAGTTCTAATACCTGAAATGTAGTTTTAGCACTGAGTCCAAGTATTCTCAGTAAGCTAGATGCTGGTAGTCTCTATGGGAGTAATGTGTTGGGCTCTGGCATGAAAATATAATCATTAGATATGAATATAAAGTCTAGGATTAATAAAAACTATACGTGGAATGTACCTGTTTGTCTTTAATAATGTGTACCAAGTATCAAAAGTCACAAAGTTGGTGTACTGACATTTTAGGAGTGATAAATTTTACCACGGTTTATTTAACGGAAAACGAATACAATTTTAACTTTGTTGATCCTTAAAATCTGCCTTAATCCTTAAAATTATGCCTTAATACACTGAAGTATGGCTTTAGCTGTTATTTGGGATAAAAGTAGTACTGCTCTCTGAGCTTCTGTCAGTTACCTCAACCAAGGCTTGACCTAAACTGTCTACTGACACTGCTAGAAATCTTCAAAGAGCCAAAAACAAAAGATTAACTTCACCCTTGATGAAAGTAGTGAAAAGTCGAGAGTTTGATAAATTTCTGGGTAAACTTAATTCTTTTCACAATACCAATTTTTGATATGTATATGACAAGTGAATAAACTTTAACAACCAGATTCATTGAGAAATTTTAAGACCTAAATCCGATCTAGTTGCCACGAAAAATAGATCTTCTAGTCGCCCAGTTTTGTGTTGCATAATTTATATTACATATGTTGACAATTACGACCAAAGGTCCTTAAAAAACGTTTTCAGATTGACACGCGGCTGATTGATTCCCAAAAAAAAAGTGTCAAGCAAGAAAAATTCTATCGCCATGTGTTGCCCACTCTCGCTCATAAAAAACAGATGATCTCCAGGAATGTAGAGGGACAATGCACGCAAGAAGCCCGGATATAGGCACCCTAAAATAAATAACGCAGCGGCATAAGAACAATATCAAATTTCTTGCCAAAAAGACTCACCTCTAAAAGGGCTTCGGCCTTCAGGCTAGAAGATGGCCCTTCAAATCTGCAAACTGCTAAACGATGAATGATCAGTTTTAATCCACGAACCTTAAAAGTTTATTTTTCCCGCCAACTTTTGCACGTCATCGGGCAACAGCTACCATAAGGGTAAGCCTGGAATAGAATATTGATCTCTCTTTCACAACGGAACGGATCTAGAACAGACAATAAATCGGAGATATTTCCTACGTTTACTCCGTAATATTCAACCGTAACTTGTAAAGGGAAAATAAAAACCCTAATTATACAAAATATCGTAGCATTTACGTGAGTAAATATGAAAATGTTAAATATTAAGGACAATAATCTAGCGATAGTAGTATATAAGAGAAATAGTTATATCCCGAAAACAAATAAAATTCTCAATTTTTTACGGTTCAGTAATAAAAAAAATATTTTTATGCTTTTATTTTTAGGGTTTAAAACTTGCTTAATTTATTGTTGCTCTTGTCAATTTAAATACTGTGCTGTCAACGGTTTTAAGGTTATTTAATGAAAATAAGGCATTAAGTCATAGTGAGTATTCTTGGTGTTAATATTTATCGTTTTGGTTGTAAAAGAACAAAACTGCAACATCTGTTTATTCTTTCAATTGGTTTAGCATGTAGATTGTAGTTCCAATGGATTTTCAGTCGGACTCGGTACCTTTTAGGCAATTTCAGAAATAGTTTCCCCCGATACCGAGATCCGTTATTGCATAAAATCGTGGAGAGAATTCCAAACAGTAAAAATACTTCCTTTTCAATAAAACGAAATACAGCTACCCAAGTAGCTTGGCGGAGGGGAAAAAGAAGTGACAATTTACTGTTATAGTTTGTCAACAGGAATGTGTGACCTTGTTTTGATTTAGGTAACGACTCAAAAGATTAGTGGAAATTATTTCCCATGGACATCGAGACTTTAAATGCTTTGCTTTTGGAAACCTCACCTCGCTTTTGTGCTGGACGCAAGTTTGACGTCTGCTGACGTATCATGAAACATCACTTTGCCAGTAAAACTTTTTTGCGATTCACGAGTAGGTTTTATATTCCCCCATTAACTAGATGTTAGTGGTTGGGAACTATTTTCTTCAAATGGTCCACTTTAAGTATTAATTTCGGATAATCAGACTTTACGAACTTCCACAGTCTATCCGTTCCTTTCCTCTATCCTAAAAAGTTTAGAGAATTCGAATTTTCGCCATCATTTTCAGGTACCATTTATCCCATACAGGATTGGGTCTATAATATACTAGTTTTGAAATAGCTAGTAGTGATCTCACTGTAAATGGGATAATATCTAAATAGGGACGCAACTTATTAACTGACCACAGAACTGCCAGACATTCTTTTTCAGTGGTAAAGTAATTTTGTTCCTGCCTAGTTAAACTATGACTTAAGTAACTTATGACCCGTTCTGGGCCATCTGGATGAGGCTGTACTAGTACCGCACGTATTCCATAACGTAAAATATC
Source organism: Diaprepes abbreviatus (assembly GCA_034092305.1). NCBI lineage: Eukaryota > Metazoa > Arthropoda > Insecta > Coleoptera > Curculionidae > Diaprepes > Diaprepes abbreviatus. Next base: position 342,933 of record JASJET010000250.1, read on the forward strand.
AAACTGGATAACGAATGGTAATGAATAATCTGGGTAACTCACCACAGGAGCCTGAACTTGACTTTACTTCATTTTCCTTAACGCTGTTTCGCATTCCTGTGTTTATTCAAACTTTCGAGACTTGCGTAGTGAGGCTGTAATGGGTGTTATGACTAAAGAAAAGGCCTTAGTGAATCTGTGGTACCAAGAAAATGTTTCCACAATTCTTCTGACTTCCATAACATTCCGGGGAGCTTTCACCTCCAGTATTGCTCGAACCTTGTCAAGATCAATATGCAATCTATTACTGTCGACAACATAACCTAGATATTTCATTTAAAGCGAACAAAATTGACACTTTTCCTTACTTACTGTCAGGAAATCTTTACTTAGTCTTTCAAATACTTCCTCCAGAACTTCGAGATACGTTTGAAAATAAGGCGCCGCAATGACAATATCATTCAAGTATACAAAAACGTGAGGCTCCAGATCTGCTCCAAGTACACAATCGATAAGCTATTGCCAAGTAGCAGGAGCGTATGAAGGCCAAATGGAAGGCGTCTAAACTGGAAAAGTCTTCTGTTGGGAACAGTGAAGAAGTATACGGTCTGGACGATTCTGCAACAGGTACTTGACAGTAAGCAGACTTGATATCCAGACCATATTTTGCATTCCATAATTTATTCAATGTACTATTAACGTTTGGAAGTGAATAGCTATCTCGTTCAAAAATGGAAACAAATTTTATGTAGTCAACACAAAATCTGTGAGAGCCATGACAATCGGTGAAAACCATGGGCTCTGAGAAGGGCTCGATGACACAAAGCATCAACATCTCATCTAAATTTTTATCTAACAAGCATCTGTAGTACTATTGCTACTCGATAATAGCGCTATTCGATGGGTCTCGCTTTCGTTAGTGCCATGATTTGTCCTATCAGTACACCCTAACTGATTACTCATAAGAGAAAAGTTCCTCTCAAGTACTTCCTGCAATTATCCATTCTCATTCTTTGTCAATACATTTCCAGCATCGCAACCTCTGGTAGATCAGAAAGACAAACACCACTCAATTTGCAACCTGAACCCTTTTCGCTTCATCTTCACCAGCATCCATATGGTCTAAACGATTTAGGATGTGAGTCAGCTGGCTTTGATATTTCCTAAAATAATTACTCATTTTATCTCCGGAAAATCTACCTATCTTTTTTGTACTGCTTCGGCATCTTTCTCATACTCGAAAAGATACTTCGGATATTTAATACTTCCTTCACTTGCCTCCCATTAAAAAGTCAAGGCTAAGTGGTGTCTGCAATATTATGAATAGCAAGTTCATAAACAAGTTCATTTGGTGACAATCTCTTCCGCGATATGATTACTTAGTCACTTAAACTTGACTTAAGATTCACAACATTCCTGATAACAGGAAAAGAATTAAAGTCTATAGGTCAAATAATAATCAAGTTTAGTAAATGCTTTTATTTAGTTTAAATCCCTAATAACTCCTAAAAGAATTAACTAATTTTGTAATGTCACAAATTTTCAAAAATCCAAAAAGATTTCAAAAAGATCAAAAGAAAACTTTCAAAAAAGATGATATTTCAAAAAGGGTAAAAAACTTTCAAAAAACCCCACGTTAGGCCCCAAAATATTTACTGTCACCTTACTTCTTTCAATTATGTCAATCAATTTATTGACAACCGCTTAGGCTAGCTGCTCTCATGGGCTGCGAAGGATGCAACAAAAATACTATACAGCTCAAGAAGGAAATGAGGCTGGCTACCCAATGTTTCAAGAATCTAAGAAATTGGTACTTACCAACCACTCGAGGTGTCACTGGTTTTCTAGACCGCCGACCTAAACCAGAACGTCATTCGATTTGAAGGTTAAGGATCGAAGTAAACACAAATGAACAATGTAACAACTGAGTAGAGGGATAAACAATAAATAAATGAATAGGTAAACGTACCCATTAACCCATCGTCCGAGTCAGTATACAAGTGACACCTTTGTAATTTAATAGCGAAACCCTATTGCAGGAGTTATCATGCTCATCGTGCATAGTGAGACACAATTCTGCAGGATTTAAATTAGGGACTATAATTACGTACTCATTACCAACCGGATTAATTACAAACTTGAGTATAAAATAGCTTAATAGTTAAATAAAAAATTAAAGTTAAATATATAATTAAGTTAAACTAGATAAAATATTAACAAAAAAATGTGTGTTTAGCTAAAGAGACTTGGTATAAATGAAAATGTAATGAAATTAAAAGCCTTTAAAACAAACACCAACCATAACCTTATTACACACCAAAAGAATAAAGATTGAATGGACGACTTTATAACAAAACCAGCATATTAGTGATTAATAAGGTAGATATTATGAATACAAAAACATTTATACGTATAGCAAAACTATATATAACAGTTATTGAACAAATAACGAATATACAATGAGACAAGACCTGATGAAATAAAAACCAGGTCTAGTCGAACTTCAACTTATTGACGACTATAATAAACATTTTGCAGTAGATCTGTCCAATAATAAAAAAATGATGGTTATTGCCAACAATCGTAACTATCCCCAAAAAGACAGTCACGAGACAATATTATAAAAACTGCACCGTCACCATATGTTCAACGGCAGATATATTTTTTAATATCGTACAGCGTGTTTCAATATCGTATAGCGCAGAATATACTCAAAGTTTGGCTTCAAAAATGGATTGGGTACTACTTTTTGCCCTCAACTTATCACCATAATGCTGTCTGGATGTAAACAAGAAGATACACATTTGCTTATTAAATTATTAGAGCATTTAACATCATTCGTTGTAAAACATTTCTACAAACGTTCAAAAATGAGAACGTGGGGTCAAAAAAACATCAGAATAATAAATGATGTGCAAAAATACTAGTAAGTATCAATGAGCGAGATATATGATAAGGTCTTTTAATCATCATTTTTTAATGTACATTTATAAGAAATATTTGAAAAAATACTCCAGCCTACAATAGCTAGAATACCTGTTAATGGTTTTCCCATATGTAACATGTGATATATTGTTGACACTGCACTTATAACAGAAAATATTTTCGATTTCCAAGGAATTGTGAAAAGGTAACAGAAACCAGGAAGTACTTTGGATTATCCCAGTACACAAAGAAAGCGATATTTACGATCATTAAAAACCTAAGTGTAATACCAATAGCCAAGATTCGCGGCAAGCTTAGAGGAGAGATGTCTCACTCTCTCTATATAGACATATATATATATATATATATATATATATATATATATATATATATATATATATATATATATATATTATGTATGTACGCTTATTATATCAAAATAGCTGTACCGATTTTAAATGAAATTTTTTGCGCTATATTGACGAAGTTGCTGCGATTGCCTCATATCATTTTGGCGAAAATTGGTTCAGAAAAATTCAAAATGGCGCTTATAATATGGCAAACAAAAAACTAATTTTGTCAGATTTTCTCCAAAATTGGTATGGGAGAGTTTTCGGTGCTACACAAGAAAGCGATATTTACGATCATTAAAAACCTAAGTGTAATACCAATAGCCAAGATTCGCGGCAAGCTTAGAGGAGAGATGTCTCACTCTCTCTATATAGACATATATATATATATATATATATATATATATATATATATATATATATATATATATATATATATATATATATATATATATATATTATGTATGTACGCTTATTATATCAAAATAGCTGTACCGATTTTAAATGAAATTTTTTGCGCTATATTGACGAAGTTGCTGCGATTGCCTCATATCATTTTGGCGAAAATTGGTTCAGAAAAATTCAAAATGGCGCTTATAATATGGCAAACAAAAAACTAATTTTGTCAGATTTTCTCCAAAATTGGTATGGGAGAGTTTTCGGTGCTACACATAACGAATCTAAAATTATTTTTAAAAAAATTCATTATGGCGGATTAAAATTTTTTTACATATGTCGATTTTGTCCAAAATTGCTAGTGAGAAGTTTTTGATGGTGTAAATCAGAAATTTAAAACTACTTTTGAAAAATTAAAAGTGGTGGATACAATATGGTGTCATACAAATTTTACTTCCTTCGATTTTGTCCAAAACTAGTTTTAAGGGGTTTTTGAGGATGAAAACTATGAATTTAAAATTATTTTTAAAAAATTCAATATGATGTTCTAAAAATTTTCCGTTGATCTTCAAAACCGATACTGGAGGGTTTTCTAGGATGTAAATTAAGATCAAATTAAGAGTTAAACTCTTAATTTTTTTAAATTTGATATGGCGGATCCAATTTGGTGGGTTGCAAATTATACATTATTGACATTTTTTCAAAATAGCTGTTAGAGGGGTTTCGGGGTAGTAAATTATAAATTTGAAGTTAATTTCCGAAAATTAAATATGGCAAACATAATATAGGAGATTAAAAATGTTACATTTGTCTGATTTTGTCTAAAATTGATAATGGAGGATCTTGCAGCGGATACACAACAAGTTGTCGATGGGGAGAGGGATGGAAGCCAGTAGCCTATGTATTCCTAATATACGAGCCAGAATCGGGTCTATTTTCCTGAACTCCAAGATCTTTGGGGGGGGGGGAGTCAATGGCAAGAAAATACAAGTTGTTGACTGGGGTGGAAGCCAGCAACATACACATTTCAAGTATAAAAGAATTGGGTCTATATTCCTAAACTCAAAACTTTTTTTTTTTTTGGAGGGGGGGTGGCGATCGCAAGAAAAAACAAGTTGTCGACGGCAGGGTGGATGCCAACAGCATACACATTCCTAGTGTAAGAGGCACAATAAGTGTAGTTTCCTGAATTTTAAGCACTTGAGTGGGCGGGGGACGATCGCCTCTTAAATTCGGGCCTGGTATGGAATATGTTGGACTAAATATATACATATCCCAAGTTCTTTTACTTTCGGTATTGGGTGGCTTTTGGGACCTAGATTATAAATTTAGAATAGTTTTTTTTCTAAAATTCAAGATTTTATATTGCAGAGTAAATATCGTTTTCATACAATTTTATTTAAAACTGGAATTTGCAGACTCAAATGTTTTTTTTGGTTTCCATTTTAGTAGAGGTTACAACCTTGGATAAAATGTGTCTTTTTTGTGATTTTGGAAACATTACGAAATATACTAAACATCTCGTTTAGTACTTCAAATAATTTATGGGCAGACTAAAAATTGGAAAAAAAAATTATAAAAAAGACTGAAAATCCCGAAAAAGTGAAAAATAAAAATATTAATTTTTGATTTGAAACCGGCGCTAAATTACTACTATATAAAACAAATAATCACTAACAACGACATACAGACAAGCTACAATAAGAAAACAATTACGAATATAGTGTTTCTCAATTTTTTGTGTGAATCATATTTGATCTAGTAATAATTTGGTACCAATTTCCAAATTTTTAATTTTTAAAAAAATTATACAATTATTTTTTTGTTATTAGCGCTTTTTTATAAATCCGTTTAATTTTTTTATAAAATATTTATTTTAATATGTATTCTAATATCACAGGTCTTATATGTAGAGAATTCAAATCTACTTTCAGGTAACTGGTAAAATATTAAAAGAACGCATTAAATTCTGGTGGAAATACGGATGCATTTTTAACTTAAAGTATAGTTATTATAGCTATTATAGTTTGACGTATATTAATAAAAATATACACAACAAAATATGTAGAACTATATTATTAATTCTACTAGGATTTCCAATGACCAGTCATTGTTTCCATAGTTTATTTTTTGTAGTTCCCATTTTTATCTTTAAAGATCTCCAGTTTATTAGATAAATATAAGTAAAATGCACATTTATTCATTTATGAGCATAAATATAAAGTGTAAATTAAAATATTTGTGCAAAAATGTTAATATCGTTAAATGTAAAGGTAAGCAAAAATACTAATGTTAGTTTAATGTGAATTTGATATTTATTTACGATATAGTTCCAATGTTTAATAACAAATAATTTTGCAAGATAACTAATATTACCATAAGCAGGACTTTACACCAAATATGATCGTAAGCTCATTTTGTTTATTAAATTATGAATAACTAAATTAATTACGTTTTGAAAACTAAATCGATTTAAAAAAGTTGCACCAAGAAAAAATAAATAATTGTTGATTTAGAACTTTTTGAAGTCGGTGCCATTGTAGTTGAAGGGGTTATTTTTAAATTAATCGTAGGTAGAGTGGTATTTTTAACCGACTTCATACATATATCAGTGTTGTATTGTTTAATCTGTATTTCATTTTATCTTGAGATAGGTAAAAGTGCCTATGTATAGGTTGGAGATATTTTCTATATATTTTAAATTTAGTGCCGCCTTCAAAAGGTGCTAAGTAAATGAGCATATCTATAATTATTTGATCGACTGCAATTTAACATTTTTATTTTTTAATGAAATTGCCAGTTTATTCCTTTTATATATATATATATATATATATATATATATATATATATATATATATATATATATATATATATATATATATATACCATTTATTATGAAAATTCTATTAGAAGATTCGGGAATCTTCTGGTATCGGCGAGAAGGGTATATAAAGAGTTCAGATCGGCTTTCGTGGACAGTTTATTTTGGGAAGTCGTTAATGTAAGACGAATTGTTTGAAAAGTTGTCAGAATTGTGGAAATAAAAGATTATAAAAAAATAAAGTATGTATAAAGACCGGCCGTCCGGTGTTGGAAGTGGAATCAAATTCAGAACAGCTTAAAGAAGAAAATAAAAAGGTGAATTGATATTGTATGCCAGTGGAAACTAGAAGACAGAAAGCAAAAATGGAAGTGGAACTTTAAACTAGTTTAAATCAAATACTGATGATGATACAAGACATGAAAACAAGCGAAGAAGATATGAAGAAAAACTAAGAAGATATGAAAAGAGCCAAGAAGATATGAAGAAAATCCAAGCAGGGATGAAACAACAATTAAAATAAGAAATTACGAAAAATCAAGGCGAAATGAAACAAGAATTAAAGACGAGGTAAGAAGAGATGAAACAGGAATTGAAAGGAGATATGACGAAGAATCTAGACGATATGAAACAAGAATTAAAGACAAACCACGATGATATGAAATGAGAATTGATGACATTGAAAATAAGCTAAACATGAACCAAGAATTAAAAGAATACATTAAGAAAAATTAAAAAGATGGGGGACATGAGACAGGAATTTAAGGCAATTCAAGAATATATGAAACAAGAACTGAAAGAAGACTTTAAACAATCAAGAAGATATGAAGCGCATAGATCAAGAAATGTCACAGAAGATTAGCAAAATTAGAGAAGACATACATGGCGAAATACAACAGGAGGTGACTGGACTCCAGAAACAAATGCAACAATTACATTCGCAAATCGAAAAAGTAGCCATTATAGGTGCAAAAAAGATAGTTGGTGTTCTTGCAACTAGTGTGATGAAGTCACTTACATTCGACAGCAAAGTTTCTTGGTTTACCTATGTCCTTCAATTTGAAGCTGCCCCCGCCGGCAATAATTGGAGTCCATCGGAGAGGACACGTGCTCTTGGTCTAGCACTACGAGGTGAAGCTATGGAGATGTGCTATAGGGAAGCCCACTTCTAAGAAGTTTATAAGGCCCAACTCCAAGGAAGAAGATATATAATGAAAGTCTTTAAGAATATGAGGAGGATATAATGAAACTAATAAATTTAACTTACCCAACATATCCAGAAGAAATAAAGCAAGAGTCAGCAGTAAATAGTTTTATCAAAAGGTTTACGCGACCCAGAAACAAGTCATACTTTAAGAATGGCCCGACTGAAGAAAATTTCCGAAGCTCTTGCTTATACCCTTCAGTTTGAAACAGCCAAACAGACTTCAAGAAATCAGGGGAGAATTATAAGAAGAGAAGACTAATGAGGAAATCTTCATGAAGGTTATTGGGGGGGGGAGGGGGTGGCAAGAATTTTTAAAGAAACGAAAAACACATGACAACAAAAGCAAGACCTCACATAGCAGAAATAGAATTCGTTGTTGGAAGTGTGGTTAAGAGAGGCATGTACAAAGCCGTTGTACTAGTAGTATTGCTCCTGACAGTGATCCTGATGGCTATTAGCTTCATATTGCTGATATAAGTGATGAAGTTTGAAGGAGTGACTTGGAGAAAGTCTTTGCCTCTTACTGGAAACTTTAAGGAGTGTGTTTAAGTAATAGTAAAAGTTTTGGATTGGATTTGCCGTTTACAAAGATAAAAAAAAATGCTGAAGTTGCCGTCAAGGCTTGTGATGGAATTGAAGTATGCGGTTGTCGCATTAGAGTGAATCATACCAGACCAAGAACAAGGGATCAGGATCGCCGGTACTATTCGAATAACGTGCGTTGCTACCAGTGCGAATACAAGGGTTCTATTACCGAGATTGCTCGGAGATTACTACTGGTGGAGGCGATAGCAGAAAGAACCACTACGGAAGAGACAGAACATTCTATAGATCATCCTCGAGAAGGTGTGTCGAGAGAGACCGCGAAGGCGAAAGGTACATAGGAAGAAGAACGTCCCACAGGTCATCCTCGATAGAAGTCATGGGAAGGTCCGTACAACGTAGTGACCCGACTAAACGATCAGAAAAACCCTCATTATCGAAATCAAAAAGGTTGATCGGAACGATCAATACTTGGAAGGGGGCAATGTAATAGACTTTATAGCAGTATATACTTCATAGTATTAGTTTGTGTTTCGAGTTTGTAGGATTTCAGGTTTATTTTCTTGTTTTTATTACATCATGTAGTATAAAAATCCTATTCGAAAATTTGAGAATTTTCTAGTATCAGCTTTTGTGGACAGTTTATTTTGAGAAGTTGTTGATGTAAGATGAATTGTTTGACATGTTGTCAGAATTGTGAAAATAAAAGGTTAGAAAGAATAAGGTGTGTAATATATATATATATATATATATATATATATATATATATATATATATATATATATATATATATATATATATATATTGTTCCGGACGGCCGGTCTTCAAACCAACTACACACACTGTATTATGTGTACTTATTTATTTTATTTAGGGCAGCCCCTGACACAGCGAATTGACGATGAAACTGGGGACCATGTCAAAGTGAAGACTATATATGGCATGCTAAAAAAACTTCGTTTGCATCATCCCAGGCATCTATTGAGCTAAAATCAGCAAAAAAAGTTCGACCTCACCTTGATCGTCAAATGTAAAAATGCGTATTATAAAGTTCCGGCTTCTTTCGTTTGATATTGCTGCTGTTTCTGTAGATTTTATGACTAGCATATTAGCATACAATAGAATTGCTTTTAAGACGTAGATAAATTTGGCAGCTACGTGCGATCCTCATCTTGTGTTTTAAATATAATATTTAATGTATACTTTTTAATTTGGGATTCTTGATAATATCGATATTGTTATGTAACGAAGGAAATATTATATCGATGAGTCATCATTTGTAAATCATATTTCGAGGCCATTCCCGGCTTTTCTGCTAGTGTTTCTAGATTTGTATAGTAGTTTCTATAGGTATAAAAATAGGAATAGAGTATGAGTATTGAGAGAGTTGTATAGTTATATTTGAATAGTGAAAATATTAAGAAATAGTATTTAGATAGCTGTGATTTAGCTGTGTTAAGAAATAGTTAATATAGTATTGGAAATAAGTTAGTGAGAAGCGTTGTGTTTTATTCTACGAACCCAAGAAGTGATTTAAAAAGATATAAGAGAAGTGCGACAAGACGATGGAGAAGTGCGATAAAAGATATATATTACAGAATGAAGGACCTTCAGATAGAAGTCAATGAAATAAAGAAGCATGGTCCTTCTGATAAAGTAATAACCACCGGACAGAACATCAAACCCCTAACTTACGACGGTTAAACATCTTGGATAATATACAGACGACAATTCGAAATTGCTGCTCATGCAAATAATTGGAATTACGAAGAAATGGTTACTGCATTAGTAATTATACTTCGTGGACCAGCACTGAAGTTATTGCTAATTATTCCTATAACTCAAGAAAGAGACTATGAAATTCTTAGTGTTGCATTGAAAAGAAGATTTGGACAACAACATCGGTGTTAGATATATCACTTACAGCTCAAATCATAACATGAAGGAAATGAAGAAAGTTTAAAAGAAAATGAAACAGACGTCCGACGTCTTGGTCATCTGGCTTATCTAGGAGCTACAGAACAATTTCGAGAAAAACTTAAAATCCAGGATTTTATTGATGGGATAAGAGATCAGGAAATACAGCTTATGTTGCGTATAAGCAAGTTTAGTTATTATAGTAAAGCGTTGGATAGGGCTTTGGAAATAGAGGTAGTTTATAATGTGTAAAGACCAAAAACAAGAGCTGTTACCATAGAGAAAAATAAGAACTTACCGAACCAAACCATGGAAACAATGTTATCTGAAATTCTTAAGAAACTAGACACGAGAGGTGATACTTGGCGTTATAGAAAAAATCAGGAAGAACTGAACACAAGAGATGATATTTAACGTTATAGCAGAAACCAGATCGAATGCTAGAGATGTGGGCGAACTGGACACATGAGAAGGGACTCTCGGTGGGAATTAAGAAAGCACATAAAGTGCTACAGATGTAGATAAACTAGAAATATGAGATGGGACTATCAGGTGCAATTAAATTCTACTTTACCATCCAGAAACCGCATAGAAGAGAACCAGGAAAAGCTACGACAGTCAAATTATAAAATCAAACTTAGAATAAGTGATACTTTACGTTATAGCAGAAACCAGATCGAGTGCTACAGATGTGGACGAATTGGACACATGAGAACGGATTTTCAGGTGCAATTAAGGTCTAGTTTATTATCCAGAGACCGCATAGGAGAGAACCAGGAAAAACTACAACAGTCCAATTCTAAAATCAAATGTAGAATAAGTGATACTTCACCTTATAGCAGAAACCAGATTCAGTGTTACAGATGTGAACGAATTGGATACATGAGAAGGAACATCAGGTTCAATTAAGGTCTAGTTTATCATCTAGAGACCGCACAGAAGAGAACCAGGTTGAAACCATATCACAGATATATCGAAGCAGATAGAGACGGGTGGCAGGGTTACGAAGGACAAGGATTACTTAGTGATACTCTCTCGTATATTATAATGTAACTAAGGAAATAATATCGATAAGTAATTATTTGTGACTCATCTTTCGAGGCTGTTCTCGGCTTTTCTGCTAGTATGTTTCTAGATTTGTATAGTAGTTTCTATAGATATATAAGTAGGGACAGGATATAAGTTGCAAGAGAGTTGTATAGTTGTATTTGAATAGTGAAGATTTAGATAGTTGTGATTTAGTTATGTTAAAAAGTAGTTAATATACTATTGGAAGTAAGTTAGTGAGATGTTTTATTCTACAGACTCAGGAAGCGAATTAAAGATATAAAATCGTAACAATATTTTGCCTAAAAAAATTTTAATCTTGACTATTTATTTAAGACATACTAAAAAACTATAGTCCATGTGTGTCTTTTTAAACTTTTAGAAATATAACAGGAATTTAAAAAAGTTATTATGGCAATAATATTTGACAGAATACCGCACAATTTATTTTTTTAGGTAACTTTAAATTTAAAAAATTAGTGTTTCACACCGATGCAAAACTAGTTACGTAAAAATGAAAACACTGTACAAGGAGTTCCAAAGTCGGGATTCACCAATAGTATCTTGAAAATTGTCAAAAGTAGATTTGGCTAAAATATGGCAAGGTTGTATGATAACAATTATTTCATTTTTTAAAATATTTTTAGTGATGAAGATGATTTCTTTGATATTCAATTTATGTTTAGCTTATTTTTTCCGAAGTACAATCAAAAATTGATGTAACTTTTTTGAGGTAATTATGAATTCAGTAAGACATGGTGCTATAAGATTTTTATTTCTACGATTCGTTTAAGGGGGACAGATTATCAGCTTCAAAATGTCTTTAGGCCAAATTAACTTTAATTACTTTGTTGAAAACAATATTATTAAGTTTGGAGTATGACTGTTATATTATTAAATTTTGGAATTCTATCAAAAATCCTGACCATATTTTTTATAAGATGCATTGTTTTGGTTCCGTTTAGAGATTTTACATTTTAAACAAAGAATTTGGTTTAAAACCAATTAAATTAAAAAAATTCTAAAAATCAAGATTTTATTTAATATTGTCTTACTAAAAAATATGTTATATTTCAGTTAAATTAACTATTTTCAGGGATATTGCACAATTTCAAATTGTCTTACCGTTAATTGTACTATATAGCCAAATTTTAAATTAGGACTGTATAATATGATTTTATTACATTTTTTATTTCCATCGAAAATTTTGACTACATTTTCTATACATGTCTCTAACCATCAAAGAATGAGAAGGTTGACAATTCAATGATACAAAATTATCCAAATTGTTTATTATCACTTTTTAAGTTCCCTAAAATTTTATGTGTACTGATGTTATTCATCTAGTAGGCGGATATATTCATTAGTATTAACAATGCCGATCTTTAATTTATATTAATGGCGGCTATTTTCTCCTACGAATTTGATTGTAATAATATCCTTACATAATTTAAAAATTAAAGTAATAATAGTTTATGATGAAGCAAGTAAGTAGTAGTGATCATGCTTGCTGTTCCTCTATTTAAAATAACAATATGCTACCAGTTAATGAATCTGAAGCGATACAAAGTGTAGCTCTACAATATAACGAAGTACTTAGAAAATCTTGATACAAATTAATGTTGGCTTGAGTGCAATCAGAAGAAGGTAAAAACTATCAGGTTTAAATTCAAAACGGCTTGTCGAATGTTTCCCGTTTTTTCCATAACCATAGAACCTGACGTTTAGAAGTTACCCGATCACATGTTCAGAGAATTCGACTATGTAAAACACATGGACTAAATTATGTCTATCGAAGAAATAGCGAACTGTATGCTAGTTGCAATTTCATACAGAACATACAGTTTCGAAGAAGATGACATTATACTTGGGGAAGATATTAATTGGGAGGGATGCACCAAAACTCGTGAAACTAACTGGAGACATTTTTTATTTACTTTATACCAGCTTTTACCCGCAACTTCATTCGCGTGAAACTTAGGAAATAAATAATAAATATAATTGTTATAAATAAAAGCAGCCTTTATTATCCCTGAAAACCTATTTTTCATGTCTACAAAGTTTAACCGAAATCAGTTTGGTCGTTTCGAAGATTAGCCCGGACAGGCAGAAAGACACTTCAATTTTATTTATATGTATGTATATAAATCGAAAACATCCTCAAAAATCATAATTTGCCATATGCTGACCATATTTAACTCGAAAGATTCGTATTAATGCACGGTAACGCTAGATCGCATGCCGCTGGAATACTCGTAGTAACTAATTAGATTCGGCATCTTTTAGTGCAAACCTAAATCTAATAGAGAATATGTGAGATCAGCTAAAACGTCGCATATATAAAGAAAGTCACTTCTTAGTACAATAGAGCTTCGATTGTAGCACAATATGAGTGGATTTCCCCAAGAACACATTGAAACTCCACTTAGTAGTATACCGAGATGGTGGTAAACATAACTAGAGTTCGAGGAGAGAACACTCGTTACTAACTATGCTTTTATTTCAATTAAAAGACTAATATTTCTCATCCGAATAACATTTAAGTTTAAAGTAAATATCTCTAATTTTTTCCAGAGTCATTTTCAAACTCTGTGAGTTGAAACTGCAGTCACTGTTTTCTAAATAAATTTAGTGGTATAAAACATAGTAGTTCCTTTTTAAACATTTCCCGAAGATCATTAACTACTACATAGTTACGGCTACCAGCATCAACTTTTTATGAAAATATTATTTTATTTGATATTTGAGATATTTACAACAAAACATTAATTTATTTTTTTATTGCCTTAATTTAATATTGCATTATTATATAAAAACATAAAATTTAAAATTTTTTTTTATAATTTTTTTTTTGAATTTCAAACTCCCTGGAAATTAATACAAAATTTCGAATTATTAATAGTTTTATTAATACGTAGTAACTAACCTTCATCCAACATATTATTGATTTATTAGCAGAAATGTCTTCTTTATTATCTAACTTTTAGTATGATGACACAATACTAATTTATGTTCAAAAGAGTACAACGACCCTTTTATCTCTCGAAAAATATTATGAAATATCTCTATCATGCATTCTGAGAATTTGATAAGAATTTATAGTCAAATAGTTAATAAATAGACTCAGAGATTATTTTAAAAACCGGCATTCTTAATTTAATAAAATAAACACAAGAAAACAATTCCCAATACAATACTATCTTAAATTTGAAATCCTGCATAATTGCATGTTTTACATAAACAAACACCATGCATTTAAATTATGACGTGGGAAATATAAAATTACAAACAAAAAAACTTTATATTGTTAAATTTAAAAATAATAACTATGCGACTTAATTTTTTTTTTCTAATTAGATTTGCAAATAATTTTTATCGTATTATGACACGGTTATTTTACCTTTTCTCTAAAAATAAAGTAGTTGGTTTTAGTAGGTACGAACAGTGTGTCATTTTTTAGTTATTAAACTAAAACACACTTGACCTGTAAAGAAGAAAATGTTGAAAAGAATGATGAAATAATGATGAATACAATGAATAGCCTGATTTTAGTGGGTCATCTTGTAGTCCTAACTTTCCATCCAAATTCTTAAAATTGGAGATATGTGGGTAAACACATAATAACATGCGATATTAACACCACATACTGTTTTAACTATTTTGGTAGATGAAGCTTACTCATTTCAAATTTAAAACATTCACAAAGCAAATACGTTACCGCTTGACATACAATAATTCACGTGCTAAAGACGCCGTTTTTTATTTATTTATATTGGTCAAAATAAATTGTAAAGTAACAAAATCTCTGCCATTCTTAATTCTACATACTAAAAGGTAATTAGTAAGTTTATCAGTCAAGATGGATTCAGATCAACTACTTGTAGAAAAAAAATACATATTATAAAACTAATTAGGTAATGATAATCAACCATCATTAGGAAAAAAACTATTTTCCACAAACATACTCTTTTTGATTTCAATCAATCAAATTTTAAGAGTGTCTTTGGAATTTTGAATTGAAGTCGGTAATAGCTCCTTTGGTGGAGTTAATGATTTGCTAAAAGTTTAGCTATATATTAAGCTTCCTTCTGAAATAATCATAAAAAATATGCCGACATTTAAACGAAATAAAATTAAACTTCATAATCTACCCGGCGAGTTCATTTTTACTTGCTACTACTACTAATTTTCTGTCCAGAAAATGCTGTGACATATCTACTATTTCTTGTATAAAGCTCATTTAGTAGATGTAACAATTTAAAATTAAATACCTTTTCAAATTAGCCTTTGGGAATGGTGTCCAATTCTGTTTATCCTTTATCCCTAGATTTTTAAATATACAGGTTAAAAAAAAGTGGATGCCTATTAGATCAGACCATTTTATTCTTATGTAATTAGACACCCTAAATCCAAATCTGAGGTGACCTCTGGCTGACGTTAGGGATTAAACAAACCACGAATGCGGATTCAACTACCCCAAAAACCGACATTTTTTCAGATTTATTTAGTGGATGTTTCTCAATTTCACCTTGTAATGACCCTAAAATAATCTTGGAGGATTAAACAGATCACGTATTCGGATTCAGCGAGCTGAAAAATGTATGTATCTACTTCTTCAGAATGATTTGGTGTATTTTACTTCATTTGACCTTGATATGACTTTGAACCACACCTGATAAAGGTTATCGGACCTCAGATTTGGATTCAGGGCGTTTAATTACATAAAAATGATATGGTCTGGTCAAATAAGCATCCATTCTTTTTTTTGCAAACCCGTGTAATTGAAATAGTACTATGAAGTCAGAATATATTCCAGTTTTGGAGCTTATGATAGGAGCTTATGGCTAGTATTAATTATTCGAAAGCTAAGTTTTACTATATAAACTTTAATCTGTGATTCTTCTGGTGATAAAATTACTTTTAGGAGAATCAGTAGCAGGAAATCTCTTTAAATAAAGTATAATATATTTCAAACTTAACCTTGCAACTGTTACACGTTTAAGTGATAAGTTCTCCAATTTTTAAATTGAATAAGTCCATCATTCTCCATAAATTGGTATTTTTTAATTATGATTTATTCTAAATTTGTTATAATGTATTAATTTTTATGTCATCTAAATTTACGTTTAATTATAATCCTCGAATAATTGCATAACAAAATTCTATTTTAAAATACTAATTAAAAACAAATAAATTAAAGCTGTCCATCAGTGTAAGGCATTTCATTGAAATCAACAAGATTGAAAAATACTTTATTTAAAATTGTTCTCTTTCCGCAGCTTGTATGTATCTCCTGTTGGTAGTTATTTGTCTCATTTAGTAATAATTTGGCTCTGACTTCAAAAACTTTAATTTCATATAAAAATATATATTGATATTTTTCGCTTTCAGCCTGGTTCAATTTTTTTTTTTTAAATGTTATTTTCCGATTTTTTTTGAGTTTTAAGGAATTAATTTTAGATTCGTAATATATGCTTAAAGAACCCCCCAACATTAATCTGTACTAAATCGGAACAATGTAAACTTGTTAGTCCCCTATATTGTATCTGCCATACTAAATTGTAAAAAATTATCTTCAGATTCGTAATTTGCAATTCCGAGGACCCCCTAATACCAATTTTGAAAAAATGTGAATAACATAAAATTTTCAACCCACCATATTGGTTCCACCAATTAAACGTTTAATCTGCGTCCTCGAAAACCTCCGGTATAAATTTTGGACATAATCCTGATATTTTTGGTCCCCTATATTGTATATGCCATACTAAATTATAAAAAAATAACAGCCAGATTCACCAAGAAGATTTAAGATTTAAACCCGATCTAGTTGCCAGGAAATTTAAATCTTATAGTCGGTCAGTTTTGTTTTGCTTAATATATTGTCATTATTTATATTACAGATGTTAACAAATAAACGCTTATATAAGGAGACTAAGGATAAGAACTTTACGATAAAGCTTTGCAATATGTAAAAGAAATAGTTGTATCCCGAAAATAAATAATGTTATATGTTTTAGCCGGTTCAGTAGTAAAACAAAACGATTATTTTATTCTTCCATTTTAAGGGTTTAAAACTTGTTTGACTTATTGTTGCTCTTGTCAGTTTAAGCCTTCTGCTGTCAATTTAGAACGGTTTGAAATTTAAATCATGTTAGTGAATCCAGCTCTTAGATTCTAACACCCGGACTCACTAACATGGTTTAAATTTAAAATCATCCTAAATTGGTAGCAGAAGGCTTAAACTGACAAGCGTAACAATAAGACAAGCAAGTTTTAAATCTTTAAGAATCAATTTGTTTTATTACTGAACTGGCAAAAACGGAGAACTTTATTTATTTTCGGGATCCAACTATTTCTGTTACATATTTAAAGACTTTATCGCAAGTTTTTTACCCTTAAGATCCCTAATTAAGCGTTTATTTGTTGATATATGTAATATGAATTATGGCAGTATCATATGCAAAACAAAACTCGCCGACTACAAGATTTAAATTTCATGGCAACTAGATCGAGTTTAAATATTAAATCTTCTTAGTGAATCTGGCTGTAAATTTTTAGTCCGCCATATTGGATCCGCTGTACTGAATTTTTTTAAAATAATTTTAAATCCATAACATTTTTAAAACCCCTTCGTATTAATTTTGGACAAAATTGAGATATCTAATACTTTTAGTCCGTCGTATTGAATTTTTTAATAATAATTTTAGATTGATTATGTACGACCCCGAAAACTCCTCCATACCAATTTTGGTGAAAATCGGACAAAATTATTTTTTGTGCCGTCTTGAATGTTATTGAACCAATTTCGACCAAAATGATATGGAACTACCGCAGCAACTTCCTGAACATAAAATAAAAAAAATCTCTTCAAATCGGAGTCGCTGTCCCGGAGTAATCGACGTACATATATAAAATACATACATAGCGGTCGAATGTAGAACCTCCTTTTTTTAGTAGTCGGTTAAAAATGGTAGTGGTCCTTTTTAGATTATATTATAAAAAATGTCATTTGGGTAAATAGTTTTAGAAAATTTGTGGTATGTTTGTCTTTATCGAAGATGCTATCTGTTTAAAAACTAAATTATGATCATCCAATAGATTTTTTCTAATGTTCATATTTTGAAACAAATATTTACTGAAAAAATGAGAATCAGTGGCTTACACTTTAATTTAAAAGATTAAGAGAAGACAATTACCATAAATGAATTGATGATTTCTAGGAAACCTTTTGATGCTCTTAGAAATATTGACGGTTCTTTAAGGTATGTAGAACTGTTTCTCATGATAATTTAACTGATTCAACCATTACTTTATTGAGACCCATAATTATATTTAGATACCAGCGTCCCTCGTCTCGGCTTCACCCGAGAGAATAATGTAGCAAACTCGTTTTTAAACAGAATTAAACTGATAGAACTTCGGGATATATGACATTTTTTATGGCAATTTTCTAGTTTTGGATAGTCCAACAGAAAATTACTCATGAGAAAAACAGTCCGATAGTAAATCCATACCATTGTGTTTGAATGTCTGACCTTGCGGTTTATTTATCGTTATAGTAAAAGAACCTTTTAAAGGAAATTGCAGTCTGTTTAATTTAAATGGTCAAACTATGGGGATTATTGGAATGTGTGGTATAAGAACAAGCTTCATTACAGCAGAACCTATCCTTAGTGATGTGATTTGGCAACCTAATGCAATTACATAAAGTAGGATGGTTCTTAGATGAAGAATATGACATAGAAAACCCGTAGGATTAAAAGACCATACCCTTAAGTCCTTTATCTTCATCAATCAGTAAAACAGCTACTTCATTAATGGTTGGAGCATTATAGAGCATCACATCAAATTGTCCTTATATTCAAATTCTAGATTTTAATACTCAAAATATAACATGTTTCACTACATTGTAGCTTTTTCAGATATTTCACTTATTGAATTTAGTTTATATAATTAATTCACATTAATTTCAATTTGATATACGAGTATAATAATGTAAGACTTCTTCTCAATAACCATACCTTTGATTGTGGGTCGCATATCTTAATTATTAGTTAAAATTTTAGGATTGCTTTCATAATTGAAGAAAGGCCCTACGAGATAAATGTCGTACAGTACACTGAATCAGGATATATTCCTAATTTTGGCTACCATTCTCCAGTTTTTAGAAAGGCGAAGGGATATGCAACAAGTAATATTGATTTCAGTGTCTTGTATTTTAAAAAAAGTTCGAGTGATGCAAATTTTCTTCTTATTTAAAGAAAGTTATGAGCAAGCAGTAGTGGCGTGAATCATCATAAGCGGACTGTCTGTTTGCTCTACGTCCTAAATATTGCCTTTACTGGGTAGTCAGCAGCGTGAAAAAATAAGTCTTCAAACTACTTTTTTTGACAGTAGTTTAATTTATTTTATAAAACAAATAGCACAAAGTTATTGTAATATGTTTTAGCTTTATTTGACAAAAATAAAAAAAAAAAATATTGTAGACCAAGTTATCGCCATAGTATTTGCTTCCACAAGTCGTTCTTTGTAGTGACCATTATAATATTTTATTGGTTCATCTAAAATTAATCAGACAAAAAAAATCATTAGTTTAATAGTTAATCTAGTGCCTGATCAAAGCTTGTTTTCCAATAAAGGAGATGTTGGCCTTTGATAATTTACTCGCGAAAAAAGCATTAGTTCATTGTATATATAAACCCTAAGTTTTAATGAAAAAAAATCTTCAATTAGACACTAGTTTTTTATGCTTTCAATAAGCTGTATAAATTTCATTCAAATTCGTTACGTGGTTTTTGAATTACAGGGGTCACTGTATTTGAAAACATAGTTTCGAGAAAAACTCACTTAAAATATTTCCCTCGATTTATATCTAGAAATACTAGTTGTTTAATTACTTGCACCGAGTCATCTATTCATAAGCCATATAATAATTACTCTTTCAGTGTGGAAGCTTATGAAAAAAAAAATCGATATTTTGAAAATCCTCGCAATCTCTAACCTTTGAAGTTGTCGCAGCGCCGTTCCAGAGTACGATTACTGGTTTTTATCAGATTTCGCCCTGTAATATCAAAATAAATTTCAGAATAGAGGTGCCGTCAATTATTGTACTTATGCTGTTATTTACTTCTTTGATAACACAAGTTATACCCGGTAGATTTCATTTTGTAGATTTAAAAACTTACACTTTGATAAATGCCTATGTACCGACCGCAGAAAACAGGTATGTCATATTTTAATCAAAATATGCACTTAATAAAATATCTAAAAAATTTTACCGGCTCTTTACTTCCTATAGTTTTCTAGATCACACTACTGTCCTACATCCTCCCCAGTTCGAGATGAGATACTCAATATTTTCTGAGTCTTTTTAATATAATATCATTGCAAAAAATATTTTCGTCAGGGGCTATTTTTTGAAGTAATTCAATTGTTTCTGAGTAATTGAAATACTTTTAAGGTAATTGTATTATTTGTATGGAGTTTAATTACTTTTTCAATAATTGAATTATTGGAGATTTTTGAAAATAAATTATCGATTACAATCATTTTATCTTAGTAATTTAAAAAATCAATTATAGTTACTCGTTTTAGAAAGTAAAGCAATTCAGTCACCGAAAAGTATTTCACCTTAAGAAAGATAAGTTCTTAAAAACTGGAGATATTAAATTTATTTCGCTAATATTAATAAAAAATTAAATGGTTACAAAAGGTTACAGCTTGACATGCTTGTTAAGTACATCTAGAATTTCTAAAATTTGTTTTGAAAATTGAACTATAAAATAGGTTATATAAAAATTTGGTAACAAACAGAAAATAGTCTAATATACTAAAAAAATAGGTACATTTAATTTTTATAAAATTTTGTAAAATACCACGTTATTTTTTATGTTATAAGGGATCACCATAATTTCTTTAATATATTTAGAAAATGTTTCATAATCTTTCGATCAGTATATGATTGTTTCTAAATAAAAACAAGGTCTAAATATTGAAGCCTCTAGTAAGTTTTGATTTTATAGTTTAGGGTTTAGGTGGTCTACCCAAAGCATTGTTAGGTTTATTATTTATTATTTTATTATTCCTAAACCTATGAGAGAAATAGTTATTGAGCCCGGCTGGTAAACTTTCTTTTTTAATCATTGTAGTGTTAATACAGACATCGATCCCTACGAAATAAAGACACTTTGACAGACAATATGATACAGTGTAAGATAAAAGTATGGCATATAAGGTTTTATTTAATATTATGAATTATTTATAAAAAGCCTCTTGGCAGATTTAATTTGAAATAACTCCTACGGTATCGTAAAAATAAAGCCGTATAAAATTATCTGTCTTTAACCATACCTACATCAACTTATAAGTTAGATTCAAAGCTCTGCGAGAATAAAGTGATTCAACATGTCCTTTTACTGTAAGCTACCTGTACGAGCTTCTTCTAAATATTTCTGAAAAAGTGTTTCCTTTTCTCACCCTTATTAAGTAACAACCACTTTCACATATCAACACTAATGACGGCCCATTAAGATTTCTTATCTCGACCTGTATAAAGCGGTCATCACCTTAAGAAAGGGCATTTGACATTAGATTTTACTTTTTAGTTTACATTCTAAATGGAACACGCGTGTTCACTAATTTTGTAATGTGATACTTTTTGTAGAAAATATATATATATATATATATATATATATATATATATATATATATATATATATATATATACGAATAGAAAATATAATTAGCGCAGTCGTACAGATCCTAAAAGGAACTTTTATCGAGAAAAATCCTGCAGTTTTAACTGTTTATTTGAGGAAGCTACTCACAAAAGAATTGTGCAAAAATGGTTAGTGCTTTGAAGACATTACTGATAATGATTCTGTAAATGCCGCTTTACATTTTTCTCCTGTCTCTACAGTAAATAAAGATGAGCCAGTTTATAAAATTTCTCGAATCTAAGTATAGATAAAGTTAGTGTAGAAACAAATGAAGAAATGGCACCTCCAACTTTTGATACTAAATTATTTAATATTGTATCACAGTTTGACGGTGACCCGTTGGACCACTCTGCATTTTTAGATACCTCTAAGATGCTCGTTAACACCTATTGGGATAGTGCCCCAAATAATATAAATTGCAATCAAAATTATGTAAAATTAAGCGGCTCTGCTAAATAAGTTTATAGTACTTGTATTTCTAAAGATTGAAAAACTGTTAAAACAGCTCTAATAGCACGTTCTGGTGACAAACGACTAGAAAATGGATTACTTTCTGACCTTTGCCTCTTGCGACAGAACAATTTCTAGTTTATAGATATTGATACACACCAACAAGACAAAGATAAAAAGATAGTTAGGAAAACTTTCTATAATTCCCACGCATTAAGAATATTTTTATCCAGACTTAAAGAACCACTTGGATGCACCATAAGGGATTGAAACCCATAATCTAAGCTGAAGCCGTCAATATATCATTGCAGAGAATCATATCAGACAATTAAAAAAACAAAAAACTACACAAAACCTATATACATTACAGTATTCCAACAAACAACAAATTGTCCCCAAAATAATATATGCACACATTTCACGAACTCATGTACCACCTTCAACAATTTACAGATCAAAGGACAAATTTTTATCAAAATTTTGAAAATCCGCCAAATGTTTTTAAACTAAGAAACAATAATCAATAATAAAAGCCAACACCCATGAGTGGAATTTCCCATGGTACAAGTTTTCTTAAAAGAAAGTTTCCTGATAAAAATCTTACAGATATATTCAAAAATCATAAACCCAACCCTAACATACTAGTTGAAGGCCTATCTAACATTTCCACTGACAACTTTACTGAAGAGGACGAATCATACGATCAAACACAGAACTATTATTAACAAGATCATGAAATTCCCGAGGAAAACACTGATGAACCGTGTTGCTCAAATCAAAAACAAGATTACAACGATCAGGATTTTCAGGAACTAAATCAAGACCACAATATTTACATCATGGAGAGCTACATCCAATCTACGATAAAAAAAGATTTACCGTATATAGAAATCTCTAATCCTTTCTTAAACTACTTATTGACACTGCACAACAAAATAATTTTTTTATCCCGAAATCGCAGAACGTCATTTCTCATCAATCTTCAATTTTCCACACAACAGCCCCCGACTTATATGCAGAAATCCCAGCTTTAACAGAACTTCAAACAAACAAAAAGATAAAATCTTATCTATCTAAATTTCATAATTATCTTGATGGACTAATAGGGTACAAAACACTTAAAGACCTGATGTTAACCTAGACATTCCAAACTCCATTCTTAAAACACCTAACACTCAAATTTCTCTCTCTCATTATAAAACCAAACACAACTTTTTCACACATCTTAAACCACATTCAATAGAAAGTTTTAAAACATCTGTAAATAATTCTAATGGCAATACAATTTGCCTAAAACTAAACTTGGTAAAGATTGTCAAATTAGTGGTTTAAGTATTGCAAATAAATATTATGCACCCATAGAAATTCAAAAGAATTCCGACCCAATTATATAAATTTCTCGCTTGGAACCTATTAACGTAAATCCTATTAGAATAAATGACTTCAAAATTTTTCACGTCACATTACGCAGTAGTAAGGATGATGTACAAAAAACAAATTTCAACATTATAAAAGTTATAAGAACTAATTATATGAATGCCGAAGAAAAATTCCATATAGAAAATCTTTGCAAAAAGTACTCCAAATATATTTAATAACGAAAATTCAAAATTAACTTTCACAATCATGGCAAAACACCATATCAGAATGACAGACGAACTTACAGTTTATACAAAATCATACCGCTATCCTTTTATTTACAAACACGAAATACAACGACAAATTAACAGTATGTTAGAACAAGGTATCATACGCCCAAGTGACTTCCCGGGGTCTTCCCCTATTTGGATTGTTCTCAAAAAGCAAGATGCGTTTGGAAAAAGAAAATAGAGAATTGCAGTAGATTATAGAAAGATAAACGAAGACAAAATTGATGATAGATATCCCATTCCAAACATGTCGGACATATTAGATAAGCTCTGTGAGCTCAATAATTTTCAACTCTCGATTGGTGATTTTCACAAAATACAAATCTATATAAAAAAAGACAGCGTTCAATGTAGAGAATGGCTAGTACGAGAATTTTTGAATGCATTTGCCTTAAAAAACGTCCTTGCTATCTTTCAAAGAATCGTAGATAATGTCTTAAAGAACTACAAAATAAAATTTGTTTCCTTTACATTGATGGTATAATCATTTTTTCCACATCCCTCCAAGAGCATAAAACAAACCTAAAACTAGTATTTCAAAAACTACGCGAAACCAACTTAAAAATTAAAAATTCAATTAGACAAATTCGAATTTTTATAGAATCAAACCAAACCCTGGCAAAATAAATGCCATAATAAATTAACTAATTTTGAAGACAAAAAAGAACTTTAAAGAATTTTTAGGTTTATTAGGATACTTTGGAAAATTTATAAAAAATTTTGCATAAATAACAAAACTTTTTACAAAAAAAGATCCTAAAATAAACATAAACGATTCCGAACATCAAAAACATTCCAAGACTGTAAAAATCTCTTTACTAATGATTCTATTTTGCAATACCCAGATTTTAGCAAAGATTTCCTTTTAACAACCGACGCTAGCAATTTCAATATAGGCGCCGACCTTTCTCAAGGAACAATCGAACAAGATAAACTAATTGCATACGCCTGTAGCACCTTTAACCATTCAGAACAAAATTATTCTGTAATTAAAAAGGAACTACTATTGATAATTTGGGCAACAAAATGTTTAGGCCATACCGTTTTGGCAGAAAATTGAAAATTTGTACTGATTATAAACCACTACAATGGCTTATGAACTCTAAACAACCTAATTCAAGACTTACACGTTGGTGCTTAAAACTAGAAGAGTTCGATTACAAAATCATGTACAAAAGGAATAAGAAGAATATAAATGTGGATGCATTATCACACATCGAAATATTCCCGAACGAAGCGAATGATATTCTTATACTCCAATATATGGAGGAAAATAATAAAAACCATATATTATACTCTATCCTGATGAATGTATCACGTCCCTGCTCTCAAATAAGAATAAACCAATAAACTGCGAATACACCTCGATTCAAATGCATGATGCCCTCATAGAGGAAATAAGTGAAGGACACTACTTTGGATATTCCCAGGAAAAGAACTGCAAATAAATTTTGAACAAACAAGCATTATTTCACTAAAAAGAAAATCATCGCCGGATGCCCAATCATTTTGCAAGATATAAGATATAAGATTTACGAATATCTCTGTTAAACCCATAAGAAAGCTTGCAATAACAAAAGTATCCCTGAAGAAGCTCCATGAACTCCAGCACTCAAGAAAAACCCATTGAAGAAGCAATGGTCGATCAACACATGTCAACATGGTCGATGGTACTTTCAATTTTTGCAATCAAGCTAATTCTAGACCTCACACTTAAGAAGCTTAAGAGACCGAGAATAATTCTGCATGCAAGAGACAAAAGTGCCGAACAGAAACAATTACAATTTCAACCTTTGGATGAAAATCATGTTGTACCTCCTTGAAGTCCCCTTTCGCGACGGAGGAATTAAATGATAACCATGTTCACATATCAAAACTAATGGCAACCCATTAAGATTTCTAATATTCACGTATATAAAGCAGCCATTACCTCTTTAGATTTTACTTTCAAGTCAAATTGACTTTGTAAACGCATCACGTGTATTTACTAATTTTGTAATGCAGTAGAATAGAAAATAATATTTTTAAAAAGAAGTTTTCGCGAATAGAAAACATAGTTCTGTGTTATAAAACATTGGAGCAACCATGCATAAATGTAAACATAAATCGAAGAAGTAATGTTTATATGTTTTTTTTTGGGTTGGTTGAAGTAAATTAGGCTATGATTTATACAGAAAACCCTCTTAACATTTATGTTCTTGGTTCAGCATCTCTAACTGGCAATCCTTAAGAACGCACAGGATCAATTAATTCTTGGTCAAAATATTTATTATAAAACTTTATCAGTTTTGGTATCGTGACATTGTATCAAAAGTGGTTATCTTTAAAAATGTCCTCAACCAAAATACCATAAGAGCTCCATTCACAGAAGAAGCACTTTTTTCTCCTTGATATTTCTAACTGTCTCTGTCCTTGATAAACATAATTGTAGTTTATTTTTAATTTAATTTTCCTGTCAGTAATGAAAGCGAAGGTAATTTTTTTGTAACTATTCTTACGTCTGATGACGTCTTGGACACTTAATTTCTATAATAGCATTATTTTTTATAAATCGATAATGAAGAGGGTACAAGGATTTTCCTTATAGTTTTATTTTTCCAAACAGGCCTAACAGCCGTTAATTCATGTTCGTGGCCATATTTGATAGAATCTTTGAATTTAAAGGTTTCGTAAAGTAATAACTTATTCATATTAATAGGAATTATGAAAGCCCGTAATTTATAAACACGTTCAAAGTTTGAAGCTATTAATGAAATTCACCTTTCTTGTAACCATATTGGATTTGCACTTTGTCTCTGATGCTTCTTGTAGAATATTTAGAAACTCTTTTTTTTTTCTTATTTATTTTCCAGAGTTCAATTCTGGCGGTTATACTTTCGCTTCAGGGCTATAATCTTTATCAGCAGGAACTAATGCCTGGTTTTTTGTGGAAAATCTTGCCATGCTTTAGAAAAGTCTATCTTTGTTGTTTATTTTTCTGTATATATTTTTTAGTATAGAGCTGAGTAAAAAGTAATTTGTATGTTTACCACCTACGAATTTGGATACTTAAGAACTATAATGTCCTGCCAAATTATTAGTCATGTTAAATAGTAAACTATTAATATGCAAAATCAACCGTTACATTTATGCTTCAAGCTCCTAATATTGCACCATTCTTTCATGCGTGGTATCAAATTAATTCTATTTTCTCTTTAGAGCATTGAAGGTACCCTATTTCTGTTTATGGTCTGTGTTTTCCAAAATCGTTAGAAGACTCCTTTCAGATATCATCATTTTGTCGTTATAGAGACTACCTTCATTCTACGGTATTCGATTGCTCAAACAATTGAAATTATTAAGCGTAAAGCATTTCTGTTTACTTTTTTTTTGAATATAAAGTACGACATGTAAATTTTCGGAAGAACTTTATATTTTATTTGCAAGATCTCTTAACTCCTTCGAAAAATTTCTAAGTAAGTCGTTCGTGCATTCAACTTTTTCTACGACTAAGTTTCCATATGGGTTTGCCTGCATCAACTTTCGGTAAACCGTGCTTTCATCATCTCCAATCATTCGAAGGAATCGCAACTTGTATAGTTCCACACTGAGTGAAAATCTCCCCAATACGATATCTGTTTCCATCTCTGTAGAGTTTTTTTCCGAATTTTTAAAAGACTTACGGACCGGTATATTTCCATATTTCGATTGAGCTCTGGTACACATATTTGTTGCGAACACCTAAATATAATAATTTTCCATTCCAAATAAAGATCACACTTAACATTTTAAGAGCGTTTATACAAAGCTTCATTTGTTACTACCGTAACATACAGTACTTTTCTTTACCCACTTCACCTAACGTCGTAGCTATTTGCGAAGCGTCTTTGGCAGATACTTCCATTACAGACCAAGGTGTTTTGCTGATAATCTCACTGGTTTGGTTATGGTGTTTAAGATATGTTTTTTTACTCACCATAGGGAAGTTAATAGCTGCAACTATTTTGTTGAAATTTGGATAACCAATTTTACTTCATACTACTGCTACTGTCAAAAGAGAAGGCACCTTCTATTTTCTAATATGATTTCCATAGATGCAATATTGAAGCCAAAAGGTATTTAATTTTGACATTCGCCATGCCCAGTTGATCTTGATAGTGACATTGGCTTTAGCAATGGCATTGACCTTGACTTTGACCTTTCCTTTGTCTTTGATCTCGGCCTTGATTTTGATTTTGACTTTGTTTGCCCAAATGTGTCTAGATGTGTCCCTGTCCTTGATAAAGACTTTGTCATTTGTTATTCATATAAGGAAACGGAGATATAATCGAGATTATACCAACGAAAACTGCAATAGCATAAACCTAAAATATTGTGTTCGTATAATGTTCTGAAAGTGAGTTTGTCTTCATGGTAATTTTTTTATTTTATACCATTTTTCAAGCAAACAGATTCTGAAATAGTTGTTGGAAAAAAATCAAAAAATGGTTTTAGTGACTATACGATCTAGGAAAACTCTTTTAGTAGCTTTATACGATGACAGCGATAATGACCCGTTCGAGACTTTTTGCTAAAACTTGTAGCTGAAACACTGTCAGACGATATTGTAGAATCACGAGTGAGGTAAATTACCAGAGTTTTGGAAATAATACTCAAATAGTATGAAGTTTCAGTTCATTAGAGTAATTTGTAAATTGTGTTTTAAAAATGATATAATCAAATTTTAAAATTTGTTGCACATGCCAGACTACTTACTGGTTTTCATTATTTCTGTTAAAGATGTCTACTTCTCACGATATTTTAGATAGTGCAAATGATTAGTCAAGTATTGACACAACAATAGATGAATATAAGAATGAGATCAGGGATGCAATCTATTTTATTATTGGGTCACACCTGTGTGATAAATATTTATATGGTTCCATAAACCTGTATACATTTTGTGTTGAAATGGTCAATGAAGAACTAAAAAACTATCTTATTCATATGCCACATTTACTTGGTGAGCTAGCTGCAAAATATGAATTGGTTCCTGCAATAGCAACAACCCAAGATGTTGCCAATAATGTTGGATGGTATACTCTTATTAACAACGAAAATGGAGACATTGCAATTGTAGGCAATTAACTTTAATAATTTCTATTTGAGCAAATAAATTATTGTAAATAAATATTTATAACTTATCACTGTTTCAATAACTTGCTTACTATATAAATTTACCAACCCGCTAGATAATAAGTTAGCTCAATTAAAAAAAAATATTGTTTTTTAAATAACATCAATGAATCTGTTATATAAGTAAATAGCAGAAAAATTAGTTTAGAATTAAAATGGGATGTGGTAATAACAATTTGATCAGAAATTTCATGAGAAAAATCGTATAGTATTACGTGGACCTCCAGAAGTAGGATTTAGACTAAATGACGATGGAAAATACAATATAGAAAATAAGATCTTAACTAACCTGGGTCTGCTGTAAAAATCTTATGGCGCTGTTACCAGAGGTTATCTTCTTAAGGAAATTCACTCATTCCACATACAAATGGCTGATAATCTTAATAAAGTCTTTACGAATTATGTGAAAAAATTAGATAGTAAACTCGATGTAAAAATTACTAAATTAGAAAAAATACGGAGTGACCTCGATCTTAGAATGCTTAACATTTAGTAGACCATCAAGGAGTAGATTATTCATTAAGTGAATAAAAAAGATAGTTAGCGCGATGACAAAATTATTACATTAACAAAAGTACGGGATGCCTTTAACACTAGAATGTTTAACATTGAAGAGATTATCGAGGAATGGGTAACGAAATATGTGAACAAAAAAGAAGAACTGGATTAAAAAAAAACTAAAATATAACAAAATTCGTGATGGTCCTGATTCTAGAATGTACAACATTGAAAAGGCGATCGAAGATATAGCTATGGCATGGGATAAAAAAAATTAAATAGATCTGATAATTGTATTATATTCTGTAATTTCTTTGACTAAAATAAAACAATTAGTTTGTAAATATGTGTTTGTTTATTATCAAAAATGATTATAAAAAATAGGCACAAAATATAATTATGGTTTAATTATACAATATCCGATTTAGATATATAAGAGTTGAAGTGATTGGGGAAATCTAACCCCTCTACTAATAATTGATTGCTGTGATTTTTCTTGTGTTTTCTCAATACCTATTCCTCTAAATAAATCCCTGGAATTTTCATCTTTTGTAATTTTACTTTATAAAAACATTCTTTTATTGGTTGGCCATCCATAGATTCTAAAAGCTATATAGGTAAATTTGCAATATTAAGTTTTATTATTTTAATTTTTCTGTCAACCACGAGAGAGTATAGCCCTAATCAGATGTGCTTTTATATTTGCTAATGCGCACCACATCATTTAAAATAAATTTAAATTTCTTTGGGTGCTATTTTTAAATGATCATATGAGATATTTTTTTGTGTTCTTACATTACATGACTTTATTCCAATGATACTGTGTTTGGTATTATTGCAAGTTTTTGTTACTGTAGGTTTACGTTTTAATCATTTATACGTGCTTTTGGCCAAAAATTGCTTATACAAAATATTTTCTAGAGTTTTTCTAATTTTTATAACTCATTCAACAATTGCAGTTTTTTTCGTGCTATAGGTGAAATAATGATTAATGTTGTATATCTTCATAAGGGTTTGAAATGTTTTGTAAGTTCTTTGCTCTAATCACGTTGCAAATTGATTGGTCTGTAAACAGTTTTCTCAATAATATCCCTCATGACGTTTTTTTACTTCTATATCCGTCTTATTTTTAGGTGATTTGGTGAAACCATATTTGGAATAACAATTTATATACACAGGACTGTAACGATAAGTGTTGTTTTTGTCAGAATATTGCTGCATTGCGGTTAAATCTATTTACCACAAGTAACCGATACTTTAATAATGGTGTGTCTTCTTAGGAAATTCTTTTTGGCTGCTTTGTGAAGTTCAGGAACAATTTTTAGTTTTTCATTGATTGGTTCCATGTCCTTCATTCAGACGACTTGTTGAACAGTGATTCTAAAAAGTGTTTGCATTCATTAATAAATGATACTCACGAAGTTATTCTATGAGTGACATAATTTCCTTATCGTATCTGGTATGACTAGTAATCTTTGAACCCCATAACAAGCTTAGTCTATCTATTAGTTCCTTGGGTTTATTTCAATAAATATAGTTTGAACAGATGATATATGTTTGTTTAATGGTAGTAGTAGCATTTCTGGATGAACTTTTCTTTTTTAGAATAGAATCTCCTAATTTATTATCTCTAATTAATGGTTTTATTATATGAGCATATTTGTCCCATTTTGTTTCCGCTAAACCTAGCTTTTATCATAATGTTTATAACCAGCATTCGTCATTTCTAATATGTTTTTGTAAATTTGAAGTAGATTTGGATTTATTCGATCTTCCTTATATAATGCTTTCGGAGCTTTTAAAAACAGTAATTCGTGAGGACTATTTGTTCCTTGAGATGTAACTATATTTTGATTTACGTTATACAATGATACTTTATTTTTAGAAAAACGCACTTCCAAGTTGCCAATAAACAATTTTTTTATCCATTTTCGCGCCAAAATATACATCGTAAACTGTGTCATATTTGGATGGATGTTGCTTTGGTTCATTTAAAAGGAGAAAAAGAACGACTTGTGATGATTTTTCGGCAGATGTATCATATGATTGTTTCAGAGACTTGTTTGAAGAGGGTCGTGTTGCATTTGTAAAGGCAACTTTTTCATTACTTGAGTATAAACATCATGTAATTCACTTCGGAAGATTTTCATCTTTCAAAATATTTATCCATCGTGTTCAACAATTTTTCAATAGTCGTTCAGGTGAAGTTGCTCCTCAATAACTGATTTTTTGATCCCTTTGCACTTTTTAAATTTATTATTTAATAATTTTATGTAATACTCTTTGGCTCCAGTTCCAAAAAAAGAAACAATAATTGAGTCATTTGAAAATTTATTTTTCATCCGACCAAATATTGATTGACTATTTATTATATTAAATTTATTGTCTACAAGGTTATTGGATTTGTCGAATTCATAAGAGTTTCCGCATCAGTGTAAAGGAAAAAAGCATATATATATATATATATATATATATATATATATATATATATATATATATATATATATAATAAAATAGAATAACGTCCGCTTCGCCAAATATTTTATTCTATTTTATTTTAAATTACACGGACAAAAACTTATCTACATATTATATATATATATATATATATATATATATATATATATATATATATATATATATATATAACATATAGTTATACGTTTGCTGAATGTGATTTCAGCACTACAACGGCATAATGTGGATATATCCACTGCTATTGCAGCTCATACGGAGGAATCCGTGAAAGCCTCATAAACATAAAAACGCCATCCGGCGGGAGGTCGGCGAAGCCGCATTTCAGTGTTGCATACTTCCTTCCGATCTGTCCTTTGCACAAACAGGTGCATGTCGGTACCCTGATGAGTCCAGTAGAGACGAAACATGTACCTCTGCCGTATCACTATGGCGGGGATGGTAAGTTTTGACTTTCTTCTCGGTATGGTGGTACAGGTAGGCCATTATTTCGATGGTAGTGTCATGGGATGATTTGTGTTCTGTAGCAATTCATTCCAATTGTGCAACCTCTAACACGGAAAGGATATGATGGAACGAAGTTTGCAATTACTGTTTGCATTTTACTTCATCTATTCACGGAGTTGCATATAGTTGCACGTTTGCTGAATGTGATTTCAGCACTATAACGGCATAATGTGGATATATCCACTGCTATTGCAGCTCATACGGAGGAATCCGTGAAAGCCTCATAAACATATATACGCCATCCGGCAGGAGGTCGGCGAAGCCGCATTTCAGTGTTGCATACTTCCTTCCGATCTGTCCTTTGCACAAACAGGTGCATGTCGGTACCCTGATGAGTCCAGTAGAGACGAAACATGTACCTCTGCCGTATCACTATGGCGGGGAGGGTAAGTTTTGACTTTCTTCTCGGTATGGTGGTACAGGTAGGCCATCATCTCGATGGTAGTGTCATGGGATGATTTGTGTTCTGTAGCAATTCATTCAAATTGTGCAACCTCTAACACGGAAAGGATATGATGGAACGAAGTTTGCAATTACTGTTTGCATTTTACTTCATCTATTCACGGAGTTGCATATAGTTGTACGTTTGCTGAATGTGATTTCAGCACTACAACGGCATAATGTAGATATATCCACTGCTATTGCAGCTCATACGGAGGAATCCGTGAAAGCCTCATAAACATATATATATATATATATATATATATATATATATATATATACATATATATATATATATATATATATATATATATATATATATATATATATATATATATATATATATATATATATATATATATTGATTTATTATAGATAATTTTTACTTTATCCATATGCACAGCTACAAAATTTTCTTTAAACATAGCTCTACTATTAAAATTAGGTCAAGAAATTAATGCTCTAGCTCCAACTCTCCTTCCACTGTTTTCCCATTGTTAATTCGATATATTAACGATTTTCCACATTCTCCATCGTTTTCTTAAAAATAGTATTTATAATTAGTATAAATAAACCTTTACCAAATTTGGTTCTTGCTGCATTTAGTAGTAAAATATTAAAATTAATGAACTTTTTAAGTCACTTTGACTGGCTAAATTTTAAAATTCGATAGGTTTTAGAGTTCTGTAATGAAAAACGTATTTTTTATCATTCAAGTTGGAAATTTTCGGTTTGTGAAATGATGTTTTTAACCAGGAATGGAAGATCAGAATATGCATCGTGTAATTCTTCTGGATAATTCACATTTCCTTCCAAACAATACCCATACGGATTATCATCGCCAACATCCATTATATTTAAATCTAATATTTCTTGTTCTGACAGCCATTTAAAATCACAAATTGATATATCTAGGACATGTTCTGACCATACAGATTTGTGGTGTCGAGATCACTAATAAATGAAAGCTTAGTTGGGTCATAATTAGGTAATTAAATATGTTTCCTTTCTGTACACTGACTTATATCTCCGCGAACATCTTTTTTGAAAAACTAAATTATATCAACTTCTATGAAAAGCTCTTATTCTACCTTGGTGTGCGCAACATGCAGTCGAGTATAATACTGCGCAGAGACCAATTTTTAAACTGTCAAATATGTGTTGCGGATTGTTTGAACATATCTGTTAGCAATAACACACTTAACAATAAATATAAATCTGATACTCCCCCAAATTCTTACAGTTAAATACAGGCTATCCTTCTTTTTCTCTTTTATATACTATCGCTGATATGTTCTTCTCGTAAATGATCATACAACTCGTGTTTCATTGGAAGATTTATGTTATTCATTTTTTCCAGCAAGTTGATAAAACTGTATGGGAAAACTTTTTCGCATTGTATTAAATTTATTATCATTATAAAAATATTTATATGTTTCCCTAAATGATCAGCATATAATCCGTTACCTAAATTTTCCAAAGATGGGGACAAAAATTTAACACTGTCAATAAATTTTAGTTTTGAATATTAGTTTTTGTTGGATCTGGTTTTTATTGACGTAATCGTGCATATAAAAATCATTTGTAAATGGTACATACTTTTCTTTACTTCGAGCTATAATATCAATATTATTCCCATATCTGCATAATTTTTTTATAAAAATGTGATAGTGACAAAAGTGGGTAAATTTTAATTTAAATTACAAATAGAATGAGCGGCACCAAATCTTTTTTGATCAGTTATATGACAATGATCTTTAACTTTAATACCATTACTTTTAAAAGGACGCTTACGAATACCACATATCATTGCTTTTTTACACTCTTCCAGTTCATCACGTATTAAGCGATTCATAGGTTTAATTTCGTTTAAATGTGTATTGTAAAGATACCTTAAATTAGTTTCAATGCAATCTATAAAGGCAAACTATACTCGCATTTGCTCTCCCATACTTTCAAATTTTAAAATAGTTTCCGGTACAGTCTTTTTGAATGTATCTATTTTCTTATCTATTTACGCTGGCATAGAAAAGATATGCTAAGAATAATTTTCTGATGCATTATTAAAGCTGCTGG
Source organism: Diaprepes abbreviatus (assembly GCA_034092305.1). Classification (NCBI taxonomy): domain Eukaryota; kingdom Metazoa; phylum Arthropoda; class Insecta; order Coleoptera; family Curculionidae; genus Diaprepes; species Diaprepes abbreviatus. The sequence continues at coordinate 378,086 of JASJET010000250.1, forward strand.
TGAACCAAAATATATTAGACCATGCTGATATTTAATGTATGCTGTACCCTTAATATGTCCCCTATTAGGTCCAATACTTTCCATTTGATTTCACTAAAAAATGTTGAGGAGTCCACATGATTGTGTATTAATTCTACACCACGGGACATCGGTACACTGCATTTTCTTTTATGTCCAAATGTTCTTTTATGGGCCGACATTCAATTTTTTGGTACAGCTACATTACACTTAGAACAATTCTGCATCCTAAACGTTAACTCACCACCACCAAAACTTTGCTATTTTTAGTATAATTTATTTTTAAATCTTGCCACACAATTTTATTTTATGTCGTGATACAGTATAAGTACATGTAAATGTAACACCGCACTTATCACACACAGCTACAGCCAAGGTTAAGGCCAAAGCCGCGATCAACGTCAAGGTTAAAGTCAAGGACAGCGTCAAAGTCCGAGTCAACGTCCGAGTCAAGATCGGGATCAAGGTCAAAGCCAATGTCATTGCCGAGGTCAATGTCATTCCAAGTTGCATTTGCACCCTACTAGCCTTCCTCCACTTATACATAGATCAAAAAGCCCTGAAAACTACTTTTCGTCTTAGCAACTGGATCGGGCGGCCACTCAGATATTTATAAGAGTATGGTAGAGAAATGTCCATCACTCCTCTTGCAAACAGATTACGTGGCGCCGCTTTTGAAACCCCTCTCTTGAGATACTTTTGTCAAGTAGAAAGGATTGGAAGTTGGAAATCTTCCGAGAAATGGATCCTGGTGGTTTACCAATGGATCTCGACAAAATGAGAGAGTTGGAGCCGGAGTTTTCGGCAGAAGCAAGGGAGCCAGAGTACTACTCTCTCGGACAATGGTACGATGATCTTTGAAACGAAAATTTATGCTATTCTGCAGTGTGACTATCTCTGTGAGAGAGATATAAACAAACAGGAATGAAGTAATAAACATACGCTCAGACAGTAAGGCTGTGATAAAGGCACTGAAGTCCAGTATAGTAAATTTGCGAGTGGTACCTGAGTGCAAAGATTTACTGAACAGTCTGACAAGAACCGGCTGCACAATCAGACTCATGTAGATACCGGGTCACTCGGAAGTATACGGGAATGAGGAATCGGACCATTTGGCAAAGATGGAGTCTGAATTGAACCATATGGACCGCATCTACCTGTCCCAATTGCTGTTGGTTAAAGCAAGTTAAAATTGTTGATTGAAAGCAAATTTATTGATTCGTGAAGAGGAGCTCCTGGAATGAGGTATACCAAGGAACATATAACTGGACCTAACGCACGGTTTATTAAAGAGCTTTTCTCTTTAGGAAGGAATAAACTGCGAATTCTAGTGGCACTGTTGGCAGGACATAGTCACCTGAGGGGCCATTATAAGTTTGGTGTCATAGATAACCCGACATGCAGATGGTGCCTCAACGGAACCGAGACAGAGACTTTCGGAAATACAATTTTGTTACCGAAAGTAGTTAGGCAAGTTCAATTAACGAGGCTGCTTGGATTCGCAAATCCGATCGGCCTCTAATGACCTGCAACTTTGGTGGGATGTACAGGGCCCAACAAGGCCTAGACATCGTTGATCAAGTATCACAATCTTATGTTCATTCATGACTTCACACTACTAGCTACGGTATTAAGAATTTGATTAACATTGACATCAAATATTCTTCTTCCGGAAAGATAATACTTGCGGGTATCGTTTTTTATAATAATATTCTTCATTCTAAAAACTACATCCAGGTTGAGGTGAAGAAGTAGTATCGACAAATTTCGTAGGTACATTTTTTTGCTTTGGTTTCTGATATACGATAGAACATGCCATTGTTTTTACAATAGCTATTTAAAAGGGGTTTCTGTCATTATCCTCTATTTAAAATAATTGGGATATAGAGGTATTATCAAACAAACTCGCGACAGGTTAATATTTTAAATATTTTATAGCACTAATCTAATTGTAATTGTAATATACACTTAACTTAACTTAGTCAGTCTTTTGTTTATTCTTTTTGTAGGCAAAATAGTGTTTTTTGTTGTTTTTACTTTCTTTGCTAGTAGTGGCCAATAATGTAGAAGTAGATTGTATGACACAGCAGGCCAGGATTGAGAGATCTTTACACTACAGTCTTCAGACATATTGTGTTGCCTGCTATATCGGTTCTAGGTGAATAGGTTATTTGCCTTGATGAGGTTTGGCAACCTGCTCACTAGTTTATCCTCTGAGTATAAGCCTTCCAGAAGAATTAATCCAAAAAGTGTTTCCAGTAGGCCAAAGCTTCGCATGGGAAGGTGAAATGGGAGGCAGTTTGGTCCTCTTCATCACATCGTCTGTGATAGTGGTTTTACATTGAACATATCCATTGTATGTAGATGTATTTTTAAGCTGCAGTAGCCAGTTATAAATGCTGTCACTAGCCTGATTTGTTGTTTGCTTAGACGCAGAATTTCACGGCTTAATTTGCCGGATGGTCTGCTCAGTAATAGCGTGCTGTGTCTGTGGCCCGCAATTTGGTTTCAGTTAGTCTGGTGTTGTTGATTTGTTCACCAGGACAGCCATCCATGAATAGCAGCCTTTGTAATTCGAAATACTGGCTCTGGTTCTTGTGTCCTGAAACCCACACGAGGGAGACCCTGTTGTGTTTTGCCAGAGCGATAAGGCTTTGAAGACAGTCCCAGATCAGTTTTGATGTTACTTGATAGCACGCTAGAGCCTTCAGGATTGCCCGACTGTCCGAAAAGATGAGGACAGTCCTGCCCCGCAACTTCTTCTTAAATTCTCCCTTATGTTTAGTCTGAGTGTATCCCCATGAATTTTGGCACCTGTAGTATGGTCAGTTTTGTAGGGTGTGTCAAAGTTGTAAGTTCTAGGTATGGTGTCACTAGTGCAGGGTTCGTTACTACCCCTTTGATGCTGGTGTATCCGAGGGTAGGTTCAGTCCACCAGAAGTTTCTTTTCAGCCTGTAATCCCCATCCTCGCCTTAGCCCTGATTATTATATCAAGGAGAGAGAGGTTTAGTAGGGTTTCCGTGGCTGCTGTTAGGGTGCTCCTCATAGCACCCGTGAGGGATATGTAGGCCAGTCGTTGGAGTTTGGAGAGATCCAGAGTGGCCCATCTTGTGTGGTTTTTGTTCACCATACTACCGAGCTTATCATCGGTCTCACCATCGCAGAGTATAGCTAGTGTACAATGTGTGGCTTTAATCTCCATGTCTTGACCAGTCTTTTTTGCTGTTCTATGTTCCCTATGCAGATAATTTTCTGCACGTGTGAGTAAGCTTTGCATCCTGGATTACACCTAGATATTTAACCTCCCGGCTCATCTGCAGTTGTGTATTAAAGAGAGTTGATATTTTTAATTCACTCAACTTCTTTTTTTTAGTAAAGGGTATGACTGTGGTTTTTTCAGGGTTTACCCTAAGGTGCTCCTTAGTACATCACTCCTTCACTATGGTCAGAGTCCCTTCCATAAGCTCCGGTAATATATTGCCATGTTTCCCCACAATGAGTATGATTATATCATCAGCACACCCCTGGGTATAATAACCTCGGTCATTGAGATTTACCAGAAGCTCGTCGACGATCAAATTCTACAGAAGTGGGGGATAGTACCCCTCCTTGCGGGCAACCCTTGGCTATCGACACCTCCATAGTTTCATCAAACGGTTTAGACTGTGTTCGTCTGCCTTGAATGCCACTTCTTCTGGCAGACGCTATCATGGAGGCGAATAAGGTGTGATTAAATGCTTCTTCGATATAAAGGAAGGCCATCTGTGCTATTTTCTGGCTATCCGTGGCAGACTGCATTCTCTTTACCAGGTGATGTAGAGCTGACTCATATGATATTCCTGATTGGTAGACATGTTGATTCGGGCATAGTGGCCTCCTTTTAAGAGAGGTTTCGCCCCTTTCAAGCAGTTTCTCTATCAGCTTCATCTGACAGATTCATTGATCTGAATGACTTCGCTTGAGGATATTGGTATGACAAATATTTTGGACCTTTTCCAGCCCAAGGGCAGGTAACCGGTGGCTATACTTGTCCTTAGAATTTAACAGAGCACCATGGTGACCATCTGACAGATTCATTGATCTGAACGACTTCGCTTGAGGATATTGGTATGACAAATATTTTGGACCTTTTCCAGCCCAAAGGCAGGTAACCGGTGGCTATACTTGTCCTTAGAATTTAACAGAGCACCATGGTGAGCTCTTTGTCCTGCTTTAATAACAGAGATGACCATATCAGATTTCGGTGCGTTGCAATTTCCAGACGATTCCATAGTCTATCTTCTTGTGGGTAATTACTTGGTTTGCTGTTTCCCAGTCTCCTTTTGATGTATTTCTGATCAGGGTTGGGAGATTGGTTTCAACTACTGTGGCGTCAAGGATGATGGCGGAGTCTGGCAGATGCGTCAGAAGAAGTATTTCCAGAGTTTCTCCGCCAGTCTTCGTAAAGGTTCTATCCGATTTTCGCAGTACACCTATAGGATCTAGAGGCTTTTTAGCCAGAATCTTGTGGAAGCATGATGCTTCAGAGGTGGTTTCGACCTCTTGACACAGCTTTCCGCAGGAGCTTTTTTGGCTTCTCTTATTTCTTTGTTGTAGTCAGTGAGTGTTTTAGAATATTCTGTTCACTCACCGGTTTTTTCGCTCTATGTGTTTCCCTCCTTAACAGTGTAAGATCGTTATTCCACCAGCTAACTTTTTTGCTGGCGGTTTTAATCACAAGAGGGCAGTTTTTGTGGTATGAGTTTATGATTGCTTCTTGCGTATGAGTAGAAGTTAACTTAATATTCACATTGTTTCCTATGCTTGATTTGACATTTTGGATATTTAGGCTTAGATCATTCCTGTACTTCTCCCAGTTTATGAATCTTGGATCACGATACAATGCAGTCGGTCTCCACATCTACCATCTCCATGCAGATGTATCTGTAATCCGAGAGGGATTGTTCTGGATAGACGCGCCATCGCGTTATCTGACAGCTTAAAGGAGATGTCGGCAAGGTTATGTCAATTATCCCTGTGCGAGTATTAGTAACAAAAATGGGTTTTTCCGCGCGGTTCAGAATCTACAAGTTATTGGATACTAAAAAATCAAAAAGGCACTCACCACTTTTGTTTGTGTTGCTGCCGTTCCATGCCAGACGGTGTGCCTTAGCGTCCATCCCAATAATGTCCAGCAGGTTTGAAGTCCTGCAGTGTTGAATGATCTGTTCTAGTTCCAATGATCGAGGTGGACTGGGTGAATCATATGGCTGGTAAACCGAGGTTATGATGGCTACCTTTTGAACTCCTGCCACTTTGGACACTGCCACTTATAACTGTTTGTTCCCTAGAACAGACATTAATTTGGATACAGGCCCTGACGTTATTAAGGCATGAATTGTGGATTAGCTTATTCTTGATTTATCCTAGCCCAACTACGCGGCCTCTGGTTAGCTAGGGCTCTTGAATAAGAACGAAATCTGTATCCCCATTGGATAGGAATTTGCTTAAAAGTTACCTTACTGTATTGCAGATTTACTTGTAGTATCCGCAGTGTTTCCAAGTTTCATTTTTCCCCGCCAATTTTCTATCTATTCTATGCTGTTAAGCCAGATCGGTTATTATCGGTGAGATCAAATAACACTCGAACTTAAAAGCGATAGGAAAAGAAATTTACGTATCTCTGTGGCATTTATCCTTATCTTTGACACAGTGAAAACTTTTTCAAAAATCTGACCTTAAAATTGGGCCCTTTCTGTTTAATAATTTTATTGAATTTTTTTTACACCTAAAAAAATTAGTTACAATATGAGACAGAAATAGACCAGGCACTTTTCCATTTAGTCACCATAGTGGAAGCTATAGAAAGTGTTTTAAATTCGACGGAATAAGGATCAAAAACTCCGGGGAAATGGGCATTAGTAGGCAAATATGATATTTATATTAATAATTATATCAACAATGAATTAACCTATTTATTTTTTTAGGTGTCTGAAAAGTAAAAAGTTGGTGATGGTATACCACCCGTATAAAAATTTATCCATATTATTTTATCTGTTTTAGGTCATCTAACTTGGGTGTGTTTGTAATAAGTATGACATATTGTACATTTTTGAAGACGAAATAAAACCATATATAAATAATTTTTGTTTTTATTTACGGTATGTAAAAGAAAGTATATTAAAAAATTCTTATAGCAAATATTTATTAGAACAAAAGTGTTTATCCTTATTTAGCCAAAAAATGTTTTATATTTTATTGTAAAAAAAATTCCTTTCACAGCTTTTTGTATTTTTAAAACAAAATTCTAATTACAATTTTTATGTAAATTTTAACATTGTTGAAAGTGTAAAAATGCAACTTAAATCGGATAAAAAACATTTTTCAGACAAGTAGTTTCCTATTTAACATTATTAATGACACACTATGTTTGAGGGTTCCTACGTGACTGAAAACGTCAGGGAATTTTGTCCCCACTGGAAAAGTCGGGGAATTTTTCACTTGCATACATTTTTGGAAATTCATGTACGAGCCAAATATTTAATTAAAAAATTTCCAAATATGTATGGGTAAGAATCATGTTCTGTGCATGTAAAAACTGTTCAAAATTATAAATAAATGAAAATAATTTATGAAATTGTCAATTGTCGTAAAAAACAATACGATAGTTTCTATATTTATTATATGAATAAATGTCGATTACATTATATGAAAAGTCCGCTTCATTTTAATCTGGAAATTTCAGAAAATGTCTGGAAAGGTCAGAGAATTTTATATTTACAAATGCGTAGAAACTTTGTGATTGAATGTACATTAGTAATAAAATGTTATTAATTTATATATATTCATTTTACACAAATAATGATAACCAAAAACGTATCATAAATTTTTTACACAGTAATAACAATTATGCCTAGAATTAAAATTAAGTAACCATATTATAGAAATTATTTAACTAAACAATATTACAAGCCTACATAAAAAATCATCCAACAGTCATTTTAAACATAGTTGGTTTATTAATAAATGTATATAAGTTTAATTAAACACTAATAGCATCGTCTTAAAAATCTCTCGTCTAAAGCCCACACTGAAGAGGGCTCGAATTACCCTAGAAGCTATACATTGAGTTACAATAATAATAATTTTTTCGTTCACTATATTTATTACGCATTTTTAATTAAACAAATACTAATATATAAATCAATAAAAATATATTTTCAAATTTTCAACTTTTTAGACATTTAAATTATCTAGTCATGTGAAAAACTTATATCTCTAGTCTACTTACTTTTGTTGGAGTTATTCTCAAGAAAAGTTCTAATTTCGGATGATCTTTAAATGAATCAATTTTGGGATGATCGAGGAAATCTGGCATCATTATGTAATATTCTTAAGTTGTAGTGGAATATAATTTGCACATACCTAGAAAGCACCGCTTTCCCATTTATTTAATTATGTTCTGTGGTTGGCTTAATAATATATATATATATATATATATATATATATATATATATATATATATATATATATATATATATATATATGTACTGTACACAGTCTATGCTTCCAATCATTCCTGCATAACTCATGAAGCATACTTATGTTCCTTGCCTTCTTAAATCTCCCATGGTAAACATTATGGGTTCTTCCTTTATCAAGAAACTATTGGTTAACTTGAAGATAACAAATGTTCTTTACCAACATTTGGTCTACCTGCCGCCAAAAACCTCAAATTAATTAGAATTCCTAATTGGGACAACACTTAGCACTCTCGGTTAAATGTGGGACTATACTTATTTATACGTATTTTATTAAGTCTTTCTTTAATTGAAACATTTTTATTAACTATTAATTAGAATGATCACTTTGATTCCGGCACACCCGTTTTCAAAATCTTAAGCGATGCTGCGATTTCATTAATTAAAAATCTCTAAACGGGAAATATTGAATTTAAATTTTATTGAATTATATTGAATTTATAAATGGAAAAAGCTAGGAAACAACCATGAAGAGATATATTTACAAATAAAAAAGACAATCATAAAGTTAGGTTATGCTTTGTGAGGACAATTGAAGTTTGAATGTCATTCGGGAAAATAAAACAAATGAATGCAAGTTGTTGAAATGGATAGTATGAAAATTCCTTATTTGCCAAAATTTAACGATATGAAAAGAAAATTATTATAGAATACGAACATTCAAAGAGAAAAGTATCTTTTCCGTTTATCTCTCTTTCCCTATTTTCCTTTTGCATATTTTTGTTCACACAGCCTAGATGACTTTCACAAAAATGATATACCTTACATGTTCTAATTTTGTTTTAAAACAAAAAATAGAATAGTGAAAAAATCAATTGCTTTTATTGTCACACCAGCAAAAATAAAAAAATTTGTTTTTTTTTCAGAAAACAGCTGTTTTTCTTACAGGTTCCAAGATTTTATCTTTGGGTTTAAACTCTAAGTTTTTCCGTATAAAATTAGTTTGTTAGCAAATTTAGTACAAATTATAACCAAGCAAAACAAAATTGATCAACTAGAAGTTCTATCTTCCACTGTAGCTGGTATAAAAATTAAAGCTTCTTTGTAATCCTAGTATCTCTCTAACTTTTCGTTTTACTCCTTCAATTTACTATTCTCTAGACTTTCAGTCTTGTCTGTTTCCAATAGTATGCAAAGCATCGGAGCTATAAACGATTCGATGATTTCCAAACAAACTAAGCAAAATTAAATTAGAAAAATTTATTTTGTTTCATTTCTTCTTAAGAGTTTTCTGTAAGATACAATTTTCTCTAAAAAAAAACTTATTAAAAGAACAATTTTATTTAGCCAACAAGCATTTTTGAAAGATGAAACGGAAAGGCAATAAACGCAAAAAGGTTTCGAAAACTACTTTCTAGAATTTTCTGTTCCTAAAGACACTTCCAATGCCACAATAATTACACTACTTCTCAGTCAATTTGCAACTCTAAATGCGAAAATGAGGGTAAAAACTTCCTAACACCTAAGATTTTTGAGTTACGATTTTTTCAGCAAAAATGAATGAGTATTTTAATCATAGTATTTTAAAAAGTAATTTGTAATATATCGGAGCGCGATGTCACCATATTTAGGTTTTCCATAAGTTGGGGAAATTGTGCACAATCTGGTAACAATAATGACAAGTCAACCACGAATTGTCAACCTCTAGGGCTTAAAATAATGGAAATACCCATTTAAATCCATATAATTCCAAATTTCACTCTGCCCCGTAGCCGAATCTACTTACAGGTGGCCCCTGTATATGAAAAGTATGCCATCGTTTTTCGAACTTTTAATACCCGATGTTTCTAGAAGATATCAGAAGTACGGAACGACCATAAAAACAGTTGGCCGGCATTCGTATCATCAGTATGGGTTTAGCACGAGTAGTGGGTAGTTTTTGCTACATATGTGGTCAGTTTATCCCTAAATCACAGAAAAGGACAATTAACAAAATGATCAAAGTAGCTTATTATAAGTATTTTGGATGTGTTGTTGGAGAGCAAAATCGGGACTGGGCTCCTCACATATGGCAAACACTCTTCTTTGCATATTGCAGTTCTAGTGATTTGGCGAGAACCAACAAATCATTTTAACGACTGTTATTTCTGCGCGACAAAAGTGCCTGGTTTTTCAAGAAATGGCAAACATAATATTGAATATCCGGCTATCCCCTCAGGAATAAAATCGTTTCTTCATGACGAAGGTTTACCAGTTCCAGCGCCCCCGGCAAAATAGGAGGACGATTCAGAAATGTATGATGATGAGGTAAAACCCGACAAAGAAATCAGGAAAGAACGATTCTTATTTCCCAAAGGTGAAGGAAATCGAACAACCTGAATTAAATGATTTAGTTAAGGACACTTGTCCAAAGAACACGCTGAAGTATTACAACAATGATTCTAGTAAATATCATTGTTGGAACCAAAGTTACAATATTTAGGAACCGTAATCAGGAGCTATCCTTGTTTTTTACTCTGCAGGATAAAATGTGTGTTTGTGTTAATCCAAATAGTGTTATGGAAAAACTAGGATTTGCACATAACCCGAACGAATGGCGCTTATTTATAGATTCATCTAAAATAAGTTTAAAAACAGCTCTGCTCCAAAATGGCAACAAAAGACCCTCTACTTCTCTTGTACATGCAGTTTACATGATGGTAATATACTAAAGTATGTCACTTCTTCTAAATACAATAAGCTATGATACGTATAAGTGGCAAATATGGGATGATCTAAAAAGACTTTTGTTAGGAATCCAGGGTGGACTTACGAAGTATTGCTGTTTTTTTTTGTCTTTGGGGCAGTAGAGTGACACAGAGCCATTACCAAGTACAGAATAGCTTCCGAGTATGGTGGTGTGTGGTGGTATGGTAATGGCTCTGTGTTGCTCTACTGTCTCAAAGACAAAGAAAGCAGCAATACTTCGTAAATCCACCCTGTAACCCTAGTAATGTTCTTATCACTATTAGGTCACCACATATTTGCATATTATAGCTTATTGCATTTAGAATAAGTGACCTACTTTCGTATGTTTCCTTTATGACAACTGCAGCTGCAAAAGGAATAGATGGTCTTTTGTTGCCATTATAGAGCAGAACTGCTTTTAAACCTATTTTAGAAGAATTTATAAATAAGCGTCATTCGCCCGGGTCAAGTGCAAATGATAATTTTTCTATAACACTATTTGGACACACATTTTATCCTGCACAGTAAAAAATGAGGATTCGCCAGATTATCAGCATTTTCAAATCAGTTTTGATTCAAAACTGCACTGCGCCAGTAATTTCCTGACAGGCATTTCTTTATAATTTTTGGAACCTGTCTTGTGTAGTTTTAATTTCAGTATATAATTACTATTTTACAAATAGTATATAATAATATTTTACAAATATTATAGATTTTTTTATTTGCATATGTACACAAAATGAGAAAGAACAGTCTATAACCGACAACTCCGCCGATCCCGAAATTTTCTTTTTGATAAGTGCCACAGAATTAGTTGTAATATTTATATTTTTTAGGTCGTACTTGTATGGGCTATATTAATAGGAATAACATTCAGCTCACCAGTTCCTACCTTTAAAAAGGTTGGACGATGTTGTGGAGGAGGACAACAGTTACCTCAACAACCTGTTGCTGTTATAGTAGTGAAAGAAGTACAACCAATCAGAAAACCTTCAAGGCATAGGCCCTCATGTTGCTCTTCAGGTAAATAACTACAACATTTTTTCATTTAAAATATTTATTATGCACTTTTACAGAGTGTCATAAAATGCATAAAAAAGAGTTTTGTATGCCGACTGTCACGTTTCTCTTTAATTGAACATTAAATTTATAAATTTTATTTGGTCTGAAATACACCTATTCGGAAATATTATCGGAAAAAAAATGTTTAGTACTAGATTGCGTAGTTTTATACTAATTAGAAAAAATGAGTATATATTAATAGAAAATATGAGAGAGATTTATATAATAGTCATACAGTCGACTTGTTGAGTCGACTTCATTCAGATAAGCTATTGAAAGTTCCATCACTAAAACTTTTGTTTATTATTATTTGAAACATTTAGATATTATTGATGAATGGCTAGGCCAGTCAATACATGAAAAATAAGTGATTCTGTGACAAAAATTCTATCAAGATATCAACTGTGCTATCATACTAAAAACAATCCATAGTTATACTTTGTTATGTTTTCTACTCCCTTCTACGATCCATTAATTCATTATAAAGAATTATAATTAAAAAATTTCGTTTTCTTTTGTTTTTTACTTATAAAATTAAAACTGATAAAGCAATCTCGCTTCAGTATGTTTTCAAAAATTCATACCTCTGTAATTTTTCAAGTTGTAGCGCTGGCCCCTCGCGAACTAATACCAATTTATATGTACTTTATGCGTGTCAAAACTAGGCGATGTCGGTTTATTAGTTTTTGCTATTTAAAATTTTTAGTGTAATATCTTTCAGCGCATCTGGATGCGCCATGGATGGTTTGATTTTCATTTTGTGAAAAGATTTTGAAAGTAAAAGTATCATACCACCAGCCTATATTTTCATTTTGTATGAAAAATTCTGTGAAATATACGAAAAATGAACGAAAACTGCCGAGTGCGGGAAGGTAGACGAATAGTGGGAGCAGCGTGGCTGCTGCGAGGAGTCTTATGTATATAGAATAGTACGTATTTCATAGACTTTTTGATGCAAAATGAAAATATACACTTGTAGAAAGAAGTTTTACTTTCAAAATCTTTTGACAAAATTAAAATCGGACCATCAATGACGCGTTGAGACGCGCTGAAAGATAGTGCACTAAAAATTTCAAAAGGCAATTGTGTAAAAACTAATGAACCGATATCGCCTGGTTTTGGCAGGCATAAGGGGCCAGCGCTACAACTTGAAAACTGGAAGAGATATGAATTTTTGAAAAGTCGCAGAATTTTTTGGTTTTACTTATTTTTCCTAATGATCCGATTAAGTTGATCCAGGACTCATTTTGTTGATATTTTTATTCCGTATGATGCATCTATTTACATCATCGAGATTGACTTATTAGTTTTGAACAAAAAACGAAAAGAAAATTCTAATTTCTTGATCTTAATTATTTATAACAAATTAATGGAACCTAGTAGAGAGTGGGGAAAACATAAACATTTTTGTGTGATAGCACATACGGTTTCCTGATAGTGTTGTTGTCTAGAAAAAAACTCTATTGATAGGCCTATATTGATATAATAAAACAACTCAATGAAGTATTATAATATGTGATATATGCTCATTGCGTATCGTTACTCCGTATCATTTATGAAGATTAGGCAAAAAATTCATCTTCTACCGGCACCCCTCTTACCGTCAACCTAGCTTTGGATAATATTTTGTAAAATACGATACTTTTCATTTCGCTTGATATGTCCAAAATATTCTAGTTTTCGGCCTTTGCTTGTTCTTATGATTTTTGGTTGATATTTCTTCCTCGTCGGTGATATGTTCTGTCCACAATATTCTTAGAATGCGTCGATATATCTCTATTTAGAATGTCTGAACTCTTCTTTCTGTATCTGCTGTCATAATTCAACATCCAATCCCTTACAGTGTGGTAATAAATATGTCAAAATAGTACCGGACTATACTTTTTTTTGAGTTCCATGTTAAAATCCCAAGAGCACAGCAAAGATTTTATTTTAGTGAATACAAACCTTGCTTTTTTAATTCGGTTTTTAATTTTCACTGAATTATCCCAGTTCTCATTCAAAGTGCATCCCAAATAGCAAAACTTTTCAATGTTTTTCAACCGTTGTTCATCGACTGTGACATATCCTGGTAGCACTTGCTTGTGGCATGTATTTATTTTTTGTCTTACTCTACTCCAGTCCATATTGTTCTCGCGTCGTAGATTATGTTTAGCAACATCTGTAAATCCGCTAGATTTTCTGTGAGTTGTGATTATTTCTTCGTTAAGCTTAATACCTCACATGCTGTCTTCAAGCGCCTACAAAAATCGCCTCCGAATACAGGTTAAACAAAAGTTTTGATACTAGCCCCCTGTCTTATTCCTAGAATTGTCTCCACAGCTTTAGATAGTTGATTTTCCGTCACTCCCAGTGGATATAGATTTCAGCTGGATATCCTTAGAGTTCATTTCCACTTTATTTCAAATATCGACGAGTTTTCCTTATTGATACATCTCAAATGCTTTAGTGTAGTCTATAAAACAAGTATACACATCGCAGTTGACTTTGCGGTATCTTTGTATAAGTACTTGAATGGAAAATAGTACTACCTTTATACCCAAAACCACATTTGATACCGAACTGAATTTTGCCGATACTACATTCACACTTGTTATAACGCCTGTAGTGAATCAATTTAAGGAAGTCTTTCAAGACATGGTTCATAATGACCCTAAAACTATTACAGGTGTTAGCTGTTGGCTTCTTGAGAATAGTTACAAAAGTAATCTTCTGGGATAATAACAGTGTTGTTATACAATCTTGTAATATTTTTTTATAGATTCGTCATTTAGAGCTTTTACGATTCTAACTAAATATCTTATGGTACAGAGGCTTTACGATTTTTTTATTTGCGAATTGTATTTTTCACTTCAGTAACAGAAATTTACTTTCAAGATTAGCAACTTGTGATGTAGCCAGGCGCGGATCCAAGGGGGGGGGGCGGTGGGGGCGATCGCCCCCCCCCCAAGAGCTTGGAGTTCAGGAAAATAGATCCGATTTTGCCTCTTATACTATAGTTTATTCAAGAACTAGGGAGAGTTTTTCATTTTTTACCTTTTTTTTTCTTCGCAAACTACCTGTGTTCTTTAGTCCGGTGTCTTTGGCAAAATCTGTTAGACACATATATTTTTCATAAGAATGGGTTAGAAATTTTATAATCAAAAATACTGGATATTTGGATGTGTGAAGTGTTAAAAAAATCCTTGTCATAGGCATCGGAAGGCGTCAAAAGGAGGTCTATTTTATCACTAAATATGTATTTAAGGCATAGAGTATTATTTCAGTAATAAACTTAAAATAAAAAGTTTTTATAATATTATTTTATTTCTTATGATTTTTTAATAATTCACATATATTAGAAAATATAGTTAATTTTGACATATTTAACACAAATCACAACTGTAGTTTTATTATTTTTAATTTTGGCATAGAAACCGTTTTAGGCACATTCAGATTAAAACGTAGCCTTTTTCTCTCAAGAAATGCTAAGTTATAATTTAAATACTTACAAAATACCCATTATCAAAAATACAAGAAGTTAAACATATATAAAAAAAATAAATTCGTCAATATAATATTAAAATTTTTTTGGGGCTATTGGTCAATTTATTATTAATTAAAAACATTTTTGGGATATTTGACGTTCCAGTTTATTTATTTCTTAAACCATCTACAGAATTACAATTAAACACTAAAAATGGATTCAAATGTCATTAATTTTTATATGTTACAGAAAATTTAAATAATAAATTGTGTGTTAACGCTGGTAAACATAACGTATCTTATTCGTCATCAAAGTCAGTGAAGCTATCTTCGCTCAAATTAATTCTAATTGATTCCTCTCTCACCGATCATGAGATCGAGTTTCCACATTTTCTTTTATTCTTTTATTATATGGATTTTTCGCAATTATCTGCAGTACTTTATCCAAAAAAATCTTTCAAAAGTCCAGTTACATTATTAATTTTGTAAGTTGTGTTATTTCCAGCAACTCTACCTTTTATTTGAGAGAGATATTTCCTTCACCAACGGACATTTTCCGGATGATCTATAAGAACAGATTTCCTATCTGGTTTTTCCCAACAAAAATTAAGTTTTCTGAGCAATTTCCAGAGCTCAGTTCTTTTAATTTCAGGCAAATCCCGATCTTCATTGATTTTGGTTAGAATTTTGTCGACGGTTGAGATCTGCTTCTCATAATAAAATGTATGTACAATTCCTTTTATTACAGCTTACATCTCTTCTTCCAACGAGGTTTTTCGTCTGCCTATGATCGAATATAGCTTGGAATTACTAACAATTCCAGTCGTTTTTTTCTCCGTCAGTGTTCGGTACATGATAGATTTTCGAACTCCTGTTATATTGGAATACATCTCATCAGAGCTTTTAACATTACTATCTAGATATTAATATCTTAAGGTATCATAAACATTCATCGTAATAAGTTTTTCGTTGAGGAAAAAATGCCCTCCATCTTTTGGGTATCTCACTAATCTCAAATAATATATGAAAACAAACACAAACAAAATAAATCACTAAAGACACACTGTAAGGTGTACTTTGCTCACTGACAGAAATTAAATTGAATTATCAGAAATTTTATTGTTGCAGTAAATTTATAAAAGCTTATAATATTTAAATATAATTAAATAGAATTAGATTTTCTCAGTTACCGGCGGCACTGAAGCAGGTACGTTGGAGGTTTCGGTAACAGTTTTATTACTCTCTATAGTTCTTGAATAGAGTATAGGAATGTGGATGCTTGCGATCGCCCCTCCCCTTCCCAAGGGCTTTGAGTTCAGGAACATAGAACCGATTCTGCCTCTTATACGAGGAATGTGTATGTTGATCGCATCTTCCCATCCCCTGTCGGAAACTTGTTTTTTCTTATGATCGCCCCCCCCCTGTCCAAGAGCTTCAAATTCAAAAAAATAGCCCTGTCCCTGCCTTTTACACTAGAAATGTTGCTGGTGACCCCCCCCCCCCCCCCCCCGGAGACAACTTGCTTTCGTTTGCCATACTGCACTTTTATGATATCACCGCCCCCCCCCAAGGAGAGAGGCTGGATCCGCCCCTGGATGTAGCAGGTCTGTATTCTTCCAGAAATAGTTTCTTCTCAAGAAGCAAGTTTCTCTTCACTTTAAAGAATGATCTCACTTTGTGGATCTAGTAGATTTCTGGTAAATTGGAGTTGGCTCAGTTGTCTCTTTAGTTTTTTTGTGCATGTTAAAAATACTATGTTGTTTATTAAGATTCTCAATCTTACGATAACTATCCTTCCTATACTGGTTCCTGTGCTTGCCAAATGTACTGTTTATAAATACATACAATTTTATTGTCAACGAGCATTTATAGTTTGATTTTACTAATGATTGCAAAATCAAGTATTACCTAAACCCATTAATTTTTTAACTACAATTTTGTTTCAGTTTAGTTTGGATTAACTTAATTTAATATATATATATATATATATATATATATATATATATATATATATATATATATATATCTTTCAGCTCTTATTTTATAATTATTTTTCGGAAATAATTTATACAATTAGTATATTTTTCAAATTTTGAAACTATAGAAAATTGTGAATAATCTAGTACATTGCTAAAACAATTTTCTTTTCTTTCAAAATCTATTACATGAACATATATCTGACTCCTTACTAAATTCATCGCTCCCTTTCAACTATGTCAGCAAAATAATATTAAACATTTTGGATTACTGTAAAATTCCCTGATATACCTGATAATAATTAACACTGTTCCTCCATATAACTGAGAAATTTATTGTAGCCACCTAATAGAGAAATCTGTGATTGACTATATGTATTCTGCTTTCAAGCAGATAAAGGAAGGAATATATACAAATAGTTTATTTTCTGCAATTACAGATCTGGTCTTCTCACCATATGCATTTCGACCACCTCATGGTCTCGTCAGTGGAGCTGTATCGAACCGAGAGCAACATTCTTTCTTACTGAAATTTTATTTTCACTCCGGTGAATATAGATATCGTTTGACTGGTGATATTTTGCAGTCTGACATCGAAATCGACAGGCTTTTAATATCCTACCGACATATTTCGGAATTTATATTTTATATAGCACTTGTTTCCTGAGAATATTGCTCCCGGTCCGATACAGCTCCACTGGCGAGACCATGAGGTGGTTGAAAGACGTATGGAGAGAAGACCATAGTTGTATTTGCAGGAAATAAACAATTGGTATATATTCTTTCCTTTATCTTCTTGAAGGGAGAATACGTATAAGCAAAGAAAATATATACCTAGTCAATGGTATAAGCAATCATTTAGATACAGCAAATTTATTTTATTTCTTACTGAAATTTTGTTTTTTAAAAGAGAAATCTGTAATAGGTAGTTTAACAGGTCTTTTTCCAATTTAATAAAATAATTTTCAGCTTTTTCTTCACTCGGAGCAACCAATCTTAAAGTGGGAGGGGGGGGGTTATTTATTTTGAATAACCTCTCCTAAGTCTATGTAAACTAACTGCATGAGCAAATTTAGGATCCAAAAATAAGTAGAGGATTAATACCGGAAGTACGGGAAAACACCTACTAGATTTCAACATGTTTTTTTTCCGAAAAAATAAACAAAGAACGGCTGTTGTTGCTAATGTTTATATTTGATAGCCAGTGTCTACCAGCCAATAAATGATATCACTAAAATTCATGTTTTCAATTATTTTACTATCATCAACAATTTTTTTTTACCTAAGTTTTTATTTGTTTTTCACAGAATTAAGTTTTCTAGTAGTAACGTGATTACAAAGTTTTAAATGAAAAGAACGATAAGAAGAATTTTTATAACAATTAACTAAAAAATATATTAAAAATTGAAATATTGTTGCAGGTCATACGAGACGTGGTGGCAGATCAGGAGCTGGAGGTGGTGGGGGAGGAGGTGGCGGTGGAGGAGGCGGTGGAGGGGGTGGTGGTGCAGAAGGAGGCGGTGGAGGAGGAGGTGGTGGTGGAAACATAGGAGGAGCTGGAGGTGGCGGAAGCATAGGTGGATTGAACTTTGGTGGTGGATTTGGATATGGAAAATGATGAATTAATTTGTCTATAAAGAAACGTACTTAGACTTATATTGTCAAATCCAAGTCTTTTTGTATAATTATTTGTATATTTGTAAATCATAGGTCGATAAATTGAATGAATTTATTTAACAGCAGATGATATCCAAACTAAAATAAAGTATTATTAATTAATATAAATTGAAAAATTCTTATTTCAAAACCATTTTAATAAAACTAAATAAAAATTGGGAAATGTACTTTAGAGAAGAATAAAAATTCTAAAACTGAATGTTACATGTTCCGTAATAGCACCGACAAATTAAATATCAAATAATTGTATAAATCTACAATAACAAACATATTATAAAAGAGTATGTTATTTTAGGTTAAAGAAGAAAAAATCTCTGAAAAATATTGTTTTAACAAATAACGAGAGAAATATTTTGACGATAGGGTGAGATATAGAATCTTTTAATCATCCCATTTTAGAACCAGAACAGTTTACGATATTCATAATGATTCAGGGAAACTGATAAAAAATAAAATCAGGTTGAGTAAAATACCCATTGAATAACATATTGTTAGAGGTTACTGATTTAACCCACGCTTCAACTGGCTTTTGAATTGAAAATAATTATTGCTCTTAAAACTAGAAAACAACCTAAAAACAAATTATGAATATATCAAAAATTGGATAAATAATGATCTAGTACTTTGTTCTTCGATGCATAAACTTTCACATGTACAAACGATTGAATCAGCGCAATTGTGAATTTTCATCAAAAATTTCTTATACAAGAGATTTCGAAAAGGAAATGTTTAAGAACCAAGTTGTTTCCAAAAATACTGATTGACTATTTAATTTAAGGCTCTTAGCAAGATTGAACGTGCATAGGTTTACGTTTCTAAAATAGATCCACCGGTAAGAAAAGTAAAACTGATCGCTTTTTAAGCAACTAAAAAAATTTGTTTAGAGTAGAAATTCGAGTAATAATGCAATAAACAGGGATCATTCTTATTACTTGATTAGAAATGCCCTTCAATGACAACAAATCATGCTTTTCCAGTTATTTATCTTTTAACTTTTATTTTGGTATTCAATTATAGAAAGTAATTAATATTTAGTATGGATAAACTTATTATTATTCTATCGAATTTTTATACCAAGACATTTTTCTAAGTGTTTTTATTTAACTTTTCGAAAAAACAGCGTTGTTTTTTAAGCAGTTCTAAGGGCTGTTGGCATTATGGACACATTCTTTCAAAATTATTTTCTAACATAAGATTTATAATGAACAGGGTGTTCAATTTTCATAAGTAAGATAAAAAGACATGGTTTGCGACTTACTGTCCTATTTTATTGCCTCACGTACTAAAATGGTGAAAACGGATTGTAATAGATTTTTTATTTATAATTCAATGACCTTTTTATTTTTGTCCAAGAGCTACGAAGTTTTAGTTATTAGTCAAACTTAAGTATTTTTAATAGAACATTCTTTATATCATTTTCTTATCTTATTTTCCTATCTAAGGGCTTTTTAAAAATTGTATTGAGTTTGCTGATATTTGATGGAACTCCATATCATAAAAGATAACGTAGTAAAACTCGATTTTTTCTTAAAAATTCCATTTTAATTGGAGCCTGAATAAAAAGATATTCAACATGTTTCGTTGTACGGTAGCTTTATCAAGAATATTGATAAAGGTACCGTGTAGCGAGACATGTTGAATATCGTTTTATTCAAGTTTAAATTAAAGTGAAATTTTTGAGTAAAAATAGAACTTTTCAAAAATATATAATGCTAGATAGTTATACTTTTGCTAAAATTAAAATTTTGATATTTTTTATTCAAATATGCATTTCCTCGCAGTAGGCTGGGGCCGTAAATATAAAGTAAAATATAAATTTTTCATTTTTATAACATAGTGAAGTAGGTTATGGTTTGATAACAAAAACTCTCTTTCTCTTAATATTTAAAATCCGTTTCCCGTGCCCTGTCGATGCTGCCAAAATATGCATTGGGTCAATCATAGATTCCAGATTTTCTTAATAATGGTGTCCAAAATAAGCATGTATCTATTTTTATTATAATTATAAACTTATTTTTTCCCATAGGATTGTATTTAAAAAAGCTTATTAGGGCAAAAAATAAATTTTAAAATTATGAAGAATACGACATAAATGTTTATTATATTAAAACCAATGAAGATGCGTATGCTGTATATTAATAGGTAAAGTTCAACTTTCGTACATCCTCCTTAAAACATTCACTGGTTACAGATAGACTCAGATATCATAAAGATGGAGCTCTGAGGGGACACTTTCCATTTTGTAGAGACTTAGGTGATGTTATGGTCCACTGCATTTCCACACAGTTCGAGCCGTCCCAAGTAGCACTGCTTTTTCAATAGCTTTCTATCGGTCTTTACTAAGGTCCAATTTCTTGATGTTAAGCATAAAACTCTTCGGCACTACGTTGATTGTTGGTAGAATTATGGAAATCATCTGGACGCTACTCGTTCCTCACTGTCTGCATATTTGTACTTCAACGTCTCTGTAAATGACGATCTTTCCATTTTGCTTGTCCCTTATATTGTGATTGGAGATGATTTCTGTTTATTGTGTTACTCGCTTAGATGCATTATCCCAAAAAATAGGGTCTTGTTTGTTTTAAGCAATTGTATGATCCGTAAGCACAGTTCGATCCGACTACATCGTGAACTAGCTATTCCGTAGTATAGGTTCCGGGTTGTATTCACTGGCACTTTCTCTATCAGCAACAATGTGAATTCCTCTGTCAACTCTTCATGGATGATCTTAGCGGCTGAATTGTATCTCTTCTTATATTCCTATGCGACAAATACATGACGTCCTTCTATTATGAACTAGATTTCATTTGATGTTTGGCATCAATATTAGCATTGGTCGTTCTGGATCGAGGAATTTCTAATTATGTATTTTAGATAATTTTTCATTAAGATGACCTGATCTTAAATAGCTAATAGCCTTCAGTTTCAGAAAACATTTGCCCTGACGTCAACCAGTAGTTTGATGATTATTAATCGACTATTTCCTGGTTGGGTATTGTCCACGAAGAGGATTCTGTGGCCTGACTTGGAGCTTCTCTTGGTCTGGATGGTGTCTCTTCGTGTACTCCGATGCAGCAAATACCTGGCATCTTCGTATTATATGCTGGATTGTTTCTGATATTCGGCATGCATATCAGCATTGGTCGTCCTGGATCTAGGGATTTCTGATTATGTGTTTCAGATAATTTCTCGTTGCGATGACTTGATTTTGGTTACCTAGTATACATCCCTCGGTTTCAGGACATATTTGCCATGACGTGGACAAATAGTTCGACGCTAGTTTGTCGATATGAAAGGGCTTCTATACCCAGGCTTGAAGCTTCACTTGATGTGATTGGTGGTGTGAAGTCATTTCATGGTCCCTCAGCCGCAGCGGTATTGAGTTATCTGTAACGAATATTGCCCGATGTACTATTTATGACTCTGCTGATCTACGAAAATATTGGTGTAAATTTGTTAGTTGTCGATCCAACTGGTTACTAATATCCATCAATCTTCTTTCTCCGTGATATTTTCGTAGTTTTTGTGCCTTTCTCAAGAATATTCTGACTTTTCTTTCCTATGTCCGTCTTGCTCCATGTCGCAATCTGAACCGAGTAACTGAGTGCAGAGCACGCATATATATTGAGTGTCAGAAATAGATTTTTACTGTTTAGGTTAGTTGGTTCACAGTAACCCGTCTTATAAATTCGTAGGTTGATTCGGTCCTCATAGTTCGCTGGTCAATTCTCTGTTCATGCACACATATTTATATGTTGTTATACTTAAAATGCGACATTTATCAAGGTTAAGCAGCATTACTATATCTCCGGAAAAATCTTCCACAATTTTACGCATTTGCTCCTGCTGATTTCTGGTGGCAGCCATCAATTTAAGATAATCCATATAGAGAAGATGATTTCGTCTTACTACTACTTCACGATTGTTCTTAATACCGAATCCGCACCTGGTAAAATCTAAATGGCGTGACAGTGAGTTTGCGGCAAAGGAGGGCCATAATGGTATTAACAAATCTCCTTGAAATATTCTCTTTCGAATTAAGATTGTGTCTGGACGGTATTTGCATTTGGATCCTAGTTCTACAAGTTGGCATGAGACATATTTTCACTATAGCTGCTAGCCAGTCATGTGGCACTGAGTTGCAGACCTTTAGTAGCATATGTAGATGGTGAAAAGATTTCTTCGGTATACATAGGTCTGATGGTAGATGATCAAATCGATACTAAGTTGCTCTTTTCAATCCCTTGCGCTTCTCGAAAATCTTTGCTGCTGAATTGCAGTTGTTTTGCTCGCTGTGTGCATGGATGCATTTTCTCAAGGAGGATGTGATCATCTTGTATAGCGTTGGAAGGCAGATTTTTGGCCAATATTTGGCTGGATCTTGTGTATTATGCCGATATTTGGACAATAGATAAGTGATTCCTTTTGTAGGAAACAATGTAATTTTCTGTGGATAAAAAAAACATCATTTATCAGAAGATACAGTTGATGGTGCATAATTTAAAAGTTTTTAAGTCAATAATTCTATACATGATCAGGGTTAAGACCTTTGTTCTTTTTAATAATAGTATAACTAAACTTTGCTAAATGGCTTTCATACTTCCTCCAGGGAACATTCATTCGTTCCAGATATATGCAGATATCACAAGATTAGAGTTCTGTGGGAACGCTTTTCAAATTGTCGGTTCCTAGGTGATATTATGGTCCTCTGCATTTCCCATTTACTTTCGTTCAATTCGAGCAGTCCTAAATAGCAAAGCTTTATATATATGTTCGGTAAGAACAAATCCCTTGATATTAAGTACAAAATTCTTCAGTATTACGCCTGTGGTTAATAGAATTATGAGTATCATCTCGACACTATTCATTTTCCCTGTATTTGTGTCTTTGTATCTCCTCATTATGCTTGTCCTTTGTGGTTGTTAGTGATAGCGACTTCTTTAGTTTTTGTCGCTTGAATGCTTTATCTACGTAAAATGTTATCTGCAAATGTATAATCCGTAAGCACAATTTGACCCCAATACAGCTTGAATTCGTTATTCTCCGGTTTAGGCTCCAGGCTGTATTTATAGTACGGCACTTTCTCGATCTGTAACAGTTTGAATTTCTTTGCTAACTCTTGATGGATGATCTTGGCAGCTGAATCGTGCCGTTCTTTGTACTCTGATGCAGCAAATGCTTGGTATTTTCCTGTGCTGGATTATTTCTGATGTTTGACATCCATATCGGCATTGATACTTCTTGATCAAGGTTTCTCCCATTATGTGTCTTAAATAGTTTCCCGTTGGGATGAGCTGATCTTGGATACCTAATGAAAGCCTTCGAGTTCAGAACATATTTGCCCTGACGTCATCCAATATTTCGACGCTAATTTGTCGACATGATGGGGCCTCTATACCCAGGCTTGCAGCTTCACTCTGTCCGATTGGAAATTATAAGTTAGTTTATGGTCCATAAACCTCAACGTTGTTGAATCGTTTGCCTCGCATTTTGCCCGGTTTAGGACAGAAGTCTCTGTGAGTCTGTAAAAATGTGAGCCTAAGTTTGTTAGCTGTTGATTCAATTGCTCATCAGTCCTCTTCCTTCGTGGAATTTTAGTAGAATTGTCCACTCAATAGCACTACCAGAATAATATTTGTGTGTCTTTGTCAGAAATGTCCTGACTTTCCTCTGTGACCTTTTTATGTCCGCATAGATGTTGAATGTCCTAAATAAATATTTACTTTAAAGGTTGGTTTACAGTACCTTCCTCATCCGTCGATCCGTCGTATACACTCGTTGGTTATTTCGGTCTTCATGGTTCGTTGGTCAATTATTCTTGCATGTTTTATGCTCAATAGTTTATAGATGTGTTTTGCCTCCATTACCGCCATAGTTTGTCCGTTCGGCATCTTAAATGTGTATCTTTCCTTCAGTGACATTTCAAATGTAGCATTTATCAAGACCTAACAGAATATTTATATCCCCGGAGAACCCCTCTACAATTTTGAACATTTGTTCCTACCTATTTCAGGTGGCAGCTGCCAATTTAAGACCATTCATACACATAAGATGATTTAGTCTTACAACCTCTTCACGATTGTTTTTAATACTGAAGCCGCATCTGGTGGAATTTAGATAGCGTGATAGTGGATTTATGGCAAGGCAGAACCATAATGAACTTAATGAATATCCTTGAAATATTCCCTCTCGTATTTACTCTGTGCCTGTCTCCATGTTGTTGCTGGAAAGTATCTGAGTTTGGATCCTAGTTCTCCAAGTTATCATGAGTTATTCTAAAAGAGACTCTGCCGAAATTCTATAACAAAAATTAGGCCAAAGATTTGTTTTATTCCTAATAACTGTCAATTTCCCTATTCTGTAAACCAGATTGGTTGTCACAGGTGTAGCTGGATAATGACTGAATGTAAAAGCGATAGGGAAAAAGTTTACGTGTCTCTTTGGCATTTATCCTTATCTTTGGCACTATGCTGTTCTTTCCTTTTCTAGCATAATTGTGTCAACTTTTTCCAAATATAACATTAAAGTTGGGCTTTTTCTGTTTATTATTTTTATTTATTATTTTTGTTATGCCTACAAAAATGAATTACGGTACTGAGGAAGAAATAGAAAACTTATTCAGACCAGACACATTTCCATTTAATCACCAGAGTGAAAGCTATTGCAAGTGTATTAAATATTATATATGGATTAAAAACTACAAAAAATGGATATTAGCAAGTATATATGATATTTATATTATTAATTATATCAATAATGAATGAATGTATTTTTAATAAAGGACAATTTTTAGGCGTTTAGAAAGTGAAAAGGTAAAATAAAATGAAAAGTACTTAAAATTAGAATATAAATAAAAAAAAAATAACTGGTGTGTATACTATCTGTACCACTAGCAGATATTGAAGAAAATTTATTGATAATTGTTGGTTGGACTACTGTTGTAAGAGACACTACACCTGTCTTATGTCTCAACATGGTAACACTTTGAGATAAGTAGAGAAATATTACATTTTTAATGTCTAAATTTCATAAATCCCATATGTATCTTCTTCAGTTTTATCCACAGTCAATTTGAATTATTTGTAAATAATAAATCTTTGATTTTATAAGAATTACAAATAAAATAATAAAATTTACAAAATAAATATTTTAGGAACTCGATAACTCTAAACAGTTCTGAAATGCAAACCAAATTTATCCATATTGTTTTGTCTCTTTTAGGTCACCTAACTTTGGTGTAGTTGTAATAAGTATAATATATTGTACAATTTAGTATGTATATATATATATATATATATATATATATATATATATAAATATTTAATTTGTTAAAATTTTTGTTAAAATTTTTCTTAAACCATCTTTCTATATAAATGTATGGTAACGTCCTTACACAAAATAATAATAATAACAACAACCCAAAAACATATGTTGCAATACCATAAATTCGTCAGAGAAAGTTACACACATCCTCAAACAGCACGATATCATAGTTTGCCACAAAACATACAACCACTTGTCACCACTATTTACAAAGTTAAAAAGTAAGGTGACTCATAAAAAGAAATCTAACATTATCTATTCCGTACCATGTCTAAATTGTTCACAGAAATATGTTGGAATGACAACACAATATCCAGACAGCAGACTGAACGGACATAAATACACAAAAAACACAACGACAGCATTACACAAACACGAGACAAATTTTAAACATGAATTTGATTTTCCAAACACAAAAATTCTAACCCAGGAAAGAAACTACCATAAACTTCAAATAAAGGAAATGCTACATATAAAAAAAAAGAAAAACAAGCAATCAATGACAAACAAGATATCAAAAATCTATGCCAAATATATTTTAACTTAATAAACTAAACCACCTATTGTAGCCCTTATTGTTTGCAACACACTGTATAGTCAATATTGATAAAATTTATTTATAAATCAGAAAAAAACTGAGTAAAAAGGTTTCCAAAAAAAAAAATATTAAGTTGATAGTAACTGAAGGAATCGTCATATACTTTACTAAGAAACATGGCCAAGGTAAATTGAGGTACGTATCTGGGCTGTGACCATGTTAGTTGTATTTTGTTTTTATTTTAGATTATACTTTTAAAAAAGCCCACTACGTTGGGCGAAACGTCAAGCACAGAATAGTAGTATTAATTTTGAAACCTAATCCAAAGAAGTTATCATACATTTATATATATATATATATATATATATATATATATATATATATATATATATATATATATATATATATATATATATATATATATATATGTTTATGCGGATTTCACGGATTCCTCCGTGTGAGATGCAATAGCAGTGGATATATCCACATTATGCCGTTGTAGTGCTGAAATCACATTCAGCAAACGTACAACTATATGCAGCTCCGCGTATGAATGAAGTAAAATGCGAACAGTAAATGCAAACTTCTCTCCATCATATCCTTTCTATGTTAGAGGTTGCACAGTTAGAACAAATTGTTATAAAACGCAATTTATCCTATTTCACCACCATCGAGATGATGGTCCACCTGTACCACCATACCGACAAGAAAGTCAAAACTTACCCTCCCCGCCACAGTGATACGGCAGAGGTACACGTTTCGTCTCTACTAGACTCATCAGAGTACCGACATGCACCTGGCTGTGCAAAAGACAGATCAGAAGGAAGCATGCAAATACTGAACACGGCTTCTCCGACCTCCCGCCGGATGGCGTATATATGTTTATGCGGATTTCACGGATTCCTCCGTGTGAGATGCAATAGCAGTGGATATATCCTTTGCTCAGTGGGTTCGCAGAATAAAATACAATGTATATTGAAATATACATACACAACTCTCTTATTACGACTACTTATTCTCCACTAAGCAAAAACCACTATACAATTCTTAACTATACAACTATGCGACTCCTATACGACTCAACTCTATCACTATAAAACTATACGACTCCTATACGACTACTTATTCTCCACTATGCAAAAAGCACTATACAATTCTTAACTATAGAACTATACGACTCCTATACGACTCTTAACTCTATCACTATACAACTATACAACTAACTAACTACGCTTATCCTATCTTTATTTATATACCTATGGAGAGAGAGAGAAATCTAGATCATGAAAGTTGAAATAAATGTGAATCACCCTTTCGGCACATTGTAATAAAGATGACTCATCACGTCGGGATAATTGTATATACGAGGGCATATCAATAAGTTTTAGTCGGTCGTAACTATATATATATATATATATATATATATATATAATATATATATATATATATATATATATATGTACATATATATATATATATATATATATATATATATATATATATATATATATATATATATTAAGGTATCTAAACGAAAGAATGTAAAAAAACCTGATATAAAATATTTGTAAGTACAAAAATGGCATATCCAGATTTAGTTAATAAATACTTCTCATGAAATAATTCAAAGTACAATTAAACACTTTAATACAAAAATTATTTGATGATTTGAAATTTAATATAATTGGGTCAACATATATAACAAGTGAGTATAGGGTTACACAATGAATAAATGAACCAGGAAATATATCCCGTTAATTCTTCGTCTGAGTTATCATGAGAATGATACTTTTGTTATTTAATTATCTAAACCCTAGAGCAGTAGTTACTATACTCATGGTGCACAATAAGGCGCAATTGCACAGGATATTAATTAAGGACTATAGTTACGTGCGCCTTACCCACCGGATGAATTACAATTTGGGTACAAAACGGTTTAGAAATTGAGAAATGACAAAAATTAAAGTATGGTATCCAATTAATTTAAACTTGGTAAAATATTAACAATTTAGTTGATAACACTATAGGTAAATAAAAAAAAACCTGAGGTCCGAGCATTGTGGTACCCCTTGATTTATCTACGAGTAGGTGATGGTGTTCTCTAAAGGACGCTGTACCCTAAAACCGAAGCAGAGTCTTGTCCTCAAAATTCCACAAACAAGAACACCAACAAACAAAAATAAAATCCTTAGAACCCTTCAAGTACCGTGTACAATCAATAATTAACAATTAACTTGAGTCAATTTTTATTTTCCATTTGCCACATTTATAGAGTATTATAATAAATTTGCTCAAAGTCTTTTTATTTTGTTGGCAGAACCCTATTCTAAAGTAAAATTACTCGCTAACATTTTTTAACATTTCTGGAGTAATTTAGTGTATCTCATATGATATTCTTTGTCGAAGATAAATTCGCTTTTCTCAAAAAAACTCTTGATTTAAAGTGGCCTCATAAAAAAATATAAGAAATTCAGATTAGGTGATCTTGCTGGGCATTCAATAGTAGCCCTTCTACCGATTAGGAAAAACCAAACCCAGAATGTACAATATTGTTGAAACCATATCCTATTGTCAGGCAAATCTCAGTTCATGATATTTGAGCATTAGAGAGTCAAAGCGATGATATGATGTTCCTATAGAAAATTAAATACAAAATACATTTGTAATTTCCGCAAGAAATATTGGTCCTATGACTTGATCGCCGATTATTCCTCCCGAATCATTAACTTCTTGTGGTTTTTAAGTATATTCAATTGGGGTTTTCCTTCGACCAGTATCGACAGTTTTGTCGATTAATATGACCATTTAATTTAAAAGTACGTTCATCTGAAAAAAGTACTTATTTTAAAAAAATTTGAATTCGATCAAGTAAATTGATCATATACTCACAAATTCATGAATATGGTCTAAATTATCTTTTGAAAGCTTTTGACGGTGCATTTTATATGAATGCATTTTGACAGCATTTATCATTTTTAATGTAGTTGCATGATTGATATTATAATTCTTTGCTAATTGCTTAGCACGGGTAATCGGATTTTCCTAAAGATTAAGTAACAACAGTTTGGCACATCCCTCAATGGGGATATCTTTCTTGACACTAACGAATCATTTCAATTCTGTAAAATTCAAGTAAATAATACATTTTTAAACAAATATTTATTTTCGAGGTTTTCGTCTTATGATAATAAAAACACATTTCTTAGAGTACTACCTCAGGATCAGCTAAACCATTGCAACTTGATTGTTAATAAAAAAAATTTTAGCAAATTTTTTTTATGTACACTAAGAAAATAACATTATCTACATATTTATGACGTTTTTAACAAATTACCGCAAGACAAAAATCCATTAAAAAAAATTGTGCATGTAAGGGAATAATATTTTAGAAATGAGACAAACTGAATATAAAGATTGACATTTTAGGATTTCTCCAGAAATTTAATAAGTTTTTTTTATAGGATTTGTTAAATTGTCCACCCTGTATACAAAATAGCATACAAGATCATTTCTTTGCTAATATTTATATAATATAATAATATATATAAATTTACCAGTTTCAATTTTGGAAAAATTTTTTTAGATCGAAGCATTCTGAATTTGATGATAGCACAAATTTGCAACCTTGTAAATTTTCTGTGGGTATTAACAAACCATAAATATCAGAGCTTCAGAAACCATCTCATCTACAGTACTGAGTGACACTAGTGACTCCAAATGGGAAGTGGAGACTTTTGAGTCGAAGTAAGTCGCACAGAGACATCAATTTTTTACTTTTAGCACGTAAATATATAAAAAATTATTGAACTATGTTAAGTGTTTTATTTAAAAAAATTGCCTGCAATAAATTGAAATATACATACATTTCCTTAATAAAAATTCTGAATACGACAGCTTTGCTTGAACAGACTGGTTGTATCGAAATTTATCTAAAAATGTATTATTTTTTACTAATTCAGGCATTGTATGAAAAATGGCATTTTTTATATATTGAAATAATTCATAATTCTTGTTTGAAACTCTTCATGTCTATAAAATGTATCATAGTTCTGTATATATCTCTATAGCCACTTTTTAGATTAATGTTTAAAAAATTACTTCCTTACATGACTGATATTACATTTTATCTTTCCAGAATAATATACATTCTTGTTTTTGTAGTTTTGTGTAAGAATAATTTTTAATAAATTATTTATAGGAACAAACACTCGAATACCATGAATCCAGTTTATACCAAAAACTTGTATTATGTGTATTATCTCCAATCGAAATTAAATGGTCTGTGAATTTATATTTTTAGAAAAAAAATTGTATGTATGGGATTATAATGGTATATCTATTATCCATAATATTTTAGAAGTATTTTTTCAACTTTAATTACCTATTATATATATATATATATATATATATATATATATATATATATATATATCTTTGTTTCCTTAAACCATCAATATTTATTTTTCTGAAATTTCTTTGGTATGAGGTTTTTTGTTTTTAAAACAATCTAATTAAAATTTAAGGTTTCGCCCATTCTTTTGGGTTTTATCAAAAATATATTGTCAGTTTATGGATAAAATCCGTTGTAGCTGTGAGTAGATGTTTTTTGAGAGTTCACGGACCACCGGAATGGCGATACACCGGAAAGCCACACACGTTGCCTATGCTATTTTTTTAATTAATTAACGAAAATCGACCTAACCTGACCCAGTTTTCCCCTTAAAACAATGGGCTAAAGGGTTATTTCTATTATTTTAATTAATTAACCTAATTAATTACTCTATATTAATTAAATAATCATAAAAAATCTCATTAAAAAAACGAGGATCTGCCAACATCGCCACCGGCGGACTTGCGGGGCTACGTTACACACGCTATCGATCGCCAGGTGCATCACCACCTGCCGTCTTTTACCGAGGCGAAGGGTTCTATTGAATTTTCAGACCTTTTTGTACCTGCTTTTGACCGCCCGACAGATGCCTACCTTTTTGAATTAGGTCACAAGTATTGTTAGAATTTTAAAAGAAATAAAGTATTTGTAATGACTTTGGGTTCTGTATGTTCCTTTATTGAATTCTTTTTGTTCTGATTAAATTTTATTTTATTTAATGTATTATTTCGAATATTGTGGATATTAAGTTTAGAATTTAACAATTATAATTAAAGTTAAAATAGCTTTATTCATATTACCCAGACCCTGCATTTAAAATAGTCTTTTGTATTCGAATTTCCGGATGGACTCACTCTTGTCTTGGCTACCGCCGCTCGACGAGTTTTTAGAAATTTAAAAGGGATAAAGCGTACCTCTTATGGGCGGTTTTATATTTGGGTTCTATTGTTGTTTTAAGTGATAATGAACGTTTTAACCAAAATATATCTTTACGGAGTTTTTAATAGAGTTTCGCAATATATATATATATATATATATATATATATATATATATATATATATATATATATATATATATATATATATATATGATATGATCGTTTGAAATCATTTCTGCGAAATCAGAATCACGGATGTATCTTTACCTGGACTCGACCGAGCCTGTATATTATCGCTCCTCGTTAGGTAACAATGCGTTGTTAGAATTTGAAAAGAGGTAAAGTATGTGAATAGGATTAATGGCCTACATTAATAGGATTGATGATACATTTTTGCTGTATCAATTTTTTTTACCTGAGTTCAAGTAATATTTCGAGTATTGTGGATTCAAAGAGATTAAGTTTAGAGTTGAATAACTACACTTAATGTTAAAATAGCTTTACTCACATAACTTAGACTTTGCATTTATTTGATCTGTATTAGTTAAGTAATCATAAGAAAGGAAGAAAACGGGAATCTGACAACATGGTTTTTGGGTGGACTTTTTAGGCCACGTCATACATATTTGCTATCGATCACCAGATATACGTTTTTTTTTTATCAGGTGTAAAGAATGGCTAGAATTTTAATAGACATAAAGCACTAATGGGATGTGGTTACATTATCAGAAATAATAAGTGAACACATATAAATTATATCATTGATATCTAAATCACTACTTTTGTTGAGATTTCTGCTCTAGGTGTTGATATCACCGATCTATATACCCTCTCTAATGACGCCTTTTCGTTGTTTCTATTTCTTCTAATTTAAATTAATATTTCAAGTATTGAGGGAAGAGTGGACAAAACAGATTAAGTTTGCAGTTTAATGGATTCTATAAAATCTTTGTATATATATATATATATATATATATATATATATATATATATATATATATATATATATATATATATATATATATATATATATATAATTTATTTTTGTATCTTAAACCTTTTGTTAAATATTTTTTTCTAATATTTTCTTGGGTATAGGTTTTTTCATTAGAGAAACAAAGGACAATAATTTTCTTTCTGACGTTTCGCTCTACATAGCGAGTTTCTTCAAAAGAGCTTGGTATATTTATTTTACATCTACAAAAATTACAGAATTTTTTATATAATAAACATATATCACAGTAATTACACTTTTATATTTTTAATATAATTAAAATTAATAAAAACAAAACAGATTTTAAAATAGTCTTAAAGTTTAAAATTTAAAACAATACAAACAGGTTAAAATAGTGAAGATTATAAAATAGTACATACCTTGAAAGTAGTTTTGTGTGTATGTTTAAAAATAAATTCAATTATGATCTTTGGTATGCAATTGATATGGATAGATTTATTTTTATAAAAAGCAAAAAATAGGAAAAAAGATTATTATTTATTTTTTAATGACGTTCTTTCACCTGTATGAGTGTATATGAAATCGTTCCAAGCATCATTACATTATTTCTCATATTTATTATAGAGTTGCTTCAAGCATGTTTTATTCAAAAATCAAATTATAGTATATCTGACTTAAATTTTTGACATCTTGCTTGTCATTTACAACATTTTTATCTTTTTTTATGTGTATCATTTCTTTGATGACTAATTTATGATAATTTCTGTCAGTATCTAAAATATGGGTGTTTTTAAAATCAAATTCATGCTTAGATGTTTGTTCATGCTTATGTAAAGATGTCGATGCGTTTTTAGTATACTTGTGTCCATTCACTCTATTTTCAATATATTGTGTCGTCATGCCAATGTATTTCTTAGGACAATTTAGGCATGGAATTGCATATATTACATTAGATCTTTTTTTGGTGGGAACTTTGCTTTTTAACTTCGTATAAACTGACCCAAGTAAATTGTTCGCCTTATGGCATACCGTTATGTTATGTTTATCCAAAATATATTTTATTTTTTCAGACAGTTGGTATATATACGGTAATGCAATGAAAGTGTTTTGTGTTTTGGTATTGTTAATTTTATTTTTTTTTGTTTGTGTTATAATGTAAATAGGTTCTTTATTTAATTATTTTTTTTATGAGTAGTTTAGGAAAATGGTTCATTATTAGGGTCTCTTCCACTTTTTTTAGCACTTCTGGGCGAAATTCGGGTGAAGATAATTTTATAGCTCGATCAACTAAGCCGATTATGACACTATTTTTTTGTTTATTTGGATGTTCAGAGTTAAAATTCAAATACCGGCCCGACCAAGTATCTTTCGTGTTCCATTTTGTATGAAGACTATTATCCGTCTTATTTCTGTGTATAGTTAAGTCTAAAAAGTTTATTTTTTGTTCTATTTCAATTTCAGCTGTAAATTTCAGTTTTGGGTGGAAATTATTAAAATATTGTAACAAGCTATCTATTTTGTTTTCGGGTACAGCAGCCAAACAGTCATCTACATAGCGTTTAAAAAAGATTATATTAAAATCCAGTTATTTCAATACTTCTTCTTCTACATATTCCATAACTATTTGTGCTATTGTTGAGGAGATTGGTGAACCCATAGCACAACCGTCTAATTGTTGGTACAAACTATCTTTGAATTGGAAATAATTATTATTTATTGTAAGTTTTACAGATTCTATAAATTCATTGAGTGTCAATGTTGTGTGGTCTTTTAAATCGTCCCATTTTTCTTCCCAAACTTTGGGAATGATATCATTGGGTATATTTGTATACAAAGAAACTACATCTAGTGAAACTAATTTATAATTTGTTGGTATTTGTATTGTATCAATGAATTGTTTAAATGTGAAAGAGTCTTTTACATAGTGATTATTTTTTCCTGTGATGTTTGTTAGGCAATTTGATAAGTACTTGGACAGGTTATAAAATGGGGACTGTATGCTTGAGACAATTGGTCTGAGAGGTGTATTTGGTTTGTGTAATTTAGGTAACCCATAAATTTTTGGTGCTATAGCATTATGTATTGTTAATTTTTTACTTTCTTCCTCAGTTATATGTTGATTTTTTAATAGTTTTTTAATTAGTGCGTTATTTTTAGTTTGGAACAATTTTGTAGGGTCACTTTTAAGTTTCTTATAAGTGTTAGTATCATCAAGTAGTTCGTTCATTTTTCTATCATAATCAGATGTATTCATAATTACGGTTTTATTACTTTTATCAGGTTTTAGAATAGTAATTTGAGGGTTATGTTTGATAAATTGTTTTGTTTTATTAATTTGCTTTTGTATTTTAATTTGGAAATTATTGGTTTTGGCTTTGTTATGTCTGGTCTTTATTTTGTGGTTTGTAATTACGTTTACTATTTTAGATCTAATGTTATCTCTTATTTCTTCTGGTTTGTTATATATGGCAGACTTTATACTAGAAATATATTCATTTAGAGGTAGCTCTTTTTCATTACTGAATGGTAATGAAAAATTTCCGCCCAGGGCGAGTACTTCTGACACATCTTGTGGTATATCTGTGTCAGAGATGTTATTAAGCCATGTTTGTGTGTTTATTGGTATTTCGTCTTTTTCTTTGTGATTGACTAAGTTTAAAAATTTCCTTTGATTTTTTTGCTTTATACATTGAAACATTTTTTCATATTTTCTGCCTTCAAATTGAATAAAATTATTAAGGATAGTTTCAGGTAACATAGTTTTTGTAACTTCTATTGATTCTTTTAATTTAATCTCCAAAATATTCAAATTTTTTACATTATCATTGATTGTTAAATTTAAAATTTTACATTTGGTGTTATTTATTATATCATTAAGTTTACTTTCAAGGTACATACCTGAGAAAAAGCATATATGAGAGGTCTTAAAATTTAAAAACTTTGGAAAAATGCCAGCTTGCCTGCATCGAAGTAAAAATATTCTTCTATTTTTCTGCTTTGATATCTTCTTATATAATGTAGATATTTCTCGAAGCTTATTAACACAGTCAATACCATATGAGTTCTTCACATTTTCAAGGAAAGTCATGATAATCTTTCTGTTGCAGTCCGGAAACCCTTGCAATTAATAATTTATTTTTGTATCTTAAACCTTTTGTTAAATATTTTTTTCTAATATTTTCTTGGGTATAGGTTTTTTCATTAGAGAAACAAAGGACAATAATTTTCTTTCTGACGTTTCGCTCTACATAGCGAGCTTCTTCAAAAGAGCTTGGTATATTTATTTTACATCTACAAAAATTACAGAATTTTTTATATAATAAACATATATCACAGTAATTACACTTTTATATTTTTAATTTAATTAAAATTAATAAAAACAAAACAGATTTTAAAATAGTCTTAAAGTTTAAAATTTAAAACAATACAAACAGGTTAAAATAGTGAAGATTATAAAATAGTACATACCTTGAAAGTGGTTTTGTGTGTATGTTTAAAAATAAATTCAATTATGATCTTTGGTATGCAATTGATATGGATAGATTAATTTTTATAAAAAGCAAAAAATAGGAAAAAAGATCATTATTTATTTTTTAATGACGTTCTTTCACCTGTATGAGTGTATATGAAATCGTTCCAAGCATCATTACATTATTTCTCATATTTATTATAGAGTCGCTTCAAGCATGTTTTATTCAAAAATCAAATTATAGTATATCTGACTTAAATTTTTGACATCTTGCTTGTCATTTACAACATTTTTATCTTTTTTTATGTGTATCATTTCTTTGATGACTAATTTATGATAATTTCTGTCAGTATCTAAAATATGGGTGTTTTTAAAATCAAATTCATGCTTAGATGTTTGTTCATGCTTATGTAAAGATGTCGATGCGTTTTTAGTATACTTGTGTCCATTCACTCTATTTTCAATATATTGTGTCGTCATGCCAATGTATTTCTTAGGACAATTTAGGCATGGAATTGCATATATTACATTAGATCTTTTTTTGGTGGGAACTTTGCTTTTTAACTTCGTATAAACTGACCCAAGTAAATTGTTCGCCTTATGGCATACCGTTATGTTATGTTTATCCAAAATATATTTTATTTTTTCAGACAGTTGGTATATATACGGTAATGCAATGAAAGTGTTTTGTGTTTTGGTATTGTTAATTTTATTTTTTTGATTTGTGTTATAATGTAAATAGGTTCTTTGTTTAATTATTTTTTTTATGAGTAGTTTAGGAAAATGGTTCATTATTAGGGACTCTTTCACTTTTTTTAGCACTTCTAGGCGAAATTCGGGTGAAGATAATTTTATAGCTCGATCAACTAAGCCGATTATGACACTATTTTTTTGTTTATTTAGATGTTCAGAGTTAAAATTCAAATACCGGCCCGACCAAGTATCTTTCGTGTACCATTTTGTATGAAGACTATTATCCGTCTTATTTCTGTGTATAGTTAAGTCTAAAAAGTTTATTTTTTGTTCTATTTCAATTTCAGCTGTAAATTTCAGTTTTGGGTGGAAATTATTAAAATATTGTAACAAGCTATCTATTTTGTTTTCGGGTACAGCAGCCAAACAGTCATCTACATAGCGTATAAGACGGATAATAGTCTTCATACAAAATGGTACACGAAAGATACTTGGTCGGGCCGGTATTTGAATTTTAACTCTGAACATCCAAATAAACAAAAAAATAGTGTCATAATCGGCTTAGTTGATCGAGCTATAAAATTATCTTCACCCGAATTTCGCCCAGAAGTGCTAAAAAAATGGAAGAGACCCTAATAATGAACCATTTTCCTAAACTACTCATAAAAAAAATAATCTGTCTGAAAAAATAAATAATATTTTGGATAAACATAACATAACGGTATGAAATAAGGCGAACAATTTACTTGGGTCAGTTTATACGAAGTTAAAAAGCAAAGTTCCCACCAAAAAAAGATCTAATGTAATATATGCAATTCCATGCCTAAATTGTCCTAAGAAATACATTGGCATGACGACACAATATATTGAAAATAGAGTGAATGGGCACAAGTATACTAAAAACGCATCGACATCTTTACATAAGCATGAACAAACATCTAAGCATGAATTTGATTTTAAAAACACCCATATTTTAGATACTGACAGAAATTATCATAAATTAGTCATCAAAGAAATGATACACATAAAAAAAGATAAAAATGTTGTAAATGACAAGCAAGATGTCAAAAATTTAAGTCAGATATACTATAATTTGATTTTTGAATAAAACATGCTTGAAGCGACTCTATAATAAATATGAGAAATAATGTAATGATGCTTGGAACGATTTCATATACACTCATACAGGTGAAAGAACGTCATTAAAAAATAAATAATAATCTTTTTTCCTATTTTTTGCTTTTTATAAAAATAAATCTATCCATATCAATTGCATACCAAAGATCATAATTGAATTTATTTTTAAACATACACATAAAACTACTTTCAAGGTATGTACTATTTTATAATCTTCACTATTTTAACCTGTTTGTATTGTTTTAAATTTTAAACTTTAAGACTATTTTAAAATCTGTTTTGTTTTTATTAATTTTAATTATATTAAAAATATAAAAGTGTAATTACTGTGATATATGTTTATTATATAAAAAATTCTGTAATTTTTGTAGATGTAAAATAAATATACCAAGCTCTTTTGAAGAAGCTCGCTATGTAGAGCGAAACGTCAGAAAGAAAATTATTGTCCTTTGTTTCTCTAATGAAAAAA
Organism: Diaprepes abbreviatus; assembly: GCA_034092305.1. Taxonomy (NCBI): domain Eukaryota; kingdom Metazoa; phylum Arthropoda; class Insecta; order Coleoptera; family Curculionidae; genus Diaprepes; species Diaprepes abbreviatus. Next base: position 416,324 of record JASJET010000250.1, read on the forward strand.
CCTATACCCAAGAAAATATTAGAAATATATATATATATATATATATATATATATATATATATATATATATATATATATATATATATATATATATATACATCTATTTGAATGGTATTAATGTTGGGTGTTTTCCAATGCTTTGTATCTCATTTTATGTGACTTTTCGAACAATACGGGTTTTGTAAGTCAAAATAGAGTAATTTTTAGAACCATTTCGAATGATCTTTTGTAATCATCTATACCAAATCGGGTTCTTGGATGTATCTTTTTGTAGAAACACATCAATTATTTCTAAAGGGGCGAGGCTTCGCGTATAAATACGAAAAAAAAATTGGGTTAAGCCTCATTACTTTTACCCACTCGCTTTCTTAGATATTAGCAGAAAAAAAACCGTTTCTATTTTTGTACAGTGTAGAGGAATATACTTAAAATGTGAGTATACTTTTATCCAAATATTTTAACTTATAAAAAACCTCTGTATCGGGATATGTATGCCTATATGTATGTATGTATTCATATGAATATATGTGTATATGTTTGTATGAATGCAAGTATACCGATGGATATGTATATGTATGAATATATGTGTAAACATGCATGTATACTTATGTATGTGTATGTATGTGTGAGTATATGGGTGTATACATGCGTTTATGTAGGTATGTGTATGAATACATGTGTGAGTATATGCGTATACACATGTGTGTGTGTGTGTGTGTGTATATATGTATATGAATATGTATATGAGCGGATATATGCACGTATAATGTATATATATGAATGGGCATATGAGCGTAAATGTATGGATATATGTGTATGTATATATGTATATGAGTGGGCATATGAACGTATATACATGGATGTGAGTATATGGGTGCATGTGTGTTAACGAACTTCAATTTTTTAAATGCTATAGCTCATTTCTGTTATGATTTTTTGCATTTCGTTTCAGAGAACCATTCTTAGAATGCTTCTTGTGTACCACAGCACTATTTAATTTTATATTGAATTGTATATACTTTCATAATTAGGGTGTGATGGAAGATGAACCAAATCTTCTCATCCATAATGAAGTATGTATGCAAATAAAACTACATCTTGTTTATTATTATATCCATTTATGTTTATTAATAGATATTACTGTTCACTGAATGCTTTTTTAATATCATTCCTCTTTTTAATGCATAAAACCAAGTTGAACATGTTTACAGTGTATCTATTCTCCCTGATTTTCAGATATAACAGTTCCAACTACGATTCTGGGGAGGATGATACATCCTTTAAAGCCGAGGTCAAAGTCATAAATATTGTGGCAAAATATCGCAACTGGAGTGCTAATGAAACCATTGAGACCTATTTATAATGGAAGATGACGATGTTATCTTTATGAACGATATCAATGCCAGTAACATTTACTGATTGAGATCCGATGACTCGAAATTTTTAAGGAATGCCAGGTTCTATTAGAATTTTTTAAATAAATTCATTTCCGTGAAAATAAGCTTTGAGATAATATCGGTATATATTTTTGTTCGAATTAGTCCTTTTATTTCGGTTAAAGTCTCTTCTATGTGCATTAGTAAGTACTAAAATATCCTTATAGTTTTCTTAATAACTGCCGGAATAATGATCAAAACATGCCTTTGTTAACAGATTCAATAAACCATCAGTTTAAGTACAACACACATTTCCAACTCCAAGAATGATATTCTTCAATTTAATCTGACATATCACCTAGAATTATAGTTTCTAAGTCCGATTATATTTTTTTGATTGATCCAAAAGCTACAATTTGATTTTACAGCTAACTATCTTAACACTTTACAAGTCTGTTTTACTGATCACATGTTATTTGTGGTCCTATATATTCATAGAAACATGATAGTAACGTAACATATATTAACTAGAATTTGTAAGATTTAACTATTACATAGGCTTTATGCGATATTATAATGAATATTAATACCATAACCCCCACTCACTCAAATGATTGGGAGATATTCATCAATCGAGAGTATTGAAGGGATTTTTATGTTATCTGAGTATATTTGTCTCCTGAATGTAGCTAAAAGGACTAGGTTTGTTCTACTACTACACCTGTTGGCATAGGTCAATAAGGTTTTTCCTGTATTAAATGAAATAAAGTTGAAAAACATGTTTTGATGTGTGCATTTAATAAGAATCGCTAACAAAAGTTTTTAAAATTTAGATAAATGAGGTTCTAATCTTCCTGTATACTAATAAATATCTTAATATGGCTAGAATAAAAATAAGATAAAAAGTATTGCAAAGAATTTTAGAAAGACAAGGATTGGAGAGGTGGTGACGGAAACGGGGACATTGAAGCCTATGGTTTAATAGAGGGAAATTATGTAGATTTTAATTAAGTTTGTTATACGATTTCAATTGTATGAATGTTACATTCCTACTATGAATTTACATAAAGACATTTAAATGAAAATATGATTCCAATGAATCCTATTCTGCTGGAAGACATAAAAGTACACCACAAAAATTTTATATATACAGCAAACTTATCTAAATAGGTTTCCCATTCCAATTATACTCAAGACTATTACGAATAACTTGTATACACATATATCAAGTCTACATATATCAATCAATCTTCGCGCTGTGCATTCTGTTGCTTCATATTCGTGAAATCTATCAGACATATTAATTTAACATACTCAAACTAGAAATTTCTATAAGGATATGTGTGAGAATTTACATAAATTCTATACTTCTAATTACTCTAAGAACAACCATCACGGTATACTTGTAAACAAATCTAGCGAAAATTTATCCTCAGATGTTAGCTTTTCAGTTACACTTATACGATATACATATTAAAGTTAAAAAAAATAAGGTAGCTTTATCACACGCGGGAAATAAACCCTATTTTATACCTATAATCGAGCATACACCTGAAGGTACCATAATTTGAATTTGTTAGAAGGATTTTATGACAATTAAAACATGTAACTAACCTGTTCGCATAAAACAAACAATACAACCTTCAAGTTGCAGTACAAGAACTTCTCTAACCCAATGGACTATATAACTCATTCAATCAGTTAAAGACTATCCTTATAAAATATGTTTCATAGGGTTGTAGCATTAACCTAAGTTACATTTTAATTTATTCTAATAATTTTTTACATACTTAATATACCCTGGTGTCTTATATATAAACTTACATATATTTACATACTTTTACACTTTATATCTATTATTTTATTATATTAGTCTTATTTATATGCATCGCTGAACCACATAGCTACTTCTTTATTATTACAGTAGTAACAAGAAATTTTTTCTAGGTGTAGGACCATTTATAACATCGCCTTCTTGATTATTGTAATGCTCAGTACAGAACAAATATTTTTTATCTCAGAGTCTTGTTGTAGTGCTTTTGGGAGTTTATGATAAATCGAAACTATTTCATCACTACAGGTGACAATTATTTCTTTAGATAATCCAACAAGTTCTTCTCTAGTCATATCTTTTAAACATTTTTTCAAAGCAAAGGCTTTCACTGAATTTAAAATCCCCTCCATATTTTCAGCATATATAACTACCATTTTTTCACTTTCAAATTTTAGATATATACAACCACAAACCATTAAATTAAATTTCTATTATTTTTTTAAAAGATTTCTGAATTTTACAAGTCTTCATAAATTTCAGAAAAAAAACTAACATTGAACAACCTAAGATCTTGACTTTATACTTGATTTTTCGTCATGCGTATACTAAAAATTTAAATGCCTAGATTTGTAAAAGACTTGCTGTAACAAGCTGAACCCTATTTCTTTTTACTTTCGAGGCTTATATCTCGTATTCTTTCACATATCCTAGACTGTTAGGTTTTTCCCTACAAGAAATATCATTGGTTTTTTAATACAAATGAAGCAAATCACCCCTTATTGTGGGCGACTACGTAGTAGACACATCTCTGTGAAATTGGAAAACATATGTATTTTGCATTCTTTTTGAAAGAAGATTTGAATGGGTATATCTATAAATTTGAGCACCTAACAAGAGCTATAGTTATACAAAATTTAAGTATCTTCATAAACATCAGAAAAACTAACAATGAACTACCTAAGATTTTTGCATTATATATATATATATATATGATTTTTCCATAATGCGTAGACTAAAAAATTGAATGTTTAGTCTTGTAAAAGAATTGCTGTAACAAGTTGAGTCCTATTTCTATTTGCTTCATTGGATTATAAATTATATTTATTCAAATATCGTAGGCCTTTAGATTTTTCTTTACAAGAAATATCATTAGTCTTTTATTGCAAATGAAACTACCTATCCCTCATTGTGTGCGAATGCATAGCAGACACATCTCTGTAAGTTTGAAATACATATGTTCTTTATCGGAAGAGGATATGAATGAATATATATCTATATATTAGAACGCTTAACAGATTTTGAAATTACATGAAATGTATATATGAATTTTTGATGCTATTTATCTCGATTCTTTTGGTGGTAGTAATTCTCTACCTGAAGAAAACTCCGAGTCTTATAACAGCATAGATCCACACCTATGATTACATATAACATTTTAAAATAGTCTTTCGTAATCCTTAAGTCCATAAATGTCTGTAAAAAAAATTATTTCCGATCGCATCTTTGTCTAGACTCGTCACTAACCATACATTATCGCCCTACAGGTAACAATGCGTTTTTAGAATTTTAAAAGCCATAAAACATATCCATTGTGCTGACTATTAAGTTTGAGCTCTATTACCAGAACTATTATCATTATACATACTTATTTAATCCACTAACCACATGCTATTAATGAGCTTATATATTCATAGAAATATAGTGATGTAACTTATAATATGCAAAATTTGTAAGATCTAGCTATTGTAAAGCTTTTATATAATATTATAATAATGTTTTTAATATCAACACTATAATTCATACCCATTCAAAAGACGGAAGACACTTATCAGTCGAGGATACTGAAGACATTTTTTATATTATATGTGTACTTTAAGCCTTCTCACAGTACAAATCTAATATCTACGGTTGCATTTGAAATTGGTAAAAGCCTAGATCTTTAGGACATTTAAACAAACAAAATGAAACTTGGCCTAAAATGTTTAATTAGTGATAGTATCCATATATAGTTTGAATATTATGAAGATTACTTAACTCATGATATATTTAACCCCTATTGTAATCTTTATATATTTGAAGAAGAGATCTTTGCTATTACACTATAATTCTGTAACTAGTCTGCGATAACAAATATGTAACTATTCAAAGATTTCTGATATATCAAAGCAGTTGAGTGAAACCCTTATCCCAATATCCAAGTAGTTCGAGTGCTGAAAGTACCTTGTTTAATTATATAAAATATGCAAGTTGTATAAAAATGACTGTTGAAAATGAAGTTTCAACATCAAACTCTGAACCATTATATATATATATATATATATATATATATATATATATATATATATATATATATATATATATATATATATATATATGAACTCGTGTTAATACCTATTTCTATCAAATATTTTAGCAATAACAAATTAAACCTAGCAATAGTGGTTTAGTTCGGGTTGGTGTGGGCTGGTTTAGTTTATGTTCGTATAAATATGTAAGACCACTAATAACATGCGGTTAGTAATTCACATTTTTAAAAGTAGGTCATCAAACTTGTGTAAGTTTTCGCAAGCCTCATTATTGAAATTTTAAGTTTGTACATGTAAGACGAGATTGTATGGTTGTTATATTAGACTTAATATATGCATTCAGAAAGTCACACATATCAGCCTTATATATTCAGCATTGAAAACTTGTCTAGATAGCCTTATTATATTAAACTTTTATTGTTTTTGCATCTAAATAGCTTTTAAATGTTTATTCTAGTACTGCAAATTGTAGTAATACTGTTCTTCACCCCTGTGCAAAAAAGACATTGAGAACAATGGGGTGTACAGAAGTATAAGAGGGTATTCATGATTAAAAATTAATCTGTTTAAAAATATGACTAATTTTAGGATATGTGTACCCAGGTGAGTATGGTGAGTTTATCTCTAAAGAATTAGTAATTTTTGATGTATGTATGAAGTTAACCATTACTTAAAAACTTACAGGCAAGTTGAGTGATTGATTAAATTTTGTTACTGCATCCATCGCATTATAGGACACCTCACTTTTTGTCATAATCTTTCCTTCGGTAGCCAAAACCAAACGAAGAAAAGCCAATTAGTTTATGTGGGGGTGATGAGAATAGTTAAACTGTACCAAGCTTGTAAGTGAATCTAAAAAGTACCCAGTTTTAGTTAAACGACTCCTAAATCTTTTTTTATCATTTCAAATCTATATGTGTACAGCAAAATCTCGGGTAGGATTGATTCTTGTGGGTAATTTAATTAGTATATCTTCCACGGTGAGTGGGACTTCATTAATGCAGTATTTTTTCTAGCCATTGTTTGTTCATAACTCGAATGTACATTATCTATATAACCTGAGAATCCCCATTTTGTTGAAAATGGTTCAGAGTTTGATGTTGAAACTTCATTTTTAACAGTCATTTTTATACAACTTGCATATTTTATATAATTAAACAAGGTACTTTCAGCACTCGAACTACTTGGATATTGGGATAAGGGTTTCACTCAACTGCTTTGATATATCAGAAATCTTTGAATAGTTACATGTTTGTTATCGCAGACTAGTTACAGAATTATAGTGTAAATTACAAAGATCTCTTCTTCAAATATATAAAGATTACAATAGGGGTTAAATATATCATGAGTTAAGTAATCTTCATAACATTTAAACTATATATGGAAACTATCACTAATTAAACATTTTAGGCCAAGTTTCATCTTGTTTGTTTAAATGTCCTGAAGATCTAGGCTTTTATCAATTTCAAATGCAATGTCTTCATTATCCTCGATTGATAAGTGTCTTTCGTCTTTTGAATGGGTATGAATTATGGTGTTGATATTAAAAACATTATTATAATATTATATAAAAGCTTTACAATAGCTAGATCTTACAAATCTTGCATATTATAAGTTACATCACTATATTTCTATGAATATATAAGCTCATTAATAGCATGTGGTAAGTGGATTAAATAAGTATGTATAATGATAATAGTTCTGGTAATAGAGCTCAAACTTAATAGTCAGCACAATGAATATGTTTTATGGCTTTTAAAATTCTAACAACGCATTGTTACCTGTAGGGCGATAATGTATGGTTAGTGATGAGTCTAGACAAAGATGCGATCGGAAATAATTTTTTTTACAGACATTTATGGACTTAAGGATTACGAAAGACTATTTTAAAATGTTATATGTAATCATAGGTGTGGATCTATGCTGTTATAAGACTCGGAGTTTTCTTCAGGTAGAGAATTACTACCACCAAAAGAATCGAGATAAATAGCATCAAAAATTTATATATACATCTTATGTAATTTCAAAATCTGTTAAGCGTTCTAATATATAGATATATATTCATTCATATCCTCTTCCGATAAAGAACATGTGTTTTTCAAACTTACAGAGATGTGTCTGCTATGCATTCGCACACAATGAGGGATAGGTAGTTTTATTTGCAATAAAAGACTAATGGTATTTCTTGTAAAGGAAAATCTAAAGGCCTACGATATTTGAATAAATATAATTTATAATCCTATGAAGCAAATAGAAATAGGACTCAACTTGTTACAGCAATTCTTTTACAAGACTAAACATTCAATTTTTTAGTCTACGCATTATGGAAAAATCATATATATATATATATATATATATATATATATATATATATATATATATATATAATGCAAAAATCTTAGGTAGTTCATTGTTAGTTTTTCTGATGTTTATGAAGATACTTAAATTTTGTATAAATGTAGCTCTTGTTAGGTGCTCAAATTTATAGATATACCCGTTCAAATCTTCTTTCAAAAAGAATGCAAAATACATATGTTTTCCAATTTCACAGAGATGTGTCTACTACGTAGTCGCCCACAATAAGGGGTGATTTGCTTCATTTGTATTAAAAAACCAATGATATTTCTTGTAGGGAAAAACCTAACAGTCTAGGATATGTGAAAGAATACGAGATATAAGCCTCGAAAGTAAAAAGAAATAGGGTTCAGCTTGTTACAGCAAGTCTTTTACAAGACTAGGCATTTAAATTTTTAGTATACGCATGACGAAAAATCAAGCATAAATTCAAGATCTTAGGTTGTTCAATGTTAGTTTTTTTTCTGAAATTTATGAAGACTTGTAAAATTCAGAAATCTTTTAAAAAAATAATAGAAATTTAATTTAATGGTTTGTGGTTGTATATATCTAAAATTTGAAAGTGAAAAAATGGTAGTTATATATGCTGAAAATATGGAGGGGATTTTAAATTCAGTGAAAGCCTTTGCTTTGAAAAAATGTTTAAAAGATATGACTAGAGAAGAACTTGTTGGATTATCTAAAGAAATAATTGTCACCTGTAGTGATGAAATAGTTTCAATTTATCATAAACTCCCAAAAGCACTACAACAAGACTCTGAGATAAAAAATATTTGTTCTGTACTGAGCATTACAATAATCAAGCAGGCGATGTTATAAATGGTCCTACACCTAGAAAAAATTTCTTGTTACTACTGTAATAATAAAGAAGTAGCTATGTGGTTCAGCGATGCATATAAATAAGACTAATATAATAAAATAATAGATATAAAGTGTAAAAGTATGTAAATATATGTAAGTTTATATACAAGACTCCAGGGTATATTAAGTATGTAAAAAATTATTAGAATAAATTAAAATGTAACTTAGGTTAATGCTACAACCCTATGAAACATATTTTATAAGGATAGTCTTTAACTGATTGAATGAGTTATATAGCCCATTGGGTTAGGGAAGTTCTTGTACTGCAACTTGAAGGTTGTATTGTTTGTTTTATGCGAACAGGTTAGTTACATGTTTTAATTGTCATAAAATCCTTCTAACAAATTCAAATTATGGTACCTTCAGGTGTATGCTCGATTATAGGTATAAAATAGGGTTTATCTCCCGCGTGTGATAAAGTTACCTTATTTTTTTTAACTTTGATATGTATATCGTATAAGTGTAACTGAAAAGCTGACATCTGAGGATAAATTTTCGCTAGATTTGTTTACAAGTATACCGTGATGGTTGTTCTTAGAGTAATTAGAAGTATAGAATTTATGTAAATTCTCACACATATCCTTATAGAAATTTCTAGTTTGAGTATGTTAAATTAATATGTCTGATAGATTTCACGAATATGAAGCAACAGAATGCACAGCGCGAAGATTGATTGATATATGTAGACTTGATATATATGTAAACAAGTTATTCGTAATAGTCTTGAGTATAATTAGAATGGGAAACCTATTTAGATAAGTTAGCTGTATATATAAAATTTTTGTGGTGTATTTTTATGTCTTTCAGCAGAATAGGATTCATTGGAATCATATTTTCATTTAAATGTCTTTATGTAAATTCATAGTAGGAATGTAACATTCATACAATTGAAATCGTATAACAAACTTAATTAAAATCTATATAATTTCCCTCTATTAAACCATAGGCTTTAATGTCCCCGTTTCCGTCACCACCTCTCCAATCCTTGTCTTTCTAAAATTCTTTGCAATACTTTTTATCTTATTTTTATTCTAGCCATATTAAGATATTTATTAGTATACAGGAAGATTAGAACCTCATTTATCTAAATTTTAAAAACTTTTGTTAGTGATTCTTATTAAATGCACACATCAAAATATGTTTTTCAACTTTATTTCATTTAATACAGGAAACACCTTATTGACCTATGCCAACAGGTGTAGTAGTAGAACAAACCTAGTCCTTTTAGCTACATTCAGGAGACAAATATACTCACATAACATAAAAATCCCTTCAATACTCTCGATTGATGAATATCTCCCAATCATTTGAGTGAGTGGGGGTTATGGTATTAATATTCATTATAATATCGCATAAAGCCTATGTAATAGTTAAATCTTACAAATTCTAGTTAATATATGTTACGTTACTATCATGTTTCTATGAATATATAGGACCACAAATAACATGTGATCAGTAGAACAGACTTGTAAAGTGTTAAGATAGTTAGCTGTAAAATCAAATTGTAGCTTTTGGATCAATCAAAAAAATATAATCGGACTTAGAAACTATAATTCTAGGTGATATGTCAAATTAAATTGAAGAATATCATTCTTGGAGTTGGAAATGTGTGTTGTACTTAAACTGATGGTTTATTGAATCTGTTAACAAAGGCATGTTTTGATCATTATTCCGGCAGTTATTAAGAAAACTATAAGGATATTTTAGTACTTATTAATGCACATAGAAGAGACTTTAACAGAAATAAAAGGACTAATTCGAACAAAAATATATACCGATATTATCTCAAAGCTTATTTTCACCGAAATGAATTTATTTAAAAAATTCTAATAGAACCTCGCATTCCTTAAAAATTTCGAGTCATCGGATCTCAATCAGTAAATGTGACTGGCATTGATACCATTCATAAGGATAACATCGTCATCTTCCATTATAAATAGGTCTCAATGGTTTCATTAGCACTCCAGTTGCGATATTTTGCCACTATATTTATGACTTTGACCTCGGCTTTGAAGGATGTATCATCCTCCCCAGAATCGTAGTTGGAACTGTTATATCTGAAAATCAGGGAGAATACTTGATCTGAGTTGAATTTATAACTAGAATCAGATACACTGTAAACATGTTCAACTTGGTTTTATGCATTAAAAAGAGGAATGGTATTAAAAAAGCATTCAGTGAACAGTAATATCTATTAATAAACATAAATGGATATAATAATAAACAAGACGTAGTTTTATTTGCATACATACTTCATTATGGATGAGAAGATTTGGTTCATCTTCCATCACACCCAAATTATGAAAGTATATACAATTCAATATAAAATTAAATAGTGCTGTGGTACACAAGAAGCATTCTAAGAATGGTTCTCTGAAACGAAATGCAAAAAATCGTAACAGAAATGAGCTATAGTATTTAAAAAATTGAAGTTCGTTAACACACATGCACCCATATACTCACATTCATGTATATGCCCACTCATATACATATATACATACACATATATCCATACATTTACGCTCATATGCCCATTCATATATATACATTATACGTGCATATATCCGCTCATATACATATTCATATACATACACACACACACACACACACACACACACACACACAAACAAACACATGTGTATACGCATATACTCACACATGCATTCATACACATACCTACATAAACGCATGTATACACCCATATACTCACACATACATACACATACATAAGTATACATACATGTCTACACATATATTCATACATATACATATCCATCGGTATACTTGCATTTGATACAAACGTACACACATATATTCATATGAATACATACATACATATAGGCATACATATCCCGATACAGAGGTTTTTTATAAGTTAAAATATTTGGATAAAAGTATACTCACATTTTAAGTATATTCCTCTACACTGTACAAAAATAGAAACGGTTTTTTTTTCTAATATCTAAGAAAGCGAGTGGGTAAAAGTGATGAGACTTAACCCAATTTTTTTTTCGTATTTATGCGCGAAGCCTCGCCCCTTTAGAAATAATTGATGTGTTTCTAGAAAAAGATACATCCAAGAACCCAATTTGGTATAGATGATTACAAAAGATCATTCGAAATGGTTCTAAAAATTACTCTATTTTGACTTACAAAACCCGTATTGTTCGAAAAGTCACATAAAATGAGATACTAAGCATTGGAAAACACCCAACATTAATACCATTCAAATAGATGTATATATATATATATATATATATATATATATATATATATATATATATATATATATATATATATATATATATATATATATATATATATACAAAGATTTTATAGAATCCATTAAACTGCAAACTTAATCTGTTTTGTCCACTCTTCCCTCAATACTTGAAATATTAATTTAAATCAGAAGAAATAGAAACGACGAAAAGGCGTCATTAGAGAGGGTATATAGATCGGTGATATCAACACCTAGAGCAGAAATCTCAACAAAAGTAGTGATTTAGATATCAATGATATAATTTATATGTGTTCACTTATTATTTCTGATAAAGTAACCATATCCCATTAGTGCTTTATGTCTATTAAAATTCTAGCCATTCTTTACACCTGATAAAAAAACGTATATCTGGTGATCGATAGCAAATATGTATGACGTGGCCTAAAAAGTCCACCCAAAAACCATGTTGTCAGATTCCCGTTTTCTTCCTTTCTTATGATTACTTAACTAATACAGATCAAATAAATGCAAAGTCTAAGTTATGTGAGTAAAGCTATTTTAACATTAAGTGTAGTTATTCAACTCTAAACTTAATCTCTTTGAATCCACAATACTCGAAATATTACTTGAACTCAGGTAAAAAAAATTGATACAGCAAAAATGTATCATCAATCCTATTAATGTAGGCCATTAATCCTATTCACATAATTTACCTCTTTTCAAATTCTAACAACGCATTGTTACCTAACGAGGAGCGATAATATAGAGGCTCGGTCGAGTCCAGGTAAAGATACATCCGTGATTCTGATTTCGCAGAAATGATTTCAAACGATCATATCATATATATATATATATATATATATATATATATATATATATATATATATATATATATATATATATATATATATATATATATATATATATATATATATATATATATATATATATATTGCGAAACTCTATTAAAAACTCCGTAAAGATATATTTTGTTTAAAACGTTCATTATCACTTAAAACAACAATAGAACCCAAATATAAAAGCGCCCATAAGAGGTACGCTTTATCCCTTTTAAATTTCTAAAAACTCGTCGAGCGGCGGTAGCCAAGACAAGAGTGAGTCCATCCGGAAATTCGAATACAAAAGACTATTTTAAATGCAGGGTCTGGGTAATATGAATAAAGCTATTTTAACTTTAATTGTAGTTGTTAAATTCTAAACTTAATATCCACAATATTCGAATTAATACATTAAATAAGATAAAATTTATTCAGAACAAAAAGAATTCAATAAAGGAACATACAGAACCCAAAGTTATTACAAATACTTTATTTCTTTTAAAATTCTAACAATATTTGTGACCTAATTCAAAAAGGTAGGCATCTGTCGGGCGGTCAAAAGCAGGTACAAAAAGGTCCAAAAATACAGTAGAACCCTTCGCCTCGGTAAAGGACGGCAGGTTGTGATGCACCTGGCGATCGATAGCGTGTACGACGTAGCCCCGCAAGTCCGCCGGTGGCGATGTTGGCAGATCTTCGTTTTTTAATGAGATTTTTTATGATTATTTAATTAATATAGAGTAATTAATTAGGTTAATTAATTAAAACAATAGAAATAACCCTTTAGCCCATTGTTTTAAGGGGAAAACTGGGTCAGGTTAGGTCGATTTTCATTAATTAATTAATAAAAAAATAGCATAGGCCACGTGTGTGGCTTTCCGGTGTATCGTCATTCCGGTGGTCCATGAACTCTCACAAAACATCTACTGCTGTGCCGTATAAAATTCTATGAATATAAAGTTTCCAGATTCTTGAACCATAGATTATATCATTTTCTATTTATTTTGTCTTTTCTTGGGATTAGGTTCTTTATTTAATAAAAAATCAAAAACAATTTGACGTTTCGCCCTTTATTTTAGGCATCTTCAATTTTTTTTTATTCTTGATCTTCCTAAAAATAATTTTTATATTATTTAAAACATTCATACACAAACATATTTACAATTTTAAAAAACAAACAAACACTTTAAAAATCTAGTCAAATTTCTAAAAAAGTATTTAATTTTACCAGTACACACCTTGACATTTTGCTTATTTATTAATAATGAAATGAAATTTTTATATCATCTATTTAGGTACTTAGGATACATGGAATGCGAGTGTGTTTTATTTTTTATATTTTAACAATGGACCAAAAAAAAACGAAAGAAAGCATACATTTAATTTTATGTTTAAGAGGATATTCAATTTTTGATTTATTAACAGGATCGAGTACTTAATATTTTTCTTTAAATTAGGCTGGTGTAAATGTGGCTCAAATTTCCTATATCCGTTCTGTCGTTAACAGTGTTTTTATCTTCATTCATCAATTCCTTTATCTGCAATTTTTGATAATTCATATCTTTGTTTTTAATTATGGTATTGTTAAAACCGAAGGTATGTTTTGCAACCTGTGTGTGTTCGTTTACCGCTGTTGAGGCGTTTTTCGTATATTTATGGCCATTCAATCAGTCCTTTAGCATGGGATCACCAATTTCATCCACCATTACTCAGTTAGTAATGGAATATTTAGAGGAAAAGTTTTAGAAAAATTCAAATTTAATATAATATTTATCAAACGATTTGTCGATGAATGCAAAACAGCCGTGCCATGGGATAAAATAAATGAAATTCTCCAAGAGTTTAACAGTTTCAACAAAAAATTATAATTTACGTCTGAAGCAGAAAGTAATAATAAAATAAATTTTCTAGATATGACACTTATACGCAGAAAAAAATCGCCGACATAATAAACGAACATATAAATTTTATAATAAATTAATAACAAAAAACAGAACATAAACAGGAAAAATATGTAGCATTACCTTACACTGGTGAACTATCAGAAAAAATAAAACACATTTTAGAAAAGCATGATATTATCGTATGCCACAGGTCTCATATTAAATTAAATACACTATTTACTAATTTAAAAAGTAAAACTCCTCTCATGGAAAAATATGTAGCATTACCTTACACTAGTGAACTGTTAGAAAAAATAAAACACATTTTAGAATAGAATGATATTATCGTATGCCACAGGTCTCATAATAAATTAAATACACCATTTACTAATTTAAAAAGTAAAACTCCTTTCATGAAAAAGTCAAATGTAATATATTCGATCCCTTGCTCAAATTGCCCCAAAAAATATATAGGCATGACAAGCCAATTGCTAAAGAACAGATTAAATGGCCATAAATATACGAAAAACGCCTCAGCGTTAACCAAACACACACAGGATGAAAAACACACCTTCGGTTATAACAATACCATAATTAAAAACAAAGATATGAATTATCAAAAATTTGAGATAAAGGAAATGATAGAAATTAAAAAATATAAAAACACTGTTAACGACAGAACGGATATAGGAAATTTGAGCCACATTTACACCAGCCTAATTTAAGAGAAATATGAAGTATTCCATCCTGTTAATAAATCAAAAATTGAATATCCTCTTAAACATAAAATTAAATGTATGCTTTCTTTCGTTTTTTTAGTCCATTGTTAAAATATAAAAAATAAAACACACTCGTATTCCATGTATCTTACATATCTAAATAGACGATATAAAAATTTCATTTCATTATTAATAAATAAGCAAAATGTCAAGGTGTGTATTGGCAAAATTAAATACTTTTTTAGAAATTTGACTAGTTTTTTAAAGTTGTTGTATGTTTTTTAAAATTGTTAATATGTTTGTGTATGAATGTTTTAAATAATATAAATATAAATATAAAAATTTTTAGGCAGATCAATAATTTAAAAAAAACATACAATTTTTGAAGATACCTTAAATAAAGGGCGAAACGTCAAATTATTTTTGATTTTTTGTAAAGTAAAGAATCTAATCCCAAGAAAAGATAAAATAAAAAGAAAATTATATATATATATATATATATATATATATATATATATATATATATATATATATGTATATATGTGAAATTAGTAAACACCTTAAAATTAACACCATATTTAATTATTTACAGAATGGGTCGTAAATATTAAAATATAGAATATCTCTACATGCTGATATGGGAGAGAAAATGGAGATGTAAAAGAAGAAAGGCTATTGTATCTGGAAGCATATCCTGAAAGAAAAATTCTGTTTGAGAAACGGATGTTACTGGTAAGGAAAAATTTAATTCCAATGTGCGCCTAAGCGGTGTGATTTATCGACTTGAATAAATAGTGCCATTTTTATTAGGTATTCTTTTATTTTTAAATGACATGTCCTTTTCTCCAATTGTTGCCAAAACACAGAAGCCTCTGGCGGTACAGTCGAGAAACATTTTTATAACAGAATGGTAGAAATTGCTAAGCGTAATCCCTTTGCCAAATATCAACTTGTTAGGTTAAGGAATAACCGCAAGATGTTAAAAAGAAAAAAAATTGAACCTTGACAGGCTGTAACTCGAGAAGTATGGAATTTTGGACTTTTTGCTTTTTTAACTTATTACCTTTATTTTACTATGTAGAATCAATTCTCCAAATATGCTGATACATTATCTGAACACCCTGTATATTGTTAAAAAATATATTTAATTGATTTATTGGTAATATATTTTTCTGCTAGAGTAGCTATCAAGAGTCTAGTTTTTAAATTTAACCATTCTGTACCTGAACGAAAATTTCTTGCCATCTGTTAATGGAAATTTTAAACTATTGATAATGATGAATTTTCGAAAATAAATTCTTGATTCATTTACCGGAAACTTATCAAACTACTTCGTTTTTATTATTTTTTAGGTTCAAGGTGAATTAAATGTATCTAAGAAGAAGATGTCATTTTGTAACCTGATACATTAAAGACAAGGTGTATAAAGAGAAAATTGAAAAAGATGAGTATTTTTGGAAGAACAAAATTGCATCCAATCTAATATTATTTTATTAAGAATGCATCACGCTTGAACTAACCTGAAATTGTTCCGGATATGTTGGCAAAGGACTAAAACTGAAGGATCTCCCCTATATACAAAAAACCACTTATAATTTTTAAGCAAAACAGAATAATTCATAATGAAGATAAAATGAATTTAACCTCATGTAATTTATTTAATATAGGTTTCCATAATATTTATTATATATAACTGTAGACATTATTTTCTTGTGTATAAAAAATGTCAAATTATATAAAAGAGTTACACCAAATTTCTGCTTCTGTCATTAATTTGCTTTTGCATTAAGTTTTAAATTCATTTTAATATATAAATTTCAAATTTTTAATAACTGAAACCAGTTTCAGATGAGTGTCAAAAAATTAAACATTTTACACAAAGTAGTCTGTTCATAATAAAATGATATATTAATGGTACACTAAAATACTAAACACCGAAAAAATATAATCAATTTTTTGTCTATTTCTTGGAGAATATACCAAATGAGTTCCTCTTAACTTTCATAAAACAATATAATTTTAACACCTTTTGCAATTTTCACAGTGTAATTTTGAAATGTTTTCATTGATAGGGTAAATAAAAATAAACATTTGCAGCCAGATTCACTAAGAAGATTTAAGATTTAAACTCGATCTCGTTGCCATGAAATTTAAATCTTACAGTGGACCAGTTTTGTTTTGCTTATAATATTGTCATATATTTATATATTAATCTTCCGATATAGCCTTGAAATATTTAATAGAAATAGTTTTATCCCGAAAACAAATAAAGTTCTCCATTTTTGCCGGTTCAGTAATAAAACAAAATAATTTTTATGTTTTTATTTTTAGGGTTTAAAATTTGCTTGACTTACTGTTGCATATGTCAGTTTAAAACCTCGGCTGTTAATTTAGGGCAGTTTTAAATTTAAACCATATTAGTGAATCCGGCTGTTGATATTAAATATGTTTTCTAATTGGAGAGGTTCTTTTACTGGAAATTTTCTAGAAACAATTCATCTTCATTCATCATGAACATCATGCAAAGCGTACAATATTATTTTCAAAACCTATATTGCAAAACATAGTAGGAGTATGTTTTTAGAATATTATTTAATCTTTGCTTTGTAATGTATGTAAATTCTCATAAAATAATATGAAATCCCAAGAAACTCATATATTTGGTAGATTCGTAGAAAGATTTTGAAATCTCGATTTTTCATTCTGAATAAAGTCATGGAGATTGTTTTCTATAAATCCTGTCTCCTAAAATACTATGAACTATTTGAAATGTAATATTTTTAAAAACTGCTAGTTTTCAAATGTCTATAGAAAGTTTGGAATCTAGAAAAAATAATCATATAATCTTTTAAACGAAATATATCATTTATAAAACATTTATGACATTTTGATTAGTAACAGTTTAGGTTTTTTAAATATCCAAATATCAATAAATATATGTTTTTGCCGTTCTAAAATCATAAAATCACAGATGATTGTATTATACACCTACTTTTAAATTCTTGACTCTTAGAATCTTAAAAATTTTAAAAATTTTATATCTTATGTGCATTCTAAAAAATGTTTACAACTAGTTTGCTTCGCGTATTTATGGTATAGAGAGAATGAAATTGTTTCTATATCTGTGAAATAAAAGGATAATGTTGATAAAAAAGAAACTTATACTGGTTAATGCCAATACATGTATAATACATAGCGTAATATGGTGTTATTCTTCACACTGAAAAAATATCAGAACTATGTAATTCACGTAGTTTTAACATTTCATTTAAAAAATATAATTACTGTATTTTTTGACACAACTTTATATTTATTAATAAAAATTATTGAAACACAACGACTGTTATTTCTAAAGTAGCTACCCAGGAAACAAGTAATTTCAAGCCCAAAGCTGGATTATATCCTAACAGCCCAGGTGAAAATGAATTGTTTTCTGGCTAGACATATTAATTTTACCCATATATTTTGTTTCTAGTTAAACTAATTTTTTCAAGGTTTATTTGAAAATAATGTAATTTTCATGTAAAAGTAATACAGTGACCATCCTCAAAGTTGACGATGGTTAGAAAGTGAAAAACTCGTACTGGGGATAAGGAACATTTAACTTTGAACACCCCTCCTAAAAATTTGGAATGTTAATTTTTTAAAATAATTCTTGAGTATAATAACAATATTTTTTCCAAATAAGATTTTTCTTAAAATAAAAAAAATATATAAAATAAAGTGTGTTGGGAAAGGCAATTTTGGGCAACTTCTGATTCTGCATAACTTGCGTCGTTCATCATTCGAATATCGCACTCATTACTCTAAGTCAATTATGATTCAATTTATAGACTCCATCTATGACAAGAAATAGCTGACAGATACCACAAGATAATATGTTAATACATGTAAATATGGACAAACTACAGTGGCGTAAATAACGACCCCGCAGTGCGGGGTGGCACCCTCAGATCCCTTAATAAAAATAAATAAATACGAAGGATCAAGACGGGTGCAAAATAGTAGGACACATTCAAAAATCTGCGGGGGGAGGTCGGTGTACATACTCAGTTACGCCACTGTCACACGATATTTATTATTATCGTTAATATTGCAATAGTAACGTATTTATATATATATATATATATATATATATATATATATATATATATATATATATATATATATATATATATATATATATATATATATATATATATATTCCTAAATGTCACCGTAATATGTGAAACAAAATAATAAAATTTTTATTTGGTACACTGTATAAGTTCGTGATGCGGTAGGCAACCAAACAAACAACGAATACTTGCGCTCTCTGCAAATTAGAGGCTGAACATTTTAGGTTTTTTTGCCCACTTTAATATGGTGGAAAAATTTTTACAGCTGATAAATTTTTCAATTAGATGTAATTATTACTCTTAATAATGTATTTTGCAACATGAAATTTCGTAAATATGTTTAGGGATATGTAACCTTAAACGGCACCTGCTTTTTATCACATCCTGTAATGCAAAATTGCAAATTGTTGCTATTTTTATTTATTAATAACATGATTATTCTTAAATATTTCGGCATGAAAAATAGCAGACCATCTAGCCTAAAGTTTCATCTTTCGAAAAGTGTTTTCAAATTATCTTTAGAAATAACCGTTTTTGCAAAGAATAAAAAGAAGTGAGGGTATATACATCAGTTTTTATTAAACGCCCCTCTTAACATCGGCCTGAATAAGTCTAGGCCACGTTTAAAACTTTATTTTAATTTGGTAATGCGTTAATGAGTTTTAATATTCCTAAAAATTTTAAAAATCACTTTTTATACCGAAATCTTGTGCATTTCAATCATTATAAGACATGAAACAGGAAGTGGAGAAAACATAAATACTAAAAAAAATCTAGTGCTTTCTTAATTAGTAGTAGTTTTGGAATAAGTTTTTAAAGTAAGTTTTGAATTCTGGTTTTTCTTCTTAGGATTATTTAAGTTGAGAACCGTTATCATCTGTCAATTCTATTCTAGTTCTCCATCCATATGGATTTTTATTACCTTATGGTCTCGTTAGAGAAATTGTATTTAACTAAAAGCTAAACCATAAAAAGCAACTACCTACTCAAAAATCATGATATTTCATTAAAATTTTGCTGCTGTTCACTTTAGCCAGATTGTGAAGTGTCAACAGTCGAACGAAATCTATATATACAACAGAGAAGTGATAGAGATTTTTTTGTACAACTTTTGACTACATTAAAAAAATTGCTTTCACTCTTTAAGACTTCATATTATAGAAAAGAAGTCTTCTCTATAAATTATAACCAAATTTAAAAACTGCGTAAAATATTTTTTTTTCCAACGAATCTTCAGATTGTTAGTACGGAAAATTACTTTTTAGGAGGGTATGATTCTTTTCTTATATTTGTCAAGGCTCTACTAGCAAACTTGAAGAAAAATTTGAGAAGTAAAGTGTGGAAATATTACTAATAACCTGAGTAAAATTAAAATAGTTTCAAATGTAACCGTCATCCGCTTCTTTGTTTATAAAAATAACATTTAACTTGTTATAATCCTTCTACATTAAGTTCTTCAACTTTTTATTTTTGGCTCCTATAAACCCCTAAAATAAGATATCACATGGTCATTAAAATTCCTTAGAGGAATTAGGAGCTAATAATTATTTTTTTTCGTTGAATATAGTAAATTTGTAAGCAAAAAATTTAAATTCGTAGGAAAGTGACTTGGGTCAAACGAAAGTAAAACAAAGTAAATTATGACCTGATGAATATTTGCCCAAAAGTTATTCTTCTTTCAAGCAGAGAAAAAGGAGAGGATATATAGAAACATTTTATTTTCTCTGAATGCAACCCTGGTCCTCTCTCCATACACGTTTCGACCACCATCGTCTCATCAGTGGAGCTGTATCGAACCGCGAGCAACATTCGCAGAAAACAATTGCTATATAAAATATAAATTGTGACACATGTCGGCAGGATATTAAGAACCTGCGGATTTCAATGTCAGATTGAACAATATCGCGAGTCAAAACGACATCTATACATTCATGGGAGTAGTGTTAAACTTCAAAAATCAAAATTTCAGTAAGAAATAAATATATCTGCCATGTTTAAATATTTGCCCATAAGTTATTCTACTTTCAAGCAGAGAAAATGGAAAGAGTATATAGAAATAGTTTATTTCCTGCAAATACAACTCTGGCCCTCTATCCATACGTGTTTCGAACACCTCGTCGTCTTGTCAGTGGAGCTGTATCGAACTGAAAGTAACATTCACAGGAAACAACTGCTATATAAAATATAAATACCGATACATGTCGACAGAATCTGCGGACTTCGATGTCAGACTGAAAAATATCACCAGTCGAAGCTATATCTATATATTTACCCGAGTAGTGCGAAATTTCAAAAATCTAAATTTTGGTAAGAAATAAACAAATCGGCCGTGTTTAAATATTTATCCATAAGTTCTTCTTCTTTCAGGCAGAGAAAAAAGAAATAATATATAGAAGCAGTTTATTTCCTGCAAATACAACTCCGCTCCTCTCTCCATATTCCTTTCGACTATCTCATGGTCTCGTCAGTGGATTTGTATCGAACCAAGAGCAACTTTTGCAGAAAATAACTGCTATATACAATATAAATTCCGATACATGTTGGCAAGACATTAAAAACCAGCGGAAATTTCAAAAATTAAAATTTCAGTAAGAAAAAATATTTCTATATATTCTTTTTCTTTTCTCTGCAAAGAGAATACCTTATGGGCAAATATTTAAACACGGCAAACTTATTTATTTCTTATTCAAATTTTGATTTTTTAAATTTTGCACTACTTCGGTGAATATATAAATGTCGTTTTGATTATGGATATTTTTCAGTCTGACATCTGACATAGAAGTTGGCAAAAGTCTCAAATTTCCTCCCAGTGTTCAGCATAAAATTTGAAATGATTCAAAAAAATGTAATTACTATTTCGAATCTGCTAAAGAAATTTATGAAAGAACTTTTTACAGTCTTATGGGAAGCACTGAAAGTTACTCTTGATTGTAGTGTAGTTTCGCAATTAATTACATTGTAATTCAGGAGGTGTTGCAAATAATAACAATTAAACCAACTACCATTAAATAAATCATTGTGAGCAAAGAACACTCCGTAAAACAAAATTATTTTTGTTTAAATGAAAGAGATATTCCAGCGCATTCAAGACAATCTTCCATACGTTTATCTTTTATAATTTGTTTGCCATGAACCTTCGATCTGATATTGAGTAAGTCTAGTCCAGATTTGATAAATATTGTGCAATCGCAAGAAAAGAAATAAAGTGGAGAAAATTTACGCAAAATTCAAAATAATACCTAAAATTTATTATATATTTTATTATTATTTATTATATGTATTATTTTTCCTGAAAAAAATTCCAATTAGAAAGTAGTAACACTTAGAAGACAAAAAATTAGGTATCAAAGATTTGCATTACCTATGACCTGCATATATACCCGTATATCGAAATAACAACCCTATTTTTTTAGTTCATGAAATAATTTTCACATATTTTGTTTACTAAAGATCTAAAACATGTAAACGCGAAGGTTATAGACAATGTTGAAGAGAGATCAAGAGATAGTTATCGGACTTGCTTTATCTTTATTTTTGTTTGTTTGGACTACTAGTTGATTAAAATCTCCAAACCTATAAAATTAATATAAACGAATAGAAGCCAAATGGAATGACATTTTAATTTATAGACATATGATTCATAACTATATGAGGAACCAATATTATTTCTATTGATATTGTTTAACTAAATTGTTGCTTTAATGTGGATTTATTCTGGATAAATGCCTTTATACCTTTTTAAAGATATCTCATTAGTATTATGAACGATGTTTGTAGGTTTATTAGTTTTCAAAGATCTCTCTGGATAAAGAGTATAAATAATTTGGAATACTTAAAAGATACTTGCATCAAAAGTCCTCATTAGAATTCACAACCTTCGATTTGATCAGATTTTTGGTAGACAATTGATTTGTTGCCAATAAAATCTTGGTAAAAACTAAAATGAGAATTTTGATTCCACGTAATATTTTTTTGTCGTACACTAATAATGCCAGCTCACAGAATTTTAAATCTAATAAATAATTTTAGAATTTTAATCTGAAGACATTACTAACTTATAATGTAACTATAAAGTATCTAACAGGTAAAATTCAATCAACATAATTATTGTTTGTATACATGAGTATGCAGGAATAAGATGTATGTATCTTTTTGAGAATCGTAGACAGTATCACACATTGAATTTATTTTATACCTTGTGAATAATTCGGTCTGGCCCCTTCTAATAACCTCTTATTTTGATACCTTTACTTAAAGGACTTACACAATGCTACTATTTGTAACACTTAATGGAATTCCTTTAACAAATTTTAAGGTTTTAGAACTTAAATGAAAATAAATGAAATTATTTTGTATTAGAGATATTTACATTTAGAGGGATTGCATTGCTAAAATGATCAACCAAAGTTACCTTCAATTGAAACTAAAAATAGAAATAGTTATTTCTGATAGCATAGATTATGGGAGGTTGTTAGTATTTGTTAGGTGATTTGTCGACATGTTGAGTCATAAACGTGCAGTAGTATTAATTAAATTATTTTAGTTGTCCAGTATTGTCGACATGTTGAATCATAAACGTGCAGAAGTATTAATTAAATTATTTGAGCTGTCAAGTATTGCAAATCAATATTTGACAAATTGAGTTTTGATGAACACAAGGATATCAAAAATAAAAGATAGTTGAGGTAGAATAGTATTTAACAGATAAGAAATAGTACACGTAGTCCAACAATTCTATCAAAATCAGTACGGAATAATAAAAGCAAACTATCCCTTACCAATAGAAAAGCTTCTAAGTGAAGGCTCTGAGGAACTTCCAGAAATAACTATGGATTTAAGTTAAATATGCACTAAGTTAAATGAAAAGTGAGAAGACACCAAGTGAGGACTGTATCACAACTGAAATGATAAAAATAGATCTCCTATTTAACAGTTGTCTAATTGAGAGTAGAATATCATATATTTGGAAAATTGCAGATGTAAATCAAAAAGTAAGACATCATAAACAGAGGAAATTATCACTTCATCAACTTATTTTCTAATTCTTATAAACTCTTTTTGCAAATAATAACAAATAAAAACTGAGTATACAGGCCGGTTTTCGAAAAAATTATAGTGTGCAATATATAGTTGCACTACATATAACTTCATTGACTACAGTTAAGTTTATTATATTATAGAAAAATTGTTCTTTCTGATAGCATTAAACAAGGCAAGGATTAACTCTCGGTGGTCTCTGATTATCAAAAGAAATGTAAAGATTCATTTGAAGAACGAAGTTTGTCAAGGGTATACTGTCTCTCCTAAATTCTTCACTGTAACTCTGAAAGATTTCTTTAAACAGCTCAACTGAGAGAGTTTAAGAGTGAACATCTTTCGGTAACTATCTGATCCACCTTCCATTCACTGATAACACTGGGTAACAGCAAAAATGTTTCCGAGACCAAAATAGCAAAAGCTTACTTATTTTATTATACTAATTAACAATCTGTCTTGTAAAAGTCTCAGTTGGCTCCGGTTTCATAGATTCGTGCTAAATATGATAATTTTACCTACCTGCCTTTAATGTGTGGGACAATTGGACCGTAAAATTAGAAGTACCTGGTTTTATTACACCAGGGGTTTAAATACACGTAACATAAATCCTATATTGTTACTTAGTTGTATTTCAACCTCCAATTGATCGAGAACTGTTTGTATTTGAGAGATTATGGAGTTTTGAGCAACATGTCGCGAATTTGTGTTATATATGTAGTGAAGTGACTTTTGTGGAACAAAAACGTACTCTTAGCTCTTTAATACAAAAAGCTTACCGCTTGTATTTTGGCTGCAAAGTTGGAGACCAGGATAAAAATTGGGCTCCCCATATCTACTGCAACAAATATGCATCCAACATTCGTGGCCGCTTAAGTCAAAAAAGTGTAAGCCCTTCGCTGTTCCTATAGTCTGGCGAGAACCGAAAGACCATGTTACCGACTGTTATTTTTGTTTGACCCCTCCCATTACAAAAGGCTTTTTGGGGAAAAAAATCTGTGTTACAGTATCCAAATGTACAATTCGCCATACGCCCGGTGCCCCATAGTGACGAGTTGCCTGTACCCAATCCACCCCAGGAATATATCATTGATTCTGATGATGATCAAAGGGATTTAAACGATAATGTGCCGGAAAATGTCACCGGTCTATCAACCTCGCAACACTTCGATTTTGTCTGTCAACTTCCCAGTAAAAAGCTTCACAAAATAAATCAAAGTGAATTAAGTGACCTTATAAAGGATTTGGAATTGTCCAAGAAAAAGCAAAACTATTGGCCTCTTGATTGCAACCATGGAATTTACTTCAAGATGGAATAAGAGTTTCTGTGTATCGAAGCCGTCAGAAAAACCTAACACCGTTTTTCAATATGGAGAACAATTTGGTAGCCTATAGGGGCATTAAGGGATTAATGAAAGCTTTAAATATGGAGTATGATCCAAAGACTCGAGGCTTTTCATTGATTCCTCAAAAGTAAGTCTTAAAGCTGTATTACTCCATAATGCAAACAAGTTGTCTTTAGTCCCACTTGACTGTGCAGTCCACATGAAAGAGCCTTACAGCAATTTGAAATAGTCGAGCACGATCCGATCACTACAGGAAGAAAATTTGGCAACCGAGAGAGTCTTTTCAGCCAGAAAAGAAAAATGTAACCAGCGCGCCATTAGTTTCCCCAGAAAAGATTTTACTACCGCCACTTCATATCAAATTGGGACTTATGAAAAATTTTGTGAAGACCATGAACAAGGAAGGTTGTGCCTTAAGTTATTTAAAAGAAAAGTTTCCTAGAATCAGTGATGCTAAAATTAAAGAGGGAATGTTTGTGGGTCCCTAGAATAGGAAACTTTTCGGAGATGCGCAATTCGATTCCATATTTGAAGGCAAAGCAAAAGAGGCATGGAATGCCTTTAAAATGGTTGCAACAAATTTTTTTGGGAAATATAAAAACAGAAAACTATAAAGATCCGGTTGCCCAATTTCTTTCGTGTTACCAAACCTAAAGTGTAATATGCCTTTAAAATGCATTTCTTGAATTTTCATCTCGATTCCTTTCCTTAAAATTGTGGCGCTCTAAGTGACGAGCACGATATTTTAAACATGGAAAGAAGGTCTCAGGAAAAATGAGATTGTGAGATGTTAGCCGACTATTGCTGAACTATTACGAGAGATAACTCAGAGGCTGCTTTTAAAAGGCAGGCTAAGAAGGGCAAAATGAGTGTCTAAACTTTAGATGCAATGATAAAAATGTGCTATTTAATTGCTTTTGTTGAACCAACAATATATTGGTATCTGTATTTTGTATGTTCATTATATATGCCAATGAATTAAAATTTTGTAATAGAAAATTCAGATTTTTTTGGGAGTCAACTAAAATCTTTAATAGGTATTTTTAGTTACTTGGGTGTAGTTGAATCCAAAAAAAAAAGGGGTTTTTTCAGGAAACAAAAAAAAGTTGAAATTTGTTACCCAGTGTTATGTTTCAATCAATAGTAATCTAAACCAATTATAAATAATGTTAGAAAAATTATACAAAGCATCCTAAAATGTCAGCTTAAACATGAACTAAGGCAAAACGAAGCTTAAAAGTAAAGGAGAGGAATTTGTTACCATTGGTAATGTGAAGTCGTCTGTAGAGATCCAAATATGAATAGCTCTTACATAGACAGATTTCGGAACATTAGATTATGTACTAAAAAAACAAAGATATTCCCATTAACCTAAAAAGAAAGGTCGTTGATAGCTGTATTTTGCCGATGGCTATTGATGGACTGGAAATGGCAGCCCTCACACAAAAAGTACCAAACAGCTGAGTGTGACTTAAAGAGCTACTTAAAAGCAATGTTGGGTATAAGCCTACAAGACAGAATAACAAATATAGAAAGAAGACAACGAATTAATGTAAAGACGTTATATTTATATATTATACAATTAAAATAGTAATAGGCTTGGTATGAAGCTTGACAAAATGCAGACAGAGGGACAGTTAGGGTTATCAAGTGGACTAGCCCAAGACTAATTAACTTGAAAACAGTTTGGAAGGAGGGCCTATAGTCTGGAGTGGACGAATCATGGCTAGAGGTAAAATCAACTTGTAACAAACTTTGTGTGGAAATTTGATTCTTTTCGAATGGTATAACCTCTTGACCTAACATCGCTAAAAATTGTTCGATGCCATGAATGCTCTAGATGTCTAGGCGAGAATATTTCACTTTCTCTTTATCGATAACAAAATTTTCAAAAAGAATCATGGAGCAACACGAATTTTCTTGTGAAAATCTGCCAAAATATGTTCAATGCTGTGATCTGTAAAAAATTTTGATTTCAGTTTTTTTTTTCATTGATTTAAAAATCTAATATTATATAATTTAAAACCTGCATATCTATTCTTTATTTTTAAAAACCGTTCATTTATTCATTTTTTCGTTAGGACCTGCGAATGTATGATGAATTTTTTGTCTTGGCAATTATTGTCATAACTTTGCAATAAACGCAAGATTATCGTGACGAAACTCTTTTTTACCGCTATTTTACCAACCAATGTTTTTTTCGTTTTTGTTTTTCATACACCTTCCTCTTTAAAGTGTATAATATTTAATATAGACACAACATTCACTTCGGTTAATTTTTTAGTAACTCGTCAGTATTTAAAGAATTGGAGAATTATTTAAATGTTTTTTCCACTATATTTTATCAATAAATGCCAATATTTGAATTTTTGATTTCTACTCTATAGTTGATTATTTAAATCAGTAAATGACTGGCCGCATTAGCTCAAACCGAAATTAGCCGCCTTTTTTAAACATCTTATGCTATAACTTTTTAAATTAATTATTATCTTATACATCTATTGATTATGCTATCATTTGGGATAATCTTCTGTACGTAGGTATAGACATCAACTGAATCAAAATAAACTGGGAAACATTAAAAAATTTGTTTTATTGTCATAATCACAAAAATATAATCTACAACTACAATACACAGATAATTAATAAGAAGACGATATTAGTAATAAATACTAGTAATGCTATATAACAAACAACATTTCATTTTTTTTTGTTTATTAAGGGCATTTAAATTTTAAAAACTACATACTATTTTTTTTAACTTGAAAAATTCTTCCAGCTTATAACAAGCGAATTTATCCATAATACTTGAAATGCCTAATGATTAACAAATATCATTTTTTTTTAAATAATAGTCAGTGGTGGAAGGGTTGATCATAATTAATTTTTAATTAAATTAAATTTTGAAAAACTCTTTTCATCAAAAATAACACAAATTAATACAGTCAAAAAAGTTTAAAGCACTATATATATATATATATATATATATATATATATATATATATATATATATATATATATATATATATATATATATATATTAAGGAAAATTGATATTAAATTCTGGCTAAATATGTGACTTAAGATTTTAATTGATTCGACTAGGAAATGTTGGGACATAGATTTCGAAAAGTAAGCAGTTCATTGTGTTATTCTAGACCATCTAGTCTGATTCGATATTTCCAGTGCAACTTTTCTCAAATTTTCATTATCCGCAGAAAGAAACGTAGATAAAAATATGACTAATAAGGAACAGTCTGCCAACGATTCTAACTTACTGACTTTAGGGAAATATCCATTATTTAAAAGTCAGAAAGAACTTTAAATACTTGTTTAGGTTCTGCAACATTTTGATCGTGTGACTCGTACTGAAACATACGAGGTTTTTCTTACACTAATTTTAGGAAAAATGAAAAAATTTCTTTTCGAAATTAAATTTTCTTTTAAATTTCCTAAAGATTCGACACAGTCTGCTATATTCATATTAATTTGATTCAACACTTTAGAATATCTATTCTTTCTAGCAAATTATGTCAAATTACTACTGAAAAAATAAATTTATATTAACAATTTTTTCCTTCGAAGATTTAGTTTTAATATGGCCCTCTGATCTTGGGCTTATTAGGAAACTTGACTTAAGGCGGTAGGGATATATTTAAGATTTGTTTTTAATGATCTCAATACATTGATTTGACTGTATCGAGTAGCGTTTAAAGGTTTTAAAGATAATTTTGTAATTATTTTCTTTAAAATATCTCTTCTGTAGACTGGGCGAAAGAAAAATTATACAGTTCTTACACAATATAAAAAAAGCAATTTCTCCATTTGCATATGAAAATACCCTTGGATTACTGTCTAATAGTATTTTTTTGGAAACATACAAATTTTCCACGCATGTTGGCACCAATGTCATATCCTCAAATCAAATAATTTGAACATTTAAATTTAAACTAGAAAGTACATTAAAGAAAAATAAAATAAACTTTCACCGGTTGAAGCCTTAAGAAATTCTTGGAAATAGAGGTTTTGCCATCTAATATTTGTTCACGACGTATTATAAATGTAATTTTTTTAATGTGGCTAAGGTTTGGTGTAAATACAATTTAAATATAAGGAATTTTGTATAATATTTGTAATTTTATTTCGAAAATGTTTATCTAAATAATGGTTTATACGAGCATTTTTGTTTTTAGATTTTTTGACGTTATTTATGTGAAACAGAATAGAATTTGGTTATCTTTTCTATAGCTAAAAAGTTTCCATTATTTTTTTTGTAAAAAATTGAACTACTGTCACTAAAAGCTAAATTCTTGCTAGCAAATAATTGCACAATAGCTATTATTCGTAATATAATTGCTCTCCACTGTTTATTTTCCAACGTAAATAAGTTCTGTTGTTCTTTGTCTATTGTGCTGCTCTTGATAAGCCTCTTTTTAACTATCTCAAATTTTATATGTTCAATAAGCAGGACAATGAAACCAATCACCATAACCAAGAATAAAAAACTGAATATATTTTCCTTCGAATAATTTACATTGAAAACAAAAAGCATCATCCAACGAGACATAATATAAAAGCCAATTTCATTTAACTTTTTCACACTTTTTTAATATCTCGTAAATCTATGGATAACTGAGTGTTCTAGCGGTTTTCTTATTAGAAAATTCAAAATTTCGACCTACAAATGTAATATGTATGCCAACTAATAGTCAAATAATACTAGAAATTAAGTTATTAGGCCAAGTACCAGCATTACTAACCTTTAAATTGAAGGCTGTATTTTCTGTAAATGTTCCTTGGTTAACATCTACCCGATCAGATTTTGCCATGTCTAGATCTCCCAAAACGGCTGTTTGATCCGACGACAAAATTACTTTCTTGGATGGTGAATCCAAATTATTTCCTGTTGTTTCTGCTTCCATATTGCTGCGTTCAGCATATCCATTTCCACATCTGCTTTCGGTCAGATTAATAGAATTTAAGCATATATTGAGATCATCAGAGTCTGTATAACATTATTATTTTTTAAATCATTCAGAACACCCCTAAAACTTTTTTTTTTCATATTCTTTCTTTCCTTTTCTTTTCTGTAAAAGCGCTGATGTTATACCTCTTGGTTTTTCTATCACGTTCTGACATTCCTCTAATCTTAAAAATAGTAAGTCATGTTTTTATTTTTTGCTTTACTGTTATTTCATTATTTTCATCAAAATTATACAGTGAGTAGTTGGTAGTTGTCTCTTATTTAAACTTATTTTGTGTATATAGGGTGAGTTAAAAGGAAAATATGTGAGTAGTGGAGATAGGGGGCTCTCAGTTGACCCCCCCTCCACTTTTTTGATTGGTCAGCCAATAATGACCTTGTTTCTGATTGGCTGCCCAAGTTCGCCCCCTATCTCGATTGGTTACGTAAACTCCACCTCTTTTTGCTCCACCTCCTACCTCCTTCCTAACCACCACAACAGTTGGAGGGGGCTGGTAGCAGTTGGAGGGGAGCTGGTATTTTAAACGACTGAATCTGAGCGAGCTACATTCATTCAGTCGTGATGTCAAATAGTGACCAACAACCAGAACAACAACTCATTGAACGTGTAGGCCAAGTCATATTTTATATCAAACCAGCAAGAAAAACCTTACGGACTTTGAAGATCAAGACTTGGCCTTCTTTCCCATCAGTTATTTGAAGAGATACGTTGATTCACTTAGTTTACAACAAATTTGGCATAGGTTACCAA
Organism: Diaprepes abbreviatus; assembly: GCA_034092305.1. Lineage (NCBI taxonomy): Eukaryota > Metazoa > Arthropoda > Insecta > Coleoptera > Curculionidae > Diaprepes > Diaprepes abbreviatus. The sequence goes on from JASJET010000250.1 coordinate 447,893, forward strand.
AACATTATCAAAGTGACGAGGAATTGAAGCTAAATTTACCCTGTTTTGAACATTACAACTTATACAAAAATCATATAGACGGTCCACCTTTACCAATAAAAAAGTGTTGTCAAAGTGCAAATTGTTTAAACAAGTGAATCAAATCTCACAAATTCAGTTCATCAGTCTTCGAAATGGATCAACAACAAATCTATTTAGGTTCCGCTTGCGATGAATCAATCCAGTCAATGTACAAGGAAGAAGTAACTCATTTTAAATTGGCTGGAAGGGGGAAATTCAACGCAAGACAGGGGTCTCTGATTACTATTGATCGTAATAACTTCGAAGACGATGATGAAGACGAAGAAGATGATGGGATAGAGGATAATGGAGTTCCAAGCGGGTGTGGAGAAGAGGGGCTCGTGAAAGTGACAAAAATAAATGCAAGTGATGCATTGGCACCAAATTACCTTACGCGAGAAGTGTGCGTTTTCCAATCTTATGTTGTAATCATTTCATCTTCTGGCGGTGCATATAATTTATGTTGTGAATGTTACTATATACATGCTCTAAATTGCCCAAATGGGAAACATAATTTTGTTAATAGCCACTATAAACGATCCTTTATATGTTGCGAAAAAGATCTACAATGCAACACTTGTGAAAACGATTTATTTGTAACAACTCCTTCACAAGCATGTATAATATGTAACAAACCAGAACTAAAGAATATGCAAAACCATCTAATCGAAAAATCAAATTTTAAATAAATTTATTTCACTTGCACTTATTCATGCACTATGGCATTTTTAATATTAAGTTTAAGTTTAAGTTTAAGTTTAAGTTTAAAATATTTTATAAGAATTTAGATTTTGTTCTGCTAAGTTAAATAAATGTAAAAAACTATGTAAATAAATATAAGGGAATGATGTGAATAGATAAGAATTTGTATTTATTCCCATTGAAAGAATTTATAATTTTGTACTTTCAGTATAGAATAATTCTTTTTAAATAATATGCATAAATTTAAATAAATGAATTTGATACTCCACTTGAATTTATTCCTAGTAGTTTTTTAGTTTTTTATATTAAGTTTAAAATGCCAACTAATTTAAATAAAATTTTATATAAAATATAAGTTGTAAGATATAAGTTATAAGATATAAGGTATAAGTTATAAGATATATATTAAGTTTAAGTTAAATAAATATAAGGGTACCATGTAAATTCCAAGAATTAATGATTTTGTTCTTTCAGTGTAGAATAATTTTTTTTACATAATATGCACCATCAATCCTATTGATAAAATGAATTTTAAATAAATAAATTTGATATTTCACTACTAAGATATTTAAATAAGAATTAATATATAAGATAAAGAACAATTAGGTTTGATTAAATAAGATTCTCTGAAAACCGAGCTTATGATTTATTCTTCCATGTAGAATAATTCTGCCAAGTTAAAAAAACTAGTTTTCGTTACTATGCTTGTAAAAAAATAAAAATATATATAATCATCCTATTCATAATAATTCTTTAAAGTTGAAGAAACTTGATTATTAGGTGTGAAATAGAAAAAAATTTTTCCTCAACGATTTTGTTTTTTATTATTCCTAAATTAAAATACAAATATACATATATACATAAATAGATAAATACATATATACATATATAAATCATAATACCAAATACCATTTTGGGATGGATCTCTGTTCCAGCTCTGCCATAGGTTGCTGCTGCTGCTCTGCCATAGGTTGCTGCTGCTGCTCTGCCATAGGTTGCTGATGCTTTACCATCTGTTGCTGCTGACCACTAGAAGCTGCTGCTGCTGCTGCTCTGCCATAGGTTGCTGCGGCTCTGCCATAGGTTGCTGCTGTCCGCCATAGGTTGCTGCTGCTGCTGCTTTGCCATAGGTTGCTGCTGCTGCTTCGCCATAGGTTGCTACTTCTTTGCCATCGGTTGCTGCTGATGCACCAGAGATTGTGGCTGCCCACCAGAGATGTTGTTGCCCACCAGAGATGTTGTTGCCCACCAGAGATTGCCGTAAATTATAAATTATAATTTATAATTTATCGGCCTCTTGCATTTTCGATCGTATCTCTGTCTTTGCATTGCCAAAGGTTGCTCCGGCTCTGCCATAGCTTGCTGCTGCTCTGGTATCGGCTTCTTGCATTTTCGATCGTATCTCTGTCTTCGCTCCGGTATCGGCCTCTTGCATTTTCGATCGTATCTCTGTTTTCGCGTTGCCAGAGGTTGCTCCGGCTCTGCCATAGCTTGCTGCTGCTCTGGTATCCGCCTCTTGCATTTTCGATCGTATCTCTGTCTTCGCATTGCTAGAGGTTGCTCCGGCTCTGCCATAGCTTGCTGCTGCTCCGGCTTTGCCATAGTTTGCTGCTGCTCCGGCTCTGCCATAGCTTGCTGCTGCTCCGGCTCTGCCATAGCTTGCTGCTGCTCCGGCTCTGCCATAGCTTGCTGCTGCTGCTCTGCCATAGGTTGTGGCCGATCTTCTTCCATAGGCTGTTGTTGCTCCATCATCAAAGGTTGAAGATCCATTGCTCGGTCTGGATCCCACTCAAAGGCGATAGGCTCGGGATCCAGGTCTGGCTCAAACATGTTGATGAATTCTTCATCTAAATAGTCAGCCTCTGATGGTGGTGGCCACATCACCGTGTTCTCTGAATTTGGACTCTGACGATCCATCAGATTAATCTGATGTTCTAAGATTCCCAGAAAGTCTTGTAGTGTTAGAATTATGAAAGTACTCATTTTCAGACTTTAAATTTAATGAATGATAAGTCAAGACGCTGTAAATCCTTATATACAATACTGAAATACCACCTTTCTGTACCTCCAGCGAAACCGGTCCGAAGAATGAGAAGAAAAAGAAGGCAAAGATAGCGTGAACTCGAGAGAGGTCGTTGAACGGTCGTAAGTTGTTTTGTTCTTAAGAAAAAGACGAGTAAAGAAGAGAAGAAGAAAAAAAAAAGTTGTTTTTTGGAATAATATAAAAAACGAAAAAAAAAATTAAAAAAAAAAATTAAAAAAAAAAACAGCTTGCCTTGTCCACGATTTAATGGACTGTTCTTTTTGCGGGTTAAGCGATGAACAATTGGAAACTAAATTTAAAGAAATTGATAATACTGAAATTGGTGATTGCGATATCTTAGGACAACTTTTAAAAGTTTTAGATGAAGCGAATATTAAAGAATTTTCTCCTGAACCTCTAGAAACCATAAATTTTGACGATATAAACAATGATATGTTGAGGCAAAATTTAATTAATAATTTCGAAATAAATGAGGGTGATAATTTGGAAGAGCTTCTAACAATAATGGAAGGGACTGAAAATGGTTCGGGGCAAAATTTAATTAAGGTTAATGGGGAGCATGAGGAAATTCCCGGGCAAAATTTAATTAATAATTCAACAATAGGGGAGGTTTATGATTTGAAACAACTTTTGAATGTATTGGGAGGGTCTCCAAATAGCTCAGGGCAAAATGGGGGTGATAATGAAGGAGTTTTAAATAATAATAATAATAATGGGTTTGGCATTGGGGGTTTTTCGAAAAATATTATGAAAGAGATTTATCGCCCCCATTATTCACCAATTTCGGATGCTTCATCAGATGAATCATCAGATGATTCATCTGATGATTCTATCGACAGTGTGAAAACCGTCATACAGGTTTCACCAAAAGATGAAAAAATTTTATATCAACAACCATCCAAATTTGGCTATACAAACAGTTTTGTACACGTTTTGGATTTGAGCTGCGGTGAAATTGTGGGGGACATTGAGCTATATAGTTACAATGGAAATTTTGAGGATGAGCAACCTCAATGTTCCTCAAATATCATTTCAAGCTCAAATCAAAATCAGGAACAAAATATATTGGAACCAAATCAAAATCAGGAACAAAATATATTGGAACCCAATCAAATTTCTACTAATTTATTTGAACAAAATTTCTCAAAAAAGCGCTCTTCGGAAACATTGTTAGATTTGTCAAATTTTAAAAGGCTAAAATTGGATGGTAACGATACTAGTTCTCATAATTTGGAACATCAAAATTTTTCTCTACCCGCTGCAATCAGAACAGCTCAGAAAATCGATTTATCAAATAAGAGTGAATTAGATAAATTTATTCACATGAAATCTAAGCCGAGTTTAAATAAGAGTGACACAAGATGCGCGGCATCTAGATTTAAATCAATGGTGTTCTCTTATTTCAACTTGGATAGTATTTGCAATAATATTTCTAATTCAACTCTGAAAGATGTTAAAAATTGTATACAAAGACAAGGCGATCTTCTTTTAAATTTGGGTAATACATTTTTTAAAAAAAATCCATGCTTTTCAACAAATTAAAAAGTTAATCCAAAAGTTTTCCAAATTGCGCGAGCTGAAAAAATTGCTAATTATTCTATGTCATTGGGTCTTGATTGATCGAATTGTGTTTATTTAAAAGCGATATAACCCTGACCGATTCCATTTTAAAATGACTCTCCTTTGCACACACTGCTTAAGAGAATTTAAAAGAAAATCACATATTGTACGCCACCTTCCAGAAAATTTTGTCAATAACGAAAACACCTTTAACATGGAAGATTATATAATTAATCGTAAGTATTTTTTTATAACATATATAGCTATTATTTTCCTTTTAATTTTTCTTTTAATATTAATTAATAAAGTTTTACAGAGGAATTAAAAATAATGATTGTTTCAGTTGATGAACTACTTTCAAGACCTCCAATGCGATATTGCCAAGATTGTGAAGTAAATGTCAAATCTAATTCCTGGAGTACACACTTGAGGACAAATATTCATAAAAACAAGAGCTGCATAAAATATGGAAATGGAATTGACATTATCAGGAGTGCATTTAAATGTCGAATAGCTTCCTACAGAATATATTCACAGAATTATCACGTCGACATCAAAAAGTTTCAGCAAGATGTTGGTAATAAAGTGCAAACATTAATACGCCAGCGTCAACAAGAATTTACATGTGCTAAAGTAAATTTGGAATTATTTGGAATATATTATTCCCCAACTTTAATCTCTACTTCAATTAAGTCATTTAATACACCGTTCTTCATTGTAACCCATACAACTGATCTACAACAGCTTTACGATGATTTATTCAAGATTATTGAAACCAAAGCAGATGAATTGCCGGAAAGAGACTCAGGTAATTATTATTTAATCTCAAGAGCTAAGTTTTCTTAATATCACTTAAACATCTCTAACAAATATTATTCGGAACTAATTTTTTAATTCCTATTACAGGGTGGGCTCTACAAAGAATTCTGCATTTGGAAGTCAAGATCAACAAGTACAACCCATTGAATGCCTCCTCCTACATTAAGATGCAAAAATTTTCTACATCAATAGTGAATGTGATGAATGAGGACAATTGCTGTTTCGCCTGGGCAGTCGTTTCAGCAGCATACCAGCCAATTGGTAATCCTCAAAAGATCTCATCATATCCAGACTTCAGAAACGCTTTCGATTTTACAGGTATTGAATTTCCAATAAAATTATTAGATATAAAAAAGTTTGAGGAAAAAAATAATTTGTCCATAAATGTATATGGAGTTGAAAAATTTTTTAGAGATAATAAAAATATATATGAGATTGTCGGTCCTTTACATTATAATAATGAAAAGAAAAAATTACATATTAATTTGCTTTTAATAAGTTCTGATGATGGAAATAACCACTACTGTTGGATAAAAGATTTAGGTTGCTTGGTATCCAAACAATTATCAAAAAAGAAAATAAAAAAATACTTATGTGATGGATGCCTTCAATATTTTGGAACATATGAAAAACTTAACGCGCATTTAGAACGTGATTGTAGTTTTGTTCGAATTGAGCTTCCTTCAGATAATTTGATTTTGGATAAATTTGGAAATTATATTCCTGCAAATATATTAAAGTTTCAAAATATTCAGAAACAGTATAAAGCTCCTTTTGTTATATATGCCGATTTTGAATGTTATTTAAAAAACATTGAGTGCCAACAATCTACACCTGATTCGACAACCTCATATACTATTAAAACTGCTGAACATATACCCTATTCATTTGCTTATTATATTAAATCATCATTTGATGAGAATGTTGTTTGTCTTAAACTTTATAGAGGTACAGATTGCGCTTTAAAATTTATTGAATACATTGAAAATGATGTAAAAGAAATTTATAAAAAATATTTAAAATATCAAGTACCATTGAAAGATTTGTCATGTGTAGAACAGATTGAGTATGAAAATTCTAGCATTTGTTACATATGTGAAAAACCTTTTTCAAAAGGAAATTTCATAAAGTGTAGAGATCATTATCATATTACAGGTAAATATCGAGGAGCTGCCCACTCAATTTGTAATTTGCATTTTAAACCTCTAAAATATATACCAATAGTATTGCATAATTTAAAAAACTATGATTCTCTCCTATTTATTAAATCGCTTTGCTATAATAAAGAAAATATTAGTGTTATAGCTCAAAATAAAGAAAAGTATATTTCTTTTAGTAAGGAAATTTTCGTTGACAGTTATGTGTCAGAAAAGCGGAAACCAGTTTCTTTGCGACTACGCTTTATAGATTCTTTTCAATTTCTCCCAGAGTCTTTAGAGTCGCTATCACAAACTCTACAAGATTCACAATGTTTTGAAATTAAAAAGTTTTTCTCAAATGCTGATGAATTTCGATACATTAGACAAAAAGGGGTATTTCCATACTCTTACATAGATTCCAACGAAAAATTAAATGAGAAATCTCTACCATCGATTGATAAATTTTATAATAACTTAACCGATGAAAATATCTCTCCTCAAGACTACAATCGTGCTGTAGAAGTGTGGAATCTATTTAAGTGTTCTACAATAGGGGCTTATTCCGATATTTACTTAAAATCTGATGTTTTACTTCTGGCTGATGTTTTTGAAAATTATAGATCCACATGTATTAAAACCTATAAGTTAGATCCTGTTAATTATGTCACTAGCCCTTCTATGTGCTGGGATGCAATGATGAAATTAACTAATGTAGAATTAGAATTATTAACGGAACCAGATATGCTTCATTTTTTCAAAAAAGGTGTTCGTGGTGGGGTTAGCACTTATTCCAAACGCAAATCTGAAGCAAATAATCCATTCTTAGAAAATTTTAATCCTGAAAGACCTGCAACATATATCACTTACTTAGACGCCACAAATTTGTATGGTTATGCTATGAAACAATATTTGCCTGAAAAAAATTTTGCTTGGGTACCTAAGCTCGAAATAGAAACTTTAAATATATCCGAACTTTCAGATACATCATCTATAGGCTACATATTTGAAGTTGATTTAGAATATCCAAATTATTTACATGATAGTCATAATGATTTCCCATTTTGTCCTGAACAATATACACCGCCAATTTCAAACCACTCCAAATTGATTCCAAACTTACATAATAAATATAACTATATCATTCATTACCGATATCTGAAACAATGTCTAGAATTTGGACTCAAAATCATAAAAATACACAGAGCAGTTAAGTTTACACAATCACCATGGTTAGCGGAATATATAGATTTAAATACAAATTTACGAAATTTATCTAAAAATAAATTTGATAAAAATTGTTATAAATTGGCAAATAATTCAATTTTCGGTAAAACCATGGAAAATGTTGATAGGCGAGCAGATATTAAATTAGTATCTCAATGGGAAAGACAGGGTAATAAATTTAGTGCCGAAAAACTTATTTCTAAACCTCAATTAAAGGATTTTAAAATTTTCTCTGAAAATTTAGTTGCTCTTCAACTTCAACAGGTTTGCATTGAATACAATAAACCGATTTATGTTGGGATGAGTATCTTGGATATTGCAAAAACTGTGATATATAATTTTTATTACGGGTATTTAAAAGTTAAATATGGTAATAATTTAAATTTATTATATACGGATACTGATTCCTTAATTCTTGAAGTTCAGACCCAAAACTTTTATGAAGATTAGAAGCTAAATCTGGATAAATTTGATACTACAAGCATGGATGCTACCAATAGGTGAAGTCTCTCAACAAGTTCGTTTACATTATCCCAATATATGTAATCTGTATTAGGTTTATTAACTTTTAAAGTTATACCAAATCCGTTTTTTTTTGAAGACATTCGACTTTCTCTATATGGAGCTTTGCGTCTTTCAAAAAATCCCTGGATTGCTTGTTGTGATTCGGGATTTAGAGTTTTAGTTTTTGTAATTCCTTTGCTTTGCAAATAAGGTCCTATTATAGAAATATATTTATGTGATCCATTTCCCTGCACCTGCTCATTTGGATCATTATTTCTACGGTATGCATTGGTTCTTTTTAAAATATCCATATAATTTTCCAAATCTTGTTTTTTATACCCTATTGGTTCTTTTTTAAATAATAACTCATATAAACCTGGTGTACCTGTATAGGTTATTCCTTCAATTTTGATGTTTCTACCAATAATTTCGACAGGTTTTTGAGTTAAACCCAAAAAGAATTTCTCGGTTTCCAAATCATGAACTATTCCATATTGGTGATCAAACTCATGTTCAACATCTTTTACACCGCCATCAATATATTGGCGAGGTAATTCATCAAATCCTGATAAATATTCTTTATATAAATCTGTATCAACAAATGTTCGAACTGTTTGCCGTGTTTGTTCTAGTATATCTGAAAGATTTTCTATTGTGGAATGTGAATCTGAAGAAGGGGTAGTTTCTGCAATATTACTTGTTTGTTGTATAGATGGCATTTGACTTGCTGAAGCTAAACTCGCGTCCCAGTCAATAATCGATGGTATTTCTGTAGGAAGGAGTGGAGTTTTTCCCGTCTTTCTTTTTTCTGGTGTTGATGTTCCATATTGTAATTTTCTCTTTGGTGTTAGTGTTTGAATTGATCTTTTCTGTGGTGTTTCATAAATTTTTTTAATTGGTGTGTGTAGCTCTTCCTTTATTTCAACAGGTTCAATTTTACCAATCGTTGAAATTAATTCTTGTAAGGGTTGAGTTATCGGTTTATATGTTTCCTCCAATTTAGTTTGCGCCTCAAATTCCGCATTTTTTAAACTCTGATATTTTTGTTTAACAGATTTTCTTGATTTAACTAGCTCTCTTGCTAAACGTTCATCCATGATTGGTATAATTTACAATCAAACGTTTATTTTTATAAGTAAATATATGAATCAAATCCTTTTCGATATCGACCAGATTTCACATTAGAGTCTTTGTCTATTACCAAAAATCCAAATTTATCTTTCCAACATATTAAGCACAACTCATTAAATTGGTTGAATGACATATCAACATTAACATGATCATCATAAATATGTTTTAAGTTTGTTCGATCTTGTTGAAATATAACAATTAAATTTGCATTGTCACGAATTAATTGTTTCGGAATAGAAGAATATGCTTGACATAAATAAAAACAATCAGTATTTTTGTGTCTTCCGAAACAAAAATAATCTTTTACAACATTCTGATTACAACACACTATATCATCAAATATTATTATAGAGTTTGGTTTAACTTGTTTTGGTGAAACAATTGTTTCTTCATTTTCAGATTCATAGTATCCAATTTTTTTCAAAGGTTTAAAAAGTGTTCTCAAATATTTGTACTTTGGTTGATATAAGGATTTTGAATAAACATACAGATTTTCAAATCGCAAACCATTCGGATCTTCAATTAAACTAATAATAACATTGGTTTTGCCACAACCTGACGGGCCAATAATTAACCCTCTTTTACTATTTCCCTCAAACAGTTTTCCATGTTTTCTAAAACCATTCACTGAACTTTCATGATCCTTAATTGTTATAGAGTATGGTTGTTTCTCAACTCTCATTTTATATATAAAACAAACTATTAATATTCGGTATTGTGATGTAACTGGTTAGATATCACTAGGATTGTGACTATATATATAATGTTTCCATCACATAATAAACGAATCATTTACAAGACAAACAGCAAAAGGAAAGGAAGTGGTTTAGTAAACTCATTAATCAATAAATTACCCTTTGAATTGCATATTCCTGGTTATAATTTTTGTGGACCTGGAACAAAATTGGAAAAACGATTGTCAAGAGGTGATAAAGGTATAAATTTATTGGATGAGGCTTGTAAAGAACACGATATTGCTTACTCACAATCAAATGATATAAAAAGAAGGCATTTAGCTGATAAAATATTAGCTGACAAAGCTTTATCAAGGTTCAAAGCTAAAGATTCTAGTTTTGGGGAAAAAACTGCTGCACTAGGAATTACTGGTGCTATGAAAATTAAAAGAAAATTAGGTATGGGACTTCGAACGAGAAGAAAGTTCAAGCGAAAAACCCGAAAAGGACGAGGACTATCATTATCTCAGGTAATTTCAAAAGCTAGAAAAGGAATTAAGGGGAAACGTTTTAAAGACCTAAATGAAAGTATTCAAACTGCTTTAAAAGCTATTAAAAAACAGGTAAAGTGTTACCTCCAAAGAAAAGGGTAATTCCAATCCCAAAGACTGGCGGATTTCTTCCACTTATACCTTTATTTGCTGGTTTGTCTGCTCTTGGTGCTCTTAGAGGAGGGGCTGCAGGTATTGCTAAAGCAGTAAATGATGCAAAAGCAGCCAAAGCGAAATTAGAAGAATCTAAACGACACAATCAAATGATGGAGTCCATTGCAGCAGGAAAAAAAGGAAGTGGACTTTATTTAAAACCCTATAAAACAGGATGTGGATTATACTTGAAACCTTATTCAAAAAACTGCTAAAACATATACCTCGAAAAGCACTTACAAATTATGATTTACTTAAATACGTTAAATATTTACAAATTCCCATCTTTCGTGGTATTTTTATGAGGGATAAATTACCAAATAAGATAAAGATAATTGAAAGTGCAATTGTCAATCTAGATAATCATAGTGGTGCTGGTACTCACTGGATAGCATATACAAAAAAAGGAAAAAACATAATATATTTTGATAGTTATGGTAATTTGCGACCCCCTTATGAATTAATTAAATATTTTTATAGCGACGAAAATAATAATATTGTTAATTATAATTATAACAGTTATCAAAACTTTAACAAAACAAATTGTGGTCAATTGTGTCTAAAATTTCTTTATAACCATATGTAACACGTAATTTTAGTTTATTATTAAACACATTTTTAAAGTAAAATGTCATATAGTTTTGTTCTTAGCGGCAATTCCGCTATTTTAACATCAGAGTTACATCCTCCAATATATTTAGATGAAGATGTTGAATATGTTATCGGTCTTGTAAATTTCGAAACATTTAATGCAATTCCCAATATTGATGTTGGGAATAATGTATTAATTCATGATGAAAATTTAGAAATAGCCATACCCCCAGGTAGCTACGAATTAGAAGACATAACAGATTTTTTAAAAAAACACTTGGATGAGGATAAAATTAGTTTTAGTCTTTATGCAAATAATAATACTTTGCGTACACATCTTAAATGTTCAGCCCCCATAACTTTTCGTGAAGGAACTATTGGTAAATTATTAGGGTTTAAAAATGGGCGATTGGAAGCCAACATTGAACATATATCAGATTTTCCCGCGGAAATAATTAAAGTAAATTCAATAAATATAGACTGCAGTATTGCAGAGGGATCATATTTAAACGGGAAACCTGTTCATATAATACACCAATTTTTCCCGAGCGTTGCTCCAGGGTTCAAAATAATTGAGTCACCTCAAAACGTCATATATTTCCCAGTCACCGTTAAAGTAATTGATAAAATAGCCATTAAAATAATAGATCAAGAAGGTGATTTGGTTAATTTTAGAGAAGAAACCATAACCATCAGACTACATCTTAAAAAAGTAGATGAAAGATGGTAATATTATATAACAATAAATCTGCAAACTTTACTAGAAAATTTAATAATAAAAACATTAATAAGACAAGAAAGAAACCAACTTCCTTTAGTAGGAAATCAAACTTCCAAAGGTTAACACCTTCTAATAGAAAATTTCTTCAAAGTTTGGGTTTTAAACTTAAATAAAAATGGATTATTTAAATGTAAGAGAAAATGTATTGGTTGATGAATCAATATTAAGCTGGGAAATTCTTTCTTTCGATCCTTTTAATCCTACAAAACTCGGACCAAATGATGAAATCAGAATTGCTTTGCAACAAACAGGAAAATATCCTTTACCTTGCAAAAGTGAAATTTATGTGGAATTGCAAGTAACTAAAGAAGATGATTCCCCTTTAGCTAATACTGTTTTAATTAATAATGCTCCGGCATTTTTATTTAAAGAATTGCGCTATATTTTAAATGGTGTTACTATTGACTCCGTTCGGGATATTGGTATAACTTCAACTCTTAAGGGATATATTTCATTTAATCAAAATGAAAGTGCTAAATTGGAAAATGCCGGTTGGTATCCGAAAACAAAATCTAAAGAAAAAATTATGACTGATGACAAAGGTAATGTTTCATTATGTATACCATTAAAGATGTATTCAGGATTTTTTGAAGATTATAATAAGATTATTGTTAATTCACAACAAGAACTTATTCTAAAAAGAAGTAATGATGATACAAATGCATTATTATCCAGTAATGAAGATGAAAAACCCAAAATTAAAATTACAAAGTTGTGTTGGAGAGTTCCTCATCTTACTGTAGCGATTCCGCAAGAATTAGCACTTACTAAAATTATTGACAAAAATAGTGATATACTAATAACCTTCCGAAGCTGGGAATTAGTTGAATATCCAGAGTTATTGGAAACTACGAGGCACAACTGGCCCGTAAAAACATCTACAAAAGTCGAAACGCCACGTCATGTTCTAATTGCTTTTCAGAAAAATAGACGTGGTAATCTAAAAATGGATATGAGTAAATTTGATCATTGTAATTTAAGAAATATGAATGTCTTTTTAAATTCAGAAAGATATCCTTACAATGATCTTCAACCTGATTTTGAAAATAATAAATTTGCTACTCTGTATGAAATGTTTACAGACTTTCGTCAAGGGTATTATAACTCTCCAGTGGAACCAATTTTTAATCCAAAAGAATTTAAAGAAAATGTTCCTATAGTTTACATTAATTGTTCACATCAAAGAGATTTACTACAAACAGGTCCAGTAACCATGAGAATTGAATTTGAAACCAAGGAAAAAATTGCCGCTAAAACAGCGGCATATTGTGTTATAATTCATGATAAAGTTTTCAGTTACAATCCATTAACAAAAATTGTGAAACAGCTGTAATACAATTTCCTTAAGATAAAATACTCCTTTTAAACAAACCGCTACTTATGCTTAAGAGCGCATGCGTCAATTTTGATATTTATTAACGTAGTCAAACCAGAATTCTTCATTTATATAATGTCTTATGAGATTTCAGTTCGAGTATTAGATTTTCAACTTAAGTTGCAGAAATTAAAAAAACAAATAAGTGAATATCAATTAAAAGTAGAAATGATCAAGAAATTCAAATATTTGAAAATATGAAACTTATTCTAGATCTTCAAGGATTCAAAATTGAAAATAATAAATTTATTGTAAAGGAATTAGCAGCTTACGATGGGCAAAAGGCAAGTCATTTTATTTTCAAAGCTCCATTTCCGATGGGTCATTTACCATCCTATTTACACAAACAAGCTCTGTGGTTAATAAAAAATTACCATTGCATTGAGTGGTGTGAAGGATTTACGCCATTACACAAATGTGGAGATATCATAAGAGATTTAAGTGCTAATGTGGACTATGTTTATGTAAAAGGGGAAGAAAAGGCAGATTTCGTAAAGAAGTATTCCATGAAACCAGTTATCGAGATTGATGAACAACCCACCCTAAAGAAAATGGATCCTTGCTGCTTTTATCATCAAAAAATACCATGTGTATGTGCATTATCAAATGTTTATTACCTTTACAACAATTTTTTTATGTAATAAAAGACTTGATTACAAATTATGTGTTTTATTTTCTAACATTGTTCTAATACATGAAATATTATTATTTAATCCTAGTTCTTGAAGTTTACATATTAAAATATCTATATTTTTATTTTTTAAATATTCGCTACAACATTTAGCTGCTAGTAAACATAATTCTGCATGTTTCATATAATTTAAAAACAATATAATATTCTGCGCTTCACTTTCTTGACCTTCATATGCATAAAACTCAGAACAGGCTGCGGACATCAAAAACTCTTCATACATTTCTCTTATTAATAATTCCATAATAAATCCTACACTAAAACCTCCCTGTTTCTCAATATCTCTTCATCTCTCTCTTCCTCTTCCACGATTTCTTTTAATATATCAGGATCTTTTATATAATCCTTCAATATCCTTAAAAAGTAACTGAATCCTATTTCCTTTATTTCATGAACGAACTTCAGTAAATTTTGTGTTTTTCTATAATTTAAACAGGCTTCTGCAGCTAATTGGTATTGGAAGGCAGTCTCATAATATACCTGTGCCCACTCGGGGTGCGTTTTTCTTAGCATTGCATTCTTTAATTCGGAATTTTGAATTTTAGTAAACTGTTTACCTAATTTGATTATTTCATTTTGCAAATCACTGTTCATAACTACCACTTATTTTTAATTTAACACTTTTCGTTATTAATGGTGAATCTTCTATGTAAGCTTAAGACTAATTGTGAATGAATGTAGCTCGCTCAGATTCAGTCCTTTAAAATACCAGCTCCCCTCCAACTGCTGTGGTGGTGAGGAAGGAGGTAGGAGGTAGAGCAAAAAGAGGTGGAGTTTACGTAACCAATCGAGATAGGGGGCGAACTTGGGCAGCCAATCAGAAACAAGGTCATTCTTGGCTGACTAATCAAAAAAGTGGTGGGGGGGGGTCAACTGAGAGCCCCCTATCTCCACTTCTTATGTGAAATTAATTTTTTTAAATGGAAATCCATAACTTTATTTCAATTTCCGAGTTCTACGTACAATTTTGATCATAGTTCATGTAGCCAGTCCTGTTCTAACATCGACAATTTTGGTTAGTTTTGGAGGAAAATATATATTTAAAAATTAACACTTCGTCAACTTACGAGCTGTAATTAAAAAAATACGTTTCACATGATATCTTCTTTTTGAATCACTCTGTATACGCAGTTTTTGGTTTAAAGAAGTACGCAACTGAAAATAAAAATTAAATATTAAGCTTTCTTACGCTGTTAGAAGGATTATCATCAATCTCATGCAAAATGTGCATTTCTTGCTCTTCTTGAACGCAAACAAATTGATTTCTCTCGAAAATTGTTAATTTCGTCGAAATAAATGGAGAGGACTTTTTTTAGATAATTGTCTCTAGTAACAAAAAATTAAATTTTAGCTCTGAAAACTGACATCTGTCAAAATGTTGGGCCTACGAGTTTAGTGTCGAGTTCACGACTGACTTCCCTGGTAATGTCAAAGCTCGTTCATGGCCTGAATTCATATATCTCCATCGGTTATGCAATAGGCAATTTAAAAGCAACAGTCCAAAACTTAAATCACTGGATACCCCTTTTGGGCTATATATCTCCATTATGCACCACCTTAGGAAAAATATATGATAATATACATTGCCATAAGTTTGATATATACTTACCGGACACCTTGTATTTGGATTTTATTTTATACAACCTAGGATCTTCTTTGATGAACAAGTTGAACTAGCTTCATAGATTTTTATCGAATAATGCGTTCCATTTAGGGCTACAGAATGAAACGTGTTCGGCTTTTAAGCTGGCATGTAAAACCAACTTCTAGGAAATCGGTGACGCTGCTATAAAGTAGCGCTGAGTCTGTGTAAGGTTTGTATGAGCTTATTTGTGGAGCTCTGAACTCTACCTAGTTATTTTGCTATTGATTTGGCAATGAAAACCGAAAATGTTCCGCATTTAAGTCTTATGGAGATGATGGGGTTATTTACGTAGAGCATTCGAAGGCTTTGTTTTGAAAGCTCTCTCATCTGCTGAAACTTGATCAGTTTCTAGTGATCCATATGAGAGGACAATACCGAACGGATTAATATCTTGTGTTAGTAGTTCAAGCTTTAAATTCAACTTGCTATTACGATTGAGTTAAAAATAGAGAACTATCAAGGAAGTTCTCTCTTTACTGAGAAGATGGTTCGTCTTGAGAAACCAGTTGAGCCTCCTATCGAAAACTAACCCTAACAATTTCGCGTAATCCGTTCCAGGGATCTGAGTGTTAGAGATGGATCACTTTGGTAAACATTATTGCCTAAGTTTTGTAAGGATTTAACTTAATTTTCCAATTGGCTATCCACTTCTCCAGCTTATCTATATACCGTTGTAATCTCAGGATTATTACGCGAAATAACCCTGAGGACATCGCAAAAGCAGTATCGTCAGCGAACCACTATAATTTGCTATGTTGATTTTTCCGAATATCTGCAGTATACAGGTTGAATGGAGTGGAGGACACAAAGGAACCCTGAGGAACCCCCGTCTTAATTGGCCTTTCAGTAGAAATAGCATCGTCTGATGATATAACGAATGTTCTGCCCTTTAGGAAGCTAAGAACCAGTCTAACGAGGTAATTGGGGATTCTTAGCCTTATAAGCTTAATTATGAGGTAATTGGGGATTCCTAGATTTATAAGCTTAATTATAAATCTATTATCTACAAAGGCCTTGCTGATATCGAAGAAGATTAGACTCGTATGGAACTTTTTGTTAAATCCCTGCATTATGAACTATACTGATAGTCTGCTGAACTCTACTGTGACTCCCTATTAAATATGAAGTCGATTTGACGATTTAAAATTACCCTTTCTATTATTTTCCCCAGATTGGAAAGTAGACTAATGGGTCTATAATTGTTTATGTGGAGGTACCTTCGCTTTTATATTTAACAAGAGTAATTTTAGGTACATTTCAGTCTGAGGAAAAGTGACAGGATTGTAAAACAGCATCGGTTATAGTAACACGATCTTGTCCTGGGCTCTTTTCAGGGCCGTGACCGGCAAACGATCCAACCCTGACGTTTTCATTATAATTAGATTTAAAGTTATCCCCTTGATCTGATTATGGCCAATGACAAGTATACCTGGGTCAATATGGCGTATGAACCTATAAATAAGAACAGTGCGATCTACGTTCTCTTCCTTTATATGATCAGCGCATGGATTTAGCAGAAATTGATCGTAAAATTTGTCTAAAAATCAATTGGCCTTGTCTTGTAGATCTGTCAAAGTGACGGTGTCGTTGACAATGTGTAGTAAAGGTGCTTTGGCACCATTTGTCAGGCTTCGAGTAATTCTAAGAATTGAATTTGTAGTTTTTTCAACCTAAATTTCCAGCACAGATAGTACGCGAAGCTCTCGCCGTATCTCCTCAAATGTTTGCTTGCCTCTTGATAGTAGGATCACCAGTCCTGTAAGCCCTGTTTTTGAGATGATTCTTTTTCCTCATTCTGCCTTTCAAATCTGTTGGAATTTCATCGAAATTTTAGTATTAGAATACGTTTGTAATAGCAGCTTTAGCAAGTGCGCCCGAAATTTGCAAGGTGATTTGTTTAACAGAGTTCCCAACATCCGGATACCCGACCTCATCGAGAATATCTTTATATGTCTGTCAGTTAACAAATGTTTTCAAGTTAAAGCAATCACTTTTAGCTCTTTGATCCCGATATTCAACTTGTTCTATAGTTTTAAGTTTAGTTTGTCAAAATCTAAATTATGCCCAAAATTTCATATTCGTTACTATTATTACTGTACAGTGACATTACAGTTTCTTTTTTTAATTTCTATAATGATACTCAAAAAAACTTAAGGAATGTCTATAAATATAAGTTGCGGAATAAAGTTTTTTGTCAGAAAAATAAGTTTTGATTAAAAAAAAAATTGAAAACGAAAGTTTATGTAAAATTAATAACTATATTTTTAGATTATTATATATTATAATAATTTCTGCATCAGCGATAGGTAATATATAAAAATTATCGGCAAATGCATTCGGTGAATTGATGGCAGTACTGACACACGTGTTTAAAATTTCAATGTGCGTTAACTGACGACTGCTGGATTCATGAATTTTTGGTGAGAGTGAATTTTTTCTAAAAATTTTAAATAACTTTTATTTTTAGGTAAAAACTTTATAATATATTCAAAAACAATGCAAATTATTAAAAAAACTTCTTTATTTTTATTATGATGACAATAATAAAAAAATAACATATAATCCCTTAATTTGAATTCAGAAATACTTAATCGTTTAATGGAAAATTCATGGAGGTAATAAATATATATATATATATATATATATATATATATATATATATATATATATATATATATACATATATATATATATATATATATATATATATATATATATATATATGTTATGAACGAAATCGCCTCTAGAAGCCGTCGTTGGCAAGATAGCTAAAGTAACTGTTTTTCTGACAGTGAAACCTAAAGAACAGCTTATATATACTAGAAGCTATAAGTAGTGAACATAACCCGATTCTCTCAATCCCCCCACTCCTCGACCTTGACCTTGACCTTGCTTCACCCCTCTTTGGCCCCGCCCACATGTCCTTGTCATTGACCTTGAAAGTGCACGTGTGCTTTGGCCTTGGCCTTGTGTTCAAGGTTGTGTGTGTGACCTTGACCTTGACCTTGGTCGAGACGACCTTGACTTTGTTGAAGGTCATCTTGGGTGTGTGACCTTGAAGATATGTTACGTGGTTGGGGGTGACCTTGAATGGTTTTATATAAGGTATGGGGCAGTTTCATTCATCAGTTGGCTCTGACTTGTATAGGTAGTACATGTGTTAATATTTGACAAATCATGGCATATGTTTGTGAAAATTGCGGTTCTAAGTTTACTAATATTTATAATATGAGACGTCATCAAAGAGAATCGTGTGCGGCGAGATTTAATGAAGTGCCTGGAGGAAAACGGCTCCGAATTGAAGAGTATACATCGACGATTCCGGTAATTAATTGCGCTACATGTAATGTAGATGTTCCAATAAATCATATGTCAGCGCATAAACGAACACAACAACATAAAAATAATTCATGTTTGCCGGTATGTCATGGTGTGCAACTCGTTCAATGTGCCTTCAAAAGGAGAATTGCAACCTATCGGGTTAGCAGTGATATGGAGCATTCCGATTACGTAATGTTCTTTGCAGACATTAAATCCAAGGTGGTGGAACTTGTTAATAATTTATTGCGTGTGCATTATGCTTTAAAAGTTAACATGACAGCTGTTGGCGAGTACATGCTTCCGTCACAAGAAATATTCAGTGAAAAATCCTTCAACACTGCTAATCAAATAATTAGTGTAGAAAGTGATTTGGATGCCGTTTACCATTCTTTCACCGAATCAATAAAAACGCAGGCGACAGAGTTCCAGGAGAAAGATTCAGGTATGGAAAAATCAAAACCCGATATATTAAACTGATTTTTATATATTATTTTTCTTGTTATAGGATGGGCTCTTGTGCGAATTTTATACTTGGAAGTTGGTATCAACAAGTATATGCCTATGGGTGGCTCATCATACATCAAGTTGCCGTATTCTATTGAAAAGAAAGGAGCTGTCGTCAATGTGATTAACCAGGACGAATTTTGCTTTGCGTGGGCTGTAACATCAGCATTGTTTCCTCCAACAGCAGTGCCTTCACATAAGACATCCTACCCCCATTTTTCTAGAGTGCTAAATGTAACAGGTATGGATTTTCCAGTAAAATTACGTGACATTAAAAAATTTGAGGAAATGAACAACATATCAATTAACGTATACGGTCTGGAATCTAAATATGAAAATAATGAAATAATACATGAAGTTATTGGTCCACTGAGGTATGCGTCAAAAAAGTTGGATAGGCATGTAAATTTATTGTTAATTACAAAAGACTGTAGTAGTAAAGATGGCGGTGAACATTTTTGTGATACGACTTGTTCAAAGAGTCATTATTGTTGGATTCGGGATTTATCACGTTTAGTTTCAAGTCAAATTAGTTGTCAACAACATAAAATATATTTCTGTGATGGTTGCCTCATTTATTTTAGTACACCGTCAGCTTTAACTTTACATCAAAGCTACGATTGTAACCACATTTTCACGCAAACACCTTCAGTGGATTTAAAAATCGATAAATTTGGAAAGAGTGTGCCGGAAAATATTTTAAAATTCGAGGGTATAGAAAAGCAAATGCGCGTTCCATTCGTGGTTTATGCAGATTTCGAATCTGTTTTAAAACCCATTGAAACGGTACAACCAAACCCACAAAATTCTTACACTGTAAAAAGTTTTAAACATGAACCATATTCTTTTGCTTATTTAATTAAATGCTCTTTTGACGACTCACTTTCGAAATTTGAGCTATTTCGGGGGAATAATGCAGCTCAAGTCTTTGTGGATCGTATCGAGTGTGATTTAAGGGCTCTATACAACACATATTTAAAAGACATTAAGCCTATGAAACCGTTAACGCCTGAAGAAAAAAGGGAGTTTAATGATGCTAAAATATGTGGTATATGTGAAGGCCCTTTTGAAGAGGGTGAGATTAAAGTACGAGACCACTGTCACATAACTGGTGCAAAAAGATTTGGTGCTGCACATTCCGTTTGTAATTTAAATTATAAATTACCCTCTTTTATCCCTATCATATTTCATAACTTAAGCGGCTACGACAGCCATTTATTTATAAAAGAGTTATGTAAATATGGGGATACAATTGGTGTTTTGGCTCAAAGTAAGGAAAAGTACATATCATTTACCAAAAGCATTTATGTGCACGATTATTTTGATAGTAAATGTGGAAAAGTCAAGAGGAAATATTTAAAGTTGCGATTTATTGATAGTTTTAAATTTCTGTCAACGTCTTTGGAAAATTTAGGCAGCGGTTTAAACGACGACGATTTTATTGAAACGCGGAAACATTTTTCAAATATCAACCAATTTAATTTGATGCGTCAAAAGGGTGTTTTTCCCTATAGCTTTATTGACTCTATAGAAAAAATGGAAAATACATGTCTTCCAAGTAAAGATGAATTTTATGATAATTTACGGGAAGAACATATTAGCGATGAAAGCTATAGAAGAGCAAAAGAAGTATGGCGCTTGTTTGGGTGTAAAACTTTGGGGGACTATTCGGACGTGTATTTAAAATCAGATGTGTTGCTATTGTGTGATGTTTTTGAGCAATTTCGGAATAATTGCTTAAAATTCGATAAACTTGATCCAGCACATTACTATACCCTTCCAAGTTTATCATTTGATTGTATGCTACGTATGACTAAGGTAGAGTTAGAGCTCTTAACTGATATAGACATGATACATTTTTTTAAGAAAGGTATACGCGGCGGCATAAGCCAGTGTACAGAAAGGAAGCACATCGCTAATAATATTTTTTTACCAGACTATGACCCAACAAAACCTTCTTCATTTATAACATACCTTGATGCTACAAATCTATATGGTCATAGTATGTCACAAGCATTACCATATGGTGGTTTTCGATGGTTAAGCGAGCGCGAAATTCTGGATTTAAATATTATGGCTGTTGGTGATGATAGTTTACATGGCTACGTTTTGGAAGTGGATGTGCATTATCCGACTGAGTTGCATGATGCACATTCTGATCTTCCATTTCTAGTAGAAAATATCATACCGCCAACAGAAAACGCTAAATTACCGAAATTAATTCCCAATTTACAAGATAAAAAAAAATACATTGTACACTATAGAACTTTAAAACAAGCCATCGCCAACGGCTTAGTGGTAATGCAAACCCATCGAGTATTACAGTTTGAGCAATCAAAATGGCTAAAATCGTATATTGATTTTAATACCAATTTACGTAACAAGGCCACCACAAAATTTGCGAAGGACACTTTTAAATTAAAAAATAACGCGATATTTGGTAAAACTATGGAAAATGTGGAAAATCGAAAGGATATAAAATTAGTAACACATTGGGAGAACAGTGTAGGCAGAAATGGAGCTAGAGCACTAATATCCCGCCCCAATTTCAATAGTAGCTCGATATTTACCGAGAACTTTGTTGCTATACATATGAATAAAGTTAAAATATTGTACAATAAACCAATTTATATCGGTTTTTCCATATTAGATATATCAAAGACTGTAATATACGATTTTTATTATAATTTTATTAAATCCAAGTTTGGCGATGATGCTTCGTTACTTTACACCGATACTGACTCGCTTATATTAAAAGTGTATACGGAAAACTTTTATCAAACTATATCAGAAAACCCCGAAAAATTCGATACATCAAATTACCCCGAAATTAATAATTTCAACATAATTAAAAGTAATTCTGTAGTTGGTAGAATGAAAGATGAGTTTCCTGGTGATCCGATAATAAGTTTTTATGGTACCGGCGCGAAGGCTTATTATGTAAAGTCCATTAATAATGAATTAAAAAAAGCCAAAGGTATCAAAAAATGTGTTATCGAGAAAGACCTTCATCAGGAAGACTACCAAAGAATTGTTGAACGGGGTGGTTTGATATTAAGAAAGATGAAGACATTTAGAAGTGAATTACATAACATTTATACCAACATAATAAATAAAGTAGCATTGTCACATAGCGATGATAAACGTTATGTAATTCCCAGTTCAACCAAAACTCTACCTTGGGGGCATGCAGACATAGATTTTTACAAAACAGACCCGGAAGAAAACTTAGCAAATTTAGTCACCGTGTTGGAATCATTTCTAAGTCAGGACAGCACGTAATCTGGAAAATCCATATTTCATTATTTGTATTGTTTTTATTATTTCTATTAAACATACAACATTAATATGTAACGATAGTATTGTAATTTTTTTTTTTTTTTTTTTTTTTTTAAATAAAAAACATGTATTCATTGATTGATTGCTTTTTTATTGAACCTTTATTTTAAAATTATAAATATAATGAAGTGTCGACAAATAACAAACTGTAAAAGTTATTGTTGAAAAATTTGTCTAATAGTAAATTAAACGCACAGGTCTACGAGTAAATGTTTAATGTGAAACAGGTTTGCTGACAAGATCCTCCATAGTCTTTTCAATTTTCAACATTCTAGAGTTAAGTTCATCACGCAGTTCGTCTTGCCTAAGTTCATATATTGCAATAACAGTATCATCAATGTATCCTCTAAGTTCTTGACCGGTTTCAATTAATTTCTTGCGTACGTAACCTTCAAGTTGGTTTCTGAATATATCTTTAATAACAATTGTTGAGTCATGTAAAGCTTTCTGCGTATCTTGCACACACTGAGCAAGGTTATTATCAACATAATTTCGTGTGGTCGCATCGTCTCCTTCAAGAGGTTCTGCTAAATAGCACAATCTTTTGCTTCCCATGTCGTAATCTCCATTAGGTGTAAGTTTAAAACCTATTCCTGAAGGACCTCGCATAAAGTTAAAATCCTTAAATTTTCTTTTGCGACCGAACTTATCAATAGTGTTTACTTCTGACATTGTTATGTGAGACTGATTTGAAACCATTAGATTTCACCCTAATATATGGTTCTATTTCATTAATAAACGGACTCTGCAGAAAAATATGGATTGCAAAACGTATTTTAGGTGATGTTTAATAAATACACATACAGATTCATTTTACTATTGTTTTATTGAAAAAAAATTAAAATATAACAAAAGATTGAGTTTACTTTTTATTATTAAAAAAAAAATAAAAAAAATAACAAACAAAAAAATTAAAAATTAAGAAATAAAATACATGTTAATTTCTTCTGTACAGGTAAGCTTCTTCTATGACCCAATTTCTTCTCTGGATGGCACGTTCATTAATGTCCTTGTTTTTAAAATAACCTTGACAGGACCAAAAAAAAAAAATCCTTGAAAATTACAACCTCGAAAACGACCCTGACATTGACGGGTACTTTGACCTTGGCCTTGGCCTCGCATCTAACAAGTTTAGTACTATATTTATATGCTTCTTTAAAATAACCTTGACAGGGACAAAAAAAAAATCCATGAAAATTACAGCCCTGAAAACGACCCTGGTATTGCCGGTTACGTCGGCCTTGGCCTTGGCCTTGCATCTGACAAGTTTAAATATTATACTTAATGCATCGAACAAAAGGAATAAAGGCGGTGTAGTGGGGGAAATGGGCATAAAAGCAGACTTGCTGGCTCGAGCTCTTCACAGTTCGTCAGAACAGCAAACAGTACAGTGCTAAGAAAAAGTTAATTGTGTGAGTTGGAATATCGAAAATGTCTAGTGTACGGTCTCTTTTAGATGCTCTTGACGTGAGCTGCGGTTCACAGCAAGGCATGCTCGATAACATGAGTGGTTTAGAGGTGCTAAGTCCGGGGGTGTTCGAGAACTGGAATGGCGTGGAGCATGAAGATGCCGAAGACCGAGCCCTCAACGATGGTCGCGACGAGGAGTTGGTTCAGTCGGCAGCGCAATTCCTGGAATGCTGGACGGAGGAGAAAGAGCCAAAAATTAATGTGATTAGTGATGTGGTTGTGCGAAAAGCATCGCGGCCTAGGGAATCTTCTCCGAAAGCGTCGAAACTGCAAAAGCTCTTGACTATGCGGAAGTCGGAAATCGCCGATAAAAAAACATTTTATTCGGCGATTAAAGGTGTGGGACAAGGGAAGAAGAAAAAGTTTAACTTTAAGCGTCCCTCCACCCCTGTTCCATTACCCGACTTCCTAAAAACAGCACCGCAAGAGCCACTGTCAGTAGAAGTGGAAGTCATAGAAGGCCCCGATGGACCAACACCACCAACGCCACCAACACCGGCCAGCGTCGAGAATGTAATAGTGTCGGAGGTGAAGTCTTCCCCAGCGCCAGCACCACTGTCGCCGATATTGGGGTGCCGGAAATCCATGAAGAAGCGGTTTAAGCGGTGTTTTGAAGGTGATGAAGTTTCCGCTGCTTCGTCGTCGTCGTCGTCGTCATCGTCTTCACCAAATAAAACCGCGTCTTCTTCCGAGCCATCACAACCGGAGTGGGTCGAAGACTTCACCAACTCTCAGAAGACCAAATTGACTGACATTTATGCCATGAAAAAACGATTAGTGAATGAAGTGAACGAGTGTGCCAGTGACATTATAGAACTTGAAAAACAATTAGAGATAAAAAAGGTGAAATCTGCGCGGTTAAAAAGACAATTAGAGGACTTTAATAAATTATGTAGTAGGTGTTAGGTAGTTGTAGATATTAGCTTTTAATTTATAGTATTAAGTTTGTAAATATATATATATATATATATTGTAGTTAATAAAAAAGTGTTTGATCAAATTTTTTATATTTTATAATGAGAATAAAAATGACTTGAAAATTTATTTTTGTGTGTTATTTCATATAGGCCCTGTCCCACATAATAGTAGGTAATAAAAAAAAAAAAAAAAAAAAAGTGAATAATCCACTAAAACTACGCAATAGCAATAGTTGTAAATATTTTCTGATAATATTTACAAGTATGCTAAAACATGGTTCGGTTTATGAAGTTAAGGTTCTGTCGCCAGAACTTCTAATACTTTGTATCTCAATATTGTATGTTTTTATGAAAAAAACATAAAATATTGGTTACAAAGTATTATAACCAACTAAAACTACGATCAAATTATTTTGTGGTCCTGAAAAGGACCGTTTGGTTTTAAAACATGCGACTCTTTTATTGAGTTGTGGAGTCGCACGGCCCGTCATCATCATCAGCGGGGGTGGCGGTGCTGTCCTCTGTGTATTCGATGATGAACCGCCAAAGTTCATCCCATCTAGGATCGTTCGGCTCCCACTCCAAACAATTCTCTGTGGTAGAATCTACCACAGGGCATTGGATGGGTTGTTGTTGTTGTTGTTGTTGTTGTTGTTGAGTCCCTGACATGTTGAACTAAAATGATTGTAATAAGTATTGATGGTCGTATATATAGAGACAAATTAATGGTGGGGGGTGAAAACAAATGTCATATTACGTATTGAGACCAAAAGTTGTTTGTGGTCTCAAATACGAACGAACGATTTAGCTGGGTTCCACCAGCACTTAAAGTTTTAATACTTTGTATCTAATATTGTATATTCTATACATACAATATTAGTAACAAAGTACTAATATGTACTAAAACTACGATCAAAGTATTTTGTGGTCCTGAAAAGGACCGTTGTTGTGTGCCCTTAAAAAGGGCCAGGGAGAGTGTGGGGCTTATGGTGCCCCATCCTCGCTGGTCGACCACCAGCTTGACGAATCGCAGGGGCCTTGTGGGTCGTCGGGTGTTGGTGATGCTGGAATTTCCAGCACCGCATCTTCCGTCGAGTCCGGCTCTGGCTGCGGCGACGGAGTTTCGAGTCTTTGTAAGACCCAATCACCCGCGTCGTCTAATTCCACTAGACCCGGATCATGGTCATATAGTAGCGGAATCGGCTCATCCAAGTCGTCCCAACGTAGGACGTCAATTTCAAAATCCACCTCGTCGTCGTCGTCGAAGACTTGCAGGTCTCCAACGTTGTCGGCTACGGTGTCATCACTAAAGATGGATGAGCCTCGGCTGGCGGGTCTTTCTTCCTCCATGTTCATCGTATGAGGGTTGATGAATATATGACTGTGTAACTGGCCCAGTCTCATATATATAGAACTACCCCCACCCCACCAACGGATTCTAAATGTTATGTATTGGTGAGAGCTTATAGAATTATTGATTTTTTCAAAAACTTTAAATAAGGAATTAGATTTGTTTAGACAATAAGACTTATTCTTAATATTTTGTGAAGAATACATTACAAAAAAAAAAAATAATAGAAACCTTGTTTGAACTGTTAACATTTTCATAGGTTCTCAAGCATATAACTTGGCACTTAAGCTACGAGACAAATCGTCGTTAAACGAATATCTCGCCCCATAAGTGACGATTACTAAACTACGATCAAAATATAATGTGGTCCTGAAAAGGACCGTTTTTGTGGCCCTAAAAGGGCCTGGGGGGAGGGTGGGGTGCCTACCGTGGAGTAATACCCAACGATATTAACACCGACCTAGGTGCAGCCCTTGGTCTTCTCATTGGCGGCACCGTCGTCGTCGCTGGTGGTGTCGGCGTTGCAGGCGGTGCCGAAGGTGTCGCTCCTGGTGCGGTACCCCCGCACTCCTCACACTTGCATATCTTGCCGGGCACGAATGGCCTGACAATGCCAATGATCCTTTTTGGTATATCTTCCATCTTGCCGATCGAATGTGTAATGATGAAATAATTCTAATACCGGCCTCTATATACATTCAAAAAGTTGGAGGGGGTAAGGTGGAGTGCATATATGCATTATATAAGTTTGAGAATAATATGATTTTATAACTCACCGTATCTCTGTTATGGATACAAACTACCCCCCTCCACTTTTCTAGCATATAGTACTAGACTTTCTCTACATTTTTTTCAAATAAATTTTTTTGATATTTCTAACCATTACTTTCCTACATATTTACAAAAAATGCAAATTATGCATATATTTTAATTATTTTCAGGCAAGGTAAGGAAAATTTTGAAAATGTTTTGACGGAATCGTAATAAGGAAGAGTTGAAGTATATCACACTATTTTTCCCGATTCGCTAATATAAAAAAAATTTGCCGCGTAGCGCGTTAGCGCGGAGCAGGCACACAAAAAAAAAAAAAAAAAAAAAAAAAAAAAAAAAAAAAAAAAAACCCTCCCCTACAACTTCCGCATACTCCCGTTCGGCGCTCTAGCCTCCTAACTCGAGAATTTCAATTTTTTCGTCTAAATTTTTTGTCATTTTTAAGATTTTCCAAATTTTTTTTTCACCATTGTATTCTACTCAAAATTCTAGGTAATTAAAGTGCTTTTATTTTTTCTCTATCTTGAACGGTTCCCGAGCTACAGCGCTTTAAAAAATCCAAATTACTAACTTACTATAACCCTTTTCTTAAAATTTCATCTTTCCGAATTTTAAAAAGTACTACCATATGTAGAAAAAAATTCTCTTTCTAATTTCCTAATATCATTTTGCTCCAAAACTTCAACTTTGGCGCGCATTCGCCATTTTTCAATTTTTTTTGAAAAAAAATTTTTTTACGTTTTTACTATCGAGAAAAATGCTTGCTTATAGTACTCGATTTCCTCTATAATTTTTTCTTATAACTTTTTTCCCTATTCCTAACCGTTACTTTCCTACAAATTTTCTAAATCGTTGTTTTCATATTTTGCCTTAAAAATTTTTTCTTGTGTTGTTTAAGCTCTTTTTTCCACTTAATAAACCACCATTTTCTAAATTCCCGTACTCTTTTCTTAAAGAGCGGGCTTTTCCGCCAGCTTTTTTTTTTTGGTTGGGTTTCAAATAAATATAAAACTACTACTTCACTCATTACAAATTTATTGATTCAAGAACATTATTTTGTGTTACATACAATAGATACATTAAAATATAGATTTATTGGTCACCGAACCGTTTAATACATTATAACTAAAAAATGAGTCGTGAATAACTAATGCGTACACTTTAGTGTCTTTGGGGAATTTATTCTTTCTCGTTTGGAACTCCAATTTTACATCCACTGTCGATGAGTTAATCGCCTCTGGTTGATGACTGCAATTGATAATAAAAACGGGGTTTTTCATATATTCCGCGAACGTTATCATCGGATCGTTTATCTCGCGCCCGTAGTAGCTGCTTTGGAAGTTTTCGTAATTGTAATAGGCTGCTGCGTACAGTTTCTTGGCGAAATCTAAATTCCATCTTTCGTATGGATAAACGGTTGAATTCAGATACAGTCTAATGTCGCATACGTCGGCGTGGGTAAACTGGGTTGCGTTTTTTTCTTTCTTGTCGCAATTATTGCTGTCTTGAAACCCGACGATTATATAGCGCGGTCTTTCCAGACTTGTACTCGTTCTCAAGGCCCACACGTCGGAAGATGTTTGCCTTAAAGCTGGTAATTCGTACAGATCCCATTTACGATATGCCATTTGAATACTGGCATTGTTTCCTCCTTTATTAATGCGAGACAGTATTTTCAATTTTTGCTTGTCGTCTGGAATGATGTGACGAATTTTCCATTCGATTTTGTCGATACTAATTTCTGCCTCTACTTCGCCGACGTAACAATTGGTAAAAGTGCGAGCTATAATCATAATAAGCTCTTGTTTTACGTTGAAAACACCTTTTGCGTAATCTTCGGCGAATCCCATAAGATATTTTAAGGGTAATTTCCCGGAGAATACGTTACTTGCCGTGTCTACGATATCTTGGTTTGCTTCGTCGAGACCCCATCCGCACGTCATGAGAGATCTTTGTTGCAAACTTCCGAATGAAACCATGGTTTTTAATGTCGTCGTAACTCCAGGTTTACGAACCACGGCGACCTGTTCACCTCCCATCTCGTAGCGAATTTCATCGAACAAAAATGCGAGGGCATTATTTGATAAAAAACATCTTTTCGTTGCGTCTATGGGTTTAAATTTTCCTTCGATATATATGTAACTTTCGGCGATATCCAGTATAATATCTTGAAAATTAATGGGGATACGGACTTCATCCGAATTGTTGAATGATGGAGATCCGTATGGTTTATACGTATGCTCTTCTAGACTAATAATGGAATTGTCCAAGATGGGCTCGGAGAAAACCTCTATTTTATCGCTGGTGGTGGAAATCATTTTCGCACTTTAAGACCGATTGATTTTAAAAATTTATAGTCTTCGGCAGATAACTGTTGAGATGTTTGTGATCTAACGTCTGGACGACGACTAACCTTGACGTTAACTCTTCTTTTACTTTTATTATGTTTCGGCGGTTCCCCCATTTTAGTCGACAGCACACACAATTGACGATTGAAGCAAAAACCCATTTCTATGAAAGTTTCTTCAGTTCCAATTTCACGATTATTTTCTCGCCTTGAAAATTGATTAGATCACCGCTATCGTCCAAGATGCGAAGAGTAATGTTGTCGATAAACTGACGTCCTGCCGGCATTAACGGCATATAAATATTATTTTGTGGTTCTTTACTGATTTTGTAACCGGGCTCCACGTCGATATCGAATTCGAACAAGGTATGACCTTCCACCGAATTCATATATGCTCCGGAAATTATATTACAATCTACGCGTATGATGCGTACTTTCATTATTTCCACCATCTCGGTTGATTCGTGCTTTTTGTCTCTTTTCAACACTGTATGATTAAATCCTAACATTTTACCGATACTCGCCTCTCCCCGGAAATCTATAGTATATTGGGATTTCAGTTCACATTTCAACGTATTATTATTAGCAACCAAGTAAAAGATTCCATCGTTCTTTTCTTCAGTTGAAATCCTCAAAGCCTCCAACATAGCTTTACCTATCTCATCTATTTCATAGGCCCCAGGTGGAATCTGCAATTGTATCGGCTCGGTGGTGTAACCCTCCTTCATGTAGGCAAACTTATTGTTGCTTTCGTCCACATTAAAAATTGAATTGTATGTGTAAAATCCCAGCAATGCCAGACCATATTTGTTTTCTCTATTTAATTCGACTGGTGGATAAAAATCGGCGCTTAAGACGCTCGAGTGTCCTGTTAGTGTGAACGTATAAGACATGACTAACCATTAAAACATCACACATCTCGGTTTTATTCTTAGCGGCAACATTTAAAAAGATTCATCGTCACACCTTTTCTCACTGCATTAGATAGTGATGTTTTTATGCTATTTTCTGCTTTTATGCGCACATCGCTGATTTTGCAATAACAACAAAATATTTTTCTAGCCGTAAGATCCTCATCAGTCATAACCTCGTTTAAATTGCTGCTGCTGCTGCTGAAATAATGTTTGCAACCGCACTGATATTTTAATATATCGATATCGCTTTTAAGGTGCTCCGGCAACTTTTCCCAAACGAATGGAATTTCATTTGGGGCTAATGCAATCATTACTTCCTTGGGCATGTTTTCTAACTGTTTCACGGTCATTTTCCTTAATCCACCGGCTAGATGAAATGCTTTCAGTGATTGCAACATTTTAGTATAGTTATTGCGATCCATTTGCGGTGTTAATGGTGACGATGATGATGATGACATCTTTTACGCTGATGATTCGACAAGAAACTTTAAGCACAAATGTCCACACCAGACTGTTCCAAAATCCTGCTGACGATCGTATGTATAGTAAATAATTTTTGATGGTTCCGATCCCGTTTGTAGATATCGTACCAATTCGATCGGTGGGGGTAAATCGCCGAAGCTGTCATAATATGTTACTTTAGAATTATTTTTTCTATAAGCTACCCAATGAGTCCCTGCACCACGCGTACTATCCAAATTCACTATTGCTGCTTCGTAACGTCGAGGACCTTGTCTAGGTAATAAATCCCTCATATAAACGCCTCGAAAGTGTCCTATTCTTTTCTTTTTGGCATATTTTTCTATATCGATGTTAGATAGTGGTCTTCGAGGTAGGGATTCAATTAGTTTTTTGATCTACGATTTAAAAATAATCCCATACCTTTACGATATGGCTTTAGAAACAAACCATTTCCTTTCGATTTTAAATACAGGCCGGCACCGGTTTTATCTTCGCTGCTTTTTTTTACTGCTTTTATGGCGCGCACAATTCCCGCTGCCCCACCGGCTAATGAACCCAAAGCTGATAACCCGGCAAAAATTGGTATTAATGGTAATATTCCACCAGTTTTAGGAATCGGTATTATTCTCGGTGTACGAACCTTCCTTTTGCCACCTGCCGCTTTTACCGATCTACGTGCTGCCGACAGAGCTATTTTAGATGCATTCATGACATTTTTTTCCAACACATTTTTACTTCCGGCTTTTAATAATTCCCTTCGAACTGCTTGTCGAATAGCTGTTCCGAAACTGGCTTTCCGAACATGTCGATTTTTATTAACACCTTTCCTTTTTGTATGACGCGTGCCTTTACTAGATGTTTTTTTTGTTGATAATGATGATGATGGTACACCCATACCAAAACGTTGTTTTCCTTTCATAATGTTTGTAACTAACCAAGCTGCTGTTTTTTCACCTAAACTGGAATCTTTCGATTTTACTCTATTCCAAGCACTTTGTTCGAGCTCGTAATCCGCTCGATGTCTCGCACTTATGTTGTCTTTATTATGTAAATAGGCTAAATCGTGTTTTTTGCATGCGGCATCCAAAGGATTAATGCCTGGATCACCTCTTGTTACACGTTTTATTACTTTTGTTCCGGGTCCGCAATATTGATAACCAGGAATGTGTACCTCGAATGGTAATTTATTTATTAACGAATTCACAATACCGTATCCAGTTTTGTTGGAAACGTGAGACCGTCCACTTCGTTTGACGCTCGGCATCTGAATGACAGTTTTTGTGAAAAATTGCCTATAAAATATCAAATTTTCCTAAGATGCGCGTTATCGATCTTAAACAAAAACTTCCTATTGACAATCTCGATGAAAAAGTCGGACTTGGATTTGAAAAGAAGATAATGAAGAGACACGGTCCTCTACTTCCTTCCTCTATTCGCGGCCTGTTAATTGGTCCATCCAATTGTGGAAAAACTAATGTCATGATTTCGCTGCTTACACACCCCCTTGGGCTACGTTTCGAAAATGTCTATATTTACTCGAAATCTCTGTATCAACCGAAATATGAGTATTTAAGGAAAATTTTAGCGCCCATCAAAGGTTTAGGCTACTATGCCTTTAGTGATTCCAGTAATATTGTGGTACCGTCCGATGCAAAACCAAACTCTATATTTATCTTTGATGATGTTATATGTGAAAAACAAGATGTTATAAGATCGTACTTTAGCATGGGACGTCATAAAAATATCGACTCCTTTTACCTAGCGCAAACATATTCGCGAGTGCCTAAACAGCTTGTGCGAGACAACGCCAATTTTATTATTATGTTTAAACAAGATGAGTTGAATATGAAACACATATTTTCCGACCACGTTTCACCGGATCTAACTTTTACTCAATTTCAAGAAATGTGCTCAAAATGTTGGGATAATAAGTATGGATTTTTAGTAATTGATAAAGACAGTGATGTGAAATCGGGAAGATACCGCAAAGGATTTGATAGCTATATATTACTGTAATAATAAGGGAAAATGCTCATTTGATTGTTGAAACGTCCTTTGTTAACATCATGAATAACGCGATCGACTTAAAACGTAAACTAGTGGAAGCTACCAATGCCGTCAGAAAAAAATTTAAACAAATTAAAGCGGCTAAAGAGTTTAATGTTGTGGAATTGGAAAAGTTTTACGAACCCATTTCTAAGCCGTTGACAACTATATCTGATGTGGTTAAGCAACGTCAGCAGCAGCAGCAGCAGCAGCAACAACAACAGCAACAACATTATCCAGCTACAAAGTCACATAGTCTCAGTACATCAGTGCAGTCGACTCAAATATCAGGTTTTCCCCAACCTACACATTCCTTTCAAACCTCCACACCTATTCAGCAGCAGCAGCAGCAGCATCGCATTTCAAAAGAAGATATTAGCCAATCGGTGTTTGATACACCCTCAACTTCAACTAATACATCTCTCGCATCCGCTGACACCACAACTTCCGATACTTTAAACGCACACCTGAAAGGATTACGTTCGAAACCATCTCTATACGATACTGTATATGGTGTACGTTTTGGTTCAAAAACAGATAACAAAAATTTTATTGGTAATTTAGAGGTGCGTTTTCGAAATGGAAATATTGTCTTATACAAAAAAGGGAAAAATATTGCAGAATATGGTGGATCACCGGCACTTTATGATTTGTTATTTCTTAAAACACCCCCAAGTGTAGGCAAGGAACAACAACAATTAAGTGATAATGTACTTTCAACGTACAAGGAAATTTTGGAATCAACGAGTGCTGTCTACAACAATTTTAAAAAAAGTGATGGTTTACGGGAGACCAGATGGAACAAATATTTACGAATTATTAAACCTCTGATAATGGGCACAAAATTAGGTGGTACTATTACAAGAAAAAATCTCTCGGAAAAACTACAGTTACCCACAAAAAAGAAATTATCTTCGAAAAAATTTCAATATGTCTACTGGAACAAAGCTAAAGAGTTGGTGGATCGTTTACGTTTGTTGTGGAGTTCCAAAATGGCCGGTCACACTGGACACGAAAATGAAATTATGTCAATCATAGAGGAATTACGAGAAGAAGATATAATATATTAAGCTCAATATTTAATGATATTATTCAGTTCTTCCTTCGATCTGAAACCTTTAGTATTACTAATAATATGGAGCCCAGTCTAGAAAAAATCAAGATTGTTAATGAACTACATAGAACAGCTAGAAAAAATTTTGTAAGACGGCGCACGATAATAAAAGGATACAGAGATTTGTGGCAAATTGATTTGGCTGAAATGCAACAGTATGCTGATGAAAACGATGGTTATCGTTATATTTTGGTCTGTATAAATTGTTACTCGAAATTTGTCTATACCAAAGCCATAAAAAACAAGACTGGTATAGAAGTTACTAATGCGATGAAAAGCATCATTGAAGAGGCATCATATACACCAACAAATCTGCAAAGTGATCAAGGAAAGGAGTTCTATAATACAAACTTTCAAGCCCTGATGAAAAAATATAATATAAATCATTATTCCACTTACAGCACAAAGAAAGCTGCAATTGTTGAGCGAGTCATAAGGACTTTAAAAAATAATTTATATAAACAATTCTCGACAAGAGGATCTTACAAATGGATACATATATTATCGGCAGTAACAAAAACCTATAACCATTCGAAACATCGCACCATTGGAATGAAGCCTGCAGACGTGCAAGAAAAAACACATATTAAAGCATATGATTATTTAAAAATTGTACCTAAAAAATTTAAGTTTTCCATGGGTGACATTGTGCGTATTAGCAAGTACAAAAGCTTATTCGAGAAAGGATATACGCCCTCTTGGTCAACCGAATTGTTTAAAGTTGTAAAAGTTAACGTTACAAATCCACCTACTTACTTGTTGGAATCGTTAGAAGGTCAGCCTATAAGAGGGTGTTTTTACGAATCAGAACTACAAAAAACAAGCAGTCCTGACGTTTATCTAGTAGAAAAGGTCCTTAGACAACGCAAGAAAAATCACATCGAACAATTATTTGTCAAATGGCTAGGATTTCCCAACCACTTCAACTCTTGGATAGATAAAGCTAATATTGTTTAAATAACATATTGTATGACTATATTTTTTATTTAAAATGTAAAATAAATAAACAATATATTGTAAAATAAAGTTTTTTATTTCAATCTTCATTATTAAAAACAATGACAATAAAACATC
Source organism: Diaprepes abbreviatus (assembly GCA_034092305.1). NCBI lineage: Eukaryota > Metazoa > Arthropoda > Insecta > Coleoptera > Curculionidae > Diaprepes > Diaprepes abbreviatus. The sequence goes on from JASJET010000250.1 coordinate 483,167, forward strand.
ATACACATAAATAACATTTCAATATTCTTGGAGGGAAGGTCCAATTCACCGACGACTACGACGTTATCTTCAAGGCTATGCCACTCGGAGTGCGTTCTCCTATTCTTTAACCTGCTTTTTTTAGATTTTTTTTGAAGTCGAGTCGTACGACAGTGCGCTTAATGAGTCATTTAAAGGCTGATGATAGAGTATTTTCTGCATAACTTCAATTTTTGTTTTAAGCTCACTATTATTTTTGTATATCATGGGGAGGACATCCTTGTTAAATATGTCACATATTACAGCTGCAAAATTGTAAAACTTTCTATTAACAAAGTGTTTTGTCACAGCATCGTCATCATCTTTAGGTTCGCCTAAGTTGGTTATGATTTTTCCACCCATATCATACTGCCCATCCGCTGTAAGTTTAAAACCAATCCCTTGTGGCCCAGATAATATATGATATTTTTCATTATATTTCTGACGACCAAATTTATCAATTGTGTTGTTTCCTCGACTCATTTTCAATCTTTACTAAACTATTTTATTTTTATTTGCCCTACTTATATTAAATATTTCAGCTGAGAAAAAGAAACACTGACTATGATCTACTGGGTTGGTATGTTTATAAAAGAAATAAAATAAAACTGTGATTGTAATAGATATTTATTTACAGTTATTTAATTGCACAAATACAAAAATTATAAAAAATTAATTTTCCATGTCTTCGTTTTCGTTGCTCAAAATTCTATCCCATCCGACACTATTTCGATCGTCAACGTCTTGGGCTGTTGCTGTTGCAGAAACCAATTCATATTTTGCAGCAAGCTCACCTGGTAAATGTGGAATATTGACGAGGTATTCTTTTAATTCTTCTTCAACCATTTCAGCACAAAATGTATCCATTTCTATGGAACCATATAAAAATTTGTCGCACAAGTGTGCCCCAGCCATAAAATTGATTGTATCCCTGATCTCGTTCTTATATTGATCTTTGGTTACATCAATATGCGACCAATCATTTACGCTATCTAACATATCGTGAGCCCTATTTCTTAATTCTCTCCCCAACCAAAATATGTATCTATCTACACATTCGTTGGCGGTCGTCGTCGTCGTCGTCGCATCAGCAGACATCTTTAACAGAAATAATGAACACGCGTAAGTATTCTGACATGTGCAACTATATTTTAAATTTAATTACATCCTTTTTTTCAAACAATTTACATACAATTTACTCCAATGAGCCAAAACGTAATAATGTTCGAGTATTGTTTCCAAAAACTCTAGTGCCCTGTCCCAAATAAGTTAGAGTGTATTTATCTTTAGTTTTACTCATAATATCTACAATATCGTCAGGTAGTGTTTCGGCCACACGTTTTGGTAAAAAAGTCTCAAATGTGCTATTATCACCGTCATCGTGTAAAGCCACTAAAAGAGTTTTACCAAATCGTGTAGTCATTGAAACCATCTTTACAATTTTATACACTTTGCCTACAATCATTTCGGTAACCTTTTTTTTCTCTAAAACCTCGAAATCTTTGCTAAACATTTCATTAATTTCATCTAGAGTTTCTTTTGCAATACTCATTATTGAAAAAATGGTATATAAATCCAAAAATTACCGTGAATATAAAAGCACTTTCAGAACACTACACGAACACAATATTTGATGTTTATGCCACTGATATCTGCGACTGTTTGAAGTCACTTCTTCTCCCACGAACCTTTATAGCGAGGTTTCAAGGTCGAATTGTAACAATGGTGGGGGTAGCTTAACGATAGAAATAGTGGGAGGAGTATTCAAGGTCAAATGACGTCACACATTTAAATTGGTATAAGGATAACTTCAAGGACAAAATATAATGAAACAAATAACTACATTTTATGTACTTTATTCATTGATTTTTTTCTGCCATTCTTCTATGCGTTTAACATTATCACCTAAACCTAATTTCCTTAATTTGTTCAATAATAAGTGTTTGTTTTTATTTCTAAGAAAATTCTTACAAACTATACTAGCTAAAAGACACACTTCGGCATGGTCCATATACTTAAAAAATACACTAAAGTCCTGAGCCTCCGAATCTTGCATTTCATATGCGTAAAATTCCGAACCGGCTGCAGAAATTAGAAATTCCTCGTACATTTCTCGCACTAAACTTTCCATATTAACTACTACTACGTTAAACTTAAGTCCTACACTCTAATTTCATCTAACACAACCGGATCTGCAATGAACCTAATCAGTTTTTCCAAACAGTCACTAAACCCCAACTTTTTTATCTCACGAACAAAGTCTTGTAAATTTATTGTTTTGCTGCAATATTTACGACATGCATTCGCAGCCTTTTCATATTCATAAGCCAAATCACAATAGCGCGACGCCCATTCTGCTCGACTTTTCATTGCATCATTGAAATAATTATTAGCCGTTTCAGTGAACTCATCGCCCAATTTTTTTACTGTCTCTTGCAAAGCACTATTCATATTATTCACTCATTTTTACATTCACGACACTTTTTTATTGCTGGTGGTGGCCCATCTATATGATGACGATATATTTGTTCATAGTGAATGTAACAGGGTAAGCTTAACTGTAGTTCCTTGTTACACCGATATGACGCTGGCAGCTTATCCCAAATTTGCCGTAAACTCAGCGTATCAACGCAAGTTTTTAAATATTCGAGAGGAAAAAATGCTAGATCCTTCTCTTCAAAATCACACAAACTTTTTAAATTACTCTGATATAAACAAATTACTCTGCCGACTTGCTCTATAATTTTTTCTTTAGATAGTTCCGTATCTGACATTTCACACTGAATGAATGCAAGTAGACTCACACAATTTATAGAACAATTTGCAAGGTCAAAATCATTTCAAGATCATCCCACACTATTACAATGCACAAATAACTACTTCAAGGTCACACACCCAAGATGACCTTCAACAAAGTCAAGGTCGTCTCGACCAAGGTCAAGGTCAAGGTCACACACACAACCTTGAACACAAGGCCAAGGCCAAAGCACACGTGCACTTTCAAGGTCAATGACAAGGACATGTGGGCGGGGCCAAAGAGGGGTGAAGCAAGGTCAAGGTCAAGGTCGAGGAGTGGGGGGATTGAGAGAATCGGGTTATGTTCACTACTGCTATAGCATGGAGAACAAGATCCTTTCTTCTATTATAGGGTTAGAGGTTTCCCTGCGAGGGAACCTGACTGGTAAAATATCATGATCTCTAAAAAATAACCTGCAGAATATGAGGGCTTGCCTTCGTTGGCTGTCTAAATGGATGGGCGTCACAATAAAACCCCTAAGATACCTAAAGATCTCCAGTTTAAATACTCTTGCTTCTGCATGTGGAGTCGACCTTTCATTCCCCAGCTACTCAAAGGAGCAACAATGGATAAAGAAAAAACGGAAGACACCATTCATATAGTTAAAATAACCCACTTGTCCTCCCCAAGTAAGCCAACCTTACAATAAATGAGTGAGAAAACGAAATAATAAGGCAATAAAGAAGAAAGAGAGAAAAATTACTTCTTCAACATTCTCCACCCTGTCAACGGAGCGCCAAAAGGAATTAGAAGAAAAGAAAAGGAACTTGGCCTGAATTGGGAAAACTAGGAGATATAGATGATCTGATGAAACGACGACTCAGTGGAGTAGTAGTCATGTGGTTGGTATATACGTTCTTCAATCAAGAGCTAGCATCTGAGATATAAATCTACTAGAAGAAAGCCAAGCGCAAGCGGGAAAAGTAAAGTTTACTCCGCCGCATAGATCAGAAACAAAAAGGGATGGATGGGCAGAATCACCGCCACCACTTTTACTATGGCTAACTATGCAGCTGCTATGAAAATATTCAAGATAGCCATCTGTTCTAAAATGTTCGCTGATACTACTTTTAGCGCGAACAACTGGAAATAAAAGCTCTAGTTTGGAGGCATTCTAGTTGACTGTGTAACACCACAGTCGGCAGAATGGCTAAAAGTGAGCTAAGCTTAGCCACTTAGCATATGACTCACATGGGTGAAAGACAAACAACTAGTATAAGTGATATAACTTAGTCGGACACTAACTGGACATGAAGTACGTACAAAACAAATCAAAAATATGTTTATAAATTTTATAAGTTTATATTAAGGTCTTAAATCAATTTTAGCGCAACGTGTGTAGTGTGAAGAAAGTCAAATTAATTTCTTGGATGCACTACTAGAGGGCAGGATCTCTCAATGTAATCGAGGTTCTTCGTATTCGCAGAATGGAAGCTGGCCCAATCGCCACTTAAAGAGTCCCGATAGTGGTCATGGAAAGTTTCAATCGTATTTAATGGCAGGGTCAAGTATATTATGTGTCAGGGTGAGGTGAAGCTCCAGTTTATCACAAATTACTCCATTTTCTCAAGTTGAAATCACTTTAAAGAAGGCAGCTTACTGATAAGATTGGGAGAGATATAGATCTAAGCATTTGCAGCGCGGCATCCTACATATCCTCAGGTATTGGTATTCTTTTAGGAGTCCTTCCTGTCTACTGATAGGCGAGGGAGCGATGTGGCTCAGGACTGAAGGGTAAGAAATGAGAGTACTTCTTATGTATTCGCTAGTTATTCTCATCATTGCGTTTAGTTTTGTGTCAACTTTTTTCGTGTGACAGCTTTTTAACTATACCGGGGAGCAGTGTCGCAGGCGACAGTGAGACCTATAAAAACTATTGTGATTTTAATTCATAGTTGGGAGCCAGATCCTATGTGTATCGTTAAGCTGAGTACTTGATCTGTGTGCTTCGGTTGGGTTTGAAACCTGCCTGTCGTATCTGTATGTGTCCAAAAACTTTTGGTCCTTGTCTGTTTATCAACATTTTCTCCAAAAGCTTTTAATAATGTGATTATGCGGCAGCTCTCCGATATATTCTTCGCTTATTTCAGTTTTAATACTGCAAGTATTTTAGATCCCTTGAGTTCTAATGAGAGGCAACCTGTAGTAAATATATCTGAATAGAATTTGCTATGCTACATTTTCATATGTATATAGCCATTCTTTAGAAATTTGGGGTGTATGTAGTCGAAGCCAGGTGCTTGACTAGGTTAGGAGTTATCCAATGACTTATTTACTTCTTCTATAGAAAAGGGTTGGAGTAAACAGACTGAGCATTTGTTGTTTGACAGAGACTTTTGAGCTGCTTTTTAATTGATGTGCTGTGTTTTTTACTTTTGGAACCTTAAAAAGCTCTGGTCGGCTGTTACATCTAATGATTTTTAAGCTGAATCGTTTGAATCACCAAGTTTCTTCAAAAGGCTCTATGCTTCCCTACTTCATCTTTTAAAATCCATATTGCTCATAGTTTCCTACCATTTTCTATGATGCTACATGTTTAATTTATTCTCTTGTAACTTCTGACAGAGCTCCTCTATGTCATGTTTCTAGTCTGGTATATACTCTTTTCCAAAGACACGAGACACATGTTTTTTAGTAGTCGCTATGACGATTTTAGTCTTTGTCTAGCTTGTTAATAAAGCTGTCCCATACGGCTCTTTTAAAGTTCGATCTCGATTTTGAGTGTACAACTGGGATTTTAATACTAATTTAAAGTAAAATAGGGCTACATGTGGGACGCTATCTAAAACTCTTCTCAGAGTTTGGATGGGACGACCATTGGAGTCTTCAATAACAAAATACTAATCTGGGTTTGTTTCGGTATTTCAGGTCGCGGATTTGAACGTCGATTTCTCTTCTGAATCGAAAACTAAACTGTCATTTTTAGCTTCTGACCAGTTATTTAGCTGTTCGCCTTTTTTTTTTGTTTTTTTTTAAAGTAGCCAGACAGACTGGAGGTTGTTGAAATCCCTTCTGTATTTTGCGAGGTGCGGGTAATTATCTAAAACTCGCTGCGGCCCTGGTATTAGTGGGCACTTAAATAAGTTGATTTTAGCTATTTTGACAGTAACTTGATGGATGCTGTCGGTTACACAGGTGTCCATTAAATTAACATTATTGATGTTGTTTCGGACATAGGTAGCAACTGCATAAAAGGTTGTTACAAGCATGTCGTAGCCACGAATCTTGCCTCTCCATTGCTGTTTTCATTTTCTATGTGCGTATCTCTGTATCTCCGTTAAGGGACACTTTAGGATTTTTTTTTCTATGACAAAGTAGGTTTGACCTCTCCTGTATGCTTACGAGAAATTAGGAGGTACTTACCGTACATCCTGTATAAATTTCGAGACACGTCGGTAGGATATTAAACCTGCCTCGAACACCATCTATATATTAATCGGGGTAGTGCGAAACTTAAAAATTAGGATTTCGGTAAGAAATAGATATATTTTCTGCTGTGTTTAAATAGTTGCTTATATGTATTCTCCTTTCAAGCAGATGTTACTCTTGGTTCGGTACAGCTCCACTGACATTACCATGAAATAAATTGTTTGTATATATTTTTCCTTTATCTGCTTGAAATGAGAATTCATATAGGCAATTATTTAAATACGGCAGAAAATAGATTTAGTTATTTATTATTAAAATGTTAAATTTTACCTTTTTCGATATTACTGTTGAAAAACATAGGATAGGTAGAAAAATAGACTAGCGAAGCGGCGACCGGCGATATTATTTAATATATTTTCATTCCTGTGAATCCTTACTTAGTTTAAGTTTGCAACACAATCATCTGTCTGATTATCTAAACCAAATGAGTATACAAAATATAAAAAAAAACAATTTTTTTCTTAATGACGCTAATAGTAATGAATTTCAGCTTTCAGTGTTAATGCATAGTTCTGTCTAGGATATAAAAGTTGCTCTTTTCTTTCACGTCTTCATTTTAAACCATAAAATAGAACCAGAAAAAAAGCAGTAACTTCTTGCTTGATATGAAATTTAAAATTGTGGTTTTAGTATTGAAAAATTTAACTTATAGGTAAGAGAATCTTAAAATTTATAATCAAGGAAAATCAAAACTTAAGAACTAATAGATTATTCGGGAAAATAAAATTTATTTATAAGTCTACTTAAAATTCTAGAATCAGCGGATTTACAAAAACGGAAAAGAACATTTTATGGAAATATAATAGGGGTAAATAGAGGAAGTCACATCAAATCTGAAAGTTAATAAAGCAGCGATAAAAGAGAAAGCAAATATAATAAATTGATAGGTACTAAGCAGAAATTGTAAACCGAAACAAAGAATGAATAACAGAATTATGTAAAATATATAACTTGAAAAATGTATTGAAAATAAATGCGACAGAATATCTGACGATGTCACTTCATAAAATTCGCCGAGTAATCGTATTCTAATTTGTTTACGTAATTCAAGATCACTCTGTAACTCATGGTAATAAATCTCAACAAAATTTCCAGCAATCAAAACGAGTCATCTTCTTCTGTAATTCGTTTTTTACGCCTCCCATCTTCACCTTGACATCTAATCTGTAGTTTGTTACATAAATATAAGTAAAATGAACGTACAAATACTTATTAGTTTAGACTTATAATATGAAAATACTGCCCATATAAATATTAGTGTAAAAAATGTTTATGTGTCTAAATAAAAAGGTAATTAAATTTCTGAATATGTTTTATACAGTAGCTTGACATATTGATTTAAAAAACCCTTTTTATAGTTATATTTTACGTTAAAATTTCTATTTGCTATTTTCTCTTAGGTTTTGTAATAAGGATTAATTAATTTCAAATTATTAAAATTTTAATCTAGGTCAAAATGTTTATGTTTTTTCTTCTGCTATAAAAAGCTACTGTTTATTTAAAATATTTTATTTTTTTGGATTTGAGAATTTGTTAATATTAAATTACTAATAATATTTAAGAGAATTATTTATTAGCTTGAATAAAATTCTATTTTTAAGAAAAAAAATTGAGATGTAATAATGCAACCACAAGTTGAAAATCGTGGTTCTTGGATTTAAACCGTCTCAAATTGGAATTATTATGCCAATAGTTCTAATTTGACACGGTCTAAACCCAAAAATCATGATTTTCAACTTGACCGAAGCCGTGAAAGCTTTGTTTCTTTATTAATGAAACCACAACTTAACGTGTGAAACAAATACTTAAAAATGAATTAAAATAAGTGTAAGATAAAAAAAGTGATATTGGAACTGAACTTCCTTAAAATGATTTTTGAAGACCGGTGTATAAAAGAATATTTTTATCTTTCTTGGAAAACTGCAAATATGTGCTGTAAAAGTTATTTTGGGAAGCCTTTTTAGAAAGATACATTTTATATGATAGCAGTGATGTTTATGTAAAAGATTATTCAATCAAATTCGTGTTAAGATAAATTTAAATACATTTTTATATTTATATTAACTAAAATCCAAAATACATACCGTAGGTTTCCAAAGAATAATATATTGTAATAAATCATATTTATATTTGATTCAACTTAGTAATCATGTAATCAAATGTATTTTTCCACTGAGAGAACTAAAGGCCTAAATCAAATTAATTTTCATTAAGAAAGAATAAAATAATTTATTTACATTCAGTGTTGAGGCTAAACCGGTGTTTTTAGTCATCATCAGTGGTAGCTCGTAGGGTAGTGTCACAGTGCCATGGCACTACTTTGCTTTTCTAAAAATTTTTTTATTATTATTTTTCCCTTGGAGTAATTCAAAAATTGAAAAACAAAGTGGAAGTGGAGAAAAGTTTTGCTGTCGCAAATTTAATAAAAATATATTAATAATAAATTTGTGGCTATGTGGGCGTGAGGAAACATAAAATGTTTCATTCTATATGGAATGTTTTTTTTCGAAATTTCGAAAAGAGGAACACATCATTTTCTTCCTATATATGATAAAATAAATACTGTTGAAACTTCTAAGGTTCATATGAACAATGTTTTTAGCTTTTCTATGCTTGGTGATCATAAAACACAGTAACATTATTTTTATCGTGCCGATAGGTGAGGAAATTAGTATTTTACATGTTTTATAATGATCCTGCATTTTGTTTCATGAACTGGCACTACCTGATTAAACACTCACGAGCCGCCACTGATCATCATAAATTAAAATATTGCCACTATTTTACGAATCCAGTAATAAAAAAGTCTTTTCTGCAATCCTAACGGTGTAAAGATCAAAATTTACGGATTTCATTATTGATTGATCAATTATTATCACTTTACTTTTGCAAACTTATTTCAATATTTCGCGTAATTACATCATCGTAATTTAACTCAAGGTATGTAGGTACATAACAAGAAAAACATTTTCTTGCTAATTGAGAATACTTTAAATTTTAAGGAGACAGTATTTTTTAATCTTTTTGCTGAGACACTCTATACCGAAATTAAAGTAATATTTAGCTCTGACGTGAAACTGTATTTGTAAGTACTTATTAAAATATATGAATATTTACCTGCATGAATGAATAAATAAATTAAAATCCGTGTTAAGCCTTTTAAATAAAAATGTTTACTGTCTAATCACACATTTCCAGAAATGTAGGATATATTTAATAATTCTTTTACGTTGTTTTATGGTTAAACGGACAGCGAAATATGAGTATATTTTAAATACAAATGCGTATAATTAGGTTAAGTATATACGTAGTAATCATTAGTAAGTAAGCTATTGCCAGACAAATATGCTCCTGCAAAGAAAAGCATATTTTTGTAAAAAAATTCATTGAATTGTAGAAAACTTTTAATAATGTGAAAAATTTTAGTTAACGGTTTTAGCCAGTTTTACCAATTTTTTGACACACTTATATGGCATTAGAAATGTTTAGTTAGCTGATTATTGACAAAAATATTCAAAATGTTTTAATTTCATTTGGTAACAAAAGAAAAGTGTCTGATCACAAATACCTTTCGTTCGAAGAGATAACCACGTGGCTAAATAAAATAAGTATAGAAAATATAAAAACATTTGTTACCATTCATCAAATGTTAACTTTGCGTATTATTTACTTGCATTTTTCGACCCGAAGCGTAGATTACTGGACAAAGTAGAAGAACCAAAGCGTATTTGTTCCTTTCAGTATTAATAATATTTCACAGCACTATGCTAAACTTTAAATAACATTTATGCTAGTCCTGGAATACTAAAATATATGTTTCCATAATAGTCCAAGCCATAGGTAAAAATAGTTACATAAATTACGAGATGGATGAGACCTATCCAGGTTTTTTGAATCTGCGAAGCAAGGAACACATTTTGGGAAAGAAAGGTTCAAATAAAAGTTGTAGAGATTTTAAAAACCTACAATTTGAGCTTTAGTGCAATAATTTTTGTTAATTTGTTACTGCAGAAAGGCTAAAAAGTCCTTAAAATCAGCCATTTTTTTCCTATCAATTATTTATTGTAAAAGCCATCGTCTTTCTGAACAAAATAATATTTTATAATAGTAAATAGAATAATTTCTTGCTGAGATATTGCTAATTGTTTAATCCAAGACGCAAAATGTTGAATGTTATAACTTTTGAACATTTTGACCAACACAATAGTTCAATCTCTTCGTAAAGACCTAAGCCCTCATGTCTTGTTATGGACAAATGAAGAAACTAATTTTCAACTCCTTAAATATCGCATTAAAAAGGGAGTTTTTTTTTTATAATAGAGTTCTTGCGCGCGCGAGAAAACTGAACTCGCAGCTTCAAATCAGCAGCGCTCAAAAGAATTCGCCGTATTTTAGCAACAAGTGAACCAATTTCGGTACCTTTTTTAATCTGGGGTAGCTCGAAAAATTATGAATATTACACACCCCTTTCTTAGTGTGATATTTAAGAGGTTGACAATTAATTTTTTTCATTTACCCCTAACAAGATATGAAATTCTTCACGAAGAGATTAAGCGTTTGAGGAGGTCAAAATGTTCACCCAAAAAAAAGTTATAGTAATCAATATTTTGCGTCTTGGGATGAACAAATAGCAATATCTCGGCAACAAATTATCTGATTTACTATTATAAAACATAATTTTATTGAAAATGACGACGACTTCCATTTAAACTCAAAAAACTGCAAAAAAAGTAAATTTTGCAATAAATAATTGATATGCAAAAAATGACTGATTTTAAGGGTTTTTTGGCATTTTTGCAACAACAAATTGACGAAAATGATTGCACAAAAGCTCAAATCGTAGGTTTTTAAAAACTTTTATTTGAAGCTTTTTTTTCCTTGTTGTCTAGATTCATAAAACCTGTTTTAGCCAAGTTAGCCCCCCCCCCTATTGGCAACAACCTCTTTTTGCTGTTACATTTTATGTAGGGCTTATTTTAACATTACCCTAACACCTCTGTATAGGTCTAATCCATCTCGGAATTTAATTTAAATAATAAATAATAAATAATGTATAGACCGCCTAATTTTTCTAATATCTTGTTCTTGAGTAATATTGAAACTACATTGTCAATAGTTTATCCAAAAGTATTTAAATTTATTGCTTAGGGAATTTTAACATTAACTTATTAGAATTTATGTGTGCCGAGACAAAATATGTTAATGAAATTTTGGAAGAAGTAGAGCTTAAGCAGATTTTCCAAGAACCTGTCAGAGTTACTTACGTCTGCCATCCTTATTGATTATATTTTCACGACAGAATAAGAAAATGTGACGTTAGGTAGTACTCTAGTAGGGGAGGTAAGTAACCATGATTTGATCTTGTATTGTATCAATGTTGAGCGCAAACGTACGTCGCCGATCTTTGGGGTAAATAGAAAATTTAAAATATTAACCTTGAACAATTTACTGCAGAGCTTGATATCTGACAGAGATAAAACTTGAACAAAAAATCGAGCGAACTAGAATACTAATCAGAATTTTAGAAATATGGCTAGAGCGGCAATAACACGAGGAAAAAAAGGTTACTTTAACTCTAACGACAAAATAAATTTAGTTATCACTAAAAATAATGGATGACGCAGTCTTAGCGATGTTGACAAAATTAAGGAATATTTTTTAATATCAGTAGAAAAAATTTTACCAGCGACGGGTCTTGATGGAATAATATTTCAAGACTGAATCTGTGTTTACCGCTTTTACTTTCGGTAATAACGCATATTATTAATTACTGATAAACAAATTCCATGTTCCCAGAATGCTGGGAAAATACAAGGGTGATATCATTACCAAAGATTAGGAACTCAATATCCTTTATTAAATTTCGACCTATTAGTATACGGCCAACACTTTCGAAAATTTTAAGAAAATCAATGGAAATTCAGCTTCAAAACCACAGAAGAATTAACAATACGGTATTATACCCGTTACACAATCTGGGTTTAGAGAATGTCTTAGTTGCACAATTGCGTTGCTTAAAATTACCGATGACATAATAACTGCCACAGATAACAACAAGTTGACAGTTCTGATTTTACCGGATTACATAAAAGTATTTGCCACTATGAATCATTGAACGCTTAGCTTTGTCTTGCATTTTATAGCTCTGTTTTGTGGAGAGGTTGATATGATAAATAACTTTCTTAGAGCACGGTCTAAAACAGTAAGTTTTAACAATCATCTCTTAAAAACATTAAATATCTCACCTGTCATTCCACAAGGTTCAATAATCTAACCTCCATTTTTTTTTATATATTTCTATATTTCCTTTAGCTTTGTTATCCTTTACACAACACTACTATGCCGACGAAACTCAAATATACCTATCTTTCAAAAAAGGAGAAATGATTCAAGCCATTTTGAATTTTTAATTAGACACAAAAGGTTTATATGTATAGAAAATGACGTTATTCCTTTTTATGACATCAAAAATTCCAGTCTTATAATCAACTAAGATTTAAGATTTACAAAACATATCAGAGAATGTCTCCAAAAAGCTTATTTAAATTTAAAATTAATATATCAGAACAGAACAGTTTTAAGTAAACATATTAAAACTATGCTCTATGAATTACTATTATTAATGCATCTAAATTATTATAATGTCATTTATGGACCATGCTTTAAATTAACAGAATCAAAAAACATATAAAAAACATTCAAAACTGTTGTCTACGCTTTATTCATAGTATCTGAAGGTTTGATCATGTCACTCGCACCCTTATGCAACCCAAATAGGTGATTATGGCTAAAAGTTGTTCTTTACATTCCTTTTTGTCTGCAAGTCGAGTGAAATGTTCGATTGATACTGATTTTATTTAATTTTGCTGTAAAAATGGAAAGTGAGAAATATTGTTGTTCAATATTTATACAGGATTGTTTGCCTTAATAAATCGAAAGTTTTACTTATTTTTTAAGTTTTTACCTATTTTCTTTTGGAATTGTTTAGCCATTTAGTTATTTTTTTTTTAATAATAAATTTTATTTGCTTCATACTATACACGTACATAATTATGTGCCGAGAAGATATTTTTAATTTATTATTTATGGACCATTTGTGGATTAGGTGTAAAAATAGACAACCCTTCTTCAGGTTGTCTTTTTTAAACCTCAGTCAATATTGTATTATTATTATTATAAAAATTAACAAAAACAAGTGTGACACTAGTAAAGCAACAAAAATTGTATTTAAAATTACTTTATTTTATGTAAGACAACAAAAAAACACTAAACAAATTTTAGAACTATGGTGATTTTCAAGTTTTTATCATTATTTTCTGGAAGAAAACCCAAACGTTATTTTCCTGAAATCATTCTTGAAAAACTCGCTAGAAGTTCTTGGGATAGTTATCCGGTTAGACAATAAAACGCAATAGCATTTTCTACTTTGCATAAGGTAGAATTATATATTGCATTATATCTCAATAGGTAAATCGATCACTTGTGTCATTAATGAAGGTTAATGAACCCACCCCGTTCCAGGAGAAATTACGCTATATCATTACAGTACATTTAATCACAAGACTACTTTTTATCTATCAACCTTCTCTGAAGTGTTCTGGGCTCCTAACCAGATAATAGAAATTTCAGCAATAATTCTAGGTAGGGACTGTTTTGATAAATCATTGCAGTGCCCTGGTCCCTATTGTTGCTTTTCTCAGTCTTCCCGATTCAATTAGATCAAACATCAAATTGTCTTAAAATGTATGTGCCTTTGGTACAGAAACAAAAGATTTTTATATAAACGTAGTCTCTGACAATTACGAGATCATAATGCTAAATGAAAGTTGACTCACCAGCAACTTTTTTAACTCTGAGTCATTCGATGACAGATTGTCATGAGAAATGATTATGTCAATGGTCGGGATATCTGCAGAGACAATGATGTTTAGTGGCCTTTAAAAAGCAAATACGTGTAAAATTTTGTTATTGCTCGTCTGAAATTGATTGTGATTTGTCAAAAATAAAATATTACAACTTAGCCTGTTATTTATCAGCCTAATACAAATAGGGATATATATGTAAAGGTATGTTGACTCTTAGTAATAAAGACAGATATTATCCCTCGCTATAGAATATCAGTGAGTTGAAAATTGTTAGTAGAATTAATGTGCATAAATAATTATGTTAAAGAAAATATGCGGAATATTACGCCATCAAAACATAAAAGTCTCCAAAATCAGTATCATTTTACAGCAGCGGTTTTTAAATCTCGCAGGGATCATTTTACTATTAATACTAACACTTCATTGAATTTTTTTTGACTTACTGTTATTCTGGTAAACATTCTTGGATTTAATTAAATATGTTCCACTGAAAAAGGCAATCGTCAAAATGAAACTGTACTTTGAATAAAATTCATTTAAAAAATTGAAATTTCTTCAGTAGCTTCATTTAAAATATTTACATCTCACCATATATGATTTTTTTCACCTTGCATATGATAATTTTCAATTACCAAGTTTCCTAATTGATACGCAACGATTTTACTAGTAGAAATTATAGTTTTAAGATGAAATATGAAAAACTTCAAAGTTTTATGACAACATGTCTTTATTCTTAAAAACAAAAATGTATAATTTACAGAATCATTTACTTTTTTTTTGTTTAAAGTTGCATGCAGCACAATTTTTACGATCTCTTAAAGAAAACAGTCTGGAACATATTAAGAATGCTAACTGCGTGAGTCGATCTTAGAAAAAGCGTGATAGTTCGTCGCATCGTCAAGGTTAGAATCTTATATATTAAAAAGAGACGGTCCCTGTAGAAATTAAATATATATATATATATATATATATATATATATATATATATACATATATATTATTATTTAACCTAAAAAGCTATTTAATCTTATGCCAAGTATGTAAGTAACTTTTGCTCTGTAAGTACAAAACATATAAATATTTATTATATCAATAAGAGTTGATAATGATTACGAATGTAAATTTGAAATTAAAAAATACATAAATGACCAAGGTGCTAGCTAGTGCACACGGGCTGGGTTCTCCCAATTAGCGACGCGTCGCCGACTTATACTAAAAGAATTTCCTTTTTTTTTGTACGAATTATTAACATTTAAAAATTTTATTTTAATAATGACCTTGCTAAATGTTAATAAATATTTTCTGTGTGATTTTCGACAAGAAGTTGAAAAACGCAAAACATTTACTTAATCATTTATATGTGTTACATGTTTTCATACATCCGGTCGCCGCCAGCAAGGTTATTTTCATGCATTATATTTGGCTAGTCTTCACTCATCATCTACACCGTGGACAAATGTAATATTGAAATTTAAAATCTCCTTATATTTCACTGACTTCTATATTTTTTTTCTGGAATATAATTTAAATTCTAGCCAATAAAATTATTTTAAAATTGTATTAAACAAACAAAAACGTTAAATGTTATTTTAGATTTTTAAACAAGAAAGTAAGTAAAATATGAGACGAGAGCACGTCCTGACAAAAAAAAACAATATACCATTGGCTTAGTAGAACTAAAATGACAAGTAAGTTCACTCGGCCTAAGACCAATCGAAATTTTTGGGAAACCTCAATTCCAGCTCGAAAACGTTTCAATATTTTGGCGAAAGAGACAACGATAGGTTCAAGTTTTCTATGGTGATAAGACCGTGAATTATTTTTTGTGGCTATATATTCTAAATTAAGAAAGAAAACAGACACAATTTTTGCTATTCCTTGTTTTAACAATATTCTATGTAAGATTACTGTACTTAATTGGTTATATTTTACCATGCCAAAATTAGCCGTTTTGACAGAATTTTATGGCATAGATTGCCAGATAAAAATTAAATTTGGCTTAAATGCTTTTCTTTAATGCAAATATTTGGTGTTAGTACCTTGTTTACTATTTTCTCTTAATTCTATTTATTCTTTTTTTTTGCTAAAATTACAAAATTTAGAGAATAACGTTGATTATTATGGGCTTATTGTTTCCAAGTTTGCACATTCCAGGTGTTAAACAACCGCTAAGCCACAAACTTCGCTCCATCATATCGTTTCTGTGTTAGAGGTTGCAGAGTTAGAAAAAATTGTTATAGAACGCTATTTATCCTATTCCATCACCATCGAGATGATGGCCTACCTGTACCACCATATCGAGAAGAAAGTCAAAACTTACCCTCCCCGCCACAGTGATACGGCAGAGGTTCATGTTTCATCTCTATTAGACTCATCAGGGTACCGACATGCACCTGGCTATGCAAAGGACAGATCGGAAGGAAGCATGCAAATACTGAACGCGGCTTCGCCGACCTCCCGCCGGATGGCGTATATATTCACTATGAGGTGAAACTAATCTCCGAGGCTCTCGCTTATGCTCTTTAGATTGAAACAGCTGAACATACTTCAAGGAATCAAGGAAGAATTATAAGAAGAGTCAACGTTTCCCAGGATGATCGCAAGACTACCGAGGAAATCTTCATGAAGGTAATGAGGGAGATGCAAAAATACTTAAACCAACCAAAACACATGATAACCGAAACACAACCTCCCGTAGCAGAAATAGAATTCATTGTTGGAAGTGTGGTCAAGCCGGGGTATGTACAAAGCCGCTGTACTAGCAATACTACTCCTGATAGTGCCGCATCAACGATAAAAATTAAGTGTCCCGGCTGTAAAACAATGATTCTAGCCTGGTAGTACCCGGAAAGGTATGCGATCGGGAATGTGAAATGGTATGAAATATTCATTCTACTCATACCATTGTAAAGCCGAACATCATCGCCCAATGTAATATTTGTTTTTCGGAAAGGCATTAAGTCCTACAAACCGCCAATGATGAAGTAATACCTGAAAAAGGGATACATGAAGCAGAAAGAACCCTGGAGAGAACCACTTTTAAACATGTAGTTGTTGTTGCTGATATTTTGGACAAAGTAATACTAGTTCTGAAGGTCATCGAAAACTAGAAGTTTGTCCTTGATCTTCCGCAGCGAGTACTCCAAATTAGAAATGAAGAAATTGTTATGAATCTTCCAAAAAATAGTAAAGTGTCGATCAGGAAAGTTGTACTTCTTGAAGATGCAATGTTACCGCCAAGTTCAAATATTTAAGGCACAGTTTGATGATTCCGAATAAGATAAAGTAGTTTTGGTTGAACCAATTCAAGATTGCTCGTTGTGTGCAAAAGGAATTCTTCGTGTAAGAACATTGATCTAGGATAAAAGAATCACTATATTTGTCAAAATGCTGAACTTGAAGGATTATCCTCAACAGATCAGAAAAGGTGATCAGTTTGCTACCTGTCAACCTATAGAGATGATAGTTACCGGTATCCAGTTACAACCTTAAAAATTATCTGCTATTCTAATTAAGGTACTTCAAAACCTAGTTAGTACATCAATGCCATTATTAAATCAAGTTCAGGTGACTAGATTGGAAGATCTTATAAGAAGAAATCAGGATTGCGTTGTATCGAATAGCGATTTGGGAAGGACCAATATAGTGGAGCATCGAATAAATACTAGTGAAACAAATCCAAGTAAACAAGCTCCAAGGAGAATATTGTTAGCAAAAGGTGGATAAGATGCTTAAAGACATGCAGAGTCAATGCATTATAGAACCTTCTTAAAGTCCATGGACATCCCCAGTGGTATTAGTTATGAAGAAAGATGGTTCAACTACATTCTTTATAGATTTCAGAAGATTTAATGACGTCACAAGGAAAGACAGTTTTCCTTTACCTCGTATTGATGATACTCTAGACACTTTAACTGGGTCAAAATGGTTTTCCACATTGGACTTAAAAAATGGCTATTGGCAGATACAGCTGCATCCAGAGGAAAAAGAAAAGTCTGCCTTTTCTACTGGAATTAGCAATTTAATGTTATACCATTTGGTTTATGCAATTCTTCAACCACTTTTGGAAGTTTAATGGAACAAATCTCATGGACTAGCTATATGCCTAGTATAACTAGATGACATCATAATTCTTTGAAAAACATTTGACGATTACGTCAAAAATGTCGAAAATTTCAAATCTAAGAAGTGCACAATTAAAGCTCAGTCCGAAGAAATGTAAATTTTTTCAGAAAGAAGTTAAATATCTTTGGCATATAATCACAGAAGCTGGTATACGAGCCTATCCAGAGACGAGGGAAGCCATTCAAGGATGGCCAGTATCAAAAAACCAGCATGAACTAAGAAGTCTTCTGGGTCTGTGCACTTGCTAAAGGAATCGCCGATATTGCAAGACCTTTACATCGACTAACTGAAAATAGCAACAACTATAAATGGTCCGCAGACTACGAAACCGCTTTTAATGAACTAAAGGATTCTCGAATATTGTGGTATCCTGAGCCTGACCATTTGTTTGTTGTGAATACTGACGCTAGTAACACTTCTATAGGTGGAATTTTGTCCCAAATACAAAATGGTCAAGAAAAAGTGATTGCTTATTTTAGCAAAGTACTCTGAAAAGCTAAGCGAAATTATTGTGTAACAAGGAAAAAACTATTCGCCATTATCGAGACATTGAAACACTTTCATAAATATCTATATGGCCAAAAAATTTTCCTGCAAACAGACTATGCATCACTAAAGTGGCTTTTACAATTAAGAGATCCTGAAGCTCAAATAGAATAATGGTTACAACGATTGCACGAGTACGATTTTAAAATTGAACATAGAAAAGGCTTGATCCACAAAATTGCAGACGCTTTGTTAAGAAGACCATGTTCAAAAGAATACAAGCACTGTAACAGACACGAAGAACAAGAGAATCCTGACGATTTCTATTACCGAAAGACACAAATATAAGGCTCTTTGGATTGGGATCCTAAAATCATCTCCAAAGAACAACAAGAAGATCACCGAAAAAGTTCCAAAAGTACTACAAGTTTTACATAATGATGTAGGTGACAGACACTTAGGGGTTATGAAAAATCTTGAAAAAGTTCGAGAGAGGTTCCATTGGCTGGGGAGTCGCGCTGATGTAAAAGATTAGTGCAAAACCTGTACTAACTGTCCTGTCAGTAACGGACCAAAGACTCGTCGCCATGGTAAAATAAAGCATTACAATGTAGGAGTACCTTTTGATAGAATTGCAGTAGGCTTAGCAGGACTATTTCCTATTAGTAAGTCAGGGAATCGCTATTAGCAAATGACCAGAAGTCTATGCGATACCAAATCAAGACACCACCATCTTTACTGAAAATATTGTTTGAATAGTGGATTTGTAGATATGGGATGCCATAATGAAAACATTCTGATCAAGGTAGATATTTTGAATCTGAAGTTTTTACGAACCTATATGTTGAGAGATTTAACACAACGCTGGAGAATTACATCAGAATACAAGTAAATGAACAACAAAATAATTGGGTTAAATACATTCAGTCATTTTTACTAGTTATTCAGCCCTTTACCAAACCACTGGAAAAACATTTACTAGTATAATTTTTGGAAAATAATTGCGTCTTCCAGTGGATTTGCTTAGTCGGCGTTCACCCGATATTGAAGCAACTTGGGAAGAATACACTGAGCAACTTTATAAGTAGCTTCAGGTCTTACATGAAGAAGTCCATCGAAAATTACAAATAGAATGTGACAGAATGAAGACTCGCTATGACCTCAAAACTAATACTGGTGGATTCATGGTTGGTGAAAAAATTTGGTTGTGCGATCCGAAAAGAACCAAAAGGAGATCACCAAAGCTTTAAAGGTCATGGTAAGGTTCGTACAACGTAGTAACCTGACTAAACGATCTGGTTTACCGAATTTAGAAACGTCTTCATGCGAAGATGAAAGCCGTGCATCTTGACAGAATGGCTCATTAACAAGGTCATCGGGACGATCAAGACTTGGAAGGGGGCAATGTAACGGACTTTAAAGCATTATACATTTCATAGTGTTAGTTTGTGTTTGTAGTTTGTACCTTTGACAATTTCCTCATGAGACGTTTATGAGAGAAGATCTGGAACTTTTTACAAAATTTTATTTGCTTATTTTTACCATGGAACGCCTATGACAGAAGGTCTAGAAATCGCCATATTATCCCTTTTTCTTATTTTTATTGAACCATGTAGTACGAAAATCCGTCTAGAAAGATGCGGAATCTTCTGGTGTCGGCAAAAAGGGTATATAATGGGTCCAGACTGGCTTTCGTGGACAGTTTAGTTTGAGAAGTCGTTGATACAAGTTGAATTGTTTGTCAAGTTGTCAGAATTGCATTATTAATTTTTTTTTAATTTATCATCTTACTAAAAGAAAGTTAGGCATTATCATATAATAATTAAAGGTTTCTGAATATGCGCTAAATATATCAAGCTTCAGATTTTGTGAGAAATTGATTACAAAACTTTCTGATTTGTTGCAAACTTTTTACGTTTTCGTAGCCAGTATATGGAATTGCAAAAAAATTGTTGATACCTCCCTGAAAGTTGAGTAGACATTTTTTTCCACTCACCTCAACGACTGAAGCATCGCTTAACAAGCCGTCAAAAATACAATTAAATATGTTATTTAACTTTTTTCTATTTAGTGGCATTACTTGTCTCCAGAGTTGCTTGCAACATCTGAAAAATCGACATAATTATTTTAGCAAGTAAATTTAGTGAAAATTTATATTTTCAATTATTTTATGGATACATAAAAAACTGTTTAAAATTGAAACTCCGATATTTGATTATGGTTTCCATTCAAAATCTTTTGCGAAAAGTTGTTCCAGGCATATGTAAGCGAAATTGCAAAAAAAAACTCACAAGGTCAACAACTGGCATGAAACCCTAACTCAATGCGTGACCGATATACACGGTCAGTTTGAGCGGAAAATTTGCAAGTTCGTTAAAGTTGCAATTGATGAGAATTAATGATTTTAGATATAATAACCTATGACGCTAATAAACATACTGAAATTAAGTTTTAAAACAATATATCCCCTTTATATACATTGCATTGAGCAAATACTTTAATTTTGATTCTATTTAAATAAAAATTGCGTTATATTTTCTGACATAAATATTTTGAAACCTTAGCATATCTCCCGTACATTGTGGTGAAATTGTTACTTTGATATGCTATTATTATCAAGATCTGATTTGAAATAATTAAATTCTTAAAAATATAATAATGCTAATAATCTACTAGAGATAGTTTCTTTCTTTAGAAAACTCGATATTAAACCAAAACATTTTAGAATTAATATTTGAAGGCACGTCAAGCAATTTTGTGAGTGAAGAAGTTAAACAATTATTAAAAAATTTAAGTTCAGATTTTGACAGGGCATTTTATGACTTTTAGATACCCACTGTTTGGGGGTCTGATAAAAGTATTTGTGTATGTATGTGTGTGTCTATGCATATATATATATATATATATATATATATATATATATATATATATATATATATATATATGTATATATATATATATATATATATATATATATATATATATATATATATATATATATATACATATATAATATTAAATTATTCAGTTTTTTTCATGCAAATTTAAATCTGGACTCTATTTAGGGTGACATTTTTTGTTATCTATTACTCTTAAAATTAGGGTGGTTTACTGGTTGTAAAGAATAAAAAACACAGTTTTCTTAAGAACAACTTTAACAATTTTAATAACATTTTTCTGTGGGTTACTTTATCTCTTACACCATCTATTTCTCCAAAAAATTTGGACAAAAGTGCATTAAATTGTCAAAAGTGAGTAAGTCTGTATACCAGGCCATATCATTTATTTTTAAATAGGTCATTATAAAAAACCGTGAGTTTGTCAATTTCTTTCTAAAATTTACGCTCAACGAAAAAAGAAATGGACGGTATTTTAAAAAAAATATACAACTAAAAATGACGGTATTTTTTAAAAAAATATACAACTAAAAATTCTATAGAAGTGAAAATTTCAGATAAAATAATTTTATTTAATTAAAAAATCATATCCCAACTTTATGTTATTTTACTTGTCAGTGTTCACAAGTTCGTACCTAAATTTTCTTTTTCAGTTGAGATTTAAAAAAATATGATTTTTCGTGTAAAATCACTTGCATATTAGAGATCATCCATAAATTACGTAAGGGTTTCATTCAACATTTTCTACTCCTTTCTTTCCCAGCGCGTAAGGGACGGTAAGAATTCTATAGCCTCCCCTTTTTTTGAATATAACAATTAAAGTATAACAGTATAAGAAAACTAGATGAAGTGTATCGCTTTTGTATAGTAAATTATATATTATTTAGATACGATTTTCATTTACAATATTATGTAATATTGAGTAGTGTTATCAAATTACATATTGAAAAATAAAATGTAAAAATTTGTTAATTAGTGGTCCATAGATTTTGTCATCATTCTTCAGTTGAATAAATAACTGGTAGTGAATCAACTACGTCATCCCCAAATAATACCTTTTAAATATTACGTAAAATTCATTGACATCCCTTCTTCCCCCCTGTAAGAAATCATAAGATTGTACGCCACTCTTCCTTCCTTTTCAAACCCTTATGTAATTTATGAATGACCCATTATTAGGCTTACTACAATGGGTCAACGCAAGTAATTTTTTTAGTAAACAGCTATTCGCGATGGACTTTGGGGGTAGTTTCATTCCCTAAAAATGCAATTCAGGGCGTAAAAAATAGGTATTGAATATTTTTTGGGGTAGATCAACATATCTCTTGTTAGTAGTTCTTAGTGCACAAATAAAGAAAAAATTTCAAAAGGCAGTAGAATATCCTTTCTTTCTGGCTTATTATTAGAAGATTAGTGTGTAGATACGCGCTGGGGCCTCGCGACCCAGAATACTTAAGCGCGTCAATATTCAACAAATTATTATATAATTGATATAAATTCTGTTTGAATGGTTTAATTAAAGTATATAAGAATTTCTGAAAAAAGAGGAAGGAAAGACTATCTATAAAAAGAAAGAAAATGACATCAAAAGCATACGTGTGAAAAACACAGTACCTAGTTTTTAAGTATTAGACCACAGAAACTAGTAAGATCTCATGTGGAGCCAAGTCAACGTAACGGTTAAGTCGCAAGTAAATTCTAGAATAGGGTAATGTATAAAGTATTTGAAATAATAAATATAGACTTAGTTCACTCGACTTTTGGTATATCTTTTAATATCACAACTCGCTGTTACATTCCTATCATGCATAAAAACTAAGTCACTTAATTTTACTTAACTTAAGATCTAGAGACTTAATGAAAGTGTCAAACTGGATGTTATGATTTTGTCCTTGAAACTTCCCTAATTTAGAAGGTCAAATGGTTACGAGACTCGGTCTTATTTTCTTCAGATATCTTTTTAGTGAAATCCCTTTCTTGAGTGACTCTATAATAACATGTAAATGTCATACAAATGGGCAAAAAATCATTAGTGTTATCAAATATAAAAATTTAAACTTGTGTGTCTATGTATGTTTGTCCAAAAAATGTAAATTTTAGGTTTTGCACAAACTCGAGATTCGATTTAGTTAAGCTCCATATAACAAATCAATCTTAAAATATTCTAAAGTCATGTGGCAGAAAATATAATTTTTTCTAATTATTTAGCCATACAAAACCTCTTCTAAAATACGAGTAAAATACGAAACAAACGAAACAGTGAAGAAAATAAACAACAGATTTTGCAATATGTGAAATAATATGTTTAACACCACACGAATTTATAATTAAAATAATGGTGAGATATATAAATAAGTCTTCTTTTAAAAGAATGGCTGGTTTACAAATGAAATATAAATTGATAATTGATAAACATAATAAAATTTACCTTCTCATTTTATTGGAAAGTCCCAAATTATTCTTAATGAATTAACATTAATCATTATCGCAATTAAATTTGTTACAATACAAGTAGCATGAACAAATAAATAATTTTGAAACAACCAAATAATTTACGGAAAAAACCGCATGTCATTGTTAAAATTTTGTTGCCAACGTTATTGGAATTTTGGCTTGAATAATTAACATAAAATTATGTTTACATACTATGATGATACGCAACAATTATTTTTTTATTTATTTTTTTTATTTTAGTATGGTTATCTTATAATTGTTGTTTTTAGGCCAATAAGCTCTTCCTAATTTAAGTGTGTTTGATTTCTTGAACTATATTATATAGCAAATTTTAACAAAAAAAAACTCAACACACTTGCATACCTATTTTTGAAAGTAGGAATAAAATGAACTTTTAATATTATAATTATTTTCCAATTAGAATTTATATCTAAATTATTTATTTGATTTTAATTTGTCTGAAAGTAGTTAACTTATATAATTGTAAAATTTGTATGTTCCATAAAATTAAAAAGTATTTATTAAGAAAGTAAAAAATTTATTAATTAAATCCTTTTTTTCAAAACACCCATAAATAAGCACCAGCCTTTAGATGAACCTGAGGAAGATTGTTTTTTTAAATAGACTGTATGAACTCTCGGAAAAACCATTTTGCAAAATATATTATAAGAATAGAATAATTAACATATAATAGGATATCTAATATTCTGAACATTTACAACTTATATGCCTTTGCTGCATAAAATTTTAATGAAAAGATGTACCCCTTCTATGTGTATTTTAGAAATTGTTATTTTATCAATTCGTAGCCATGAAGTTTAATGAGTTTCCTGAAATCTCCTATACATAATGACGCCGATTATGTGAGTGAAGGCGAGTACCAACATGAACTGTTAATAACTCCAACGTGGTAATTTAAAAAATATATCTTCTTTTTCGCCTATTCTTTTTAATAATCATTTTTTAACAAACATTCAAATAATTATTAAGTAAATACAGCGACAGCTTCGACGTCAACGTCCATCATATATGGTTTACGATATTGAACTTGGAACACGGCCATATGTGAAAATGAAAAACTTGCATTTCAGGAAAGTTTACAGTTATCAAACAAATCTGTTACATCCTAGGAATAAAGATATTATTCTCTTTGACGAAGTTTCCGGGTGGCACATAATAAGTCTGAAATTATTTTTAAAAAATTCGATATGTCGGATCCAATATGGCGTATTAAAAATTTTACATCCCACGATTTTGTTCAAAATCGGTATTGGGGAATTTTTGGAGTGTTAAATACGAATTCAAATGTATTTATGGAAGATTCAATGTGCCTAATTAATTATGACGACTTAAAAATTTTACATCTCTCGATTTTCTCCAAAATTGTTATACGGAAGTTTTGAATTAGAATTTCAAATTATTTTAAAAATATTCACTACGGCGGATCTAATATGAAGGACTAAAAATTTTTCGATTTTGTTCAAAATTGGCTCTCGGTCGGTTCTGAGGGTGTGAATAACGAATTTAAAATTATTTTAAAAATTTAATATACCAGATGCAATAACACGATCTAAAAGTTTTACATTTCCGGATTTTGTCAAAAATTGATATTGTGGGTTCTTAGGGCGTACACAAATTCATTATGCAGAATAAAATATGTCGGGCTAAAAAAGAGTGACTGCAAAAGTCGCATGTTTTTCGGTAGTCAATTACGGATTCAGGAAAGAGGCAGTCGAAATTCTCTTCATATCATATTAATCCTTGGGAAATCCTAAGATGAGCATAACTTTTCGTTTTTCGAAAAAAATTCCAAAACCACCTCTTGTTAAGGGTTAAAAATGAAAGAATGCCATGTTTATCTAAAAAAAAAAATTGAGAAACACAATACTATTGTTAAGAATCGTATTTAATTATATTACTTGAAAAAATGGCCCAGTCAAAGATATCAACCATACGGTATTCTTCGCGTCAAAATAGCTTCCCATGTCTCAGCGAGGGGGTTGAAAATCAACAATCTTACGAAACTAGAAAAAAAAAACAGTCTCATAAAACATGTTGAGAATCGTAGGTTCGGCTGCGAAATTGACATGCACTTTAGGACATTGATTCCAAATCCGATGGCAATAAAACTCGCATACTCGCAGAATTAGTTATATCTAACACAAAATCACTCCTAAAATAAAATAAACGCCCCTAAACTGGGTGTTAAAACTACCCCTACACGATATTTTGCTATGCTATAGGTTCTAAGCCTGACAAGTAGATATGAATTTCTGGGTTTTATTAATAAAAGACAATAACAAAGCATTTTTGGAATTGTCTTTGAAAACTGCCTATCAGGTTAGTTCAGGTTTTTTTGATGTGAACATTATTGAAGGTTGTTATCTTGGACTGGGTTATTTTTGCAAGTATTTTATATCAAATACGATTCTTTACAATAGTACTGTGTTTTTCAGTTTTCTTTGACTTTTTAAATTATTTCCAACCCTTAACAATGGGTGATTTTGGAATTTTTTCGGAAAACAAAAACTGTGCTCATCTTAGGATTGTGATTCACAATTTTGGATAAAACTTTTTTGCGAGGTATACTAATCTCGCTTAGCATTTAGTTCAAATAATTTATTGATATCATAACGAAATCAAAAACAAAAATCTAAAAATAAAATGTTTATAATGCACAACAAAGAGAAAAATTTTTATTTGAAATTGAAATTTTTGAAGTCGGTGCAAAATGATTTCTAAATGAAACAACCAGCATTTTTAGAAGTCGATTGGATCTTTTTTATAAAAATTTTATTAAATTTTAAATCCTAAATACTTATTGTGTTGCAAATACTACATCCTTTTGAGATTAGGTTTTTAAATTCCAATGTATTTAAATAATGTAAGATTCTGAATTAAAAAAATGGATTTAGCGTAATAAATAATCCTCAGCTTTCGTGTGTGCTTATTTTAAAAGTTAGAAGCCCCATACCTAATTTTTTAGGTGCTCCCTATATCAATGTAAACATTTTGAAATGAATAGCTTTATCTGATTAGGAACAAGTTCTTTGAATTTTTAACTTTGGTCAATTTAAAATTAAACTTTGGACATTAATCTGTGTTCTTATAAACTTTTATTTGCATAATATTACAGAGTATGGTTTAATAATATTCTAAATTTTTCAACATTAGTAATTTTCAAATGCTTAGGTTAGTCCAATTTGTACAATTATCGATTTTTTTTAGCTTTTTTAAATAAATGTTTAAGTGATTATCAATTAATTTAATATAATTACATTGATAATCTACAAAGCTCTCAAAAAAGTAGCATTTTTTCAGATATAGTAAAAAAATTATTACGGTTTTTTAAAGTTAGTTCTTTATGTTAAATTTCCAAATAGTTGAAGGTTTTACTACTTAGTTTCTTGAACACAATGCAAATAATTGCACGTAAAATTATTTAGTATAACTCGTGTCAACTATTACACATGTCAACTAATTTTAGCGTAATGATCAATATTTTTGCGGATTGTATCTTTGGTTCAAAATTACCCCAAGGTGGTCGAAATGTATTTACGGGGAAAGGTGCAGTAAAATCTCGACTTTGACTTCATTTTAACTGGTAAACTTTTTCAGGTCTTCATTTTATTTGCGATATCACTTGCATTAACATCCAGCTTACCAGCTCCACATTTTAAAAAGTTCTTCGGTGGTGGTTATGGAGGTGGATACGGAGGAGGTTACGGTGGAGGCTATGGAGGAGGATATGGTGGACATTATTATCAACAACCTGCTACTGTTTTAGTAGTGAAAAAAGTATATACTACACAAGGGTACGGTGGCTACAATTCAGGATGTTGCGGCGGTGGTAACTATAATTCAGGTTAGAAAGTGTTAGAAAGTAGGCTTAACTTCTTACTTGCACTAAAGTTAATCTAAATTCTTGAGTTATGTTATATTTATACGGTGAAATGATCATCACCGTGAAACTCAGCATTAAAAAAAAATTAGATTGAGTCTAAGAAACGAGGTAATTGAGAAATAAACTTTTAAGTGACATTTGACTAAATTATTTTAATTAACTGGAGGTAGTAGCAATTTTTTTTGACTGAAAAATCCAAATATTTAAGGTGTGTTAAAGTGTAAGTTCTAAGTTAATTTTTATCCATATTACCACGTATTAAAAATTGTTAGTTGTGAGTATTATTGAACGAGAACAATAAAGCTTCAAGAACTATGATAGCGGTATAATATCAAGAGAGCCTTCATAAAAAAAGAGAAACTTTAATCAATTCTAAAGTTTTCCAAAATCTCGATTTTACTGAAAGTAGAACTGAATATATTTGAGATGTAAGTCTTCTTCATATCAAGTTTATGAATAAGTTTTCGAATTATACGTTGACTAAAAGCATAAACACTTACACATTATTTTTTATTTTTCTTGACCTGCATAATTTCCGAACAATACTTGTATTTCTATGTTTAGATCCAAGTTTAACTTTAATTTTGTTTTTAAGAAACATGTTCAATTCATATTCCATTTTAACCAGATACT
This sequence comes from Diaprepes abbreviatus, assembly GCA_034092305.1. NCBI lineage: Eukaryota > Metazoa > Arthropoda > Insecta > Coleoptera > Curculionidae > Diaprepes > Diaprepes abbreviatus. Next base: position 511,775 of record JASJET010000250.1, read on the forward strand.
ATAACAGCATATCAATTTTTAATAAAAGTAGGAGATGTTTGTCTACTTTTTTTGATTTATTTAAGAATGACAATAAGTATAAGTGTCAATGTTAAATATGTCTAACATGTAAATACTAGTCTATGCTAATTGTAGAGGATTTAGTATAGGAATTATAACCTCCAGTTCATCAATTTTAAAATTGACCTCATATACCCTTCCGAAATTTTTTGTTCTTATTAATCGTAATAAAAATATTTTTGTAGGTTATGGAGGAGGATATGGCGGTGGTTTTGGTGGCGGTTTTGGAGGAGGAGGCGGTGGCGGAGGAGGAGGCGGCGGCGGCGGCGGAGGTTGGGGAGGTGGAGGGGGATTTGGATTTGGAGGAGGATTTGGATATGGAAAATAATGAGAAAAATTTTAAAAATATATTTTTGTAATTTTTTCTGGTAAAAAGTGTTCATTAAATAAAATTATTAAAATTTAAGGTTGTTTCTTGGTTTGCTTAACGTCAGCTATTAGAAATATTATTGAATATATAGTACTTTCAGGAAAAACACCAAGTGGATATTTTTCCTGATGCAGGGCAAGAAAAAAACTCCAATCTTATGTTCCTCTGAGTGTTTAAACTTTAACGATCTAATTATAATTATTAAGTGGTTCACTACCATTATAATTAATTAATGATTAAACTGATTTGAAATAACATTATCTGCAATATGCAGTAGTAATGATTACACTACAATAAAATTGGAATGTGGCCATATACTTAAAATAATATTAGCAGTTGAACAATTTCTAACAGAAACAATTTTGAAGAAGTGAGGTGATTTCGAAAATATGAATTTATAAATGGAATCGGATAACGAGAAGAAATAGTTACAAAATTAGTTATGTAAATTTTAGTGAATATTAATTGCCGAGAACTAAGATGTATTCAAAAAAATTTATTTTTAAAAATAGCTAGAAATGAATAGTTTTCGGTAATATTAGAAAACAAAAAAAAATATTTATTTGGAAACCTTTCAAATAAAAAAATTTTGCCGTTAATTTAAATACATTCTCATCATAATGTTTACTGAAAATAGTTACAGTAGCAATTATGGTAGGGTATCATTTTCCGAAAATTTTAAAATCATTTTTAGGTGTTATTATTATTTTTAGAACCCGGTATACTTCTTCATCTAAACGGAACCTGTGTTGTTTTTCTTGACCAGTATTTAGAGATAAGAACACGCCGTTGGTATGTTGGTGTCACTTTTGTTTTCCATTCTTACCTTTATGACTCTATTGTGGACCTGTTTTACAAACAGACCAACTTTCCTTTATACCTGGCTGGAGCTGTAGTGAAACTGTATTACGAGTAGTTTCGTCTACTGTTGTGGAACCAAACTACGAGCCGACCATTCATCCTTCTCCATTGGGTGGTATTACTATATTCTTATTATAAGTAGCACTATCGCTTTCCTCCCATTCTTTATTTGCGAGGACCTGTATTACGAGTAAACCATCTTTTTCTCTTTCTTCCTAGTACTTGACCATCTTTCTCTTCCCTTTCTACCAACCTGATATCACTTTGAAACCGTATAACGGATAGCTATTTATTCATTTATTTATATCAACGTGTACCTATTCACCGCTTGTGTCACCGGCATTGGCGTAGTTGCTGGGGAAGGGGGGCAGCTGACCAGCTGATCAGCCATCAGAAGGATTCAATTTTGGTAATTCGATTAGAGCTCAACTAACTTTTTAGTAATATTGACAAATTTTGGAAGTAACGAAGCAATATAATGAGAGACGCGTAAGTCATGCCTCATAATAATGAAGTTCACTCTCCTCATAGAAAGTGGCATTCTCCTCAACTCTGCAATATAGTTGAAAGTCTGAAAATGTAGCTAAATTTTAAAAAAAAGTTAGTGTTGGCTATGCTATAGTTCATATTTAAGAAAAGACATAAAGGAACAATGAAAATTTGATATTTATTACACTCACAACATTAAGCAATACCAAAATAAAAAAAAAAAACATAGTGACAAATGAAAACATTTTCCTGTTCATTTTAATTTGCCAATTAAGTTTTAGTTTCCTATGTTGTTTGCTGAATCGATGCAAGACTGCCTATTATATGAAATGTTGTGCTTAAGATGGATTTAAACCTAGGACGGGCCAATGAATATCGGCTGTAGAGGCCACCTATCGGAGCGGCGTTGGGCGGGGTGGTTGAAACGGAAGACGGTATCGTTCGAACGCATTTTTCTGCTTTCATGGGTGTGAGTAAGGCAGAGATTAGGTATAATTGTGTAAATGCTATAAGCGTTCTCGGAAACGTCTGTGATGATTTCGATAATACTGAAACGAAGCTTCTTAACGAACGTGTGGGATGGGGACCAACATGAGAAAAAGTGTAATGAACGAACGCGGAAGTGCAACACACCTCATTGGTTGAGCAGTAGGTATTGTTGCCCATATGAGTAAGCGAGACGGAAACCAGTTGTTTTAAGTCAGCGCGCTGCGCACCAGTATCACTCTTTCGTGTTTGCGTACAACTTTGCAGAGTATGCTGAGAACAACTGGCTTCTCTTCCTACTACCCATAACTCACTTCGGTGAGAGCTCGCGAGACAAAATTTTTTTTGAAGTATACAATTTTTAATATAATTTTCTTGATTTTTTGAGTTTGAAATTTAGTTGAGAGAGTTGACTTTTAAGTTTGCAACAAGTTTTTTAGTTCTGAAATATTGAAACAAAATATTTCTTTTTAATAATAACATGATGGAAGTAAATATTATTTTAATTTTATAAATAAATATAACTATCTTTTTTGTATTTGTAAAAATGTCTAAGAATTTATTAATTACTGTAATCGATATTAAATCATGTTAATTCAAAAAAATACGTTCCCATTTAAACGTTTTTTTTTTAAATAGTTGTAATTTTATAGTTTTGATATATTTGATACATTCAATGCGTAAGACGCTTCGTTTCTGTCGAATGTTTTACGACAGTTCATTCTTTTTTGATAAACGAGGGTTGAGATGATAAAATAATTTTGCAAGGAACTGTATTGAATCTTTTTCTCACGAGAAAAAGAATAAAAACTATATTTCTTCAATACTCTCGATTTTCCAAGGGTAGGCAATGAGTTTTGTAGGGTGGGCAGTGCCCACCCTTGCTCTCCCTAACTACGCCCATGGTCACCCGTTGTGCTAACATTACCATTACCCATTGAAATCGCTGGTACATTTTAACCAATACTTTTTAGCATATCGATACATTAGAACATTGCCGACACTGTTCAACGATACTGTTAACCCATTACTGAAGTTTTCCTTATTTATTTTTAGGTTTATGTTAGTTATTTTTTGGAAGATTTGCTTGGTTAGAAATAAAGTATTGAGTATTTGTTATCGTCTGTTTTTTCTTATTTCTCGGACTTGTTGTTACTACAGGATACAACTAGCAGTCAGTATCTAACATGCGTCGAAACTATTCATCGTTTCTTCTTTATATTAAGCTATCTGGTATAAGTGAGTCTTTTGCAATGTTAATACAATGGGTGGCGCTTGAGACTTAACCATTCATACATTTAACTGATAGATTATTTATATATAGATATGCCGTCGCATATTGTTTTAATAGGAAAAAACGTTGCAATAATTAATTAAATTTCGAAAACATAAATATTTCCAGTATAGCATCCAGCTACGACCTTTCTTGAACAATTATATTTTAAATAGGTCATTGATTGATATTAAAAATTAAAAGGATTTGATTCAAAAGTATGTTCGTCTGTATTGTTTATAATCTGTTTATTCAAGATGGCTGGATAAATTCTTCTTTTAGTCTACGCATTAAAGTTTGACATATTACGTGTTTAGTATCTGACAAAAAATTTCTATAGTTATTTGTTGGTTTATAAATTCACCATTTCTAAATATTGTAAATTCATTATTTTATATTTGATTACTGAGAAAACATTCCATTATGGGTTAATTTAGAAGATTCTGTAATAAAGGCTCTTCCAAAAATTAAAATTTTTTTTTAATCCTGATAAAAAATTGTTTTTTCTCAGAGGAATAATACAATTTATTCAAAAGTTAATGCTGGTAGCCGTTACTATGTGGTAGTTAATCATCTTTGGGAAATGTTTAAAAAGGAACTACTATGTTTTATACCACTAAATTTGTAATAGAACCAAGTGGAATAGTGATATTTCCTAGCAGTCAAGGTACCAGAAGTTATATGTTTCTCTATTTAGGGATCTACTGTACAAAGTACTGGTTACTGTGGATTTAACTTGCTTATTGTACATTGGAAAAATATAATTCTTACGGAGTAATAGTGTTTTCGATATATGCAATACAATTTAAAAAATAGTTTTTATCGCTATGTCGAGAAAAGAGAAATTCCGTCCGACTAAAATAATATCGTCCATATACCGAGTGCCTGGGCCGTGTTCAGAAAACAGACCAGTATAAATAGCTTAGCGCACCGCCATTTCGAGGAGAACTGTAGGTTCTTCAATCACAATGATAGTCCGGTATCAGAAAGATAACTGGTCTGACCAGGGAGCAGTGTCGGATTGTGCCTTCTTGATTTGGTGTTATAGGGGATATATGCTTTTGCTCACCGCTCACCTTTCCTTGCTAGTCTGATTCGGCCAAAAGTACAGGAAGTGTCGCTTGTTTATTTATTTCCTATCGCTACTGGTCGATATTGTCGCAGAACTGTCAAGCCCGGACAATGTTGTATCATTTCTTTCAATCCTATCGCCGACAATATTAGGAATCGTTAAAGAGAGGGCAGTGTAATTACTTTGTTTTTTTTTCCTAATATCAAACCACCACCCATATTCACACGCAGGTGATGACCCCATTTGCCGTTTAGTTCCGTAGTGATCAGGATGTGTTTACCTATAAGTGTGAACCGTTGTCATCAATGCTACCACGCTAATTCACTTTCTCGCTCCTCTTTGTGAAATCTCGTTCGTGTTAATACTTTATGGCATGGCCACGGATAATTTTTTTGATTTTTATTTGTTTTGTTTATAATATTTTTTTATTAATTTTAAGTAAATAATTCCCAAGTTGAATTTTCAAGTTTTTTAGAAGTTTTTGTTTAAAGCTGAAAATAACCAGCTGTATCTGTAATTTAGAAAATAAATTAACTCTTCTGGTATAAGTAGGTTCACTTCTATGTGGTTGCCTATATCGGCTAAATTTAATAATAGATTTGTTCATAGAGAAGCCGCAAACCAGTCGGCGCCAACTAAACCTTACCAAAACAGTCATGTTTCTAACTATTATACGAACGTAGCTACTTGTAAAAATGGCAATTTTGAGCAAAGCAAGTCAAAGATAATAATTTTCTGTTTGCTGGTGATTTTTTCAAACATCTTGATTTCTAATGAACATAAGCTTTTAAATTTATAATCTCGCTGGTTGTCAACAGGATGGCTAGCTCAAAAAAACATCAATCTGTTATCCGCCGTCTGTAGTCGCTGACTGTTGCATAGGTTACTGTAATCGATTCTTCCGTTACCGTTTAGCGTTTTCTCGCCTGTAAAGATGTCGCGTTCCGTAGAAGCAGCCGCTGATCGACGTCGGGATTTATCGTCAAGGGTTATGGTTATCTAAGCATAGGATCATCCTGCGATCCGTTTATCGTTTGTTACGGTTTTCTATATTTTTTCGTTAAGGCAGGCATTTAATTATCTTTAGTCCATCACTTTTGTAAAGTATAGAATACAAGATTGCTGTGATTGAGTGTTATTGAGAACCGTTTGTTTATTTTCAATACCTGTTTCTTTTAATATTTCAGCAAATATTAACTGGTAGCCCCCAGTCAGTAACTAATATGTGAAAATGACCTCTGATTGCCGTTTCCCACTGCAACAAGCTGTCCGTACTTTTACCGCGTTAATTCAGGGAGTGGCGTCCCAGACTGTTAATTGTGTTATTTTGATCGATAGATGGCTAAACTCTTGAATATTCTAACCAATAAATGGATTAACCGTTGGATACCCCGGCTGATAGACAGTGTAGCTGTTGGACGTTTTAATGTTTTAATGATAAGATTTTTGTATATTTTACTGCCGAAAAGACGCAATAAATTTGATGCCATAATAGAAACTCGAAAAATCTATGACCGGAAAGAAGCAGGGACCAGAAAAATGTCGGACTTGAAAGATATATAATCAAAAATCTCAATACTGAATGGTAACGAGGTTTGACCGACATCGGAAGGCAGTTTAAGGTAATACTTGGAAACTATCTAATTAGGTGTAATAGCCCGGGTATGCAGGATTAGTAAAGCTTGAAACTGCGATGTTTGGTCACGCACGCACAAACCGAGGAAAGCAACTGCGATATTGCTTGGAAGCCATGAGAAGCATAAGAGGCCGATTTTTATGGTTAGTAAACTCTGAAGTGCGGTAATCTTTGTTATACTGATATTGCTATCCTTTTACAGCCGCACAAAATGAATTAATTTATCATGTATAGCTACTTTAGATATGCTCAGAAACTGATGGAATGCTTTTTCCGCCTCCAGCCAAATGAACGTAATAGTGAATAGTCCGAGTATTATTATTATTATCGCTGTCATTTGTGTAGAAGTTAAGTCCATTAAACATTTGATACTTTTAATTTAGTTTCTGGTTGAAAATCGATTCTAATGTTATTTTCAATTGGTTTAAGATTATATAAATAATTTTCATTTTCTTGAATTATTGTTGAAGTTTTTCTTATATTCGTGATTAGCAGTAAGGGGAACCTGAAATAGAAAATTATTAATTAGTGTCGGATTGATCACTATCAGATTGATAGATTTACAAGCGAAAGGGCTTCGCACTCCCTCCAGGGATTATTGACTCATATCAGGTATACAAAGATACCAAAGGTATGAAGCTCTGTGTGGACCCTTTCTATGTTGTCGGGTCTTAGGTGGCATAGTCTTCTGTATTTCCTACTAACTGTCGGAGGGTCCGTGCGATTACAAGGAGAACTGCTTTTTGAATCGGCCCACTCCTTTGATGTTTTGCAGGAGGTTCTTTGGTATCACTCCAGTTGTTTATAGTATTATGGGAATCGTGTAGATGTTGCTCATTGTCTACTGTCTGCAGACTTGCACCTCAAGATTTTTGTATTTGGCGGTCTTCTCGTATTTTGGTTTTAGGTTGTTGTGATTAGGTATACCAATGTCAATCAGTGTAGTTCGCCTATAAACTTTATCGGTTAGTATAATGTCTGGCCTATTATGAGTAACTGATGTGTTACAACTGTTAGGTCCCAATATAACTTTAACTCGTTGTTTTCAAGAATAGGCTCCGGATTTTATTTGTAGTAAGGCACTTTTCCTACCTGTAGTAGTTTTAACTTACCTACCAACTCTCGGTAGAGTATCTTAGCGGCTGAGTCGTGTATTTTCTTATGATGAACTTCAGATAGTTCTTCCTTTTCTGTAGCTAGGCTTGTAACTTTTCTTGGTCTTTTCGGTGGTGAGAAGCAATATTCCGTTCTCTCAGCTATAGCGGCGTTGAATCGTCTGCCTCGCATATTACTCGATATAGTGTGGAAGACTCTGCTAATCTGTGGAAATAAGAACGCAAGTTTATTATTTGTTGACCGAGCTGCTTACTAATATCTACGAATCTTCTTCTTCCTTGGTGTCTTGGTAGCGTTGTGCGTTCAATAGCACTTCGAAGGTGTTTGTATGCTTTTGTTAAGAGTGTTCTTATTTGCCTTTGCAGGTTTTCGATTTCCATACTGCTCTATTTTACAATTCCAAAAGAGTAGCTAAGCACTGAGCATGCGTACATGTTGAGCGCCTTAAAGAAATTTCTACTATTTAGACTAGTTTGTAACACTCGTCTTACCCACCTGACAACTTCGGTCTTCAATAGGGCTTTCATAGTTCGATGGTTAGTTCGTTTAGCCTGTTTTATACTTATGACTTGTATGTTTGTTTTGCTTCCATTGTAGCTATATATTCACCGTTCTGCATCTCAAATGCTCCCGGTTGTATCTTTCCTTTAACAATGTTCAGAATACGGCACTTGTCAAGTCCAAACTGCATTCCGATATCTCCGGAAAACTCCTCCAAAATTTTGAGCTCCAACTGGTTTCTGGTAGCAGCCATCACTTTAAGATCATTCATGTATAGAAGATGATTGAATCTCACTACCGCTTCATTGTTATTTCTAATACTAAAATCGTATCTGATGGAGAGACAGTAGATTCATTACAAGGCAGAACCACAATAAACTTGCAATTAGATACTAGTTCTCCATGTTGACATGATGCGTTCCAAAAAGGAGACACAATGATTATCGACCCTATGTATTTTCAATATAGTTTTGAGCGACTCATGTAGCACTGAGTCGAAAGCCTTCTTATAATCCACGTGGGCAGCAAAGAGGTTTCTTCGGCTGGTACAAGCTTGGTTACATATGACAGAGTCAATAATCAATTGTTCCTTGCGTCCCATTGCCCCCGGGTGCATCCTTTCTGTTGAGTTGTGATGATGTTATTTTGTTCACAATGTGCATAGATGCGTTGTGTCTAGCAGGGGGTAATTACCTTATATAATGTGGGAAGGCAGATGATTGGCCTATACTTATCTGGGTCATATGTGTTATGTTGGTTCTTTGGCATTTTGCTGGGTTAAAAAAAACATTATTAATAAGATTTGCCAGTTGATGGTGCATACGACAGAACTTCTTGTGCCAGTAGTTCTCGACCTGGTCGAGACCGGGAGGTTTCCAGTTATGGAATTTCTTGATTATTCTTGACATTTCCTCGTGGTAAATGTATCAAATTGCATCTGGCTGTAGTCTTGGAAAATTTGCTGTTCTTCGTTGATCCAGCCGACGGCGATGTTAAAAATTGGCGGGTGTGGAAAGTTGGTTTCTCCAAAACTCTTCTACCTCCTCTCTGTTAGGATATCTATTATCTGTCATGTTAAGTGGAGAGCTAAGCATACGGTAAAAAATCTTTTCTGATGGTTGGAACTGCGCATTGTCTCGTTTTCGGTTATGGCTGGTCTTGTATCTCTTTAGCTGTCTTGCAACAGCAGAGAACTTCAGTTTCAGAGTGTAGAGGTATTGCTGAGCCGTACTATTCTCTAGATCATGTTGCGAATGGTACCAGGCTCGATTCGTTATTTCTTCAACTCATCTTTGAAGTTTACTTGCTCTCATGTCTCTAATATACTCCGTCAGCTGTCCTATATTTTTTCGAAGATTTTAGATTTTGTTATTTAGACGTCTCTCTCATGGTGATGTGTTGGGTTCCGTTCTTGCTGATCGGAGCTCTATTGTAATTTTAATTTCTAAAGCTCTAGCTATCGTAGTCGCAGCAAAATAGATTGTCGTATGTAAGGACTCCAGAGTATAGGCCTCTGACATATAAGCTGGTAAAATCCGATTGTTTATGATGTCCAACATGATACTCAGTATTTTCGATAAATTAATTTTTGGCAGTGCCGTTCTGCATAACGGATTAGTTCCATTATTCTTCAATACTGCATCACTCATTTCTGTTGATAGTTTCTCATAAAGCATTTCAGTGTGATCCTGTTGGGTTCAACTTCCGCTTTGATGGTATTAATTGTATTACAGGAATTAGGTTGTTTCTGAGAATATTTAAGATTGATTATTATTATCTTTTTTTGATCGGCTGGAATGATAATAAAGTCGTCTATCTAGGGTTTCAATCTGTCGAAATTGATTTTAGTCGATTGTTTTGTTTCAAGGTTTTCTAGTGTCGCTGAATTAAGATGAATTTCCTTAATTTCGAATGCAATATTGAATTTATAAGCAAGTTTTCCTTTATTTGAGATTCTTTCACGTAAACTTTATCTCCAATTTTATAGTCTGCGTTATCGCGTTTTTCTGGGATATGTTGATCAAACTTTTCTTTAGCTTCTTGTTTCGATTTCTGAATATTATCTCTAGCTAACTCATAATAACGTTTGATTCTCGCGTTTAGGTCTCGAATATATTTTGAAAGTAACTCTTTTTAATTATACAGAGTTTTTGGTGGTCTGGCTGATGTATGTCTAAGTATTAATTCATAGAGGGTAAGTCCTGTTGTTTTGTTTAAAGAATTGTTGTAACATATACAGGCGTAAGGTAATAATTAACATGGGAGGTTCTCGAGGGTCTTCCGTTTTCTTAACCCTTATAATTTCATGTAAAGTGGGAAGAATTCGTTCTAGAGAGCCGTTTGATTGAAGGTGTTTTACACCAGAGAAAGTTATTTTTATAATATAAAGATTACATAAATCTTTCATTACTTGATTGTTGAATTCTCTACCAAAATGACACACAAGGGGTTCCATAATGTCGGAGATATCGAAATGGAATATTTACCACAGATTTTGAACTTTTATCCATTAAAGAGTAAGCTTGGCTAAATTTGATCAGTTCGTCCCTTATGGTGAGAACATAGTTTTCCAACAGTATTTCTAATATGTCAACATTTATTACTTCGAAAGGAGTTTTTGGCGTTTCTGTAATTACTAATGGATTGTCTAACTTTTACTAAAATTTTTGTTTTTTGGCGGATTTCACACTTTCTAATGTAGTTTCCTACATCTTGGCTTAATCCTGTCTAATTATATTTTTCTTTAATTTTTCTTATTGTTTCGTTGACTTCTCTGTGGAAGTTTCCTTTCCTTGAATGACATTCTTTCATTACAGTTATTGGGATGTCATCTTTTTCAAATATAGCATTTCTATTATCGGTAAGTGTACATTATTTTCAACGTAATAAGTTTTTGAATCATCGATTATATTTCTTGAGTTAATTAAAATTTTAAATAAAGTTGGAATTGCATTTTCATTTTGGAACGGTAATGTAGCTAAATAATATTTTCGTTTTTTCACTGTTTTTTAATTGAGAATGTCAATTTTATCTTCGTCAAATTGGAGAAAATCATCCTCATGAATGACTTTAATGATTTTATAATGGAGATCGTGCAATATATCTTGTTGAAAAATAACAATTACGTTTCTATGGTATTTTTCACGGGGTCTCTGATTTTCTTCTCCGAATATTTTCCATTCGTTTTTCGTCGTTTGAGATGATTAGAATATTACTTACTTTCTTGTTGACGTTACATGCCCTTTGGATGTTGTTTCGTGACATTGTTTGTCGAAATTGAATCTTTTTTAAGAGATTTGTTAATGGTTTTTGGAGAGATGGGGGATAAAAGTGACGAGGATTGTTCCATAATATATTTATATATATATATATATATATATATATATATATATATATATATGAGATGGGGAATAAAAGTGACGAGGATTGTTCCATAATATATATATATATATATATATATATATATATATATATATATATATATATATATATATATGTGTGTGTGTGTGTGTGTGTGTAATGGAAGGTTTTCGGGCATCCCGCGTGTGTACTGAGTCCCTCTCAGGACTGTAAGGCAGCTGACGTTTCGGTGAAATCTCATTCACCATTTTCAAAGCTCACTGTATGGCGTCTACGAGCGAACTGACGCCTGCGACTCCGGTGTTATCGGTACCGTGTGCGCGTCGGACGTGTTCGTTTTCCGAATGGTTCCGAACCAGGTGGCGTGACCTGCTGCGTGTCATCGGCCCTGTTGCCAGTATTTGTGGTTGCGTTGCCGAGTTGTAATCTCTTTCGTTACTAAGTGGTACTGGTTGATGTTTTGTAAGCAGATTTTTCCAAGTATTAGGCACACGTTGGCTATCATCTCTGTTATCTAAGTTGTTGGGCCTCTTTGCAATTTCAATAGCCTCCCTTATAACCCTTGTGGACAGGTTTTCACATCTCGATAGCATTTATCTTATGTCCTGTGTTTAACCAGTGTTGGGCCAGAGCAGAAGAAGTCGTTTTTTGCTTGACAGCGTTTATATGTTCGTCTCTTCTGGTGTTTATTTTACCGTTGGTTTGGCCTACGTAAGATGAGCTGCACTCTCCGCATGGAATTTCGTACACTCCCTGGTTTTCTAGAGGGATTCTTTCTTTAGGTGTTGGCAAGAGATCTTTTACTTTACGGTCTGTGGTGAAAATGGTTTCAATGTTGTGTCTCCTGAGAAATCTTGCGATTTTGTCTGTGGTGCCTCTTACATAAGGAACAAAATCCTTGAAGCTATTCTCTTGGTTTTCGCGATTTTTTGGGGCCAAGTGTTTGTTTTTTAGAAACTTGTCTATATGTTCTTTTTTATAACCGTTCTTTGTTAGGGCTTCCTGCAGTATGTTCATCTCTTTGTGATAATTTTCTGGATCTGTAAGGGACTGCGATCGAAACGCAAGTGATTTCACTACTGCAAATAATTGGGCGGGGTGGTGATGTGAATCGGCGTTGAGGTACCTGTTGGTGTGAGTGGGCTTTCTGTAGACAGTATGCGAAAGCAAGCCATCCTCTTTTCTTTTCAGTAGGATATCCAGAAACGGTAGTTCTCTTTCCTGTTCTGTCTCCATGGTGAATTTAATTTTGGGATGTATACTGTTTATGTGTTCCAAGAAACTTTTGAGATTTTCTTCCCCATGTTGCCAGATAACGAATGTGTCATCCACGTAACGTAGCCACAGTCTTGGTTTATGTGAAGAGGTCTCCAAAGCTTTTGATTCAAAGTCTTCCTTAAATAAGTTAGCGAGTGCAGGAAATAGCGGCGATCCCATCGGGGCTCCCTCAACTTGTTTATATCGTCGGCCTTCATAAGTAAAATAGGTGTTATCAAGACAGTGTCTAGCTAACTCGATGATATATTTTGGCAGATTGTATTTGTTTTCTATTACAGAAAGAGCCTCTTTAACTGGTGCGTTTCGATCGCAGTCCCTTACAGATCCAGAAAATTATCACAAAGAGATGAACATACTGCAGGAAGCCCTAACAAAGAACGGTTATAAAAAAGAACATATAGACAAGTTTCTAAAAAACAAACACTTGGCCCCAAAAAATCGCGAAAACCAAGAGAATAGCTCCAAGGCTTTTGTTTCTTATGTAAGAGGCACCACAGACAAGATCGCAAGAATTCTCAGGAGACACAACATTGAAACCATTTTCACCACAGACCGTAAAGTAAAAGATCTCTTGCCAACACCTAAAGAAAGAATCCCTCTAGAAAACCAGGGAGTGTACGAAATTCCATGCGGAGAGTGCAGCTCATCTTACGTAGGCCAAACAACCAACCGTAAAATAAGCACCAGAAGAGACGAACATATAAACGCTGTCAAGCAAAAAACAACTTCTTCTGCTCTGGCCCAACACTGGTTAAACACAGGACATAAGATATATTTCTCGGGAACAAAAATGCTATCGAGATGTGAAAACCTGTCCTCAAGGGTTATAAGGGAGGCTATTGAAATTGCAAAGGGGCCCAACAACTTAAATAGCAGAGATGATAGCCAACGTGTGCCTAATACTTGGAAAAATCTGCTTACAAAACATCAACCAGTACCACTTAGTAACGAAAGAGATTACAACTCGGCAACGCAACCACAAACACTGGCAACAGGGCAGTATGTCACGCCACCTGGTTCGGAACCATTCGGAAAACGAACACGTCAGACGCGCACACGGTACCGATAACATCGGAGTCGCAGGCGTCAGTTCGCTCGTAGACGCCATACAGTGAGCTTTGAAAATGGTGAATGAGATTTCACCGAAACGTCAGCTGCCTTACAGTCCTGAGAAGGACTCAGCACACACGCGGGATGCCCGAAAACCTTCGATTACACATCACACCCGTGAGAATATCCGACATAACATATATATATATATATATATATATATATAATTTATTTTTGTATCTTAAACCTTTTGTTAAATATTTTTTTCTAATATTTTCTTGGGTATAGGTTTTTCATTAGAGAAACAAAGGACAACAATTTTCTTTCTGACGTTTCGCTCTACATAGCGAGCTTCTTCAAAAGAGCTTGGTATATTTATTTTACATCTACAAAAATTACAGAATTTTTTATATAATAAACATATATCACAGCAATTACATTTTTATATTTTTAATTTAATTAAAATTAATAAAAACAAAACAGATTTTAAAATAGTCTTATAGTTTAAAATTTAAAACAATACAAACAGGTTAAAATAGTGAAAATTATAAAATAGTACATACCTTGAAAGTAGTTTTGTGTGTATGTTTAAAAATAAATTCAATTATGATCTTTGGTATGCAGTTTGTATAGATAGATTTATTTTTATAAAAAGCAAAAAATAGGAAAAAAGATTATTATTTATTTTTTAATGACATTCTTTCACCTGTATGAGTGTATATGAAATCGTTCCAAGCATCATTACATTATTTCTCATATTTATTATATAGTCGTTTCAAGCATGTTTTATTCAAAAATCAAATTATAGTATATCTGACTTAAATTTTTGACATCTTGCTTGTCATTTACAACATTTTTATCTTTTTTTATGTGTATCATTTCTTTGATGACTAATTTATGATAATTTCTGTCAGTATCTAAAATATGGGTGTTTTTAAAATCAAATTCATGCTTAGATGTTTGTTCATGCTTATGTAAAGATGTCGATGCGTTTTTAGTATACTTGTGTCCATTCACTCTATTTTCAATATATTGTGTCGTCATGCCAATGTATTTCTTAGGACAATTTAGGCATGGAATTGCATATATTACGTTAGATCTTTTTTTGGTGGGAACTTTGCTTTTTAACTTCGTATAAAATGACCCAAGTAAATTGTTCGCCTTATGGCATACCGTTATGTTATGTTTATCCAAAATATATTTTATTTTTTCAGACAGTTGGTATATATACGGTAATGCAATGAAAGTGTTTTGTGTTTTGGTGTTGTTAATTTTATTTTTTTTGTTTGAGTTATAATGTAAATAGGTTCTTTGTTTAATTATTTTTTTTATGAGTAGTTTAGGAAAATGGTTCATTATTAGGGTCTCTTCTACTTTTTTTAGCACTTCTGGGCGAAATTCGGGTGAAGATAATTTTATAGCTCGATCAACTAAGCCGATTATGACACTATTTTTTTGTTTATTTGGATGTTCAGAGTTAAAATTCAAATACCGGCCCGACCAAGTATCCTTCGTGTACCATTTTGTATGAAGACTATTATCCGTCTTATTCCTGTGTATAGTAAAGTCTAAAAAGTTTATTTTTTGTTCTATTTCAATTTCAGCTGTAAATTTCAGTTTTGGGTGGAAATTATTAAAATATTGTAACAAGCTATCTATTTTGTTTTCGGGTACAGCAGCCAAACAGTCATCTACATAGCGTTTAAAAAAGATTATATTAAAATCAAGTTTTTTCAATACTTCTTCTTCTACATATTCCATAACTATTTGTGCTATTGTTGATGAGATTGGTGAACCCATAGCACAACCGTCTAATTGTTGGTACAAACTATCTTTGAATTGGAAATAATTATTATTTATTGTAAGTTTTACAGATTCTATAAATTCATTGAGTGTCAATGTTGTGTGTTCTTTTAAATCGTCCCATTTTTCTTCCAAAACTTTGGGAATGATGTCATTGGGTATATTTGTATACAAAGAAACTACATCTAGTGAAACTAATTTATAATTTGTTGGTATTTGTATTGTATCAATGAATTGTTTAAATGTGAAAGAGTCTTAAGTCAGATATACTATAATTTGATTTTTGAATAAAACATGCTTGAAACGACTATATAATAAATATGAGAAATAATGTAATGATGCTTGGAACGATTTCATATACACTCATACAGGTGAAAGAATGTCATTAAAAAATAAATAATAATCTTTTTTCCTATTTTTTGCTTTTTATAAAAATAAATCTATCTATACAAACTGCATACCAAAGATCATAATTGAATTTATTTTTAAACATACACACAAAACTACTTTCAAGGTATGTACTATTTTATAATTTTCACTATTTTAACCTGTTTGTATTGTTTTAAATTTTAAACTATAAGACTATTTTAAAATCTGTTTTGTTTTTATTAATTTTAATTAAATTAAAAATATAAAAATGTAATTGCTGTGATATATGTTTATTATATAAAAAATTCTGTAATTTTTGTAGATGTAAAATAAATATACCAAGCTCTTTTGAAGAAGCTCGCTATGTAGAGCGAAACGTCAGAAAGAAAATTGTTGTCCTTTGTTTCTCTAATGAAAAACCTATACCCAAGAAAATATTAGAAAAATATATATATATATATATATATATATATATATATATATATATATATATATATATATATATACCCGAAAACCTTCGATTCGATGTTTTTATATATAATAAACAAAAATTTAGATGCACTTAGCAGAATTAAAATAAACACCATCCAAAAGGCGTACAGCTTCAATAAGAAAGTAAATGATGAACAAAAATCGGATTGTTTTGACTCAGAAAACTACGAAAATGGTACTGTTCTCATGTCATCTCAGATGATGGAAAATGAATGAAAAAATTTGAAAAACTTTATCAACAAACTCTCTAATACACTATTCAAAAATCAGATACTCCATGTTAAAGACCATAAAAATATAATCGTTATATTTCAGCAACAAGTACGATTACTTTAAACATGTAGTTTTAATATAATAAAGAACATTCAGGAAAAAGAAACTTCCATAGAGGAGTAAACGAAACAATAAGGGAAAATATAATTGGGCAGAATTAAGCAAATATGTAGAAAACTACATTAAAAAGTGTGAAATCTACCAGAAAAACAAAAATTTTAAGAAAAACTTAGACAATTCATTAGCAATTACAGAAACGCCAAAAACTCCTTTCGAAAGAACAAATGTTGAAATATTAGAAATATCGAAGAAAAACTATATTCGCACCATAAGGGACCAACTGATCAAATTTAGCCAAACATACTACTTAATGGATAAAAGTTCAAAAATGCTACTTCTATGTTTCCAACATTATGGAACACCTTAAAGAATTCAACAATCAATTAATGAAAGATTTATGTAATCTTTATAATATAAAAATAACTTCCTCTAGTGTAAACCACCTTCAATCAAACGGCTCTAGAACTATTTATTGATACTATACTTGAAATGATGAGATTTATGAAAACGGAAGACCCTCGAGAACACCCCTGTCAATTATTACCTTACGCCTGTATATGCCACAACAATTCTTTAAACAAAACAACAGGACTTATCCCCTATGAATTAATATTTAGACACACATCAGCTAGACAATCAGAAAATCTGTATAATCAAATAGATTTAATTTCAAAATATATTCGAGGCTTGAAGGCAAGAATCAAACATTACAAGTTAGCTAGAAACAATACCTAGATCAACATTCTCAGAAAAACGCTATAACGCAGACTATAAAATTTGAGATAAAATTTACGTGAAAGAATAGCAAATAAAAGGGAAAATTGCTTATAAATTCAATGGTTCATTTGAAATTAAGGAAATGTATCTTCATACAAAACAATCGACAAAAGTCAATTTCGACAGATTTAAACCCTATATAGACAACTTTATTATTATCCCAGATGATAAAAATGCTTATAATAATCAATCTGACATTGGTTGATAATTTTCTATTTTAGGTCAACCGTTGCTAAGCACGAATATAAGAAAAAACTTCAGCATTAATTCAGGGAAATGAAAAATATTTATACACTCTTAAACCAATTGAAAATAATATTAAACTATATTTTCATAGACAAATGAAATTAAAATTATCAAATGATAAATGAACTTTACTTGTATATAAAGATATTCACAAACTTCGAAAAACATATAATAACAATAATAATATTTTAAATAGCCTTTTAACTATAACCAGAAAAACTGATAAAATAAAACTTTTCAAAATTCAATACATATAAGCTTATTCACAAATATCTAAAGACTAGGAAAATAAGTTCAAAGAAATAGAACTAGACGTCTCTATAAACCCCAAAAGAAAAAAGCGTAATTTAATTAACGCTGTCGGAAGTATTTGGAAGTTTATAACCGGTAATCTAGACGTCATCGTTGGACGTGGAATTTTCTCTACTTTTCATTTCTGCAATAAAAAAAATAGGTTCTCCTATTCAAAAAAACCAAATGACTTTGAATTACAAGCACAAAATCACTTTCAAGGTTATAAAGGTTAAGCCCTTTCAACATAAAGAAACTTATGTCTTTTGTAATTTAGCCTTGTGGTTTATAAGCTTTCTGCGTCTTTCTGTCAGACAAGTGCGATTGATCTTCAAATCATCTATGATATATGAAAAATGTGTTATAACACATTTATATCATTGGACCAGGATTTTTCCCTACTTTCCACTTCTGCTATAAAAAATGGAGGTTCCCATTAGAAAGAAACAAAGATGACACTGAAATCATCATGAAACACAAATTCAAGAGCAGTTTTAAAGGCTCCTTAAAATAAATAAATTTTTATCTCTTGTGTTTTTTCCGAAAAACTCTTAGTTTTCGAGATTTTTGAATATCAATATTTATGTGTGATGCCCTGTATATACAATGAAGACGTAAAGTCTGGAAAAAATGCGTTATTTTAAAACGCTGGATTATTTGAAAACCCGTTCGGACATGTCGACTTTGGTTTTTTTTGGTAGGCATTTTTTTTAATATATTAAATCATACAGGGTGACTTGAAAAAAGAGTAATCAACTACAATAATCAACTCTGATTTCATAAATAGTGACCTGCAATTTTTGATACACTTTTAGAATCTATGCAAAATTAGTTTGAGAAACTTTACCTTTAAGGTTACCCTACCAAAAGAAATCAAGATGGTTTAAGTCTGGGGACCTCGGGGCTACTCAACCTGATTACGAGAACATCATTAAGAAAGACGCGAACTTCCGCTGCGTCTTGTTGAAACCAGATATTTTGACGAGGTAAATCTGGATTCTCATCTTTAGGAAATAGAGTCAAAAGAGCAGAAATCAGACCTTCTTCTAAAAAATATAAATATTTTTCACCAGTTAAATTTTTGTCAATAACGATACCTATAACCCTATAACAATATTATCCACGATTCCAGCTCACACACTTACTTTTTGCGTATACTGAGTGTGTTTCTCTCAAATCTAGTTTGGGTTTATATTAGAACAATACCGATAAATTGGTGTGTTTGTACTATTTTGAAAGGACGGTACTTATTAATGTGCAATATGTTTAACACCATTGTTGTCGTAAGATCCAAGTTTCTCAATCTAATAATTAATATTGTGGTTATCTTGGATAATTACTAATACGTCTACTGTTTTGTCATGACCAGTTGCTTGTCGACCGCTTTTTGAGATATGTCAAACATTGTCAAGTCGATAAAATTTCTACTCAATCTTACTCAATTCCAATATAAAACAGGGTTGATGAGTATGTATACTCGTTGATTTAATGAGCTGTATTCTAATGAGTTTACTGAGCGTAATGAATAAGAGAATATACAAATAGTGCGAATAAGAAGGCGGAATAGATCAGTTTGCATTTAAAAACGGAATGGTAAATAGAATAGCTTTTTCTGGTAACGAGAAATGGTTCAAAAATATTTATAGAAGCAAAGACCTAATTTGTATGTTTTGTGTACTTTAGAAATAGTAAAATATAAAACACTCATTGAGTCCCTGTATGTCTAGATAATAATATTTTTAAGAATCTCAACTGGCAACAAGTAGCAGAGATCTTGATTAAGAACAACCTATTAAAGAAAATTGGTATCAAGAAAGGTATCAGACAGGGTTGTGACCTTTCTCTGGTTATGTTTACTGTATATTTAGAAGCTATATTTATGAAGGCATTGAAATATTAATAATTTAAAGTTTGCTGATGATATGGTTTTAAAGTTAGGGTCCGAAATTGCACTTGAGTGCTTTGACATCACTTACACATCACCTGTTAGGAACGTGGTATGGAAATCAATCTTAATAAAGCAAAAGCGATATTCACCAAAAAACAAAATTTATCAATTCCAGATAACAGTAGAAGGGCATGAAGTGGAAGAAGTCAACAGACTCAAATACTTGACGTTTTGGATAAATAAAATCTGGCATTTGTATATAGAAATCATATCACGCACTGGACAGTGCTAGCAAGCATTCACAAATAAGAGAAAATTCTACCAGAATCCGCATATCAACACTGAAATACGTGTCAATCAGTACTATTTATGGTCAATTCTTTGGAATGGAGACGAAACATGGACGTTCAAAGTCACTTTAATGAACAAGCTAGAAGCTTTTAAAGGCTAAGTGTATCGAAGAATTCTAAAAGTTTCAGCTTACAAAACTATTGAAAGAATTTTTCATACAATAAGTACAGAGAGACTTACCCCACATTAACAAAGTAAAGAATATAGTTTTTCTCAACTTACATGTATAAAAGGAAATATAGGAGGAAAACAGAAATGCGTAGAAAGAAATTTTTATGGCTATGCAACATTCGCAACTGGACAAACTTATAAGATTAGATTAAAATGGATAAAAATACTTTATAGTTATTGCTAACTTTCTCCGAATGAGAACGGCACCAGAAGATGAATATTAAATTTTTGAGAATATAGGTATATATGAAGGTTCTTAAATTTCATAGAAAATGTTTCATAGCAGCAATAAATGGTCAGAACATATTTATACATTAGAAACTTTATCTGCCTATATAGACAGAATTTAAATTCTAATAATTTCATTGTTAATTATATCTTTTAAGGATACTTTATTTAATGTTATTTGCTGGTTTAATAATTAAATTCTCCTAAGTACCTTTTACTCTTTAAACAAATATTTCCGTGTATAAAATAATGTAAGCAAAAGATTTAATTTTTTTATTACTTTGGCAAACTTGAGTGTGAAATTTAACAATCAGTCATTTTTGACGACATAAAATTAATATTATGTACTTGTAAATATGTTGGCAGACTTATAAACCGGTAGTAGTCTATAGTCCACGATAGGTTTACTTTAAAGCTATAAATCTACATTACACGGTTGTGTGATTGCATTTTGTGCAAAATGTATAAGATTTTCATTCTCAACGAGAAAATCTTCAAAAAATTGTTTTAATTATCACTTTTCCATTATTAAACCTATACTATTTAACAAAACAGACACTCGACAATTGGGTAAATCAATTGCTTCATAAAACAATTTTATACCGTAAAAGTTTAGATATACGGGATTCCTACGAAATCGATGGTTTTGTTGTCTCTCAAATACTTAAATAAGTAAAACCTAAAATTATTATATTAGTTAATCAATCTGAATAAGGATCTAAAATCAGTAGGAGCATGCCAGAACTCCTATATTTACCACTACTAGTATTGTATGCAAATTAGAAAAAAAAAATAAAGTTCTGGGCGAATAATACTCTATAACCATCGTATCTAATACTTTCTTTGAAATAATTTTTTACAATTTTTAGTTCATAGATATGACATGTCTTTGTAAATATCGAGAATATTTAATAAAACTATATTTTTAACCGACTTTTAAAAGAAAGCGTTTCTAAATTTGACTGATTTTAATTTTTAACCGACTTCTAAAAGAAGAAGGTTCTTAATTCGTCGACTACGTATTTTTTTTATGTATATACACCGATTACTCTGGTACGGCTGCATCGATTTGAATGAAATTTTTTACGTTATATTCAGAAAGTTGCTGCGGTGGTCCCATATTTTTTTTAGATGAAATTGGTGTAGTAAAATCCAGGATGGCGCTTACAATATGGAGCCCAAAAAAATTTATTTTGTTCGATTTTCTCAAAAATTGGTACGGGGAGTTTTTGGGGTCGCACATGACGAACCTAAAATTATTTTAAAAAAATTCAATATATACAATATGTATTATATGGTGTATCCAATATGGTGGATAAAAAATTAATTTGTCTTATTTTTTTCAAAATTGATATGATAGCACTACGAATTTTACA
Source organism: Diaprepes abbreviatus (assembly GCA_034092305.1). Taxonomy (NCBI): domain Eukaryota; kingdom Metazoa; phylum Arthropoda; class Insecta; order Coleoptera; family Curculionidae; genus Diaprepes; species Diaprepes abbreviatus. Next base: position 533,652 of record JASJET010000250.1, read on the forward strand.
TTTTTCGACTTTCTCCAAAACTGATATAGAGGGTTCTTGAGGGTGTAAATTATAGAATTTAATAGTATTTTTTCTGGATTCAATATGGCGAACGCAATATAACTGACTAAAAATTTTACGTTTTTCGATTTTGTTCAAATGTGGAAATGAATCGTTTTTGAGGATGTAAATAGCGAATATAAAATTATTTTAAGAAAATCTAATATGTCAGATGCAATATGACCGTTTAGAAATTTTAAATTTGGAGCTTTAAAGGGTTTAGATTTAGATTAGATTTAGACGTTAAAATTATTTTTTTGACGTTCAATATGGCGGATCCAATATGGTGTGTTGAAAATTTTACCTTATTCGCATTTTTTCAGATTTGGTATTAGGGGTTTGGGGGGTGGTGTATTACGAATATGAAGTTAATTTTTTACAACTATTAGGTTGATAAGATACAATGAGAGACTCAAAATTTTGCATTTTCCGGTTTTATCTAAAAATTGATATTGCGGGGTCTTGGGGCGTATACAGACTTAAAATGCATTATAAAATATATCGGGATAAGAAATTTACGTCTCAAATTCTTTAAATATCGAAATTGGAAGGTTTTGAGGCCTATATTACTAATCTAAAATTAATTTGAAATTTAAGATGGTATGATTTAGCATAGTTGAAATGCCGTTTTTCGCAAAATTCCATATATTTCATTATTTATCAGGAAAACCTATTGAGATCGATGTGCATACAAACTTGAAACGATCTACATTCGATCATTGCATAGAAAATGACATGGTTGAAATATCATCGCTAGTAAGATTACTTATAGAATTAAAATTTTTCTATTTTACGACAATCAAATTTTGGAATAAAAAAGCGTTCTAGGTACAATCAAACGAAATATGGAAAATCATGTGACTAGTTTATTTTGGTTATACCAATGAACTAAGGGTGCTCAGTTGCGTGGGACGCCTGTGAATAGACTTCCCTTTGCGCGCCATGCAGGACGGCGCCGTGTGCACATAAGCGGTCAAAAACTAGTTGCTTATAGCCGAAATAAATAATTAGAGCGTAACTTTTTCACATGAAATTTTTTTAAAGCTTGTAGACGATAATTTGAACTTTCGATCGCTGTCATAAATATCAAAAAAAATTGATTAAGGCAAAAGTTATAGCCGATCAAAAATCGCAAAAAAGGCATTGTTTAATTGTTTAACATTAATTATTTCAGAAACTAAGCGTCGCCGATAGTTAGTTTTGCGAAAATTTATTTTTAAAAATTTAAACATTTATTTGTTAATAACAAGCTTATGACCACTCTGACGGACTTAATCTAAAAAATTCTTGTTTAGGGGCTCAAAATATATAAAAAAAGACTTGAGTAGGTCCATAGAAATTAAAGAGGCGACCGGGATCCCCTTCCCTAACCCGTCTTTTTCTTTGTAGAATTCATTATTAGGCTGAAAGTAGTTTTCAGAAATGCAAAAACCAAAAAGAGTCATAAAATTTCATTTCTTATAACTGGATTAAGGTTATGATCTTTATTTGGAATAGATGAGAAAATATTCATTACATCAATAGATACTAAGGTGCTGTTTCCTGGCATGGTGATATTAGGTAACCGTGCTGGAAGTTCAATTGAATTTTTCATGTTATTTCTAGGTTCGAACTCTGTAATTTCTTTGAATTTATTATTTAGTTGTATTGCTAAGTTTCTTAGAGGACTGTCTGTGTAAGAGACAATTGCTTTTATGTGGGCATCTTCTTTATGAATTTTAATTAAACTCTATAGTCTTGGTGGTAGGTGGTTCATGTTAATTATTTTAATTTTGTCTATATCTGAAAGTATAACCTGTGTGTCTTTTACTTTGGCCTTAAGTTTATTTTTGACTTTTATTATTAGATTTTGTTTGAGTTTTCTTAGTTTTTCTTTTGTTAAGAAATATATCGATTTTTTGTTGATCATCGTCTTTAGGTAACACCACGATAGAATTTCTTGTGTCTGCCCTAGTCATGATTGGAAAGAACATTTTGTTTTAATTTAGATTGAATTGATATAATTGTAGAATTTCGTCTATGAGTCTGTGGATGTTTCCCTTGAAGTATTTTTAATTTTTTCTTTGTCATAGCAAGAATTTGGGATCTTATCTAAAGACAGTTCAACTTCAGAAACAAGTGTTTCAATTATCTTTTTCTGGTCGTAATTGGGATTGTATTTTGGTTTGACAAATTGATGAATCTTTCATACAAATTTATTGAATTGTGTGTTTATGAATGTTATTGTTGTTTTTATGTTTTGTTAAGTCTGAGAGTTTTTCTGATGAGTTTGGTATTTTTTATGAATGATCTGGGATTCTTTTTACTAGCTTCATCATCTAAAATATCAAACTTAAACGGGTGGAGTTTATATATTAATTCGGAGTGCAATATCTTAACATGTAAAAGTAGAATGTCACGTATGCTGAACCACCTTCTTGTTTCTCGTTTTACCCAAGTTGTTTTTCCCGTTTCAATAACTTTCTTTGCTGAGCTGGTGTCACCTAATTTAGGGCACTTTCAATTTTAAGTGAAAAACAGACACCACCTCAGCGAAGAAAGCTATTGAAACGGGAAAAACAACTTGGCCCAGACAAGAAGCCAGAAGATGGTTCATCATACGGGACAATTCATTTTTGCATATTACGGTATGGCACTCCGAATTAATATATTCCACCCGATTGAGTTTGATATATTAGATGATAAAGCCAGAGGATAAATTTTCAAAATCATTTACAAAAATACCAAACTCAATCTAAAAACTCTCCGACCTAACCAAATAAAAACAAGAAAAAACATTCAGAAACACACAGTTTAAATTATTTTTATGAAAGATTCATCATCATCGTTATTTGTAAATTCATGGTTCAATAAAACCATGAATTTACAAATAACGAAATTAGACTACTAGAAAATGGTCCAAAATAAAACCCGAATTACAACCAGAAAAGGATAATTGATACACTAATTTTTCAATTTGAGCTATCTTTAGATAAGGTCCTAGATTTCAAATATGACAAAGAAAATATCAAATACATACTTCAGGAGAAACATCTACAGATTCATAGACAAAATTCTACAATCAAATCAGTTCAATCTAAACTAAAACATAATGATGTTATCAGGACTAGGACAGACAAAGGAAATTCTATCGTGGTATTACCTAAAGATGATTATCAACAAAAAATCAATATAATTCTAAAAAAAAAAGAAAATGCAAGAAAAGTTAAACAAGATCCAATAAAAGTACAAAATAAACTTAAGTCCACACTAAAAGACATATATACAGGTAATACTTTCAGATATAGACAAAATTAACATAATTAACATGAACCTCCTACCACCTAGACTGTTCAGTTTAATTAAAATTCACAAAGATGTCCCTATAGGACCAGTTGTCTCTTATACAAACAGTCCTCTAAGAAACAACTAAATTATATATTTAGAGAAACCACAGATTTCAAACTTACATGTAGCATAAAAAATTTAATTGAATTTACAGCACGATTAACTAATCTCACCATGCCAGAAAACAGTACCTTAGTATCTTTTGATGTAACAAATATATTCTCAAATATTCCAAATAAAGATTGTTACAAATAACACAGGTTTACAAGAAAAAAGTTGATGCCTACTTGACCAGACTATCTTATTCTAATGTGATTCGACACCCTGAATCTAAATCTGAGGTCTGCTAATCTGTATCACGTCAGGTTCAAGGTCATTTCTATATCAAATTGAATAACATTCACTAAATAGATTTGAAAAAGAAGATATGTAGGTTTTTGCTGACGTTCGTGGTTTATTTAGTCCCCAAGGGCAGCCAGAAGTCATTTCAGGATCATTTCCAGGTCAAATTGAGCAAAATCCACTAAATAATTCTGAAAAAGAAGATGTGTAGGTTTACTGGTCGTTAAATCCGAATTCGTGGTTTGTTTAGTCCACCAAGGTTAGCGAGAGGTTATTTTAACATCATTTTAAGGCCCAATTGAAAAAATCTACTAAATAAATCTGAAATGGAAAATATGTAGATTGTTAGGGTTGTCGAATCCGATTTCCTGGTTTGTTTCATTTCTCAAGGTTGTTTCAAGGAGAAACTGAAATGCATGTTATAAAAGAAACCAATGGACACATAGAGCACGTTTCATTATGCCGTTCATTCGCTATTAGTTGGTTCAGTTTTGTTTCTTCCAAATAAATGATTGTTTCTGTTCCAATCCTCCCATTTATAAGCACATAAAACTGGCAAATGATCAAGTTAATGTCCTTATTATCGGTAGGTTTGGAATAGAAACAATCTCTTTGTTCGAAGAAAGGGAAGTGAGATTGCTGGAATGAATGAAAAGAGAACGACAATATAATGAAATGCGTCAATGAATCTGGTCTTTCCAAGGTCAAAATTAAAAAAGATATTTATTGGATTCCAACCACTAAATACACTAGTTTTTGTGTTGCTGATTTTTAAAAATGTGCCAATATAACCTCTTAAAGTCAACTACTAAAATTTTTACGAATCTAATGTCGCCATATTGGAATCGCATCTTGGATTTATAATTTCTTGAATACGCACTTCAGATTCGTGATCAGCACCTCCGAAAACCCCTGAGATACGAGATTCGCATAAACTACTCAACTTTTTACGGATTTAATGCTGCCATATGGAAGTCCCTCCTGGATTTTGAAATTGTCGAATTCGCACTTCAGACTCGTGATAAGCGCCCCCAAAATCTCCGAGTGGTGAATTTTGCATAAACTACTCAACTTTTTACGAATCTAATGCCGCCATCTTGGATTTAGGAACTCTCGAATTTGCACTTCAGATTCATGATCAGCGCCCCAGAAAAAATCCGAGGTAGGAGATTCGCATGAACTACTCATTTTTTTAATTAATTTAATGCCATCGTATTGCAGATGCCGTCTTGGATTTAGGAAATCTTGAATTTGCATTTCAGATTCTTGATCAGTCCCCCAAAAATCCTCGAGATACGAGATTCGCATGAACTACTCAACTTTTTACGAATCTAATTCCGCCATCTTGGATTTAGGAATTCTCGAATCTGCATTTCAGATTCATGATCAGCGCCCCTGAAAACCCCCGAGTAACGAGTTTCGCATTAATTATTCAAATTTTTACGAATCTAATGTCGCCATATTGGAATCGCATCTTGAATTTAGAATTTCTTGAATTCGCACTTCAGATTCGTGATCAGCACCTCCAAAAACCCCTGAGATACGAGATTTGCATAAACTACTCAACTTTTTACGAATTTAATGCTGCCATATGGAAGTCCCTCCTGGATTTTGAAATTGTCGAATTCGCACTTCAGACTCGTGATAAGCGCCCCCAAATCTCCGAGTGGTGAATTTTTCATAAACTACTCAACATTTTACGAATCTAATGCCGCCATCTTGGATTTAGGAACTCTCGAATTTGCACTTCAGATTCATGATTAGCGCCCCAGAAAAAATCCGAGGTAGGAGATTCGCATGAACTACTCATTTTTTTAATGAATTTAATGCCATCGTATTGCAGATGCCGTCTTGGATTTAGGAAATCTTGAATTTGCATTTCAGATTCTTGATCAGTCCCCCAAAAATCCTCGAGATACGAGATTCGCATGAACTACTCAACTTTTTACGAATCTAATTCCGCCATCTTGGATTTAGGAATTCTCGAATCTGCATTTCAGATTCATGATCAGCGCCCCTGAAGACCCCCGAGTAACGAGTTTCGCATTAATTATTCAAATTTTTACGAATCTAATGTCGCCATATTGGAATCGTCATCTTGGATTTAGGAATTCCCGAATTCGCCCTTCAGATTCTTGATCATCACCCCGAAAAACTTCCGAGTAACGAGTTTTGCATGAACTACTCAAATTTTTACGAATCTAATGCAGCATTTTTGGAACCGCTATCTTGGATTTAGGAATTTTCGCTTCAGATTCATGATCAGAGGTCTTGAAAATCTCCAGAGAATAAGTTTCGCATGAACTAGTCAATTTTGCCGGAATATTAGAGTAGACAGCTTAAATTGCTGCGACCTAGCTTAAATGAAGATGTTTTTCAAGCGCATCACTTTTTCATAATCTTTTTTCGCTAACCGTAAGCGCAGTAAGTCTCAAAAATATTTACTTTTAACAGATTTTAAATATCATATTCAAAATTTTCTCAAGAAGTTGGCATATTTATTACAAATTTTTACATTTTTATTAGCACTGATCAACCTATCTTACGTTTTAAATATTATAATAACGACACAGGTTATTATGAAAAATATAGTTTAAAGTACACGAAATAAATAAGACTTCTCGTGAATTCTTTCGTGAATAAATAAGAAAAGCTTAATTACAATGGATAAATGTTTTAATAATATGAAATGTTTTTGTGTTATGTGTGGTAAATATAATGTTAGTAAGAACTTGATAAATTTTTCAGAAAAAAATCACGAAACGTACACGGAGTGTTTTGGTATTGCTCATGATATTGTAAATAATTCCTGGTCTCCGAAAGTTATTTGCCGAATTTATGAATCACGTTTAAGGCGTTGAAAAAGTGAGATACGAAGAATGAGTTTTTCTTCTCCTACGATGTGGCGAAAACTTCAAAGATACAATAGAGATTTTAAGAAAATCAATATTTCAGTAAGAAATAAAGAAATCTATCTGCCGTATTTAAATAGTTGTTTATATGTATTATTCTTTCAAGTAGAAAAAAGGAAAGAATGTATACAAACAGTTTGTTTCCTGCAAATACAATTCAGGTCCTCTCTCCATATGCGTTTCGACCACCTCATAGTTTCGTCAGTGCAGCTGTATCGAACCAAGAGCAGGAAACAACTGCTATATAAAAAATAAATTTTAAAAGTATGTAGGTAGGATATTAAAAACCTGCCGACTTCGATGCCAAACTGAAAAATATCGCCAGTTAAACAACATCTATACAATCACCGGAGTAGTGTAAAGTTTTTGAAAACCAAAATTGCAATAAGAAATAAAAAAATCTATCTCCCGTATTTAAATAGTCGCTTAGTTGCTTATTTGTATTATTTTTTCAAGCAGAGAAAAGGAAAAAATATAGACAAACAGTTTGTTTTCTGCAAATATAACTCTGCTCCTCTCTTTAAACGCGTTTCTTCCACCTTATGGTCTCGTTAGTAGAGAGAAGACCAGAGTTGTATTTACAGGAAAGTAGTGAACATAACCCGATCCTCTCTATCCCCCCACTCCTCGACCTTGACCTTGACCCACCCCTCTTTGGCCCCGCCCACATGTCCTTGTCATTGACCTTGAAAATGCACGTGTGCTTTGGCCTTGGCCGTGTGTTCAAGGTCGTGTGCGTGACCTTGACCTTGACCTTGGTCGAGACGACCTTGACTTTGTTGAAGGTCATCTTGGGTGTGTGACTTTGAAGATATGTTGCGTGGTTGGGGGTGACCTTGAATGGTTTTATATAGGGTATGGGGCAGTTTCATTCATCAGTTGGCTCTGACTTGTATAGGTAGTACATGTGTTAATATTTGACAAATCATGGCATATGTTTGTGAAAATTGCGGTTCTAAGTTTACTAATAGTTATAATATGAGACGTCATAAAAGAGAATCGTGTGCGGCGAGATTTAATGAAGTGCCTGGAGGAAAACGGCTCCGAATTGAAGAGTATGCATCGACGATTCCGGTAATTAATTGCGCTACATGTAATGTAGATGTTCCAATAAATCATATGTCAGCGCATAAACGAACACAACAACATAAAAATAATTCATGTTTGCCGGTATGTCATGGTGTGCAACTCGTTGAATGTGCCTTCAAAAGGAGAATTGCAACCTATCGGGTTAGCAGTGATATGGAGCATTCCGATTACGTAATGTTCTTTGCAGACATTAAATCCAAGGTGGTGGAACTTGTTAATAATTTATTACGTGTGCAGCATGCTTTAAAAGTTAACATGACAGCTGTTGGCGAGTACATGCTTCTATCACAACAAATATTCAGTGAAAAATCCTTCAACACTGCTAATCAAATAATTAGTGTAGAAAGTGATTTTGATGCCGTTTACCACTCTTTCACCGAATTAATAAAAACGCAGGCGACAGAGTTCCAGGAGAAAGATTCAGGTATGGAAAAATCAAAACCCGATATATTAAACTGATTTTTATATATTATTTTTCTTGTTATAGGATGGGCTCTTGTGCGAATTTTATACTTGGAAGTTAGTATCAACAAGTATATGCCTATGGGTGGCTCATCATACATCAAGTTGCCGTGTTCTATTGAAAAGAAAGGAGCTGTCGTCAATGTGATTAACCAGGACGAATTTTGCTTTGCGTGGGCTGTAACATCAGCATTGTTTCCTCCAACAGCGGAGCCTTCACAGAAGACATCCTACCCCCATTTTTCTAGAGTGCTAAATGTAACAGGTATGGATTTTCCAGTAAAATTACGTGACATTAAAAAATTTGAGGAAATGAACAACATATCAATTAACGTATACGGTCTGGAATCTAAATATGAAAATAATGAAGTAATACATGAAGTTATTGGTCCACTGAGGTATGCGTCAAAAAAGTTGGATAGGCATGTAAATTTATTGTTAATTACAAAAGACTGTAGTAGTAAAGATGGCGGTGAACATTTTTGTGATACGACTTGTTCAAAGAGTCATTATTGTTGGATTCGGGATTTATCACGTTTAGTTTCAAGTCAAATTAGTTGTCAACAACATAAAATATATTTCTGTGATGGTTGCCTCATTTATTTTAGTACACCGTCAGCTTTAACTTTACATCAAAGCTACGATTGTAACCACATTTTCACGTAAACACCCTCAGTGGATTTAAAAATCGATAAATTTGGAAAGAGTGTGCCGGAAAATATTTTAAAATTCGAGGGTATAGAAAAGCAAATGCGCGTTCCATTCGTGGTTTATGCAGATTTCGAATCTGTTTTAAAACCCGTTGAAACGGTACAACCAAACCCACAAAATTCTTATACTGTAAAAAGTTTTAAACATGAACCATATTCTTTTGCTTATTTAATTAAATGCTCTTTTGACGACTCACTTTCGAAATTTGAGCTATTTCGCGGTAATAATGCAGCTCAAGTCTTTGTGGATCGTATCGAGTGTGATTTAAGGGCTCTATACAACACATATTTAAAAGACATTAAGCCTATGAAACCGTTAACGCCTGAAGAAAAAAGGGAGTTTAATGATGCTAAAATATGTGATATATGTGAAGGCCCTTTTGAAGAGGGTGAGATTAAAGTACGAGACCACTGTCACATAACTGGTGCAAAAAGATTTGGTGCTGCACATTCCGTTTGTAATTTAAATTATAAATTACCCTCTTTTATCCCTATCATATTTCATAACTTAAGCGGCTACGACAGCCATTTATTTATAAAAGAGTTATGTAAATATGGGGATAAAATTGGTGTTTTGGCTCAAAGTAAGGAAAAGTACATATCATTTACCAAAAGCATTTATGTGCACGATTATTTTGATAGTAAATGTGGAAAAGTCAAGAGGAAATATTTAAAGTTGCGATTTATTGATAGTTTTAAATTTCTGTCAACGTCTTTGGAAAATTTAGGCAGCGGTTTAAACGACGACGATTTTATTGAAACGCGGAAACATTTTTCAAATATCAACCAATTTAATTTGATGCGTCAAAAGGGTGTTTTTCCCTATAGCTTTATTGACTCTATAGAAAAAATGGAAAATACATGTCTTCCAAGTAAAGATGAATTTTATGATAATTTACGGGAAGAACATATTAGCGATGAAAGCTATAGAAGAGCAAAAGAAGTATGGCGCTTGTTTGGGTGTAAAACTTTGGGGGACTATTCGGACGTGTATTTAAAATCAGATGTGTTGCTATTGTGTGATGTTTTTGAGCAATTTCGGAATAATTGTTTAAAATTCGATAAACTTGATCCAGCACATTACTATACCCTTCCAAGTTTATCATTTGATTGTATGCTACGTATGACTAAGGTACAGTTAGAGCTCTTAACTGATATAGACATGATACATTTTTTTAAGAAAGGTATACGCGGCGGCATAAGCCAGTGTACAGAAAGGAAGCACTTCGCTAATAATATTTTTTTACCAGACTATGACCCAACAAAACCTTCTTCATTTATAACATACCTTGATGCTACAAATCTATATGGTCATAGTATGTCACAAGTATTACCATATGGTGGTTTTCGATGGTTAAGCGAGCGCGAAATTCTGGATTTAAATATTATGGCTGTTGGTGATGATAGTTTACATGGCTACCTTTTGGAAGTGGATGTGCATTATCCGACTGAGTTGCATGATGCACATTCTGTTCTTCCATTTCTAGTAGAAAATATCATACCGCCAACAGAAAACGCTAAATTACCGAAATTAATTCCTAATTTACAAGATAAAAAAATACATTGTACACTAAAGAACTTTAAAACAAGCCATCGCCAACGGCTTAGTGGTAATGCAAACCCATCGAGTATTACAGTTTAAGCAATCAAAATGGCTAAAATCGTATATTGATTTTAATACCAATTTACGTAACGAGGCCACCACAAAATTTGCGAAGGACACTTTTAAATTAAAAAATAACGCGATATTTGGTAAAACTATGGAAAATGTGGAAAATCGAAAGGATATAAAATTAGTAACCACATTGGGATAACAGTGTAGGCAGAAATGGAGCTAGAGCACTAATATCCCGCCCCAATTTCAATAGTAGCTCTATATTTACCGAGAACTTTGTTGCTATACATATGAATAAAGTTAAAATATTGTACAATAAACCAATTTATATCGGTTTTTCCATATTAGATATATCAAAGACTGTAATATACGATTTTTATTATAATTTTATTAAATCCAAGTTTGGCGATGATGCTTCATTACTTTACACCGATACTGACTCGCTTATATTAAAAGTGTATACGGAAAACTTTTATCAAACTATATCAGAAAACCCCGAAAAATTTGATACATCAAATTACCCCGAAATTAATAATTTCAACATAATTAAAAGTAATTCTGTAGTTGGTAGAATGAAAGATGAGTTTCCTGGTGATCCGATAATAAGTTTTTATGGTACCGGCGCGAAGGCTTATTATGTAAAGTCCATTAATAATGAATTAAAAAAAGCCAAAGGTATCAAAAAATGTGTTATCGAGAAAGACCTTCATCAGGAAGACTACCAAAGAATTGTTGAACGGGGTGGTTTGATATTAAGAAAGATGAAGACATTTAGAAGTGAATTACATAACATTTATACCAACATAATAAATAAAGTAGCATTGTCACATAGCGATGATAAACGTTATGTAATTCCCAGTTCAACCAAAACTCTACCTTGGGGGCATGCAGACATAGATTTTTACAAAACAGACCCGGAAGAAAACTTAGCAAATTTAGTCACCGTGTTGGAATCATTTCTAAGTCAGGACAGCACGTAATCTGGAAAATCCATATTTCATTATTTGTATTGTTTTTATTATTTCTATTAAACATACAACATTAATATGTAACGATAGTATTGTAATTTTTTTTTTTTTTTTTTTTTTTTTTTTTAATAAAAAACATGTATTCATTACTTGATTGCTTTTTTATTGAACCTTTATTTTAAAATTATAAATATAATGAAGTGTCGACAAATAACAAACTGTAAAAGTTATTGTTGAAAAATTTGTCTAATAGTAAATTAAACGCACAGGTCTACGAGTAAATGTTTAATGTGAAACAGGTTTGCTGACAAGATCCTCCATAGTCTTTTCAATTTTCAACATTCTAGAGTTAAGTTCATCACGCAGTTCGTCTTGCCTAAGTTCATATATTGCAATAACAACAATCCTCTAAGTTCTTGACCGGTTTCAATTAATTTCTTGCGTACGTAACCTTCAAGTTGGTTTCTGAATATATCTTTAATAACAATTGTTGAGTCATGTAAAGCTTTCTGCGTATCTTGCACACACTGAGCAAGGTTATTATCAACATAATTTCGTGTGGTCGCATCGTCTCCTTCAAGAGGTTCTGCTAAATAGCACAATCTTTTGCTTCCCATGTCGTAATCTCCATTAGGTGTAAGTTTAAAACCTATTCCTGAAGGACCTCGCATAAAGTTAAAATCCTTAAATTTTCTTTTGCGACCGAACTTATCAATAGTGTTTACTTCTGACATTGTTATGTGAGACTGATTTGAAACCATTAGATTTCACCCTAATATATGGTTCTATTTCATTAATAAACGGACTCTGCAGAAAAATATGGATTGCAAAACGTATTTTAGGTGATGTTTAATAAATACACGTACAGATTCATTTTACTATTGTTTTATTGAAAAAAAAATTAAAATATAACAAAAGATTGAGTTTACTTTTTATTATTAAAAAAATAAAAAATGTAACAAACAAAAAAATTAAAAATTAAGAAATAAAATACATGTTAATTTCTTCTGTACAGGTAAGCTTCTTCTATGACCCAATTTCTTCTCTGGATGGCACGTTCATTAATGTCCTTGAACTGGTAGTAAACTAGTCCACAAAAGCCGCATTGTACAAATTTAACCCTGAAAAGGTCAATGTAGTTGAAGTCGTACGTAAGATCATTTCGCCAGCAGATACCTAGTCTTTTACAATGATGACAAGTTAAATAAAAAGCTTTTGGTATATGACTGTATGTTTTGGCTGCTTCACTAGGTTGTTCATCAGTTGGCAACATGATGTTTGAATATGTTGTACTTTTCAATCGCTGTACTCTAATTATGTATTACTTTTTAAAATAACCTTGACAGGACCAAAAAAAAAAATCCTTGAAAATTACAACCTCGAAAACGACCCTGACATTGACGGGTACTTTGACCTTGGCCTTGGCCTCGCATCTGACAAGTTTAGTACTATATTTATATGTTTCTTTAAAATAACCTTGACAGGGACAAAAAAAAATCCATGACAATTACAACCTTGAAAACGACCCTGGTATTGCCGGTTACGTCGGCCTTGGTCTTGGCCTTGCATCTGACAAGTTTAAATATTATACTTAATGCATCGAACAAAAGGAATAAAGGTGGTGTAGTGGGGGAAATGGGCATAAAAGCAGACTTGCTGGCTCGAGCTCTTCACAGTTCGTCAGAACACCAAACAGTACAGTGCTAAGATGAAGTTAATAGTGTGAGTTTTAATATCGAAGATGTCGAGTGTACGGTCTCTTTTAGATGCTCTTGACGTGAGATGCGGTTCACAACAAGGCATGCTGGATAACATTAGTGGTTTGGAAGTGTTAAGTCCTGGGGTATTCGAGAATTGGAATGGCATGGAGCATGAAGATGCCGAAGACAGAGCCCTCAATGATGGTCGCGACGAAGAGTTAGTTCAGTCGGCAGCGCAATTCCTCGAATGCTGGACGGAGGAGAAGGAGCCAAAGATCAACGTGATAAGTGATGTGGTTGTGCGAAAAGCATCGCGGCCTAGGGAATCTTCTCCGAAAGCTTCTAAATTGAAAAAGCTCTTGACTATGCGGAAGTCGGAAATCGCCGATAAAAAAACATTTTATTCGGCGATTAAAGGTGTGGGACAAGGGAAGAAGAAGAAGTTTAACTTTAAGCGTCCCTCCACCCCTGTTCCATTACCCGACTTCCTGAAAACAGCACCACAAGAGCCATTGTCGGTAGAAGTGCAAGTGATAGAAGGCCCCGATGGACCAACACCACCAACGCCACCAACACCGGCCAGCGTAGAGTAGGAAATATTGTCGGAGGTGAAGTCTTCCCCAGCGCCACTGTCGCCGATATTGGGGTGCCGGAAACCTATGAAGAAGCGGTTTAAGCGGTGTTTTGAAGGCGCTGCTTCGTCGTCATCGTCGTCATCGTCGTCTTCACCAAACGAAACCGCTTCTTCTTCTTTAATATATTCCGAGCCATCGCAACCGGAGTGGGTTGAAGACTTCACCAACTCTCAGAAGAGCAAATTAACAGACATTTATCAAATGAAAAAACACTTAGTGAAAAAAGTGAACGCGTGTGGCAGTGACATTTTAGAACTTGAAAGACAATTAGAGATAAAAAAGGTGGAATCTGCGCGGTTAAAAAGACAATTAGAGGACTTTAATAAATTATGTAGTAGGTGTTAGGTAGTTGTAGGTATTATCTTTTAATTTATAGTATTAAGTTTGTAAATATATATATATATATATATATATATATATATATATATATATATATATATATATATATATATATATATATATATATATATATATATATATATATATGAAGTAAAATGCGAAACAGTGAATGCAAACTTCGCTCCATCATATCCTTTTTGTGTTAGAGGTTGCACAGATAGAATAAATTGTAATAAAACAATTCATCCTATTCCCCCACCATCGAGATGGTGGCCTACCTGTACCACCATACCGAGAAGAGAGTCAAAGCTTACCCTCCCCGCCACAGTGATACGGCAGAGATACATGTTTCGTCTCTCACTAGACTCATCAGGGTACCGACATGCACCTGGCTGTGCAAAGGACAGATCGGAAGGAAGCATGCAAACACTGAACGCGGCTTCGCCGACCTCTCGTCGGATGGCTTATATATGTTTATACGGCTTTCACGGATTCCTCCGTGTGAGATGCATTAGCAGTGGTTATATCCACATTATGCTCTTCTCGGTATGGTGGTACAGGTAGGCCACCATCTCGATGGTGGGGGAATAGGATGAATTGTTTTATTACAATTTATTCTATCTGTGCAACCTCTAACACAAAAAGGATATGATGGAGCGAAGTTTGCATTCACTGTTTCGCATTTTACTTCACCTACATACGGAGTTGCATATAGTTGTACGTTTGCTGAATGTGATTTCAGCACTACAACAGCATAATGTGGATATAACCACTGCTAATGCATCTCACACGGAGGAATCCGTGAAAGCCGTATAAACATATATATATATATATATATATATATATATATATATATATATATATATATATATATATATATATATATATATATATATTGTAGTTAATAAAAAAAGTCTTTGATCAGATTTTTATATTTTATAAAGAGAATAAAAATGACTTGAAAATTTATTTTTGTGTGTTATTTCATATAGGCCCTGTCCCACATAATATTAGGTAATAAAAAAAATAGTGAATAATCCACTAAAACTACGCAATAGCAATAGTTGTAAATATTTTTTTCTGATAATATTTACAAGTATGCTAAAACATGGTTCGGTTTAAGAAGTTAAGGTTCTGTCGCCAGAACTTCTAATACTTTGTATCTCAATATTGTATGTTTTTATGAAAAAAACATAAAATATTGGTTACAAAGTATTATAACCAACTAAAACTACGATCAAATTATTTTGTGGTCCTGAAAAGGACCGTTTGGTTGTAAAACATGCGACTCTTTATTGTGTTGTGGAGTCGCACGGCCCGTCATCATCAACGGGGGTGGTGGCGGTGCTGTCCTCTGCATATTCGATGATGAACCGCCAAAGTTCATCCCATCTGGGATCGTCCGACTTCCACTCGAGACAATTCTCTGTGGTAGAATCTATCATAGGGCATTGGATGGGTTGTTGTTGTTGTTGTTCAGTCGCAGACATGTTGAACTAAAATGATTGTAATAAGTATTGGTGGTCGTATATATAGAGACAAATTAATAGTGGGGGGTAAAAACAAATGTCGTATTACGTATTGAGACCAAAAGTTGTTTGTGGTCTCAAATACGAACGAACGATTTAGCTGGGTTCCACCAGCACTTAAACTTTTAATACTTTGTATCTAATATTGTATATTCTATACATACAATATTAGTAACAAAGTACTAATATGTACTAAAACTACGATCAAATTATTTTGTGGTCCTGAAAAGGACCGTTGTTGTGTGCCCTTAAAAAGGGCCGGGGAGAGTGTGGGGCTTATGGTGCCCCATCCTCGCTGGTCGACCACCAGCTTGACGAATCGCAGGGGCCTTGCGGGTCGTCGGGTGTTGGTGACGCTGGAATTTCCAGCACCGCATCTTCCGTCGAGTCCGGCACTGGCTGCGGCGACGGAGTTTCGAGTCTTTGTAAGACCCAATCGCCCGCATCGTCTAATTCCACTAGACCCGGATCATGGTCATACACTAGCGGAATCGGCTCATCCAAGTCGTCCCAACGTAGGGCGTCAATTTCAAAATCCACCTCTTCGTCGTCGAAGACTTGCAGGTCTCCAACGTTGTCGGCTACGGTGTCATCACTTAAGATGGATGAACCTCTGCTGGCGGGTCTTTCTTCCTCCATGTTCATCGTATGAGGGTTGATGAATATATGACTGTGTAACTGGCCCAGTCTCATATATATAGAACTACCCCCACCCCACCAACGGATTCTAAATGTTATGTATTGGTGAGAGCTTATAGAATTATTGATTTTTTAAAAAACTTTAAATAAGGAATTAGATTTGTTTAGACAATAAGACTTATTCTTAATATTTTGTGAGGAATACATTACAAAAAAAATAATAGAAACCTTGTTTGGACTGTTAACATTTTCATAGGTTCTCAAGCATATAACTTGGCACTTAAGCTACGAGACAAATCGTCGTTAAACGAATATCTCGCCCCATAAGTGACGATTACTAAACTACGATCAAAATATAATGTGGTCCTGAAAAGGACCGTTTTTGTGGCCCTAAAAGGGCCTGGGGGGAGGGTGGGGTGCCTACCGTGGAGTAATACCCAACGATATTAACACCGACCTAGGTGCAGCCCTTGGTCTTCTCATTGGTGGCACCGTCGCCGTCGCTGGTGGTGTCGGCGTTGCAGGCGGTGCCGAAGGTGCCGCTCCTGGTGCGGTACCCCCGCACTCCTCAGACTTGCATATTTTGCCGGGCACGAATGGCCTGACAATGCCAATGATCCTTTTTGGTGTATCTTCCATCTTGCTGATCGAATGTGTAATGATGAAATAATTCTAATACCGGCCTCTATATACATTCAAAAAGTTGGAGGGGGTAAGGTGGAGTGCATATATGCATTATATAAGTTTGAGAATAATATGATTTTATAACTCACCGTATCTCTGTTATGGACACAAACTACCCCCCTCCACTTTTCTAGCATATAGTACTAGACTTTCTCTACATTTTTTTCAAATAAATTTTTTTGATATTTCTAACCATTACTTTGCTACATATTTACAAAAAATGCAAATTATGCATATATTTTAATTATTTTCAGGCAAGGTAAGGAAAATTTTGAAAATGTTTTGACGGAATCGTAATAAGGAAGAGTTGAAGTATATCACACTATTTTTCCCGATTCGCTAATATAAAAAAAATTTTTTCATCTCATTTTGGATGGGCTCTGACGTCGTAACGGTTGACGATAAAAAATTGGAAAAATACAAAAAAAAAAAAAAAAAAAAAAACCCTCCCCTACAACTTCCACATACTCCCGTTCGGCGCTCTAGCCTCCTAACTCGAGAATTTCAATTTTTTCGTCTAAATTTTTTTTCATTTTTAAGATTTTCCAAATTTTTTTTTCACCATTGTATTCTACTCAAAATTGTAGGTAATTAAAGTGCTTTTATTTTTTCTCTATCTTGAACGGTTCCCGAGCTACAGCGCTTTAAAGAATTCAAATTACTAACTTTCTATAACCCTTTTTTTCAAATTTCATTTTTTCGAATTTTCAAAAATACTACAATATGTAGAAAAAAATTCTCTCTTTAATTTCCTAATACCGTTTTTCTCTAAATCTTCAACTTTAGCGCGTATTCAGCATTTTCAAAAAAAAAAAATTATAATTTTTTTTACACCATCGCATTCTCCTCGAAATTTTGGGCTATCGAAGTGCTTTTATTTTTTTTCTATCTTGAACGGTTCCCGAGCTACAGCGCTTTAAAAAATCCAAATTACTAACTTACTATAACCTTTTTCTTAAAATTTCATCTTTCCGAATTTTGAAAAGTACTGCCATATGTAGAAAAAAATTTTCTTTCTAATTTCTTTATATCATTTTGCTCCAAAACTTCAACTTTGGCGTGCATTCACCATTTTTCAATTTTTTTTGAAAAAAATTTTTTTTTACGTTTTTACTATCGACAAAAATGCTTACTCATAGTACTCGATTTCCTCTATAATTTTTTCTTATAACTTTTTTCCCTATTCCTAACCGTTACTTTCCTACAAATTTTCTAAATCGTTGTTTTCATATTTTGCCTTAAAATTTTTTTCTTGTGTTATTTAAGCTCTTTTTTCCACTTAATAAACCATCATTTTCTAAACTCCCGTACTCCTTTCTTAAAGAGCGGGCTTTTCCGTCAGCTTTTTTTTGGTTGGGTTTCAAATAAATATAAAACTACTACTACTTCACTCATTACAAATTTATTGATTCAAGAACATTATTTTGTGTTACATATAATAGATACATTAAAATATAGATTTATTGGTCACCGAACCGTTTAATACATTATAACTAAAAAATGAGTCGTGAATAACTAATGCGTACACTTTAGTGTCTTTGGGGAATTTATTCTTTCTCGTTTGGAACTCCAATTTTACATCCACTGTCGATGAGTTAATCGCCTCTGGTTGATGACTGCAATTGATAATAAAAACGGGGTTTTTCATATATTCCGCGAACGTTATCATCGGATCGTTTATTTCGCGCCCGTAGTAGCTGCTTTGGAAGTTTTCGTAATTGTAATAGGCTGCTGCGTACAGTTTCTTGGCGAAATCTAAATTCCATCTTTCGTATGGATAAACGGTTGAATTCAGATACAGTCTAATGTCGCATACGTCGGCGTAGGTAAACTGGGTTGCATTTTTTTCTTTCTTGTCGCAATTATTGCTGTCTTGAAACCCGACGATTATATAGCGCGGTCTTTCCAGACTTGTACTCGTTCTCAAGGCCCACACGTCGGAAGATGTTTGCCTTAAAGCTGGTAATTCGTACAGATCCCATTTACGATATGCCATTTGAATACTGGCATTGTTTCCACCTTTATTAATGCGAGACAGTATTTTCAGTTTTTGCTTGTCGTCTGGAATGATGTGACGAATTTTCCATTCGATTTTGTCGATACTAATTTCTGCCTCTACTTCGCCGACGTAGCAATTGGTAAAAGTGTGAGCTATAATCATAATAAGCTCTTGTTTTACGTTGAAAACACTTTTTGCGTAATCTTCGGCGAATCCCATAAGATAGTTTAAGGGTAATTTCCCGGAGAATACGTTACATGCCGTGTCTACGATATCTTGGTTTGCTTCGTCGAGACACCATCCGCACGTCATGAGAGATCTTTGTTGCAAACTTCCGAATGAAACCATGGTTTTTAATGTCGTCGTAACTCCAGGTTTACGAACCACGACGACCTGCTCACCTCCCATCTCGTAGCGAATTTCATCGAACAAAAATGCGAGGGCATTATTTGATAAAAAACATCTTTTCGTTGCGTCTATGGGTTTAAATTTTCCTTCGATATATATGTAACTTTCGGCGATATCCAGTATAATATCTTGAAAATTAATGGGGATACGGACTTCATCCGAATTGTTGAATGATGGAGATCCGTATGGTTTATACGTATGCTCTTCTAGACTAATAATGGAATTGTCCAAGATGGGCTCGGAGAAAACCTCTATTTTATCGCTGGTGGTGGAAATCATTTTCGCACTTTAAGACCGATTGATTTTAAAAATTTATAGTCTTCGGCAGATAACTGTTGAGATGTTTGTGATCTAACGTCTGGACGACGACTTACCTTAACGTTAACTCTTCTTTTACTTTTATTATGTTTCGGCGGTTCCCCCATCTTAGTCGACAGCACACACAATTGACGATTGAAGCAAAAACCCATTTCTATGAAAGTTTCTTCAGTTCCAATTTCACGATTATTTTCTCGCCTTGAAAATTGATTAGATCACCGCTATCGTCCAAGATGCGAAGAGTAATGTTGTCGATAAACTGACGTCCTGCCGGCATTAACGGCATATAAATATTATTTTATGGTTCTTTACTGATTTTGTAACCGGGCTCCACGTCGATATCGAATTCGAACAAGGTATGACCTTCCACCGAATTCATATATGCTCCGGAAATTATATTACAATCTACGTGTATGATGCGTACTTTCATTATTTCCACCATCTCGGTTGATTCGTGCTTTTTGTCTCTTTTTAACACTGTATGATTAAATCCTAACATTTTACCGATACTCGCCTCTCCCCGGAAATCTATAGTATATTGGGATTTCAGTTCACATTTCAGCGTATTATTATTAGCGACCAAGTAAAAGATTCCATCGTTCTTTTCTTCAGTTGAAATCCTCAAAGCCTCCGACATAGCTTTACCTATCTCATCTATTTCATAGGCCCCAGGTGGAATCTGCAATTGTATCGGCTCGGTGGTGTAACCCTCCTTCATGTAGGCAAACTTATTGTTGCTTTCGTCCACATTAAAAATTGAATTGTATGTGTAAAATCCCAGCAATGCCAGACCATATTTGTTTTCTCTATTTAATTCGACTGGTGGATAAAAATCGGCGCTTAAGACGCTCGAGTGTCCTGTTAGTGTGAACGTATAAGACATGACTAACCATTAAAACATCACACATCTCGGTTTTATTCTTAGCGGCAACATTTAAAAAGATTCATCTTCACACCTTTTCTCACTGCATTAGATAGTGATGTTTTTATGCTATTTTCTGCTTTTATGCGCACATCGCTGATTTTGCAATAACAACAAAATATTTTTCTAGCCGTAAGATCCTCATCAGCCGTAACCTCGTTTAAATTGCTGCTGCTGAAATAATGTTTGCAACCGCACTGATATTTTAATATGTCGATATCGCTTTTGAGGTGCTCGGGCAACTTTTCCCAAACGAATGGAATTTCATTTGGGGCTAATGCAATCATTACTTCCTTGGGCATGTTTTCTAACTGTTTCACGGTCATTTTCCTTAATCCACCGGCTAGATGAAATGCTTTCAGTGATTGCAACATTTTAGTATAGTTATTGCGATCCATTTGCGGTGTTAATGGTGACGATGATGATGACATCTTTTACGCTGATGATTCGACAAGAAACTTTAAGCACAAATGTCCACACCAGACTGTTCCAAAATCCTGCTGACGATCGTATGTATAGTAAATAATTTTTGATGTTTCCGATCCCGTTTGTAGATATCGTACCAATTCGATCGATGGGGGTAAATCGCCGAAGCTGTCATAATATGTTACTTTAGAATTATTTTTTCTATAAGCTACCCAATGAGTCCCTGCACCACGCTTACTATCCAAATTCACTATTGCTGCTTCGTAACGTCGAGGACCTTGTCTAGGTAATAAATCCCTCATATAAACGCCTCGAAAGTGTCCTATTCTTTTCTTTTTGGCATATTTTTCTATATCGATGTTAGACAGTGGTCTTCGAGGTAGGGATTCAATTAGTTTTTTGATCTACGATTTAAAAATAATCCCATACCTTTACGATATGGCTTTAGAAACAAACCATTTCCTTTCGATTTTAAATACAGGCCGGCACCGGTTTTATCTTCGCTGCTTTTTTTTACTGCTTTTATGGCGCGCACAATTCCCGCTGCCCCACCGGCTAATGAACCCAAAGTTGATAACCCGGCAAAAATTGGTATTAATGGTAATATTCCACCAGTTTTAGGAATCGGTATTATTCTCGGTGTACGAACCTTCCTTTTGCCACCTGCCGCTTTTACCGATCTACGTGCTGCCGACAGAGCTATTTTAGATGCATTCATGACATTTTTTTACAACACATTTTTACTTCCGGCTTTTAATAATTCCCTTCGAACTGCTTGTCGAATAGCTGTTCCGAAACTGGCTTTCCGAACATGTCGATTTTTATTAACACCTTTCCTTTTGTATGACGTGTGCCTTTACTAGATGTTTTTTTTGTTGATAATGATGATGGTACACCCATACCAAAACGTTGTTTTCCTTTCATAATGTTTGTAACTAACCAAGCTGCTGTTTTTTCACCTAAACTGGAATCTTTCGATTTTACTCTATTCCAAGCACTTTGTTCGAGCTCGTAATCCGCTCGATGTCTCGCACTTATGTTGTCTTTATTATGTAAATAGGCTAAATCGTGTTTTTTGCATGCGGCATCCAAAGGATTAATGCCTGGATCACCTCTTGTTACACGTTTTATTACTTTTGTTCCGGGTCCGCAATATTGATAACCAGGAATGTGTACCTCGAATGGTAATTTATTTATTAACGAATTCACAATACCGTATCCAGTTTTATTGGAAACGTGAGACCGTCCACTTCGTTTGACGCTCGGCATCTGAATGACAGTTTTTGTGAAAAATTGCCTATAAAATATCAAATTTTCCTAAGATGCGCGTTATCGATCTTAAACTATTATTATTATTATTATTATTATTAAACAAAAACTTCCTATTGACAATCTCGATGAAAAAGTCGGACTTGGATTTGAAAAGAAGATAATGAAGAGACACGGTCCTCTACTTCCTTCCTCTATTCGCGGCCTGTTAATTGGTCCATCCAATTGTGGAAAAACTAATGTCATGATTTCGCTGCTTACACACCCCCTTGGGCTACGTTTTGAAAATGTCTATATTTACTCGAAATCTCTGTATCAACCGAAATATGAGTATTTAAGGAAAATTTTAGCGCCCATCATAGGTTTAGGCTACTATGCCTTTAGTGATTCCAGTAATATTGTGGAACCGTCCGATGCAAAACCAAACTCTATATTTATCTTTGATGATGTTATATGTGAAAAACAAGATGTTATAAGATCGTACTTTAGCATGGGACGTCATAAAAATATCGACTCCTTTTACCTAGCGCAAACATATTCGCGAGTGCCTAAACAGCTTGTGCGAGACAACGCCAATTTTATTATTATGTTTAAACAAGATGAGTTGAATATGAAACACATATTTTCCGACCACGTTTCACCGGATCTAACTTTTACTCAATTTCAAGAAATGTGCTCAAAATGTTGGGATAATAAGTATGGATTTTTAGTAATTGATAAAGACAGTGATGTGAAATCGGAAAGATGCCGCAAAGGATTTGATAGCTATATATTACTGTAATAATAAGAGAAAACGCTCATTTGATTGATGAAACGTCCTTTGTTAACATCATGAATAACGCGATCGACTTAAAACGTAAACTAGTGGAAGCTACCAATGCCGTCAGAAAAAAATTTAAACAAATTAAAGCGGCTAAAGAATTTAATGTTATGGAATTGGAAAAGTTTTACGAACCCATTTCTAAGCCGTTGACAACTATATCTGATGTGGTTAAGCAACGTCAGCAGCAGCAGCAGCAGCAGCAACAACAACAACAACAACAACAGCAACAACATTATCCAGCTACAAAGTCACATAGTCTCAGTACATCAGTGCAGTCGACTCAAATATCAGGTTTTCCCCAACCTACACATTCCTTTCAAACCTCCACACCTATTCAGCAGCAGCAGCAGCAGCATCGTATTTCAAAAGAAGATATTAGCCAATCGGTGTTTGATACACCCTCGGCATCAACTAATACATCTCTCGCATCCGCCCACAACTTCCGATACTTTAAACGCACACCTGAAAGGATTACGTTCGAAACCATCTCTATACGATACTGTATATAGTGTACGTTTTGGTTCAAAAACAGATTATAACAAAAATTTTATTGGTAATTTAGAGGTGCGTTTTCGAAATGGAAATATTGTCTTATACAGAAAAGGGAAAAATGTTGCAGAATATGGTGGATCACCGGCACTTTATGATTTGTTATTTCTTAAAACACCCCCAAGTGTAGGCAAGGAACAACAACAATTAAGTGATAATGTACTTTCAACGTACAAGGAAATTTTGGAATCAACGAGTGCTGTCTACAACAATTTTAAAAAAAGTGATGGTTTACGGGAGACCAGATGGAACAAATATTTACGAATTATTAAACCTCTGATAATGGGCACAAAATTAGGTGGTACTATTACAAGAAAAAATCTCTCGGAAAAAATACAGTTACCCACAAAAAAGAAATTATCTTCGAAAAAATTTCAATATGTCTACTGGAACAAAGCTAAAGAGTTGGTGGATCGTTTACGTTTGTTGGGGAGTTCCAAAATGGCCGGTCACACTGGACACGAAAATGAAATTATGTCAATCGTAGAGAAATTACGAGAAGAAGATATAATATATTAAGCTCAATATTTAATGATATTATTCAGTTCTTCCTTCGATCTGAAACCTTTAATATTACTAATAATATGGAGCCCAGTCTAGAAAAAATCAAGATTGTTAATGAACTACATAGAACGATTAGAAAAAATTTTGTAAGACGGCGCACGATAATAAAAGGATACAGAGATTTGTGGCAAATTGATTTGGCTGAAATGCAACAGTATGCTGATGAAAACGATGGTTATCGTTATATTTTGGTCTGTATAAATTGTTACTCTAAATTTGTCTATACCAAAGCCATAAAAAACAAGACTGGTATAGAAGTTACTAATGCGATGAAAAGCATCATTGAAGAGGCATCATATACACCAACAAATCTGCAAAGTGATCAAGGAAAGGAGTTCTATAATACAAACTTTCAAGCCCTGATGAAAAAATATAATATAAATCATTATTCCACTTACAGCACAAAGAAAGCTGCAATTGTTGAGCGAGTCATAAGGACTTTAAAAAATAATTTATATAAACAGTTCTCGACAAGAGGATCTTACAAATAGATACATATATTATCGGCAGTAACAAAAACCTATAACCATTCGAAACATCGCACCATTGGAATGAAGCCTGCAGACGTGCAAGAAAAAACATATATTAAAGCATATGATTATTTAAAAATTGTACCTAAAAAATTTAAGTTTTCCACGGGTGACATTGTGCGTATTAGCAAGTACAAAAGCTTATTCGAGAAAGGATATTCGCCCTCTTGGTCAACCGAATTGTTTAAAGTTGTAAAAGTTAACGTTACAAATCCACCTACTTACTTGTTGGAATCGTTAGAAGGTCAGCCTATAAGAGGGTGTTTTTACGAATCAGAACTACAAAAAACAAGCAGTCCTGGCGTTTATCTAGTAGAAAAGGTCCTTAGACAACGCAAAAATCACATCGATCAATTGTTTGTCAAATGGCTAGGATTTCCCAACCACTTCAACTCTTGGATAGATAAAGCTAATATTGTTTAAATAACATATTGTATGACTATATTTTTAATTTAAAATGTAAAATAAATAAACAATATATTGTAAAATAAAGTTTTTTATTTCAATCTTCATCATTAAAAATAATAACAATAAAACATCATACACATAAATAACATTTCAATATTCTTGGAGGGAAGGTCCAATTCACCGACGACTACGACGTTATCTTCAAGGCTCTGCCACTCGGAGTGCGTTCTCCTATTCTTTAACCTGCTTTCCCTTTTTTAGATTTTTTTTGGAGTCGAGCCGTACGACAGTGCGCTTAATGAGTCATTTAAAGGCTGATGATAGAGTATTTTCTGCATAACTTCAATTTTTGTTTTAAGCTCACTATTATTTTTGTATATCATGGGGAGGACATCCTTGTTAAATATGTCACATATTACAACTGCAAAATTGTAAAACTTTCTATTAACAAAGGGTTTTGTCACAGCATCGTCATCATCTTTAGGTTCGCCTAAGTTGGTTATGATTTTTCCACCCATATCATACTGCCCATCCGCTGTAAGTTTAAAACCAATCCCTTGTGGCCCAGATAATATATGATATTTTTCATTATATTTCTGACGACCAAATTTATCAATTGTGTTGTTTCCTCGACTCATTTTCAATCTTTACTAAACTATTTTATTTTTATTTGCCCTACTTATATTAAATATTTCAGCTGAGAAAAAGAAACACTGACTATGATCTACTGGGTTGGTATGTTTATAAAAGAAATAAAATAAAACTGTGATTGTAACAGATATTTATTTACAGTTATTTAATTGCACAAATACAAAAATTATAAAAAATTAATTTTCCATGTCTTCGTTTTCGTTGCTCAAAATTCTATCCCATCCGACACTATTTCGATCGTCAACATCTTGGGCTGTTGCTGTTGCAGAAACCAATTCATATTTTGCAGCAAGCTCACCTGGTAAATGTGGAATATTGACGAGGTATTCTTTTAATTCTTCTTCAACCATTTCAGCACAAAATGTATCCATGTCTATGGAACCATATAAAAATTTGTCGCACAAGTGTGCCCCAGCCATAAAATTGATTGTATCCCTGATCTCGTTCTTATATTGATCTTTGGTTACATCAATATGAGACCAATCATTTACGCTATCTAACATATCGTGAGCCATATTTCTTAATTCTCTCCCCAACCAAAATATGTATCTATCTACACATTCGTTGGCGGTCGTCGTCGTCGTCGCATCAGCAGACATCTTTAACAGAAATAATGAACACGTGTAAGTATTCTGACATGTGCAACTATATTTTAAATTTAATTACATCCTTTTTTTCAAACAATTTACATACAATTTACTCCAATGAGCCAAAACGTAATAATGTTCGAGTATTGTTTCCAAAAACTCTAGTGCCCTGCCCCAAATAAGTTAGAGTGTATTTACCTTTAGTTTTACTCATAATATCTACAATATCGTCAGATAGTGTTTCGGCCACACGTTTTGGCAAAAAAGTCTCAAATGTGCTATTATCACCGTCATCGTGTAAAGCCACTAAAAGAGTTTTACCAAATCGTGTAGTCATTGAAACCATCTTTACAATTTTATACACTTTGCCTACAATCATTTCGGTAACCTTTTTTCTCTCTAAAACATCGAAATCTTTGCTGAACATTTCATTAATTTCATCTAGAGTTTCTTTTGCAATACTCATTATTGAAAAAATAGTATATAAATCCAAAAATTACCGTGAATATAAAAGCACTTTCAGAACACTACACGAACACAATATTTGATGTTTATGCCACTGATATCTACGACTGTTTGAAGTCACTTCTTTTCCCACGAACCTTTATAGCGAGGTTTCAAGGTCGAATTGTAACAATGGTGGGGGTAGCTTGACGATAGAAATAGTGGGAGGAGTATTCAAGGTCAAATGACGTCACACATTTAAATTGGTATAAGGATAACTTCAAGGACAAAATATAATGAAACCAATAACTACATTTTATGTACTTTATTGATTGATTTTTTTCTGCCCTTCTTCTATACGTGTAACATTATCACCTAAACCTAATTTTCTTAATTTGTTCAATAATAATTGTTTGTTTTTATGTCTTAGAAAATTCTTACAAACTATACTCGCTAAAAGACACACTTCGGCATGGTCCATATACTTAAAAAATATACTAAAATCTTGAGCCTCCGAATCTTGCATTTCATATGCGTAAAATTCCGAACAGGCTGCAGAAATTAGAAATTCTTTGTACATTTCTCGCACTAAACTTTCCATATTAACTACTACTACGTTAAACTTAAGTCCTACACTCTAATTTCATCTAACACAACCGGATCTGCAATGAACCTAATCAGTTTTTCCAAACAGTCACTAAACCCCAACTTTTTTATTTCACGAACAAAGTCTTGTAAATTTATTGTTTTGCTGCAATATTTACGACATGCATTCGCAGCCTTTTCATATTCATAAGCCAAATCACAATAGCGCGACGCCCATTCTGCTCGACTTTTCATTGCATCATTGAAATAATTACTAGCCGTTTCAGTGAACTCATCGCCCAATTTTTTTTACTGTCTCTTGCAAAGCACTATTCATATTATTCACTCATTTTTTACATTCACGACACTTTTTTGTTGCTGGTGGTGGCCCATCTATATAATGACGATATATTTATTCATAGTGAATGTAACAGGGTAAGCTTAACTGTAGTTCCTTGTCACACCGATATGGCGCTGGCAGCTTATCCCAAATTTGCTGTAAACTCAGCGTATCAACGCAAGTTTTTAAATATTCGAGAGGAAAAAATGCTAGATCCTTCTCTTCAAAATCACACAAACTTTTTAAATTACGCTGATATAAACAAATTACTCTGCCGACTTGCTCTATAATTTTTTCTTTAGATAGTTCCGTATCTGACATTTCACACTGAATGAATGCAAATAGACTCACACAATTTATAGAACAATTTGCAAGGTCAAAATCATTTCAAGATCATCCCAAACTATTACAATGCACAAATAACTACTTCAAGGTCACACACCCAAGATGACCTCCAACAAAGTCAAGGTCGTCTCGACCACGGTCAAGGTCACGGTCACACACACAGCCTTGAACACAAGGTCAAGGCCAAAGCACACGTGCACTTTCAAGGTCAATGACAAGGACATGTGGGCGGGGCCAAAGAGGGGTTATGCAAGGTCAAGGTCAAGGTCGAGGAGTGGGGGGATAGAGAGGATCGGGTTATGTTCACTACTCAGGAAACAAACTACTTGTGTATATTTTTCCTTTTCTTTGCTTGAAATGATAATATATAAAAACAACCTTTTAAATACGGCGGATAGATTTCTAAAAACTTTGACAATCAGCCAAATTGTAAGAGATGATCTATCCAAATAAATCAGGTGGCTCTTAAAAGGTCTCTTCCTTTTAGGGCTTCTCCGGCTAGCTCCAAAAAGGGCAGAGAGTGGTCGGGGTAAATTTATTTCTTTAGCGCCACCTGTTTTGTGGCCCTAATGGTTAAGATCGAGACCGGTCTAACTTAAAACAAAACGGGAAATGAATTTAAAGCCAAGAAAACACCCAAAAAACTAAATATCTATATATTACATTTTACTTGCAGTGTAAATTTAACTAACCCTCGAGAGTGGCTTAGCGGTTCTGTTTAAGAAGAATGTATTTGGAATGCTCAGCTGTTCAACAAGGCGGTTTTTGACAGTAAAACAATAATTAATTTACTAAACAAAATTATACCCTAAAAAATTATTTTTGGCTGTGATACTAAATATAATATGATTAATAATATATTATAATGTTAATAAATAAATATATGGATAATGTGAAAATACCAAGTATACTCTAATCATGTAAATAGGCCTGTTTACCAGAGTTCACAAGGCTGCCCCTTACATATATGGAGATATCAACTACATATGGTTGCATGATTTAATTAATAGTACCATATTAGGAAACACTTACAAGTTTTTAAAAAGGTAAGTACACTTAATATCAATTCGTTATATACAAAAGAAAAGAGAAAAACTACTATGACCTTTAAATTTATAGGTAGTACCGAGAGCGAATTAAAAGTCTATATTTCCTTGGGACGGCACAGACACATAAAACCTGAATAACAGAGGCTTCAGTCCTGATGTTGAAGTAAACCTTGGTTGACTCTGAATCACTCGAAACTGGGATGTGGTCTGGTACGTCCAGCATGCGTGGCGGGTGCCGTAGAGGAACCAGCAAAGAAAGCTCGATGAGAAGAAAAAAAGAGACCAACAACAAAAATATGGACTTGGACCACATACTATTTTTAGGTTATGAGTGAGGTTGCTACGTCAAATCATATTTTTTTTCGAAACATATCCACAATTATTAATATTTAAGACGGTATTAATTAAAATAAAATTTTTATAAAAAATTTGAACCGACTTCTAAAAGTGTGCTAAAAAGTCAAAAATAACTATAAATTTTTATGCCAAATTAAACTTTTTGAAATCGGCGCCAAACTAATACCTGACAAAATGTGATTTGCGTAAACAGAATAAAAATACTTTATTTGTAATTGCTTTCTTACCATAATTTGTATATATTAATAGTTATTTATTTCATTTAGACATATTTTAGTGCCGACTTCAAAAAGTTCAATTTCACATAAAAATTTATAGTTATTTTTCACTTTTTAGCGCACTTTTAGAAGTCGGTTCAATTTTTTATAAAGTTTTATTTTTTTATTTTAGTTTAGAATTCATTATGATATCCATAAATGAACTAAGTACTAATCGAGATTAGTGTACCTCGTAATGACTTCAGGGTGACAAAAAAGGACCCATTTTATCAAAAGTTGTAAATCACCCTAAAATGGACTATTAAAAATTCTTTCGTTCTCAGAGTTCTCCAAATACCAGTAAAATTGTGTCAAACAAATATTTAGTCTGTCATAGTAAATCCACTACCTTAAGTTTCAAATTAATTTTACATTGGTAATATAGGCCCTAAAACCTTCCAATATCGATATTTAAAGAACCTGAGATGTAAATTTCTTAGCTCGATATATTTCATAACGCATATTGAGTTTGTATACGCCTCAAGAACCTCACAATATCAATTTTAGACAAAATCGGAATATGTAAAATTTTCTGTCCCTAATATTGAATTTAATCAACCTAAAAGTTGTAAAAAATTAACTTCATATTCGTAATACATGACCCCGAAAACCCTCTAATACCAAAATTGAAAAAATGCGAATAAGGTAAAATTTTGAACTCACTATATTGCATCCACAATAATAAATTAAAAAAAAAATTATTTTAAATCTTAATCTAATCCAAATATAAACCCTTCAAAGCCCCCTAGTATCAATTTTGGATGAAATCCGGAAATTTAAAATTTCTAGACTTATATTCGCTATTTACATCCTCAAAAACAATTCAGTCCCACTTTTTTGAACTCAATCGTAAAATTTTTAGTTCGCTACATTGGATTCGCCATATTGAATCATGAAAAAATACTTTTTAGTTCATAATTTATACCCTCAAGAACCCCCTATATCAGTTTGGGAGAAAATCGAAAAATGGGAAATTTTTAGGACACCATCTTGAATCTGCCAGATTGAGTTTTTCAAAAAATATTTTAAATTCATAATTAACACTAACAAAAATACCCCAATACTGATTTTAGACAAAATCGGGAGATATAGAATCTTTAATCCGCCATCTTCGATCCGCCATATTTAATTTTTTAAAAATAATTTCATATTCGTAATGTGCGATCCCAAAAACCCCCCGTATCAATTTTGAAAAACATCGGACAAAATTAATATTTTACCCGCCATATTGGATACGCCACATTGAATTTTTTAAAAAATAATTTCAGATCCGTTATGTGCGACCCCGAAAACTCCCCCGAACCAATTTTGAGGAAAATCGGACAAAATTGACTTTTTCGTCCGCCATATAAATCCGCAATATTGAATTTTTTAAAAATAATTTTAGACTAGTTATGTGCGACCCTGAAAACTCCCTCGTACCAATTTTGGAGAAAATCGGACAAAATTGATTTTTTTCCCCCATATTGGAACCGCCATATTGAATTTTCTAAAAATATTTTGGATTCATTATGTGCGACTCCGAAAACTCCCCTTTGGAGAAAATCAGACAAAATTAGATTTTTTGTCCGCCATATTGGAGCCGTCATATTGAATTTTTTAAAAATAATTTCAGATTCGTTGTGTACGACCCCAAAAATTCCTCCATACCAATTTTGGAGAAAATCGGACAAAATTAATTTTTTTCGCCGCCATATTGTCAGCGCCATCTTGAATATTACTGCACCAATTTCGTCCAAAAAAAAATACGGGACCACCTGAACATAACGTAAAAAATTTCATTCAAATCGGTGCCGCCGTTTCGGAGTAATCGGTGTACATACATAAAAAAAAAATACATATTCGACGAATTGAGAACCTCCTTCTTTTAGAAGTCGGTTAATAAAGATTTACTAGGGGTGATGGTAAAGAAAAAAAAAATGAAAAAACTGGATATCGGGTTTATTCCCAGAAATGATCAAATTAACATCAGTAGAACACTTTAAAGGTATACAAAGTAACCTTGTACTCTAAAATTTGGTCTAGAACTCGAATTATCCTCATAAAGCTAGCAAAAATGCTACACGACTTTTCTAGGTGCAGCGCTTCAAAAAAATATCATTTTTATCAATATATCCTTTTTTCTTCTCCCCAGAAAAACGTCTAACGAAATTGCGGGAAAAGATACAGAGGTCTTTAATACAACACCATGACAAGTGACAAGGCTTCAAAACAAGGGGAAAAATATCAAATTTTAAAATTATTTCAAGAAATTATGCAATTTATTAAAGAAATTGTGGTATGTTCAAAATTTTATACCGGCTAAAAAGGGCTTTATTGAGGTAAAAGTCTCTTGTATGAAAGGTTGAGTCAGTTCTAACCTTAACGTTTAAAAGTAATGTGTTTTTTTGTTTTTAACTTAATAACAATCCTAATAGTTGCAAAATAACTGTCATGAAAGATGATTAAAGTTCCTAGAAGACTTATGGAAGATCCATCAGGATCCACTTAAAAATTTTTCGAACCTGAAGCCAAATGTTTATCTGCCCACTCGAGACCACTAGATGAAGGTTACAATAAATTATTTAATATGGACAGGGTTATGGAAAGTAGTAAATTTCTTCCAACCGAACGCAAAATACAATCTAAATTAAGACTTTCTATCTAAATATTCTATGCCGAACCACAATTCCAATAAAAACAAAAATATTACTAACGTTTACTTTCATTTGTAAATATTCTCCCAAAAAAAAACAGAACACATAAACGATGGGGGAGGTAAATATAAAATTATTATTTTTATACAGATTTTGAATGGGGAAAAATAAAAACGTACCAGTTTTATTTGGAGGAAACAAACTGTTCGTATATATTACATCTTTTTCTCTACGTGAAAAAAATATATATACATATATATATATATATATATATATATATATATATATATATATATATATATATATATATATAAACAACAATCGAGATTACTACTTCTGCTTGAGCAATAAATTTGATTTAATTCCAAAAACAGCAGGACTCTAAATTACAAAACAACTTCGTCCGTCACGATTTCAGTATTAATAAATAATAACCCTGAATTACCCATGACTCGAGAGGTTAAGAATACCGCGAATACATTTCATAATGAAGATGAGGAAATGGAAGTTGATAAAAACGAAGAAAAAATCCTCAACGGACTCGGGTGATGATGTTGGTATGAAAAGTTACTCCACAACCTATTCGAAGTTCAATCAGAATGAAGTCAACGATTTGGTAAGAGATTTGGAGTTATCTAAGGCATAATCACAATTATTGGCTTCACCGTTAAAGGAAAAGGAACCGTAGATAAGGAAATGAAGATATACAGAATTTGGAGTTGCACATCATACTGAAGAATTTATTTTATTCATCAATTCTTCGAAGAGAAGCTTTAAAGCTGTTATATTGAACAATATGAATAAACTAACTTCAATTCCATTAGCACACTCGACGACATTGGATGAAAATTACATCAATATTGAGTACTTGCTTCGTAAAATAAATTATGAAACACACCAATGACAAATCTACAAGGATTTGAAAGTTGTAACAATCATATTAGGCCAACAATGTGGTTTTACAAAATATCCATGTTCCCTGAGTAAAAGGAATAATTTTGTTGTAGGTGAAAAATATATTTTACAAACAAAATTGGTGGATCCAGCTAATATACTACCGCCTTCTCTACATATAAAATCAGTTGAATAGCTTATGAAGGCTCTCAAAAAGAGAGACAACAGATACTTTCAGTATCTATTTGTGAAGTTCCCAAAGCTGTTAGAAGGTAAAACAAAAGAATGGATTTTCGATGGACCACAAATAAGAGAACTAATAAAGGATCTAAAATTTCCAAGCAGGACGTCGATGGGCGAAAAACAAGAGTGACAAAGTTTCATTAATGTTTGTAATAAATTTCTCGGCAACAACAAAAATCCAAATTAAAAAGATAGTAGACGATTTAATCGTGAATTACGAAGGCATTAGATGTTTAATGACCTAAACCTTCAATTTTTAGATTCCCACTTAGAGAATTTTTCAGAATATTTTGGACATTATAGCGAAAAACAAGATAAAAGTTTCACCAAAATATAAAGGAGATGGAAAGGCATTATCAAGGGTTTTGGAACATTAATGTGATGTCAGATTATTGTTGGAATCTGAAGAGGGATATTAAAGTCAAACCCAAAAAAAGGGTGCTAAGAAAAACATTTGACGAAAGATGCAGACCCCATAAAAAAGCCCGTAAAGATTGAAAAGTGGCTTCAAAAGGTGAGAGACAAAGGGAATCACTTAAAATAAGCACCCCGATAGGAGCTGAAGCTGAAACCTCTCTCTAAAAAGTGAAAGCTAAGGGGACTGACTTAAACAAACACCCCGATAGGAGCTGAAGTTGCAATGTGGCTTGAAAGAGTGAGAGGCAAAGGGGCTTACTTAGTTTTAATGGCTTCTTTCTCCATGATATTTTGGATGCATTGTCCGCTTAGTAGCACTACGAAGTTGCCTTTGTCGAGAGTGTTCTGACTTTCCTCTATAGAATTTTTATGTACATCATGTTTAATTTCACAATTCCAAAGGAGTATCTGAGAGCAGAGCAAGCATAGGTGTTGAGTGCCTTAAATAGATTTTAACTGTTTAAATTGATTTGCAGTACCTGCCTCACCCGTCTTATGAACTCTTTGATTAAGTTGGCCTTCAAAGTTCACTGGGCAATTCTTTTTGCCTGCTTCATGACCAGATATTTGTAGACTTGTTTTGCCTTCATTGCCGCCATGTTTTGACTGTCCTGCATCTCAAATGCTCCCGGTTGTATCTTTCTGTTAGTTGTGTTTAAAATGCGGAATTTATCAAATCTAAATAGCATTCCTATATCTCCGGTTTTGGGAATTTGTTCCTGGTGATTTCTAGTTGGAGCCATCAATTTAAGATTATCCATATACAGAAGATGATTTAGCCACAATCGTTCTAAATTTTGAAGCCACATTTGGTGGATATTAAACGGCGTGATAGTGAGTTTATGGCCAGGCAGAACCATAATGGACTCAGTGAATCTTCTTGAAATATTCTCTTTCGTATTGGGATTGTATATTTCCAGATATTGTGGCTGGAAGGTATTTGCATTTAGACCCAAGTTATCCAAGTAAACAAGAGTGGTTCTAAAGAGGAAACAGTACGTATATCGACTCTATATATTCTCAGTATAACTGCCAGCCGATTATATGGTACAGAGTCGAAGGCTTTTTATTAGTCCACGTAGGCGGCGAATGGGTTCCTTCGTTTGATATGGTCCTGATTGCAGATAACCGAATGTCTAATAACTTGCTCTTTGCAACCTATAGCGCCAATGGAACATCCTTTTTGCTCAATTGCAATGATGTTGTTTTGCTCACCGTGTGCACGAATAAGTCGTGTAAAACAGGATTTGATCAACTTGTATAACATGGAAAGGCAAGTGATTGGTCGATATTCGGCTGGATTTTTTATATTATGCTGATCCTTTGGCCAGAGACGTGACTCCTTCTGTAAGAAACAATGCCATTTTCTGTGGATCTAGCAAAACATCACTTATTAGAACAATTAGTCATTGGTGCATACTCCAAAAATATTTAAGCTAGTTGTTGGCAATGCTAGTGACTTCCTCGATGGTGAATGGCTAGAATTGCATTTGATTGCCAGTGCCAGCGTTGATGTTACAGTGAGTGTTTGCAGCTAGTTGACCTCCCCAAAAACTGTTTGACTTGTTGTTTATTTAAGTATCTATTATCTGCTATGTTTGGTAAAGGGTTCAACTTCCGATTAAAGATCCTTTCTGATCGTTTGAAAAGGGCAATGTCTCGTTTTCGGTTGTTGCTGGCTTTATATCTCTTTAACCATCTTGCAGTAACAGAAAATTTTTGTTTAGTGTGTTGGGCAGTGTTTCTTTTTAGGTCATGTTGCGAGTGGTACTAGACCCGATTCAACATTTCTTGTACTCATCTCTCCAGCTTTCTTGTTCCAACACATCTAATATACTCCGTCAGTTTTCCTATGTCTTTTCGAAGACTTTCGATCTTTCTACTTAGTCTTTGCTCCCGATGCGGGAACCTCCTTAGTTCCAACGACTGTAGTTGGGGCGCAGTAGCTCAGCATATGTAGATGTTCTTTCATGTCAATCTTTGAAACATAAACTGGCAAATCTCTGTTGATTATGATATTTAATATAATATAGAGCTTTTTAGATGGGTTTACTCTAGACAGTGGTGGCCTGCACAATGAGTTGGTTCCATCATACTCTACCATTGTCTTACTCATTCTAGTGGTATTTCAGGTAGAGTTTAGCGTTGTTCTCTTAAATGTCGTTGTTTGGTTGTTTTTCGACATCGGTTTCTGGATATGATTGAGGTTTAGCGATTTGTTCATTGTTATTGTCAGTGCCTCAGATCTCTAGCTCGATTTCTATTTTTATGATGTTAAGTCGCGTTTCTGGAATTAGTTTATTTCGAAGAATAATCCTTACTACTCTGCTATTCTCTGTTGATAATCCTTATAAATATGATGGTATTCGCTATAGAATTTGAGGTGTAGTCGTTGTCTGTGGTCGATCGTCTCTCATCCTAGATTGATTATTCTGTAAAAAATGCGCGCTATTGAGTTATTCATAGTACCAGTCCATTTCATGTGCTATAATGGTCTTCCAGTTTGAGTCAACTCTGATTGAGGTTCCCGCGAATGGTCTTCGGCGGTTGGAGCTCTTTGTGTTGTTTGGGTTTCGTGTTGATGGAGTTGCTGTGGATTGTGTCGGATTTAAGCGATGACCTCTCGAATATCATCGTTTAGCTGTTCTTCAACGTTGGGTTCTGGCTGTGGTTCAGGTTCAGCGCTTTGTTCACTCTTCTTGTCAGTGTCTATAGTCTCTAGCTCAATTTCCATTTTTATGATGTTAAGTCGCATTTCTGGGACTATCTAATTTTGGAGGATAACTCTATTTTAGTCTGTTATTCTCTGTTGTGACACTGAATATATGAGTATTTTCTGGAAAATTCAGCGTGTAGTTGTTGTCCGTAGTCGATCATATCTCGTCCTAAATGAGTTACCCAACAAAAATATTTGACTCATTCATGGGCACAGTCTATTTCATGCGCTGTCTTGGCGGTCCCGCTTGAGTGAGAGCCGTTTGAGGTTTCTGCGCAGCATCATCGGTGGTTGGAGGTCTTAGTGTTGTTGGGCTCTCTTACCGATGTAGTTGTTGCTATTGTTAGACTGTAATTTTTAGTGCGATGGGAGCCCCACCTCCTCAACCTGTTGCTTTTTAAAATTTTAAAAATTGTCTGAGGTAAATACGATCTTTCTGTTTGTTTCTCCATCTTAAAAAACTTTCAAGGTGTGGTTTTATCAGGTGTCCTCCCCTAGATCGATTTTCTGCGGCTTTGAGGACAATCTGCCCATTCGAGTCCGAATCTATGTTGTGGCTTCTCACATTCAACCTGTTCAGCCTGGGAAATTCTAACAATAGTTAAGTGACGGCCGACATTGCTATCAAGATCATCGAAGAGCCCAAGGTCTAGCGCTATGTCAACTCGAGAATGCCTTTGGCGGGTTATTATTATTATTATTCCATAAATTTAGTCAAACGGCTTTTACACTCTCTTTGGAAAACCTTCACCCTTCCCAGACATCATAAGGATGGAGCTCTGTGAATAGACCTTTGCATATTGCCGGGCTCTACATGATGTTATGGTCCTCTGGACTATCCATAAACCAGACAGTTCGAGCAGTCCCAAGTAGCATTGCATTTTGTACGGCCCTATACAGATGTTTGCTAAGGCCCATTCTCTTGATATTAAATAGAAGACTCTTCGGTACCAGGCCGGTTATTGATAGAATTATAGGGATTGGTCGGACTTTATTTATTCCTCACTGTCTGCGTTTTTGTGCCTCCAAGCCTCTGTATTTGACGATCTTCTGATTATGATTATCCCTTAGATTGTTATTATTAGGGATAGCGAAATCTATTGTTGTTGCTTGCTTGAATGTTTTATCCACCACAATGGGATCTGGTCTGTTATGTTTGATCCGTAAGCACAGTTAGATCCCAGTATAGTTTAAACTCATTATTCTTCACTAAAGACTAAAGGTTGTATTCATAGTATGGCACTTCATCTACCTCGAATTGTTTTAATTTTTTTGTCAGCTTTTGATGGATGATCTTGGCGGCTGAATCAGTCTCTTCTTGTAGTCCGATGTGACACATGCTTGACATCTTCTGTTATGTGCTAGATTGTCTCTGAAGTTCGACATCCATATCGGCATTGGTGTTCTGGATCGAGAGGTCTCTGATTATGTATTTCAGATAGTTTCTCGTTGGGATGATCTGATCTATTTACTAAATTTTTACTAAAAAGTCTACGGTCGCAGGGAACATTTACCCTGACCTTAACCAGTAGTTCGACGCTAATTTGTCTATATTATCCTGCTTGACTTCTTTTGGGTGTCGTCCATGAAAGGACTTTTGCAGTCAGGCTTAAAGCTTTTCTTGATCCGGTTGATGATGAAAAGTCAGTTCGTGGTCTCCCAACTGCAGCGGTGTTGAGCTGTCCCGCATATTGCCCGGATAGCACGGAAGACTCTGCCAGACTGTGAAAATATGAGCGTAGGTTTGTTAGTTGTTGATTAAATTGCATATCAATATCCACCAATCTTCTTCCTTCGTGGTGTTTTGGTAGCATTGTCCGCTCAGCAGCACTAAGGGGATGATGTTTATGTGCCTGTATGATGAGTATTCCGACTTTCCTCTGCAGACTTTCTAGGTCAGTCCAAAGCAAGCTTAGGTGTTGAGCGCCTTCAATAAATTTTTACTGTTTTAGTTGGTTGGCAGTATCTGCCTCACTCGTCTTATAAACTTGTTGGTTAATTAGTTCTTCATAGTTCATTGATCAATTTTTTATACCAGCTTCAAACGGAAGTATTTATAGGTCTATTTTGCTCTTGTTGCCACAAAGGTTTGACCGTTTTGCTTCTCAAATGCTCCCGGTTGTATATTTCCTCTATTTGTGTTTATTAATGTCAAAACGCATTCCTACATACCCGCAGAAATCCTCCACAATTTTAAACATTTATTCCAACTAATTTCTGGTAGCAGCTTCTCGTTTAAGATCATCTATATACAGAAGATATTTGAGACTACTCTTCACATTGTAGCCGCAACTGGTGAAATTTAAACGGCGTGATAGTGGGTTCATGGCAAGGCAGAACCACAATAGGCTCAGTGAATCTCTCGGAAATATTCCTCCTTAGATTGGGATATTTTCACCGGAAGATATTTGCATTTAGATCCTAGTTCTTCAAGTTGAGTTGAGGTGTCCGGAAAAGGACAGCCAGTCATGTGGTACAAAGTCGAAGGCTTTTTGATAGTTCACATAGACTGGCATATCATTTTTGTTGAATGGTAAAGATTTTGCCAGTATTTGACTGCATTGGAATTTGGCAAGAGATGAGTGACTCCTTCTGTAAGAAAAAATGGCATTTTTAGTAGATAAAACAAAACATCTGTTTCCTCGTTGGTAAAACACTCGAATTGTATCTGACTGTAATCCTAGCAGATTCGATGTTCTTCATTTATCCAGCTAGCGTTGATGTTGCAGTGGGAGAAAGTAGCTAATTAAGTTCACCAGAACTCCTCGTCATTAAATTTCAATAATTTTTTATCTTTTTCCTGCGCAGTTACCAGCGAATATTTAGATTTTCGCAATGACTTTCTTGAACCACTAGTTACACACTGGTAAATAAAACATTTCGTTATTTTAAATAAGATATATATCTATGATACACAATTTTTCAAAAATAATTGACGTTCTTTTCTCATAGATGGAACTGACTGAATTTTTCTGTCCTCTTCGCCTCTATTATTTTAGATAGAAGGTATACAGGTCAAGAAATATTTAGAATTATTACGTATTGATCTCTATATTAATGCCCACAAAAATATTTTTAATATAGTCTACAGTGGAGATTCTACACTTAGAGAAGCATATATTTGTCATTTACAAATCTGTGAAATATAATTCATACACTTCAAAGGAATCAGTTTATTAACAATAAATAATTCCTTCTTTCAGTGCGGGATTCTTAAATAGTATCAAAAATATTAGGTAATTTCTCATTTTGAGGAGATTATAAGTTATACAATTTATTGTTACAATTATTACTCTCCTTAATTGTTTACTTGGTATAAAACAACAATTTTTATTAAATTACTTTCAATAATATATCAACTATTTCTTAACACTTCTACAGCTAAATCACAACTACTAAATACCACTAACTAAACTACGCTTATCCTGGGATAAAAATATTAAAAATGTAAGTAGTCTTAGCTTTAATCTGGAGTAAAATAAAACCCAAAACTCGATTACGTAGAAGTCCTTTCATAATATCTGCCGTTTTTTGATCGGCCAGCACTATCTAAAATTGCCGACCAATTTACTTCATTTATACTCATTGAAATTTACAAATTATAAAAAAAAAACCGAGACAGAATTATTTAATGGTTTAGTTTCAGAAACCATTAGAACTCTACTCCCATGCATAACCCGACAAGAAATGCCGTAGGTACTACTTAAACTCCTCAACTTGAAAGTCGATATCAAGGCATTTTTGAAGTGGCCGCCCGGCATACTCGAATTTGCTATTTTAAACTCACTTCCAAAAAGATGTTCTGAATTCGACGCTATACATATATTTTTATGTTTTTAAGCTGATTACAACGGAATTTTTTTTGCTCTATGTTTACAGTTTGCGGCGATAGTCCCATATCATTTTGATCAAAATTGGTTGAGTCAAATCCAAGATGGCACTTATAATATGGAAAATAAAAAAATGAATATTTTCCGATACTCGAGGTCGCAGTTCACTAATCTGAAATTAAGTATGAATAATCCAAAATGGCGGACTAAAAATTTTACATTTTCCGATTGTGTTCAAAATTGTGGTGTAAATTAAAAATTATTTTATGAAAATTCAACGTTGTCAACTAAATATTTATTTGGTCCAATTTTACTAAAAATTTGCAATTGGAGGAGTTCTTATTTTTTATTATTCAATTTAATGGTTATTAGTTAATTCAAATAATTAACGGAGAGCTTGATACGAGTTCAAAACTGAAAATAGAAAATTAAATTTAAAAAAAATTACCTCGTTTTAAAAAAATGTGAACTTTAAATTTCACATAATTTTTTGAATCGTG
The DNA here is from genome assembly GCA_034092305.1 of Diaprepes abbreviatus. Classification (NCBI taxonomy): domain Eukaryota; kingdom Metazoa; phylum Arthropoda; class Insecta; order Coleoptera; family Curculionidae; genus Diaprepes; species Diaprepes abbreviatus. The sequence continues at coordinate 574,709 of JASJET010000250.1, forward strand.
TGGATAAGTTCCTGGATGAAGTGTGCCAAAAAAACATATAATGGATCTAACGCACGGCTTTCTAGGAAACTTCTCTCCTTAGGAACGAAGAGCTGTGAATTGTGATGTCACCTGCGGGGTCATTTTCACTGTTAACTGAATTTTCGGGATCTCTATTGTTGATGGTTGTTTCTCAACTCTCATTTTATATATGACAAACTATTAATATTCGGTATTGTAGTGTAATTGACTAATAAATACTAGAATTACAACTATATATGATATTCAGTGATATAACCAACGAATAATTTACAAAACAAATAACAAAAGGAAAGAAAGTGGCTTAGTAAACACATTAATAAATATATTACCATTTGAATTGCAAATTTCTGGTTATAAGTTTTGCAGACCTGGAGTAAAAGTGGTAAAAGGATTGTTAAGAGGGCAAGGTATAAATTTATTGGTTGAGGCTTGTAAAGAACATAATTTTGCCTAGTTACAATCAAATGATATAAAAAGAAGACATTTTGCTGATAGAGTATTAGTTGTTAAAGCTTTATCAAGATTCAAAGCTAAAGATTTTAGTTTTGGAGAAAAAATTGTTGCACAAGGAATTACAGGTGAAATGAAAATTAAAAAAAAAAGTATCGAGAAAAAAGTTCAAGCTAATAAAGGACAAAGACTATCTTTATTTCAGTTAAATTCAAGAGGTAGAAAAGTAATTTAGGGAAAACAGTTTAGAGATCTAAATGAAAGTATTAAAATTACTTTAAACGTTATTTGAAAAATCGGGTAAGATGTTACCTCTAAAGAAAAGAGTAATTCTAATCCCGAAGACTGATGCATTACTTTCACTTATACTTTTATTTGCTAGTTTGTGAGCTCTTGGTACCCTGGGTGCTCTTGGAGGAGGGGCCGCAGGTACTACAAAGCAGTAAATGATGCCCAAACGGCCAAAGCAAAATTATAAGAATCTAAAAGACACAATCAAATAATGGAGTCTATAAAGACAGCAAAAAAGAAGCGGACTTTACTTAAAACCATATAAAACTGGATGTGGATTATACTTGAAACCTTATTCAAAAAACGGTTAAAACATATATCTCAAAAAGTACTTATGAATTACGATTTACTCTAATATGTTAAATATTTACAAATTCCCAACTTTCGGTATATTTTTATGAGGGATAAATTACCAAAAAAAAAGATAAAAATCATAGAAAATAAAATCAACAGTCTAGATAATGATAGTAGTGATAGGATGTAAAAAAAAGAAAAAAAATATAATATATTTCGATTATTATGGTAATTTACGACACCCTTCTGAATTAATTAAAAATTTTTTGTAACCAAAATAATGCTACTGTTAATTATAATTATTACAGTTACAATGGACCACAGCCAAAATGTATATAAAATATAATCAATTAAATCTTACCATTTTTGGTGTGCTAAAACCGAAACTAAACTAATCTTTTTAATATTAGTTTAGTTTTTAGAGATACGCGATGTCATGTCTCCCGATATATTAACAATGTAACTGAAAGAATGTACGTGGTATGTTTGAATTATTATAACAAAAGAGGGGTGAAGTGTTGCCAAATATATGTTTTCCCTAAGTTAAGAAAATTTTTCACAACTTGGCAACACAGCATGAGGAATCTCCAGGGATGATCCCCATATACGAAGGCTTAACCTCTCAGGGATTCAAATAAGGGAGAGAGCCATTTAAACCCATGTAAATCGACTTTTATGACTGCTTTGTACTGAACAGTCCCTGTATACAAACAAATGACAAACGCCACTATTGCGAATATTATAGAATTGAAGACAAAATTCTCGAATATTCTCTAAAAATATAGAGCCATATTTGGGTATATAAGCAGCTACAATGCGGTAGGATTGTGTGTTAACAATCCAGATTACTTCTATTATGTTAGTGACTTTTACGTCTCAGAAGCGGTCTGTTACCCTATTGATAAATAGGCATATCAGCTTTATTTCGGTTGCAATATTGGGGACCAAGACAAAGAGTGGACAACACATATCTGCTGTAATGCATGCGCTTCAAGTCTGAGAAACTGGTTAAATAGTCAAAAACGATCTATGAGGTTTGCTGTCCCAGTGAGCTGGAGAGAGCCTTCAAATTATGTTAATGATTGCTATTTCTGCATAGTATCTCGTTTTGGACAAGGCACAGGTATATACAAGAAGAAAAAGTCGATTATCAACTATCCAAATAGACCATCTACCATGAGATCTGTGCCTCATTGTGACGAACCCCAGAAACATTCACTTAAGAACAAGATAATAACGATACATCGATTCCTCAAGAAGAAGATATGCCATCAATATCAAGAGATCCTGATTTTAAACCCAGCACATTATACCACCAACCGCACAAAATAAACCAATCAGAATTAAACGATCTTGTGAAAGACTTCCAAAAAGTAAAGCAGAGTTACTAGGATCAAGATTGCAGTAGTGAAACTTATTAGAAGGCGATGCTTCAATATATGTTTTTCATAAATGCCATAAAGGCTTAGCACCATTTTTTAAGGTGGAAAAAGCTTGGTTTTCTACAATAATGTTATTTGTTTTGGTTTTCTACAATAACGTTAGCGGTTTATTGGCGGCTTTAAATATAAACTACAAGCCAGAGGAATGGAAATTGTTTATACATAGTTCAATATTGGGTTTAAATGTGATACTATTACATATGGCAAATATTTTACCGTCTATGGATATGCAGTTCACATGAAATAATCATACGACTATATAAAGTATCTATTGACAAGTATAAAATACGATGAGCACCAATGGCAGATCTGTGGCAACTTAAAGGTGATTGCACTTTTACTTAGGTTGCAGCTAGGCTACAAGAAGTTTTGCTGTTTTTGGTGTGAATGAGACAGTCGGGCAAAGGCAATGATTAGAGCCAGGTGAAAAGAATATACAACATATGTCATTTTTCGATCCCAAAAAGAATTTGTTGCCACTACTGCATGTTTAATTGGACTTAATGAAAAACTTTGTTAAGGCACTGAATACAGATGGGCCAACTTTTCAGTACCTCCTTCAGAATTGTCCAAAGTCAAGTGAAGCAAAAATTAAAGAAAGTTTTTTTGTTGGACCATAGATTAGAAATATTCAGAAAGACAAACATTTTGACAGCACTCTATCAGATATTGAAAAAAATGTTTGGAATGACCTGGTGGTCACTAATTTCTTTGGAAATAAAAAAGCTGACAATTACGTTACTCTTGTTGAAAAAATGCTGTCATCGTATTAAAAAATGGGTTGCAATATGACTCTAAAGATCCGTTTTTGACACTTATATCTCGACTTTTTTCCTGACAACTGCGGAGCTGTAAGTGATGAGCACGGTGAACGCTTCCATCAGGTTATATAACAATGGAGAAAACGTAATAGGGAAAGTGGAATTCTTCCATGATTGTCGACTACTGTAGGATTCTTGTTAGAGATGCCCCAGAAACAATTCACAAAAGAAAAGCAAAAACGCAGAATATTTAGTGTCTCTAAAAATGTAAAAGTTTGTATTTTTTATTATTTTGTTAAAAGTAAAATAAAAATGATAATACTATGAAACAAATAAACTATAATTTGTTGCATAGTATTATCAAACTTGTAACAAAACAAATTGCGGACAATTATGTCTAAAATTTCTTTATAAACATATATAATATCCAATTTTAGTTTATTCTTAGATATATTTTTGAATTAAAATGTCATATAGTTTCGGTCTATTGTTTTAATATCAGAATTACTTCCTCCAATATATTTATATAAAGATGTTGAATATGGTACTGGTCTTGTAAATTTTGAAATATTTCCAATGTTGATGTTGGATACAATATATTAATTCATTATGAAAATTTGGAATTTGTCATATCGCCAGGTAGCTATGAATTAGAAAGAAACACTTGGATGAGGATGAAATGAGATTTAATCTTTAAGCAAATAACAATACTTTACTTACACATCATAAATGTTCAGCTCCCATCATTTTAGACGAATGAATTATCGGTAAATTATTAGGGTTTAAAATGGACGATTAGAACCTGATGTTGAACATGTATCAGATTTTTCCGCAGAAATAAAGTAAATTCAATAAATATAGATTGCAGTATTGTAGAGGGATCATATTTAGATGGAATACCGGTTCATATAATACACCAGATTTTCTCTAGTGTTACTTTAGAATTCAAAATTATAGAAAATAATAGAGTCACCCCCAAATTTGCTATTGGTTGTTAATAATTGATAAAATGACAATTACCACAATAGATCAAGAAGGTGATGTTGTTAATTTTAGAGAAGAAACCATAATGACTAGATTATATCCTAAAAAAGTAGATGAAAGAGATTATATTATATAACAATAAATCTACAAACTTTACTAGAAAATTTAAAAACATTAATAAGACAAGAAAGAAACTAGATTCTTTTAGTGGGAAATTAAACTTTCAAAGATCAATATTTTCTAATCGACAATTTCTTTCAAGTTTGGGTTTTAAACTTAAATAAAATGAATTATTTAAATGTTAAAGGAAATGACGAATCAATATTAAGCTAGAAAATACTTTATTATACTACTATACTTAATCCTACAAAACTCGGACCAAAAGATGAAATTAGAATTGTTGTACTTGTAAAAAGAAAAATATCTTTTACCTTGTAAAAGTAAAATTTATGTAACTACAAGTGACTAAAGAAATTGATACTTCTTTAGCTAATACTGTTTTAATTAATAACGCTCCAGCATTTTTATTTAAAGAATTAGGTTATATTTTAAATGGTGTTAATATTAACTACGTTGGGGATGTTGGAATACCTTCAATTCTTTAGAATTATATTTCATTTTATCTAAATGAAAGTGTTAAGTTGAAAAATCTTGATTGGTATCCGAAAACAAAATCTAAAGAAAAAATTATGACTGGTGATAGTGGTAATGTTTCGTTATGTAAACCATTAAAGATGTATTCAGGATTTTTTGAAGATTATAATAAGACTATCCTAAATTCACAACTAGAACTTATTCTTATAAGAAGTATTGATAGTACAAATGCATTAGTATCCAATAATGAAGATGAACCAAACAAAATTAAAATTACAATGTTAAATAATTTCTTATCTTACTGTAGCCATTGCGAGAATTAGCAAACAGTGATATACTAATAACTTTTTGAAGTTGGAAATCAGTTGAATATCCAGAGCGACTGGAAACTACGAGGCACAACTGACTAGTGAAAACATTGACAAAAGTTGAAACACCACGCCATGTTTTAATGGTTTTTCAGAAAATTAGCCGTGGTAATCTAGAAATGGATATGAGTAAATTTGACCATTGTAATTTAAGAATTATGAATGTATTTTTAAATTCAGAAAGAAACCCTTATAATAATCTTCAATTTGATTTTGATAACAATAAATTCGCTACCCGGTATGAAATGTTTACCGATGTTCGTCAAGTGTACTTATAATTTTCCAATGAAATCAACTTTTAATCCAAAAGGGTTTAAAAAACGCTCCTAGAATTACGGGTATAAGATAAGTCTTTTTATTTTTAAAGCTCCATTTCCGATGAACGATTTACCATCCTATTTACACAAAAAAGCTCTATGGTTAACAAAAAATTATCATTGCATTAAGTAGCGTGAAGGATTTACATAATTATACAAATATGGAGATATAAGAAATTTAAGCAATAAGTTAAACTGCGTATACGTAAAAGGTGAAGAAAAGGCTGATTTCGTCAAGAAGCATTCCATGAAATTGAAATTAATGGACAACCTGCTTTAAAAGAAATGGCTCCTTGCTGCTATTTATATGCATTACCAAATGCTTATTACCTTTAAAACAATTTTTTATGTAATAAAAGACTTGATTTCAAAATATGTGTACTATTTTCTAACATTTTTCTGATACATGAAATATTAACGTGTAATCATAGGTCTATATTAAAATATCTATATTTTTAAATTTAATTTAGCAAAAATTCTACCTATTACAGTCAAATTCGATAGCAAAAAAATTGTAACCAGACCAATAGATACCAAACTTTGGACTTCGATTATAACTCGTTGAAATTATCAGTACCCGCAAATGATATAGTACGTATAAATATATATATATATATATATATATATATATATATATATATATATATATATATGTTATGTCGGATATTCTCACGGATGTGATGTGTAATCAAAGGTTTTCGGGCATCCCGTGTATGTGCTGAGTCCCTCTCAGGACTATAAGGCAGCTGACGTTTCGGTGAAATCTCATTCACCATTTTCAAAGCTCACTGTATGGCGTCTACGAGCGAACTGACGCCTGCGACTCCGGTGCTGTCGGTACCGTGTGCGCGTCGGACGCGTTCGTTTTCCGAATGGTTCCGGCCCATCAGGTTGCGAGACCTGCTGCGCGTCATCGGCCCTGATGCCAGTGTCTGTGGTTGCGTTGCCGAGTTGTAATCTGTTTCGTTACTCACTGGTACTGGTTGATGTTTTGTAAGCAGATTTTCCAAGTATTAGGCACACGTTGGCTATCATCTCTGCTATTTAAGTTGTTGGGCCTCTTTGCAATTTCAATGGTTTCAATGTTGTATCTCCCGAGAATTCTTGCCATCTTGTCTGTGGTGCCTCTTACATAAGAAACAAAAGCTTTGGCGCTATTCTCTTGGTTTTCGCGATTTTTTGGGGCCAAGTGTTTGTTTTTTTAGAGCTTTGTATGTTCTTTTTTATAACCGTTTTTTGTTAGGGCGTCTTGCAGTATGTTCATCTCTTTGTGATAATTTTCTGGATCTGTAAGGGACTGCGATCGAAATACAAGTGATTTCACTACTGCAAATAATTGGGCGGGGTGGGGATGTGAATCGGCGTTGAGGTATCTGTTGGTGTGAGTGGGCTTTCTGTAGACAGTGTGCGAAGCACGCCATCCTCTTTTCTTTTGAGTAAGATATCTAGAAAAAGTAGCTTCCTTTCCTGTTCTGTTTCCATGGTGAATTTGATTTTTGAGTGAATATTGTCTATGTGATTTAGGAAATTTTTGAGATTTTCTTCTCTATTTTGCCAGATAACAAATATGCCATCAACGTAATGCAGCCACAGTCGTGGTTCTTGTGAGGAGGTCTCTAAAGCTTTTGATTCGAAGACTTCCATAAATAAGTTAGCGAGTGCAGCAGATAGCGGCGATCCCATAAAGGCACCTTCGACTTGTTTGTATCGCCGGCCTTCATATGTAAAATAGGTGTTATCGAGAGAGTGTCTAGCTAATTCGATGATATATTTTGGCAGATTGTATTTGTTTTCTATTACAGAAAGAGCTTCTTTGAGCAGTATTTGCGTAAAAAGTGAAACTAACTAGAAAATCTTTTTATTGTAAACGTATGTTGTTGATTATTTCGCAAAAATAATACGAGTTTTTAACGTAGAAGGTCGTTTTTTCGACGAAGGTTTGGAGAATGATGCCTAGATGTTTTACTAGGGTCTGATTTGGAGAGCCAACAGAGCTTATTATTGGTCTCAAGGGGGCTCCGGGTTTGTGTATTTTCGTTAAGCCATAAAGTTTAGGACATATGGATGATTTTTCCCTTTGTGTGGTCTTTTTCTTAATTTCTTGGTTAAGTGGAGATGCTCTGATCAATGTTTTGGTGATTTTTTCTAGATAAGTAGTATGGTCTCTGTTTATTGGCTTATAGGCAGGATCCTTTAGCATGATAGTCTATTTTGTTTAGCACCATTATCGAATTTCCTTTGTCAGCTGGAAGTATTACGATCGAGGTATTCTTGTGCAGGTCTTGTAGGGCTCGGTGTTCTTTTGTAGATAGATTTCTTTTTGGAGGTTTTGCTTTGCGCAAAACGGCTGAAATTTCTTGGTGGATATTTTCTGCTGTGTCTTTGTTTAAGTTGGTTAAAGCTGTTTCAACTCTACATGTTATATTATCTGTTCGGATACGTGATGGTGTTATCGTGAAATTAAAACCTTTGGCTAAAATACTTTTGGCAGCTGGTGTCAAAATATTGACAGATAAGTTGTGTACGACTTCGGGCTCCTCCGATGGCTGTTTCTTCAATGTTGTTTTTGATGACTCTTTGAATTTAATTAAGGGACTCAGCACATACACGGAATACGTGAAAACCTTCGATTATATATATATATATATATATATATTTATATATTATAGATTAAGAACTTAAATTCATGTTCTGAAAATTCAATATGGCCGACGAAGTATGTATTTGGTTCAGTTTCATGAAATATTTGCATTTGGGGAATTTTCATTTTTTGTTGCTTAATTCAGTGTGGTTTACAATAATTTTGGTCAAAGTCGGTACTCTTACTTGGCTCTGAAAGCATTGCGAGATACTCTACGTTCCTGGAGTAATACTTAACTCAAATAATTTAAGAATAGCGTTATGAGCTCAAAAGTAAAAATTGAAAAATTATTTTTTAAAAATTCTATGTACCTACCTTATTTTTCAAAAAATTACAAATTTTAATTCTATATAAAAGTTTATACAGCTATATTATCTTATTTTCAATAATTTTGGTCAAAGTCGGTACTCTTACTTGGCTCTGAAAGCATTGCGAGATACTCTACGTTCCTGGAGTAATACTTAACTCAAATAATTTAAGAATAGCGTTATGAGCTCAAAAGTAAAAATTGAAAAATTATTTTCTAAAAATTATATGTACCTACCTTATTTTTCAAAAAATTACAAATTTTAATTCTATATAAAAGTTTATACAGCTATATTATCTTATTTTAAGGGATTTTTAGATCTAGGTTCTATTTTTTTTTTAATCTTATTACAACTTTGACTTAAAGGCGTAATGTTGCTGTTTTCAATTTGTTTGTCTTGTTAGTTACAAAGATATACTATCTTAAGCTGTGTTTGTATGCTTCGTTGGTTGATATTTTTTGTAAAGCATATATTAAAATTGTTTTCAAAAGTCTTATCGTTTATTATTCCCATTCTTAAACTGTAAGCTACAATGAAAAATCATATGAAAAGATCACATTTCAAATCTTTTTTTTAGCTATGAACAGATGGCTTATGTATACTCGCAGACGAGTGCAGAGACGGAAGCCTACTTGCTGGTATACTAAGTAGCTGAATAACGTCGAGAAGGGTCAAACCCTAATTGTTCATAGCCGAAAAAAGTATTTAAAATAAATATTTTTTCTTATTGAATTTTATTGCAGCAGAATTTAAAAATGTATATTCAATTAAATGTTATTGACGTCCAAAAATTCAAAAAATCGCTTATTTCCTTCGAACATACCCCTGTAGAAGTAGCATAATGTCAGAACTAGGGCCCGGTTGTTTGAACGCTGAATAACGTAATAATATTTTTATTTATATTTGAAAAAGTGTTGATAAACAGTAGATATTTAATTTCTTAGTACAGACATACCGATTTTATGCTATCCTTTTCTAATTGCATTATTTAAACGAGTATCATCGGTACAGTCTTCGAACATACCCCTGGGTACGTCAATTCTGAAAACAAAGTATGAATATATGGTTGCCTAAATTTTTATTATTGTTATTTTCAATATGTAAACAATCTAACAATATTTACCGATAAAAATAAGTTTTTAAATCCTCTTTTTGTTAAAATTAATTGTAAACTTCGCATTTATGGTAATTTCTAACACTAAAAAATACTGAAAAAAGTCACGACAAGCAATTAAACTGAAAGACAAGATAAGTAAATATGTTTATGTCTGTCAAACATCAAAAAAGCGTCTCCCCCACCGACCATAAACAGCCTTCAGACAAATCTATTGTTGTTTAAATCTAGAGTATGATCGAAGTTTATTTCTATGTTTAACATTGTTTATCTCATTAAATAAGCGCCGTATGAAAAAAAAATGGTAAATAATTTTTTCAAGTTAGCTCGCTTTAGCTCTTTTTGTTTATAAACAGTACCCTATTTTTAAAAATAAAACATGAAGGGTTATTGGTAGTTTTTTCAATTTGTTCTCATTACTACGTGAAAGAATAAATCTTCAAGATTAAATTCCATTTCTTGTGGATTCAAAAACAATTTTAACAAATGTAGGAATTCTATTCACATAGGATGTGTTTTATAATAAAATATATCTCCGCCACAAATAATTAATTGACTTGAAAAAATGGCCATTTTTACCTTTTTTGCGTTTTTTTCCAATAACTAATTGACAGATCAATCATGCGGTAGTACAAGTTTTTTTAAACAAATCAAATTTTTGCATAACAAGTTTATCTTAGCTTGCAGAAATGAAAAATCTGTTTTCGCCAACTTAGAGCGGCGATCATTTGTTTCCTCCCAAAAATTTTGAATCACTCAAGTTCTGCTAACCATAACATATAACCCTGTACACCTTCCGATCAGCCCTTGTTTACAACACGATCATAAGATTTTTTCTTAATTTTGCTACATTTAAAACCTTTTTAATCAATATTTACACCTTTGCAATTGGCTTTAAGGCCAAACTTCTAAGAAGTTAGTGGTAAAGCAGTGAATATGATTTGTTTGCTTAAATCAAGATTTATGAAACCTAGACTTTTGGAATGTTGCTATGTAAATTATGTCCCCCTTTCCCCCACGGATAATTTTAAGGGCATTTATAACTTTCCCAAGTTAAGTGTTGAACTTAAGTTTAAAAAAGTTTGGTCCAGAGAATTTTGGTTCGATGGACTGGCAATTGAAATATACCTATTTTACATCTGCGTATTTCTAAGGATTCGCCAGAATTATATTAGAACCAAGCTTAAATTTTTGTCACTGTTCACTCGCTACAATTTGCGCACGTGTGGCTGGTAAAATAAATTTTCAATCAATGTCAAAATGTATAATACAATAAAAATCCGAAACATATTCACGCGGCTTACAATCATCACTTAAACCACCTATTGTTAGAAACAAAATTTTTTATCCAGCTTTTATAATTTAAATAAACATGTTTTTATGACAATGGATTAGTTAATAATATTTTACTAATATCTAGGATTTTTATAGCATTAAAAAGATTTTTAGAATTAATTTGATTATATTTTCATAAGTATACCCGAAACGATTCACAAATATCATATTTTAATTAAATTAATAGTATTCAAATTAGGACTTTTTCCCAAATATACTTCTGCGTGAGTTTGTATAAAATAACTTTTAATGATCATGTTTGAATATCCATACCATTTAATTAATGTTTGATATTCAAATAGTATAAATGAGTTTTACAGGATGTTCTATGAGCAAAAGATTCAAATTCCAAACCAAAAATTTTTTTATATTCTTTTCCTAACGTTTGACTATTTCAATCCATTTTTTCTGAACGATAAAGAGTTTAATAAAATATCGTTATTTTTCGTAAACACAACATCAGGCCAAAGTTGAAAATAATTTAATTAACACTGAAAATATGAATGTGTAGCGAATAAAATATGGCTACTAATAATATATATATATATATATATATATATATATATATATATATATATATATATATATATTTATATATATATATATATATATATATATATATATATATATATATATATATATATATATAGAAAAAATGTTCAGTACAAGTTATTTCGTATAGTGTATTTGTGGAAAGTATTCGTTGAAATCGTATGATTCAATTTTACTGCTAAAGACATACCCGCTAGCAGTTTTTTCAGAATGTTTGAAATTGGCTCTTGTTGTGCTGTAAAAAATGTGTTGTGTGCCTAACTTGAAGACCAGTGCCTCTTCAGTCCATATCAGTTTGTTTTTCGTTGTAACATGTCAAGCCACTATAAGCTAACCTTGTACATTCAAAAGTACTTTGGGAAAATAATGTATGTCCAGGCGTCTCTCTTTAATATAACAAAGTTTTTTGATTTTGTATTTCATGGTCTTTTGATTCAAAAGCTTTATAAATATAGTTTTGATGATTGGGCGGTCAATTTCGTTAAGTATTATTTATAAAATCGTCTCCAGTATGTACCATTTGGTGGTGCGGCATTGAGCCCAAGTCTGGTCTTTTAAGGTGTGCTCTAGAGATCGGTTCTTGGGCCGTAGTTGTTTCTTTTATATGTGAATGGTATGGATACTGGTCTGCTTAATAAGGGGATAGGTGTTATTTTGTTTGCTGATAATATCACAGCACTCGAAAGGGAAAATAATTTGATAGACCATAGACAACGAGCCGAGAGCAAGCAGTTGAATATTCAGCATTGAAGCGTTAACGAAACTAAAACCCAGAAAATAAATTTTCTGCTGAGAACATTCACATATAGATGTGTCTGCTGTGAAGTTCCTGGGCATATATCATGACGCTAAGCTGGCATGAGAGCGACATGCTGAATATTTCACGAGTGTTCTTATAAATGCATACTAAGGTCACATCGACTCTCATCTTACTTATACCGTATTGTATTAGGAATATTCGTCGCATGCTTCATATATTTTTAATGCAACGGAATTGCATACGAATTGTGTCTGGTCTAAGGTTCAGAGAATGCTGTAAGGCCAAGCTCTATCTCCCTTGGCACCCTTATCTTTCCATCCATTTACATTATGAATTATCTTATGCATACCAGAAGGAATGCCGACAGACACTCCTGTGATAGTGATTACAATAACTACAACAGGAGAGGTAGGAATTGTTTTACCTTAACTTATAGTTGAACTACCAAAGCCAGAAATTGCAACAACTGTTATGGATCAAAATTTTTAATGTGCTTCCTGATATTATTAAAAATATCTACACGAAGCAGTTTGAATGCAAAGTGTAAATCTACCTAAAGAGAAAGAATGTCTACAGTATCGATGAGTTTCTTTTCAGTAGTTTTGATGATTTAATAAGAGAGAATAAGCACAGTTGATCCCATTATCTATTGTTATTTTACTCACAAGTAGGAACTTTGTTTCCAGTTGACGGGACTCCAAGAGGTGGAATGGTAAGATCGAATTTGCTATATTTTTAAACCAGTAAGAATTAATCTAACCCAAACTAATTTTTCCCTTGAAATAATGGTCTTAATGACTGCGGTATTGTTTTAAAGAATTATTTCTAATATTTTGGAAGACTGAGCACTATTGTTTACTCTATATTAATTAAATAATCATAAGAATTCAAGGGAGAAAAAGAGCAACTAGCAACATGACCCTCCCGAGGACTTTTTGAAGCCTCGCCATTACCAGTTTATTATCGCCCGTCAATTGCAAAGGATTCTAATGTTAGAATTTTAAAAAAAATGAAGTATGCATATTGATATGACTAATGAGTTTAGGTCCTATTATGATTTTAAGTGATTTTTCGATATTTCGCGTTCAGTGAATAAAGGAATTAAGTTTAGAGGTCTTTTTACGGATTTCTATTACAACTACGCATTATATTAAAATTGCTTGGTCTAAACTGTCAGTACTCTATATTCTTTTTAATGGTCTGTTGTAATTTTTAAACTCATAAATGTAATAAAAATTATTTCCGGAGTAACTTTTTGCGAGACTTATCATTACCTGCATGTTATCACCTTTTATGTGTCATGTCCATTATGTTGGCTATTGTTTGAATTTTATTATAACAAATATTTGCGTTTAATACACTCTTTTGATTGGCAACTTTCTTTTTGTTGCGTCCATATTTTTTCATCTTATTTTAAGTGATATTTTGAATAATACATATTTTTTGTATCAAAATAGGTCTTTAGAAGGTTTTCAACAGATTTCTGCAATTTCTATACGTATTGCCTTACATATTTTTCGACGATCTTTTGTAATCTTTAAACCCATAACTGTTTGTAAAATCCCAAGCTATTTCTGGAGTAATTCCTTGGGATATTTGTCATTACCTGTTTTTGATTGTTCACCTGCTGTAAAGGGTTATATTGTTAAAATTTTGCTAGGTATGCATATTGATAAAGCCATTAGTTTGGGTTGTATTATAGTTTTTATTATGTGAATACACACAAATTATGTCATCGATATCTAAATTTTGATTGGAATTTGGATTTAAGCTCTAGGTGTTGTTATTACTACTTGAAAGGTACCGTTTTATCGTAGTGATATATTTTGTATCTTATTATATGTTACTAAAAACGAATAATTTTTAGATGTGTTTCGAATAATCTTTTGAAATTTATAAATAGTAAATATTCTAAATTGTAAGTTATTCCCGGATGCATCTGTCTTCTAGAAACATCATCAATTACTTTTAAAAAGGGGCGGGACTTCACGAGGTGCATAAAAAGGGTAGCAGCTGAATTGAGATTCATTACTTAAACCAACTCGCTTTTTTGGGTACTAGCAGAAAAAATTATATATATATATATATATATATATATATATATATATATATATATATATATATATATACAACTTGAACAGGGTGGCAATGGGTCTGAGCTTGATTATGAGTCCGATTTAGATCGAACTCTCTCCCTAATTTTCGATTATGACAGTTCCAATTACGGTTTTATTGGAGAATGAATCATCTCCCGAAGTCAAAGCCATAGCCATAAAATAAAGCGATGGAAGATCGGAAGTGGTGAAGTGATAGTAACGAAGCTGTAAAAGAATGCATTATAATTTAATATGATGTTATCATTAACGATATAAATTTTCATTAAATTTAATATTATTAGCTGTATCTTTGAAGAATAAAACTTAAAAAAAACAGTTTAATGCGTTTATTTTACATAAAAAATCATTATATATTGAAATATTTAATCTAAAAACTATATTACTTTTACCAATATTTAAGAATAAGAAATATTCATAAATAAACGTTTAAGTTTTTAAGACCTAGTTGGGTTATTTGTTGTTGTGTTGTTGATATTTATTTCCAAAAACAAAGGCTTTATTTTAGGACTACCCACTATCGTTTTTTATAAAACAACCAAATTTTGAGATTAAGATGTTTATAAAATCATTAAAAACTTTGTGAAGATCTTTGCTTGGGGTCATGATGACATATCGTAAATTTAATTAAAAACTCGAAGATAATATAAATTTTAATTATATTTAAACTCAATTACACCAAGTATTTTCAATTCTTTAAGTATCAAACATATTTTGGAAGTATTAGCACCACCTTCAATGGTTTTCACGAGTTTTCATTATCTATCTGTAAACTCGTTTACATCCTTAAAATCATCTAGCACATTTTCATTGGATTCTACAGATGTCAGTAACATTTACTGGTTTTCATCCGGTAACTTGATATTTTTTTAGGTTTGCAAGTTTTTTAAAAAAATTCCTTGCGCTGGAAAAACTTTTAAAAAAATATTGACATATTTCCAACTTTTGATCAAATCATGCATGTATTAGTTGATTTAATGAACAATAGTGAAAGTATAGTTTTCATTTTCAACTAAAAGAATATAATTTTTCAACTTAGTAGATATATTGCCAATACATCACCTATAATTTTTATTTCTAAGGCCGAATATATTTGTTTTGGCAGTTCTAAATGCTTCAATTTGATTTTACAGTTGGCCATTTTCTTTTTTTTAAGTCTGATTTACCAATTATATGTTATTGGTCACCTCTTATATTCACAGAAATGTAACAAGAACATAACATAACAGTAACGTAACTTATATTAAAAAGAATTTGTAGGATCTAACTCTTGCAAAGCTTTTAAGTGATATTATAGTAATGACTTTAATAGCAACACCATAATAACATGCATTCAAATGATGAAAGATACTGATCGATCGGAGGTGCTGAAGAAAATTTTAAAAGACAAGTTTTGTTCTACTGCATCCGTTAGTAAAGGGCAATATAGTTTGTTCTACATTACACGAAATAAAATTGGAACAATTGTTTTGATACGTGTAGATTTATCAAGAATCACTGACAGAAAGTTTTTTAAAATCTGAACAAAAAAGACTGTATCTAATATTCCCTTTTATACCAACAAATTTCTTAATATGTTTAGAATAAATAGATGTAGTATGCTGCAAAAAACTTTTTGATAAAGGAAGATGATGTATATTTTTATAGTATTAGCTATATCACAGGATTAATAAAATTAAAAAAAAATATAATGCCTTTCTTTTACCTTGAAAATGACCACAGTTCATATAAATGAAATACCTAAAACATAAAAAATTATATTACATTATTCATAATTTGATGTTTAGGTTCCATATAAACGTAGTGCTACAAAATACTTGTGTGATGGTTACTTACAAGATTTTGAAATTCAAAATAAATTGGAAGGCCATCAAACATATTATTACAATCACAACACTGTTAAATTACCAACTACGAATTTACACAAATATATTTAAATAAAAATATGATCCCAATGAATCTCATACTGTTAAAAAAAATACAAATTTCACCACAAAAAAGTGACACAACCCTATATCTATGCAGGTCTTCAATCATGTACCAGTTGTATAGACAAATTTTAAGTCTAGATATGACGACTACACAACCTTGCTTTACACTGACACAAACTCATTAATTTTACATATTCAAACTGAAGATTTCTATAATGACACGCGTGAAAATTTACGCAGCGATAACTAAATGAAAATGGGATTGCAATGAATCCCATATTGCTGGAAAACATAAAAATTCACCACAAAAACTTATATATAGTAAATTTATATAGATAGGTTTCTCAATTCTAGGTATATCCAAGATTGTTATCAATAACTTATACACATATATCAATTCTACATACGGCGACCATACAACCGTGCTTTATATTAGCACTGGTTCATTAATATCACATGCTAAAACTGGAAATTTCTATAAAGATATGTGTGAGAATTATACAAATTTGATACGTCTATTTACTCTAAGAACAGCTGTCATAGTATACTTACAAACAAATCTAGCAAAAATTGATCTTGAGAGGTCATTTTTCCAATCACATTTACACGATAGGCGTGTCGAAGTTAAAAAAAAAATAAGGTAGCTTTATCTCATGCAGGGAGATAAGCCCTATTTTGTACCTGTGTTCGAATACATACCTGAGGTTACAATAATTTGGCTCGGTAAGGACAAGTTTTATGTTGGAGGAAACAATGCTGATGTTACAGCCTACGCAAAGCAAAATTCGTCCTGGTTAATCACATTGACGACAGCTCCTTTTTTTTTTCAATAGAACACGGCAACTTGATGTATGATGAGCCACCCATAGGCATAAACTTGTTGATACTAACTTCCAAGTATAAAATTTTCACAAGAGCCCATCCTATAACAAGAAAAATAATATATAAAAATCAGTTTAATATATCGGGTTTTGATTTTTCCATACCTGAATCTTTCTCCTGGAACTCTGTCGCCTGCGTTTTTATTAATTTGGTGAAAGAATGGTAAACGGCATCCAAATCACTTTCTACACTAATTATTTGATTAGCAGTGTTGAAGGATTTTTCACTGAATATTTCTTGTGATGGAAGCATATACTGGCCAACAGCTGTCATGTTAACTTTTAAAGCATGATGCACACGTAATAAATTATTAACAAGTTCCACCACCTTGAATTTAATGTCTGCAAAGAACATTACGTAATCGGGATGCTCCATATCACTGCTAACCCGATAGGTTGCAATTCTCCTTTTGAAGGCACATTCAACGAGTTGCACACCATGACATACCGGCAAACATGAATTATTTTTATGTTGTTGTGTTCATTTATGCGCTGACATATGATTTATTGGAACATCTACATTACATGTAGCGCAATTAATTACCGGAATCGTCGATGTATACTCTTCAATTCGGAGCCGTTTTCCTTCAGGCACTTCATTAAATCTCGCCGCACACGATTCTCTTTTATGACGTCTCATATTATAACTATTAGTAAACTTAGAACCGCAATTTTCACAAACATATGCCTTGATTTGTCAAATATTAACACATGTACTACCTATACAAGTCAGAGCCAACTGATGAATGAAACTGCGCCATACCTTATATAAAACCATTCAAGGTCACCCCAAACCACGTAACATATCTTTAAGGTCACACACCCAAGATGACCTCCAACAAAGTCAAGGATGTTACGACCAAGGTCAAGGTCAAGGTCGCACACGCAACCTTGAACACAAGGTCAAGGCCAAAGCACGCGTGCGCTTTCAAGGTCAATGACAGGGACATGTGGGCGGGGCCAAAGAGGGGTGGGGCAAGGTCAAGGTCGAGAAGTGGGGGGATGAAGAGGGTTGGGTTATGTTCACTACTAACATGATTTAGTCTCACCACCTCTTTACGATTGTTCTTGATACTGAAGCCTCATCTGGTGAAATTTAAACGGCGTGTGTTTTTGGCAAGGTAGAACCGTAATAGGCTTAATATATATTTGAAATATTTCCTTTCCTATTAGGATTGAGTCTGTCTCGATGTTGTTGCTGGAAGGGATTTGCATTTGGATACTAGTTCTCTAAGTTGATATGTCCTACTTAAAAGTCGTGCTCTACTAAAAATGACACAATATGTACGTCGACTCTATATAACTGCCAGTTAGTCACGTAGTACTGATTAGTCCACGTAGGGGTCGAAACAGTTCCTTCGGTTGTTATAAGTTTGAATGCAGATGACCGAATTAATAATAAGTTGCGCTTCTCTCACATCCTTCTTGCGGAATTAGATTGATGTGATCACCTTGTATACTATGGGAAGGCAGGTGGTCGATATTTGGCTGGATCTTGTGTATTATGCCGCTCCTTTGTCAAGAAGTACGTGACTCTTTCTGTAGGAAGCAATGACATTTTCAGTGGATCAAACAAAATATCATTTAGCTGTTATTGCATAATGCAAAACTTTTTAAGCCAATAGTTTTGGACATGAGCAGGGCTCGGGGCTTTCCAGTTATAAAGTTTATTGATGATGCTAGTGATTTCCTCGGCAATGAAGGGCTCGACTGGTATCTGGGTGTAATCTAGGCACACTTAATGTTCTTCGTTGAACTAGCTAGCTTTAATGTTGAGGGTAGTTGTAGCTAGTTGATTTCTCCAGAACTCTTTTGCTTGTTCTTTATTCCGGTATCTACTATCTGTCGTGGTTGGAAAAGAGTTTAACTTCCAACAAAAGGTCCTCTCTGATTGTTTATAAATAATTTATATCTCTCTAACTGTTATGCAGTCATGAAAAGATTCTGTTTTAATGTGTCGAGGCATTGTTGGGCAGTGCGGTTTATTGAATCATGTTGCGAGTGGTACTGGACCTGATTCAATATTTCTTGCACTCGTCTCTGCAGTTTCCTTGTTCTAATACTTCCATATACTCCGTCAACTCTCCTATATGTTTCCAAAGATTTTAGATCTTCTCGTTGAGCCTTTTCCCCCATTGCGGAATCCTAAGTTGTGGGCTTAAATAGTCTTGTCGCTGCCTCGTGACGATCTTAACCTTCATAGTTTTAGTGGCTGTAGTTGCAGCGCAGTAGATCAGCATATGTAGATGTTCTAGCGTATGAGCCTCTGAAACATAAACGGGCCCAACTCTGTTATTAGTAATATCTAATTCAATATCGAGCATTTTAGATGAGCTTATTCTTGGCAGTAGTGGTCTTGATAATGGGTTGGCTTTATGATACTTCAACATTCCCTTGCTCATTTTAGTGGATAGTTTCAGGTAGATTTTAGCGTTGTCCTCTCGCATGTAGTTGTTTGGTCGTTTTTCGACCTCGAATTGTGGCTGCGGCTGAGGTTCAGTGATTTATTCAATGTTATTGTTAGTGGCTCTGATTTCTCGTTAGATTTCCATTTTTATGATATTAAGTCACATTTCTGGAATTGGTTTATTTCGGAGAATAACCTTGTATTGGTATGCTACTCGCTGTTACGACACTTATATGTGTGAGTATTCCCTACAGAATTCGGTGTCTAGTTGTTCTCTGTAGCCAATTATCTTTCATCCTAGATATTTTACTCTGTAAGAAATGCGAATTACTGGCGCATTCATAGCCATAGTCCATTTCTTGCGCTGTCTTGATTTTCCAGCTTGAGTGAGCGCTGGTTGACTTTCCCACGCAGCATTTTCGGCGGGTGGAGCTGTTATTATTGCTATCGGACTTCAGCAATATCCTCTCGAATGTCGTTGTTTGGTTGCTCTTCGATCTCGGTTTCCGGCTGTCTCAAGTCTAACAATTTGTTTATTGTTATCGCCAGTGATTTAGATCTATGGCTCGATTTCCATTTTTATGATGTTAAGTCACGTTTCTGGGATTTGTTTATATATATATATATATATATATATATATATATATATATATATATATATATATATATAACATCAGTTTATAACGTTCTATGGCGTCTTCTGATTTCCAGTCTCCATTGATCTCGGTTTGTCCATAGGTTTTCATCCATTCCTCTTGTTCTTATATCTTTATCCACTCCTTCTCTCCAACTTAGTCTGGGTCTACCTCTCTTTCTTCTTCCCTGTGGTGCCCAATTTAAAACTTTTTTTGGAAGTCTAGTATCGTCCATTCGTTGAACATGTCCGTACCATCTAAGTTGGTTGATTTTAATATCTTCTGTTATCTTGTGCTTAACGCCCATAATTTTTTGGATTCTTTCATTTCTGACTCTGTCCATTCTGGATTTTCCAGCCGCTCTTCTCAAATAATCCATTTCTGTAGCTTCCAGTGTGCTTAGAGTTCTTTCTTTCAATGGCCATATTTCATTTCCATAGGTGTTTGTTTTCTTTGGATATTGTTTTGTCCCACAATATGCTATTCAACTGTCTAATAGCTTGTCGTCCCTGGTTGTTTCTATGCTTGATTTTTTCGTCAAGTTTGCCGTCATTGGTTATATGCATTCCGAGATACTTGTATTTCTCACAGTAATTTATTTCCTGCTGCTGTTGTTCCAGAATCAAGTTTTGTTGTTGTCCCCCAATACACATGTATTCCGTTTTTTTGATGTTAACTTCTAGCCCCCACTTTTGATATTCTTCTATTAGCTTAAGAGCCATGTATTCTAGATCTTCGCAGTCTTGTGCCAGAACTATTTGGTCGTCTGCGAAACACAATGTTTATAGTATGGGATCGTTTAGTGGAATGTCCATGTTTTCGCACTTTCTCTTCCATGTTTTTAACGCCTGTTCCAAGTAGATTTTAAACAAGGTTGGAGGCAAACAACATCCCTGCTTGAGCACTTTGCTAACCGTGAATCCTTTTGAAATATTATGCCCTTTCTTTATTTTGCTTGTTTTATTTGAATAGAGCTCTTGAACAGCCTTGATAAGTATTATATTTATATTTGTTTTTTCTAGGGTTTCCCAGAGTTTTTGTTGTGGTACGCCATCATAGACTTTTTTGAGATCCACGTAGAGCAGGTGTATTTCTTGGTTCCGTGCTGATTTTTTCTCAGTGAGCTGGGTTATTGTAAAGAGATGGTCAACAGTAGATCTACCTGCCCTAAATCCAGCCTGTTCTTCGGCTTCCATATCTGAATATTCGCTCTCAATCCTCTTTTTGACTAGTTTCCCATACACTCTCGAGATTGTGCAGAGAACCGCAATTCCTCGATAGTTATCACGACGTCTTTACTTCCTTTTTTGTGTATAGTGGTAATATAGGATGTTTTCCACTCTTCGGGCATCTTTTCTCCGTCTATACATTTTTGGTAGAGGTTTGTCAATTGTCTGTATAACTTCTCTGTGCCGTATTTAAGTAGCTCAGGCGGGATATTTCCGGGACCTGGTGATTTTCGGTTTTTTAATGTTTGGCATATTTGCTTGACTTCTTTGCAATCTATCCTTAGTGGAGATGCTATGATGCGTACGTGCACGCCGGAATTAGCTTGTATTGTTTGTTGGTATTCTGCTCTTTCTTCTGCTAGCAATTTTGAAAAGTATTCATCCCATTGAGATAAATCAATAGGTGAAATGATATCTTGAGATTTTTCTTGTCGAAGAGATCTCAGTATTTTCCAGCATTCGGTACTTCTGCTACCCCCCAAATGTGCTTTTATTCTGGTACAGGTTCTTTCCCAGGTTTTGTTTTTCTTTTGGGTTATTCTGTTTCGCACTATTCTTTGGGCCGTTTTCTATTCACTTCTAATTTCATCTGCCTTTAAGCTTAAATATTTACTGTATCTTTCTCGTTTAGTATATGGCCTTCTTTTGTTGGACTTTTCGTACTTTCCCAAGAATTCTTCTGCTGCACTTCTTAGGCACTCTTTAACGTAAGCGTATTGTTGCTCTACACTATCAAAGTTTTCCCGTATCAGTTTATTGTCAAGTTGCTTTTTGTATAGTTTTTTAATGCTTTCGTGATTGAAGCTATCTAAGTTGTACTTGAATTCAGGAGTTTTTTGTTTTTGTTCTTCAGTGCCTTCTTTACTTTTGGCTAGGCGGAAGGGCAGTATTTTGGCTTTAACCAGGTGGTGATCACTTCCACATGCGATTCCTCTATAGACTCGTACATCTTGAATTTTAAGCCGTGTATCCTGACGCGCTATTACATAATCTATGACGGATTTCAAATTTCTTGTTTGTTGTACCCAGGTAAACTTATGTATTTCGCGCTGTTGGTAAAAGCCATTTAGGATGCGAAGTCCATTTTGGTCGCACGTATTAATTAGTTTGTCGCCATTGTCGTTCAATATATCTTCTCCGAATCGTCCTACTATTTTGCCGTTCACTTTTTTTTCAGTTCTTGCATTTAGGTCTCCTAATAAAAGTAGCTCTCTGGAGGACCCTATTTTTGAGATTTCATACGATAGTTGTTCGAAAAACTCTTCTTTCTCCCTTACTAGAGCGTCCTCGTTTACACCGTATACTCCCATAATAGTGACTTTATTTCCGTGCAAGCTTAGATTAACTTTTATGATGCGTTGGTTTATTGGTTCCCAAGATGCTATGCTTCGTCGTAGACTTTTTCGGATAAGTATAGACACTCCTTATTGGGTTCTTTTATCCTTTGGTATTCCGGAAAAGAGATGACCATATTCGCCTAGGTTTTCTGACCCTTGCCCTTTCTTTTTTGTCTCGGTTAATACTAGGATGTCTAGGTTGGCCTTTTTTGTTTCTGAAATTATGTCGTTAATTTTTTGGGATAGGCCTTGGACATTCCAAGTGTCAATATTCATAGTCCGTTTTCTAAGCGTAAGTCATCTTCGTTTCTTCATCCGATTCCGAGGCTGGTTATTGAAAGTTTTAATCTGTATTGTCTTTCACGAGTGCCGAGGGGTTAACCCGACGCCTTAACCCCCAACCTGGAGGACCAGAGCTTTGATTTTGGAGTGTCTCTCTTCTAGACGGGTTGCCTTCTCTGCGGCTTTATGAGACCTGTCTTCCCTCTTCGACCGTCATCCTGGCCAAGGAGCCCTCACAGGGTGCTATCAGCCGGGCCAGCTGAACCCTGTTTTTTTTACGAAGTTGTTACTCCTCCCCCTCCTCCTTTCCCTGGATGGGACCCCAGGTTTGGGACTGGTATAGCGGAGTTAAATTTGTTTATTCCGGAGAATAACTCCGTGCTGGTACTATTCTTTATTGCGAGACTTTTATGTGTGGGTACTCTCTGCAAAATTTACCGTGTAGTTGTTGGTGGTAGCCGATAACCTTTGGTGCTAGTTGGTTCACTCTGTAAAAATGCGCATTATTGATTTATTCATAGACACAGTCCATTTCATGCGCTGTTTTGGTTGCCTCGCTTGAGAGAGCGCTTCGGTGCGTGGAGGTCTTGGTGTTGTTTAGTTCTAGTGCGGATGTAGTTGCTGTTGCTGTTGTTGGGCAGTAGTTTCTTGTAACATGGGCCAGGACCGTTGACCTGTTGCTTCTTAAAAATGAAAAATTGTCTTCTTTAGAATCTGTGATACAGGCCTCGGCGGAGGGGTAGGGTTCTCCAGGGCTATCGGTACCCAATTAGGGTAAATAATCTCTTTATCTTAAGAATGTTTATGGCGCGCTTATATCGGGTGTCTTTACCTAGATCGATTGCCTTCTCTACGGCTTTGAGCTCAATCCGTCCATCTGTAGCTGCCAGCTCCGGTGAGATGTTATATTGTAGCATTCCTCTTAGTGTGGCTTTTCATCTTCGACCTATTTGGCATGGGATACCCTTACAGCAGTTAAAGTACCGCGCGCTTAGCTCTCGGGATTATCGAAGCATTATTATTTTTATTATTATCATAAAATATATTAATAACTAACGGACCTAGAAAGTGACTCTATGAAATCATAATAGTGAATTAAATAGCAATTCCATCGCTCGTGAATCCCTTGAGTTGTTTCAGTGAGATATATTGTAACCCACTAATATGCTTGCTCTTTAATTCCATAACGATCCACCTTTTCCAAAACAATATTGCGGTCAATGCTGTCCACAAATAAAAAATAGATTGTTTGTCTCCTTTCTAAAGCATCCACAACAAACTCAATTAAGTGTTGAATTGCAGTATCAGTAAATTAGAGTAAAGAAAGGGAATATTTATTAGTATATATATATATATATATATATATATATATATATATATATATATATATATATATATATATATATATCCAATGAGGACGTAAAATCTGGAATAATTTCATTATTTTAAAAAACGTTCGAGTTATTTAAAAACCGTTCCGACACGTCGATTTTGTTTTCTTGATACGAGTTTTAAAGAAGATGTGTCCCAGAAAAATTCTGGACATTTTTTCTATTACATATGCTATACCTAAATGTAACTGTTATCGGTTTATCGACAGTTAAAATTACACATGGAGTAGTAACGACAATTGATTATCATTTTATTAAATGTTGAATATGCCTCCCATTAGTTAACTGAGAGTAACCTAAGAGATTTATAAATTTATTCTTAACATTCAAGACTCTTTCCATAGTAATTAACTATATTTCTTCAATAATTTGATTTTTTAAGTCTTTTATGTCAGCTGGCTTAGTCTTGAAAATTTTACCCTGAAGGCAACCCCACAATAAGAATTCAAAAGGTTTTAAAGTCTGTTTCCCTAGCGACCATTCAATAGATCATCTTTTTCCAACCCACCTGTTTACGAAAACATTATTAAGAAAGGAGCGAAATCACTGACACACTTCTTGAGTTCTTACCCTATTGTGACAGAATTTGATTATAGACTCTTGCCGATGACATATTGAGGTAGCGTTAATTATCTTATCTATAATCATTTTTGTCCCATATTAATTAGTAACTATTTTGATAACCTACAATTAAATATCACAGTAATAAAGACACTCTGGAAGTCTAGTCGTTCAACTTCTCTCTTGCAGCTTTAGTACCAAACACTACGGTTATTAAAGCTTACCACAACCATGACTCAGATCTTCAGGACTCAGGAAAGGCTGCTAATTAGTTGGTCGGTAGACATCTCTGGTCTTGTAGATCTCGAAGCAGCGCGCCCGCAAGCTAATTCGCGTGAAGGTTTTAATTAAATTGAATAAAACAAGTTTCTCAAAACACTTAGTCTATTAACAAATTAAATAGAAAAATAAAACAGTATTTACAAATGAGAAACTTAAGAGTAAATTTGGATTATAATTAAAAAGCTTAAAACTACAAGCTCTTTAGGCCGTTCTGATATTCCCCTTAATGAAATAAACCCAAATTTATTTGTTTAATTAAAAGTTTAAGGGATGGTGGACTCCCTTCCCCGGTAGAAAATAAAGTAAATTTCCCCTTACTATTTGAAATGCTGTCTGGAAGAATAAAAAAAAATATAAGACAAAAATAGCAGAAAAGACAGCAGAAAAAACCTTCTTACACTGGTAAAACACTAAAACGCACGCCAAACTGACTTAGACGAATTCAAAATCGTAACTGCCCTTAATTAATTTCTCAAAATCGAACTCAACTTTCATCCCTTAGAACCGCCCATCTCCCTATTAGATGTGTTGGTCCCGTCATGCGTGCTTTTCCACTAATAGAACTCCCTTACGCGATACATCCCCGCGCGCGAAAGGTAGTTTTCGTTCCCAAGCGTCGGTATGCTTTCGGTCCCCTGGTTCATAGATGGCATAAGTCATCCATGCGTCGAATTTAATTTAATTTAATATTAAAACTGACCAGAGCTCAAAACTAATAATTACTTTACATAAATGTGATCAATAACTATTCTACAACTATTCTAAAAGATGCGTGAAAGAACCCATAAAAAAACCCCAAGGTTTTAACCATTTTCTCTCTTTCTTATTCTTATTTTCGTCAATTGGGGAAAAATGGGTAACAGTCCCGAACTTTGTACATAATAACAAATACTAATATTGCATTTCAGCGATTTTATTTAAATATTCTTTTGTTTTCTTATGATGGGAAAATTTGCTCAGTTTAAGTAAAAGAAAGCTCTCTCACGGTCGCCTTATGTGGTTATCACTTTACAACTTAACCTTAGACCCTTAACGATATGGTTTTTAAGGTTATTAAGTTACTTTGACAGATTTATATTAAAAACTTCGAGAGGGTGGAATAGTTTAGTTTTTGTGTCACATAAATTCTCTAAGTTTATGTTGTTTTTTTCAGAAAAATTAACTACCCAAAAGTAATAAAACTAGGCTTAAGTTTGTTAATGGATTTATATTTCCCTGATATGTGACTATTTTTGGCCGGACATAAGATATACAATTTAACGGTCCAAATCCTTATACAGAGGGGGACTCAAGTAAATTCTTCCATTTAGTAGAATTTAATTTAGAGTTAATAAATGTTAAAATTAGTAAAAAATCACAATAAACTTTTGTTCCCTTACACTATCACCATATTCTCTGTGCCTTAGTAAATTTTATTTTCAATTAAGATTAACTTAATGTCAAGAGTTTGATAAAGGAACAGGTAATTGATTCAGTTATGCTGGTAAATAATTATCGTATTTAATTTCGAGTTTTAATTGTTTATAAAATAAGAACAGTTACATTTCAGTATAGGACATGTAATAGAAAAAATATTCAGAATCTTGTAGTGAGTCCAAAAGTGTGTGAAAATTGGGAATTACTATTTAAAAAAATCAAAGCTTCTTTAAAGTCTCCCTGAATGATTTAATATCCACAGATATGGATTGTATGAGAGAAGGGCATAAACAGGACTAAGACTATGAACATATGCTCAAACAGTAGAGCTGCAATATGGGCACGGATGTCGCAAATTCACAATTGATGTCTAAATATAAAGATGTACTGAATAACTGACAAAGAACGCATGCACTATGTGATTCGTGTGAGTTCCGGGTTATTGTGTATACAAGGGAACGAGGATGCCAATAGTTTGTCAAAGATAGGGTCTGCAGCTGTATCAACCAATTTTATCTATTCCAATAATTATTGGTGAGAGGAGAATAAAAATAATGCTGGAATGAGGTGTACCAAAAACATCTAATTGGGCGCTTCGAATACAAAGAATGAACGAATAGCGGACCTTGTCGAATGCGAGGCCATCTTAATAGGGCTGGTATTATGAATCGCCTGTTGTTGATTTCTAGAGGAGGATGAAACTGTGACGCTATCCTCAGAGTGTGTTCAAGAGTCAACAGATTAAGACAGATATATTTCGGAGATATAATATTATCACTTGAAACCATCAGGCAAGTTGTGTTGACGAGGCTGCTTTGATCGCAAAGGAATGACTTGCAGTCATGGTGGGATATAAAGGGCCTAATAAGGCTCTAGCATCGAAGATCAAGTATCATCACTTTTTATTCATTCATTCATCATATTTTGAGGACGCTAAATAATGTGTGTCTGAACAACTGGTATTTATTTACTGACGTGCTAAATTTACGAAGTTATTACTGTAACGTTGCCAAGGAAGTTGAGACCCCCTTCCAACTTCCTCGTTACTCATGCACACACACATCGTTTCTGCTATGCTCACGCCAGCGCTCCTGTAGCTTGGTGATTTGATTTGTATAATGACGAGTTAAGCGGACGCTAACCTACGTCTTGTGATAATTCCGAAAAACTCTGTTATTAAAACTGCAAAGAAAAACCAGAACTAGGATCTTACAATCTTGCGGCACTTAGGCTATGTCACTAGAGGAATGACATATATACAGAGTAGACTATTTTAATTAACACACACAAATATCTGACCAGATAAGAAAGCGGAAAATGAGGGACTGTAAGGGAGACATCAGATAATAAATATAACATTTACTCTTAAATTGTATTTCAGATCATTCACAGGAACAACTTTTTATCTTCGATCTTAGAGATTAAAACCAGCATTTCGAGTCCAAATATATAATTGAATTATGGGTCAAAATAACTTTATTTACATTACTTAGCAATTTTCTGAAGAAGAGCAAGTTAGAAAATTATGTTTCAAGCTTTGAAGACAGACGTTTAAAAATGATTATGATCTCAAGGTCCAATACAAGATCAATAAAAGATAAAGATGACTTTTCAGGATTTGGAAGCAAATAAAATTTGAGGATTTATTATTGGTAGTAAATTTATATTTTCAACAGCGTTATTCCTGAATTACGTTGAATATAAGATAAATTGTAAGCGTTAATATGATTACAAACAGAGTAAGTTCTTACGAATTTGAAAGTGCAATGAAATAATTTGATTTTTGGTTTTAAATATGTTAATTTACTGCAGATCTTGATAGTTGATCCTATGGTCTAGATCGCTACTAGAAGACCGTTTTGAAACACACTAATTTTATCTGTAAATTTGTAACCAGGTGAAATGATGGTATGATCTAAGTATTTGTTTAACTATGAAATGACCTTCAACTGTCATTTTGACCCATAATTTAACTACACATTTTGACGTAAAAATCTCGGTAGTTTCATATTCCTCAAAATCAACTTAATTTCTGAATACCCGTGAAGTTTAATGTCGAAGTCAGAGTTATCCTCGCATATCTCTTTTCAAACTTTAAAACATTTGTAACTTCCTCTTCTTAAGAAAAATTTGCTTAATAGTGGTAGTAGGTAGGAATAGCGTTTGTTCCAAAAATGATTTCTACAGGTCATTTTGACCCGTAATTTAATTACCTATTTGGACACGAAATTTTAAGTAGTTGTTATTTCTATTACTACATATTCAGGAAATTATTTAAAAATCGACGGAATTAGGATATGTATGGAATGTAAAATTCACATAATTTAATCATTTTAATCATCATAAAACAAAATTACATTTATTTAAGTTATACACTTTATATCTTAGCCATATATATATATATATATATATATATATATATATATATATATATATATATATATATATATATATATATATATATATAAATATATATATATATATATATATATATATATATATATATATATGTATATATATATACATAAACAAAAATAAATTAATTATTCTATATCTATACTATTATAAGGACAGTTTGTTACTAAACACTCTTTACGACACTTTCTTTTTTCTCTATCAAAAAGAGCAGATGATCCACATGTTTTCACAGTTTTAATTAAGGTTGTATTATAAACATTATAAATATCATATTGACACTCATAGAAACTTTTACAATCATATTCCACAGGAAAAGATCCCTCTTCGGTACACTTAAAATCATGATCAATATTTGTTACACAACTATCTGAATCAACACAGGACGTTTCATCTTCATCATATTTTTTACCTGGTGGACATAAATATTGCTTTAAATCAAATCTGTTATAAATATAATTCCAGCTACAAGTATAATATCTATTGCATTCTTCCGGATGTGCAAAAGTGCCACTGGTAGTACAGTTAAGTATTATTTCACCTGGACATTGAACTGGGGATACAGTGCAAGATGAACTGTAAGAATCATATAAAGTTCCTGGTGGACATTTTCCTTCCAAATCAATTATTTCACTAAACAAATCCACGCATAAATGATATTGGTCACACTCAATATTATCAGGAAATTTTCCGGCACTTCGACACCTAAATCCAGGAGAGTCAGTAAATGTGTCGGGTGTTGATTGGATTGTATTGGTATTAGTTTCATCGGTCGTAGAGTCAGTCTGTTTCGAACTTATGTTAATTTCAGTGGAACTGGAAATTTCAATAAGAGTTGGAGAATAAATTATAGTACTGCCATTTATTTTAGTAGAAGACGTAGAATATGACAGCTTAATAGTTTCACTAGCAGTTGATAAATTGTCTGTGGTCGCAGTGATAGAAGTTGATTCTGAACGGTTAGTATTCGTTTCTGTACTTAAGGTTTCACTTGAAGTTATATGTGTCTCAATAGATGTACTGACAATACTGACTGGAGTCGAAGTATATACAGCATTGGAAGCAGAAGAAGATTTTTCATTACCTTCTTCAGTATAAGTGCTAGTTTCTGACGAAAGAGTTATGGTTTCAGTATTTTGTTCCTTAGAAGTTGTTGCAGTTGCTGTTGTTTCTCTGTTCACTAATGTGGAAGGTGTAGCGGAATTCTCTGTCTCTGGTTGTGAAGACTCTGCTGCACTACTTCCAAAGTCAGAGGTTAACGTAACATCTGAAGTTATTTCGTCTGTTTGAGTACTATGTTGTTCCGAAGCCTTTGAGGTAACTTGCGTAGCAATGTCTTCAGTAGTACTAGATGTTGAACTTGCGGGT
Organism: Diaprepes abbreviatus; assembly: GCA_034092305.1. Lineage (NCBI taxonomy): Eukaryota > Metazoa > Arthropoda > Insecta > Coleoptera > Curculionidae > Diaprepes > Diaprepes abbreviatus. Next base: position 605,190 of record JASJET010000250.1, read on the forward strand.
TCTTTACTTGTTTCACCAGCGGCAGAACTGCTAATTTCAGTTACTGGTGATTTATTGCTATTTGTTTTAGTAGTAAGTGTGGAAAGTTGCTCACTAGATGTACTGACAGTACTAATTAGAGTCGAAGTATATACAGTGGGTTCTGTATTTACAGTGTTCGTTTCTGCATGGGAAGCTGAAGAAGATTTTTCACTAGTTTCTTCAGTAAAAGTGCTAGTTTCTGACGATAGAGTTGTGGTTTCAGAACTTATTCCCTTAGAAGGTGTTGCGGTTCCTGTGGTTTCCCTGCTCACCGATGTGGAAGTTGTAGAGGAATTCTCCGTCTCTGGTTGTGAAGACCCTGCTGCACTACTTCCAAAGTTAGAGGTTAAGGTAACATCTGAAGTTATTTCGTCTGTTTGAGTACTATGTTTTTCAGAAGCCTTTGAAGTAACTTGCGTAGCAATGTCTTCAGCAGTAGTAGATGTTGAACTTGCGGGTTCTTTACTTGTTTCACCAGCGGCAGAACTGCTAATTTCAGTTACCGGTGATCCACTGCTATTTGTTTTGGTAGTAAGCGTGGAAAGTTGCTCACTAGATGTACTGACAGTACTAGCTAGAGTCGAAGTATATACAGTGGGTTCTGTATTTATAGTGTTCGTTTCTGCATGGGAAGCTGAAGAGGATTTTTCACGAGTTTCTTCAGTATAAGTGCTAGTTTCTGACGATAGAGTTGTGGTTTCAGAACTTCTTCCCTTAGAAGTTGTTACCGTTCCTGTGGTTTCCCTGCTCACCGATGTGGAAGGTGTAGAGGAATTCTCTGTCTCTGGTTGTGAAGACTCTGCTGCACTACTTCCAAAGTCAGAGGTTAAGGTAACATCTGAAGTTATTTCATCTGTTTGAGTACTATGTTTTTCAGAAGCCTTTGAAGTAACTTGCGTAGCAATGTCTTCAGCAGTAGTAGATCTTGAACTTGCGGGTTCTTTACTTGTTTCACCAGCGGCAGAACTGCTAATTTCAGTTACCGGTGATCTACTGCTATTTGTTTTGGTAGTAAGTGTGGAAAGTTGCTCACTAGATGTACTGACAGAACTAGCTAGAGTCGAAATATATACAGTGGGTTCTGTATTTATAGTGTTAGTTTCTGCATGAGAAGCTGAAGAAGATTTTTCACTAGTTTCTTCAGTAAAAGTGCTAGTTTCTGACGATAGAGTTGTGGTTTCAGAACTTATTCCCTTAGAAGGTGTTGCGGTTCCTGTGGTTTCCCTGCTCACCGATGTGGAAGTTGTAGAGGAATTCTCCGTCTCTGGTTGTGAAGATCCTGCTGCACTACTTCCAAAGTTAGAGGTTAAGGTAACATCTGAAGTTATTTCGTCTGTTTGAGTACTATGTTTTTCAGAAGCCTTTGAAGTAACTTGCGTAGCAATGTCTTCAGCAGTAGTAGATGTTGAACTTGCGGGTTCTTTACTTGTTTCACCAGCGGCAGAACTGCTAATTTCAGTTACCGGTGATCTACTGCTACTTGTTTTGGTAGTAAGTGTGGAAAGTTGCTCACTAGATGTACCGACAGTACTAGCTAGAGTCGAGGTATATACAGTGGGTTCTGTATTTATAGTGTTCGTTTCTGCATGGGAAGCTGAAGAAGATTTTTCACTGGTTTCTTCAGTATAAGTGCTAGTTTCTGACGATAGAGTTGTGGTTTCAGAACTTCTTCCCTTAGAAGTTGTTGCGGTTCCTGTGGTTTCCCTGCTCACCGATGTGGAAGGTGTAGAGGAATTTTCTGTCTCTGGTTGTGAAGACTCTGCTGCACTACTTCCAAAGTCAGAGGTTAACGTAACATCTGAAGTTATTTCGTCTGTTTGAGTACTATGTTTTTCAGAAGCCTTTGAGGTAACTTGCGTAGGAATGTCTTCAGCAGTGGTAGATGTTGAACTTGTGGGTTCTTTACTTGTTTCACCAGCTACAGAACTGCTAATTTCAGTTACCGGTGATCTACTGCTATTTGTTTTGGTGGTAAGCGTGGAAAGTTGCTCACTAGATGTACTGACAGTACTAGCTAGAGTCGAAGTATATACAGTGGGTTCTGTATTTATAGTGTTCGTTTCTGCATGGGAAGCTGAAGAGGATTTTTCACTAGTTTCTTCAGTATAAGTGCTAGTTTCTGACGATAGAGTTGTGGTTTCAGAATTTCTTCCCTTAGAAGTTGTTACCGTTCCTGTGGTTTCCCTGCTCACCGATGTGGAAGGTGTAGAGGAATTCTCTGTCTCTGGTTGTGAAGACTCTGCTGCACTACTTCCAAAGTCAGAGGTTAAGGTAACATCTGAAGTTATTTCGTCTGTTTGAGTACTATGTATTTCAGAAGCCTTTGAAGTAACTTGCGTAGCAATGTCTTCAGCAGTAGTAGATGTTGAACTTGCGGGTTCTTTACTTGTTTCACCAGTGGCAGAACTGCTAATTTCAGTTACCGGTGATGTACTGCTATTTGTTTTGGTAGTAAGTGTGGAAAGTTGCTCACTAGATGTACTGACAGAACTAGCTAGAGTCGAAATATATACAGTGGGTTCTGTATTTATAGTGTTAGTTTCTGCATGAGAAGCTGAAGAAGATTTTTCACTAGTTTCTTCAGTAAAAGTGCTAGTTTCTGACGATAGAGATGTGGTTTCAGAACTTATTCCCTTAGAAGTTGTTGCGGTTCCTGTGGTTTCCCTGCTCACCAATGTGGAAGGTGTAGAGGAATTCTCCGTCTCTGGTTGTGAAGACCCTGCTGCACTACTTCCAAAGTCAGAGGTTAAGGTAACATCTGAAGTTATTTCGTCTGTTTGAGTACTATGTTTTTCAGAAGCCTTTGAAGTAACTTGCGTAGCAATGTCTTCAGCAGTAGTAGATGTTGAACTTGCGGGTTCTTTACTTGTTTCACCAGCGGCAGAACTGCTAATTTCAGTTACCGGTGATCTACTGCTATTTGTTTTGGTAGTAAGTGTGGAAAGTTGCTCACTAGATGTACCGACAGTACTAGCTAGAGTCGAAGTATATACAGTGGGTTCTGTATTTATAGTGTTCGTTTCTGCATGGGAAGCTGAAGAAGATTTTTCACTGGTTTCTTCTGTATAAGTGCTAGTTTCTGACGATAGAGTTGTAGTTTCAGAACTTCTTCCCTTAGAAGTTGTTGCGGTTCCTGTGATTTCCCTGCTCACCGATGTGGAAGGTGTAGAGGAATTTTCTGTCTCTGGTTGTGAAGACTCTGCTGCACTACTTCCAAAGTCAGAGGTTAACGTAACATCTGAAGTTATTTCGTCTGTTTGAGTACTATATTTTTCAGAAGCCTTTGAGGTAACTTGCGTAGGAATGTCTTCAGCAGTGGTAGATGTTGAACTTGTGGGTTCTTTACTTGTTTCACCAGCGACAGAACTGCTAATTTCAGTTACCGGTGATCTACTGCTATTTGTTTTGGTAGTAAGCGTGGAAAGTTGCTCACTAGATGTACCGACAGTACTAGCTGGAGTCGAAGTATATACAGTGGGTTCTGTATTTATAGTGTTCGTTTCTGCATGGGAAGCTGAAGAAGATTTTTCACTGGTTTCTTCAGTATAAGTGCTAGTTTCTGACGATAGAGTTGTGGTTTCAGAACTTCTTCCCTTAGAAGTTGTTACCGTTCCTGTGATTTCCCTGCTCACCGATGTGGAAGGTGTAGAGGAATTCTCTGTCTCTGGTTGTGAAGACTCTGCTGCACTACTTCCAAAGTCAGAGGTTAAGGTAACATCTGAAGTTATTTCGTCTATTTGAGTACTATGTATTTCAGAAGCCTTTGAAGTAACTTGCGTAGCAATGTCTTCAGCAGTAGTAGATGTTGAACTTGCGGGTCCTTTACTTGTTTCACCAGCGGCAGAACTGCTAATTTCAGTTACCGGTGATCTACTGCTATTTGTTTTGGTAGTAAGTGTGGAAAGTTGCTCACTAGATGTACTGACAGAACTAGCTAGAGTCGAAATATATACAGTGGGTTCTGTATTTATAGTGTTAGTTTCTGCATGAGAAGCTGAAGAAGATTTTTCACTAGTTTCTTCAGTAAAAGTGCTAGTTTCTGACGATAGAGTTGTGGTTTCAGAACTTATTCCCTTAGAAGTTGTTGCGGTTCCTGTGCTTTCCCTGCTCACCGATGTGGAAGGTGTAGAGGAATTCTCCGTCTCTGGTTGTGAAGACCCTGCTGCACTACTTCCAAAGTCAGAGGTTAAGGTAACATCTGAAGTTATTTCATCTGTTTGAGTACTATGTTTTTCAGAAGCCTTTGAAGTAACTTGCGTAGCAATGTCTTCAGCAGTAGTAGATGTTGAACTTGCGGGTTCTTTACTTGTTTCACCAGCGGCAGAACTGCTAATTTCAGTTACCGGTGATCTACTGCTACTTGTTTTGGTAGTAAGTGTGGAAAGTTGTTCACTAGATGTACCGACAGTACTAGCTAGAGTCGAAGTATATACAGTGGGTTCTGTATTTATAGTGTTCGTTTCTGCATGGGAAGCTGAAGAAGATTTTTCACTGGTTTCTTCAGTATAAGTGCTAGTTTCTGACGATAGAGTTGTGGTTTCAGAACTTCTTCCCTTAGAAGTTGTTGCGGTTCCTGTGGTTTCCCTGCTCACCGATGTGGAAGGTGTAGAGGAATTCTCCGTCTCTGGTTGTGAAGACCCTGCTGCACTACTTCCAAAGTCAGAGGTTAAGGTAACATCTGAAGTTATTTCGTCTGTTTGAGTACTATGTTTTTCAGAAGCCTTTGAAGTAACTTGCGTAGCAATGTCTTCAGCAGTAGTAGATGTTGAACTTGCGGGTTCTTTACTTGTTTCACCAGCGGCAGAACTGCTAATTTCAGTTACCGGTGATCTACTGCTACTTGTTTTGGTAGTAAGTGTGGAAAGTTGCTCACTAGATGTACCGACAGTACTAGCTAGAGTCGAAGTATATACAGTGGGTTCTGTATTTATAGTGTTCGTTTCTGCATGGGAAGCTGAAGAAGATTTTTCACTGGTTTCTTCAGTATAAGTGCTAGTTTCTGACGATAGAGTTGTGGTTTCAGAACTTCTTCCCTTAGAAGTTGTTACCGTTCCTGTGGTTTCCCTGCTCACCGATGTGGAAGGTGTAGAGGAATTCTCTGTCTCTGGTTGTGAAAACTCTGCTGAACTACTTCCAAAGTCAGAGGTTAAGGTAACATCTGAAGTTATTTCGTCTGTTTGAGTACTATGTATTTCAGAAGCCTTTGAAGTAACTTGCGTAGCAATGTCTTCAGCAGTAGTAGATGTTGAACTTGTGGGTTCTTTACTTGTTTCACCAGCGACAGAACTGCTAATTTCAGTTACCGGTGATCTACTGCTATTTGTTTTGGTAGTAAGTGTGGAAAGTTGCTCACTAGATGTACTGACAGAACTAGCTAGAGTCGAAATTAATACAGTGGGTTCTGTATTTATAGTGTTAGTTTCTGCATGAGAAGCTGAAGAAGATTTTTCACTAGTTTCTTCAGTAAAAGTGCTAGTTTCTGACGATAGAGTTGTGGTTTCAGAACTTATTCCCTTAGAAGTTGTTGCGGTTCCTGTGGTTTCCCTGCTCACCGATGTGGAAGGTGTAGAGGAATTCTCCGTCTCTGGTTGTGAAGACCCAGCTGCACTACTTCCAAAGTCAGAGGTTAAGGTAACATCTGAAGTTATTTCGTCTGTTTGAGTACTATGTTTTTCAGAAGCCTTTGAAGTAACTTGCGTAGCAATGTCTTCAGCAGTAGTAGATGTTGAACTTGCGGGTTCTTTACTTGTTTCACCAGCGGCAGAACTGCTAATTTCAGTTACCGGTGATCTACTGCTATTTGTTTTGGTAGTAAGTGTGGAAAGTTGCTCACTAGATGTACCGACAGTACTAGCTAGAGTCGAAGTATATACAGTGGGTTCTGTATTTATAGTGTTCGTTTCTGCATGGGAAGCTGAAGAAGATTTTTCACTGGTTTCTTCAGTATAAGTGCTAGTTTCTGACGATAGAGTTGTGGTTTCAGAACTTCTTCCCTTAGAAGTTGTTGCGGTTCCTGTGGTTTCCCTGCTCACCGATGTGGAAGGTGTAGAGGAATTTTCTGTCTCTGGTTGTGAAGACTCTGCTGCACTACTTCCAAAGTCAGAGGTTAACGTAACATCTGAAGTTATTTCGTCTGTTTGAGTACTATGTTTTTCAGAAGCCTTTGAGGTAACTTGCGTAGGAATGTCTTCAGCAGTGGTAGATGTTGATCTTGTGGGTTCTTTACTTGTTTCACCAGCGACAGAACTGCTAATTTCAGTTACCGGTGATCTACTGCTATTTGTTTTGGTAGTAAGCGTGGAAAGTTGCTCACTAGATGTACTGACAGTACTAGCTAGAGTCGAAGTATATACAGTGGGTTCTGTATTTATAGTGTTCGTTTCTGCATGGGAAGCTGAAGAGGATTTTTCACTAGTTTCTTCAGTATAAGTGCTAGTTTCTGACGATTGAGTTGTGGTTTCAGAACTTCTTCCCTTAGAAGTTGTTACCGTTCCTGTGGTTTCCCTGCTCACCGATGTGGAAGCTGTAGAGGAATTCTCTGTCTCTGGTTGTGAAGACTCTGCTGCACTACTTCCAAAGTCAGAGGTTAAGGTAACATCTGAAGTTATTTCGTCTGTTTGAGTACTATGTATTTCAGAAGCCTTTGAAGTAACTTGCGTAGCAATGTCTTCAGCAGTAGTAGATGTTGAACTTGCGGGTTCTTTACTTGTTTCACCAGCGGCAGAACTGCTAATTTCAGTTACCGGTGATCTACTGCTATTTGTTTTGGTAGTAAGTGTGGAAAGTTGCTCAGTAGATGTACTGACAGAACTAGCTAGAGTCGAAATATATACAGTGGGTTCTGTATTTATAGTGTTAGTTTCTGCATGAGAAGCTGAAGAATATTTTTCACTAGTTTCTTCAGTAAAAGTGCTAGTTTCTGACGATAGAGTTGTGGTTTCAGAACTTATTCCCTTAGAAGTTATTGCGGTTCCTGTGGTTTCCCTGCTCACCGATGTTGAAGGTGTAGAGGAATTTTCAGTCTCTGGTTGTGAAGACTCTGCTGCACTACTTCCGAAGTCAGAGGTTAAGGTAATATCTGAACTTATTTCGTCTGTTTGAGTACTATGTTTTTCAGGTGCCTTTGAGGTAACTTGCGTAGGAATGTCTTCAGCAGTAGTAGATGTTGAACTTGCGGGTTCTTTACTTGTTTCACCAGCGGCAGAACTGCTAATTTCAGTTACCGGTGATCTACTGCTATTTGTTTTGGTAGTAAGTGTGGAAAATTGCTCACTAGATGTACCGACAGTACTAGCTAGAGTCGAAGTATATACAGTGGGTTCTGTATTTATAGTGTTCGTTTCTGCATGGGAAGCTGAAGAGGACTTTTCACTAGTTTCTTCAGTATAAGTGCTAGTTTCTGACGATAGAGTTGTGGTTTCAGAACTTCTTCCCTTAGAAGTTGTTGCCGCTCCTGTGGTTTCCCTGCTCACCGATGTGGAAGGTGTAGAGGAATTCTCTGTCTCTGGTTGTGAAGATTCTGCTGCACTACTTCCGAAGTCAGAGGTTAATGTAATATCTGAACTTATTTCGTCTGTTTGAGTACTATGTTTTTCAGAAACCTTTGAGGTAACTTGCGTAGGAGTGTCTTCAGCAGTAGTAGATGTTGAACTTGCGGGTTCTTTACTTGTTTCACCAGCGGCAGAACTGCTAATTTCAGTTACCGGTGATCTACTGCTATTTGTTTTGGTAGTAAGTGTGGAAAGTTGCTCACTAGATGTACTGACAGTACTAGCTAGAGTCGAAATATATACAGTGGGTTCTGTATTTATAGTGTTAGTTTCTGCATGAGAAGCTGAAGAATATTTTTCACTAGTTTCTTCAGTAAAAGTGCTAGTTTCTGACGATAGAGTTGTGGTTTCAGAACTTATTCCCTTAGAAGTTGTTGCGGTTCCTGTGGTTTCCCTGCTCACCGATGTGGAAGGTGTAGAGGAATTCTCCGTCTCTGGTTGTGAAGACCCTGCTGTACTACTTCCAAAGTCAGAGGTTAAGGTAACATCTGAAATTATTTCGTCGGTTTGAGTACTTTGTTTTTCAGAAGCCTTTGAAGTAACTTGCGTAGCAATGTCTTCAGTAGTAGTAGATGTTGAACTTGCGGGTTCTTTACTTGTTTCACCAGCGGCAGAACTGCTAATTTCAGTTACCGGTGATCTACTGCTACTTGTTTTGGAAGTAAGTGTGGAAAGTTGCTCACTAGATGTACCGACAGTACTAGCTAGAGTCGAAGTATATACAGTGGGTTCTGTATTTATAGTGTTCGTTTCTGCATGGGAAGCTGAAGAAGATTTTTCACTGGTTTCTTCAGTATAAGTGCTAGTTTCTGACGATAGAGTTGTGGTTTCAGAACTTCTTCCCTTAGAAGTTATTGCGGTTCCTGTGGTTTCCCTGCTCACCGATGTTGAAGGTGTAGAGGAATTTTCAGTCTCTGGTTGTGAAGACTCTGCTGCACTACTTCCAAAGTCAGAGGTTAACGTCACATCTGAAGTTATTTCGTCTGTTTGAGTACTATGTTTTTCAGAAGCCTTTGAAGTAACTTGCGTAGCAATGTCTTCAGCAGTAGTAGATGTTGAACTTGCGGGTTCTTTACTTGTTTCACCAGCGGCAGAACTGCTAATTTCAGTTACCGGTGATCTACTGCTACTTGTTTTGGTATTAAATGTGGAAAGTTGCTCACTAGATGTACCGACAGTACTAGCTAGAGTCGAAGTATATACAGTGGGTACTGTATTTATAGTGTTCGTTTCTGCATGGGAAGCTGAAGAGGATTTTTCACTAGTTTCTTCAGTATAAGTGCTAGTTTCTGACGATAGAGTTGTGGTTTCAGAACTTCTTCCCTTAGAAGTTATTGCGGTTCCTGTGGTTTCCCTGCTCACCGATGTTGAAGGTGTAGAGGAATTTTCAGTCTCTGGTTGTGAAGACTCTGCTGCACTACTTTCGAAGTCAGAGGTTAAGGTAATATCTGAACTTATTTCGTCTGTTTGAGTACTATGTTTTTCAGGAGCCTTTGAGGTAACTTGCGTAGGAATGTCTTCAGCAGTAGTAGATGTTGAACTTGCGGGTTCTTTACTTGTTTCACCAGCGGCAGAACTGCTAATTTCAGTTACCGGTGATCTACTGCTATTTGTTTTGGTAGTAAGTGTGGAAAATTGCTCACTAGATGTACCGACAGTACTAGCTAGAGTCGAAGTATATACAGTGGGTTCTGTATTTATAGTGTTCGTTTCTGCATGGGAAGCTGAAGAGGACTTTTCACTAGTTTCTTCAGTATAAGTGCTAGTTTCTGACGATAGAGTTGTGGTTTCAGAACTTCTTCCCTTAGAAGTTGTTGCCGCTCCTGTGGTTTCCCTGCTCACCGATGTGGAAGGTGTAGAGGAATTCTCTGTCTCTGGTTGTGAAGATTCTGCTGCACTACTTCCGAAGTCAGAGGTTAATGTAATATCTGAACTTATTTCGTCTGTTTGAGTAGTATGTTTTTCAGAAACCTTTGAGGTAACTTGCGTAGCAATGTCTTCAGCAGTAGTAGATGTTGAACTTGCGGGTTCTTTACTTGTTTCACCAGCGGCAGAACTGCTAATTTCAGTTACCGGTGATGTACTGCTATTTGTTTTGGTAGTAAGCGTGGAAAGTTGCTCACTAGATGTACCGACAGTACTACCTAGAGTCGAAGTATATACAGTGGGTTCTGTATTTATAGTGTTCGTTTCTGCATGGGAAGCTGAAGAAGATTTTTCACTAGTTTCTTCAGTATAAGTGCTAGTTTCTGACGATAGAGTTGTGGCTTCAGAACTTCTTCCCTTAGAAGTTGTTACCGTTCCTGTGGTTTCCCTGCTCATCGATGTGGAAAGTGTAGAGGAATTCTCTGTCTCTGGTTGTGAAGACTCTGCTGCACTACTTCCGAAGTCAGAGGTTAAGGTAATATCTGAACTTATTTCGTCTGTTTGAGTACTATGTTTTTCAGGAGCCTTTGAGGTAACTTGCGTAGGAATGTCTTCAGCAGTAGTAGATGTTGAACTTGCGGGTTCTTTACTTGTTTCACCAGCGGCAGAACTGCTAATTTCAGTTACCGGTGATCTACTGCTATTTGTTTTGGTAGTAAGTGTGGAAAATTGCTCACTAGATGTACTTATAGTACTAGCTAGAGTCGAAGTATATACAGTGGGTTCTGTATTTATAGTGTTCGTTTCTGCATGGGAAGCTGAAGAGGACTTTTCACTAGTTTCTTCAGTATAAGTGCTAGTTTCTGACGATAGAGTTGTGGTTTCAGAACTTCTTCCCTTAGAAGTTGTGGCCGTTCCTGTGGTTTCCCTGCTCACCGATGTGGAAGGTGTAGAGGAATTCTCTGTCTCTGGTTGTGAAGACTCTGCTGCACTACTTCCAAAGTCAGAGGTTAAGGTAACATCTGAAGTTATTTCGTCTGTTTGAGTACTATGTTTTTCAGAAGCCCTTGAGGTAACTTGCGTAGCAATGTCTTCAGCAGTAGTAGATGTTGAACTTGCGGGTTCTTTACTTGTTTCACCAGCGGCAGAACTGCTAATTTCAGTTACCGGTGATGTACTGCTATTTGTTTTGGTAGTAAGCGTGGAAAGTTGCTCACTAGATGTACCGACAGTACTACCTAGAGTCGAAGTATATACAGTGGGTTCTGTATTTATAGTGTTCGTTTCTGCATGGGAACCTGAAGAAGATTTTTCACTAGTTTCTTCAGTATAAGTGCTAGTTTCTGACGATAGAGTTGTGGTTTCAGAACTTCTTCCCTTAGAAGTTGTTGCCGCTCCTGTGGTTTCCCTGCTCACCGATGTGGAAGGTGTAGAGGAATTCTCTGTCTCTGGTTGTGAAGATTCTGCTGCACTACTTCCGAAGTCAGAGGTTAATGTAATATCTGAACTTATTTCGTCTGTTTGAGTACTATGTTTTTCAGAAACCTTTGAGGTAACTTGCGTAGGAGTGTCTTCAGCAGTAGTAGATGTTGAACTTGCGGGTTCTTTACTTGTTTCACCAGCGGCAGAACTGCTAATTTCAGTTACCGGTGATCTACTGCTATTTGTTTTGGTAGTAAGTGTGGAAAGTTGCTCACTAGATGTTACTGACAGTACTAGCTAGAGTCGAAGTATATACAGTGGGTTCTGTATTTATAGTGTTCGTTTCTGCATGGGAAGCTGAAGAGGATTTTTCACTAGTTTCTTCAGTATAAGTGCTAGTTTCTGACGATAGAATTGTAGGTTTCAGTACTTCTTCTTCAGAAGTTGTGGTTACTGTGATTTCAGAGGTTAAGGTAACATCTGAAGTTATTTCGTCTATTTGAGTACTATATTTTTCAGAAGTCTTTGAAGTAACTTCCGTAACAATGTCTTTAGCAGTAGTAGATGTGGAACTTTCCTGTTTTTTACTTGTTTCACCAGCGTAAGAACTGCTAATTTCAGTAGCGGTGATTCACTGCTAATTATCTTGGTAGTTAGTGTGGAAAATAGCTCACTAGACGTATTTGTAGTACTGAATGGGGTCGAAGTATATACACTGGTTTCTGTATTTATATCGTCCGTTTCTGCACGCGAAACAGAAGAAGATTTTTCATCAGTTGTCTTTGTAGTAACTTGTGTAGAAATATTCTCAGCAGTAGATGACGTAGAACTAGTCTGTTCTTTACTTATCTCACTAGTATCAGAACTGCTAATTTCATTCACCGGTGAACTATTACTAATTAGCGTGGTAGTTAATGTGGAAAGTTGTTGCTCAGTAGACGTACTAGCAGTATTGGCTTGAGAAGAAATAGGCACAGTATTTGCTGTATTTGTATTGTTCGTTTCTGTACATGAAGTAGAAGAAGATCGGTCATTGGTTTTTTCAGTATAAGTGCTATTTTCTGACGCCAAATTTGTGGTTTCAGTACTACTTCTCTCAGAATTTGTAGAGTTGGCTGTAGCTTCTCTGTTCTCCGACGTGGAGGATGTAGAAGAACTCTCAGTTTTTGATTGTAAAGACTCTGTCCCAGTACTTTCAAATTCAGTGGTTAGGGAAATATCTGATGTTATTTCGTCTGTTTGGGTACTATGTGTTTCAGATATCTTTGTAGTAATTTGCGTAACTATGTCTTCAGCAGTAATTAATGTGGAACTTGTCTGTTTTTCACTTGTTTCACTAGAGATAGAACTACTAAGTTCAGTCGCCGTGTTACTACTGCTAATTAGATTGGTAGTTAATATGGACAGTGGTTGCTGACTAGACGTACTAGTAATACTGACTAGAGTTGAAGTAGATACAATGGTTTCCGTATTTGTAAAGCCGATTTCTGTAGGTGATGTGGATAAAAAGGGCTGTTTAGTTACATCAGTGTTAATGGTGGGTTCTGTCGCATTTATTGTGGCTATGGTGCCACTACCGCTATTGTTAGTCTCCGTTATTGAATCTGTGTTTTCATTAGTCACTGCTGTAAAAAAGGAAGTTGTGCTCTGCGTTTCTGATTTCGACGCCTCTGTGATAGGAACTTCAGTTTCTTTGGTTATTGTAATTTCGGTAGTTATTTCATCTAGAGCGGTACTAGCGAAACTTTTGACTTCAGATACAGTGGAAGTAAGTTCAGTGTCCTCCCTATTGCCCTCAGTAATGCTACTACTTCCAGTTACTGACTCTGTAGATTGTGTAAATGTGCTACCATTGTTAATATTTGTTGTAGAATTATTATTTCCATTCGTCTCAGTTGTTGAATCTGTACCATGTTCACTAATTCCTGTTGTTAATGTTTTGTATGACTGTTCCGAAGTTGTGTCTGTATTTGATCTGCTGCTACTGTTATTCTCTGCAGTACTTGTCACGATAGTTCTTTCTTCTGTAGCTGATGTTTGTTGTGTATCTTTTTCTGTTAAACTCGTTGTGGAAAAGGTAAAAGTTTGAGTTTCAACAGTGGCTATATCGGTGTAATTAACCGCCTTTGTAGAAATATTTCCATTTGTTTCGGTCGTGTATGTGCTTCACTTGGTGTAGGTTGTCGTTGGACATTCTGTCGTAGAACTACTTTCCGACGGTTCTACACATTCCCATTTATTGGCATCACTGCAGATTAATCCAGGCGGACACTCTTGAACTCCTTGACTCGAAAATGCTAATGTGACAGGTCCATAATCAGCGCATTGATAAAAGTAGGTCGAATTTACACAATGGAAATACTTTCCGTAACAATTAAGAATTATTTCCGGCTCTTCTCCGCATCTTGGCAAGCCTAAAAAATAACAAGAAGTTAGATTTGACAACTAATTGGCATCTAGAACTAATTTGTGCAGTCTAAATTAATTTATTTTTTATTATTCAATTACAATAAAACATCTGCATTTGGAGATGACATAATATTCTTCACCAAAAATATAGATTTTATTTTTTTTCAAGTCAAACACTAATATAGCAAACTAAGAATTTTTTTTTATTGATTTAAGTTATTTTTTATATTTTTATCTTTAGCAACAAAAATTGTAAATGGAATAGTATACGCTAAATCAAATAAAAGTGAGCTGAGCTTTTAAAATGAGCTAGTTATATGAAATGTTTCTTAAATTATTAATAATGCCTACACCAACTAAAAAAAAAAAATATTTTAATATTGGCTCCTTATATTCCAGTGTATTTTGTCATTGATTCATTTAATTTACATGTTCAGTAACTTTGGTAAATATTTTTTTACTTTACCTAATTAATTCACATTTTAATTTAATAGATTAGTAATTCTATTAATCACAACTATGTTAAAAGAGTTACTGAAGTGTACACACTGTATACACCTCATTGATTTGATGTTACAAAGTAATGGTTGTAAAAGATTAGGTATTTAATACTGGATTGTTAATCCCTGGCGTGTTCTGCAACGCTAAATCTCGATGTTTCTCCTTTTAATGTATGAGTTTTTTGTTCCTTAATTCTAAATTCTTCTAGAAGACTCTTGGTTTCTCCATTATATATTTGACCACACTCACATGGTACTTTAAAATATGTTAAGGTGTCACTGCTTGCAATTTCTCTTATTTTCTCCGAAGTATCCTTAGTATACGAAATTCTGAAAAACGATTTTTTTTCTAGCTGTCTAGTATTCTTTGTTCCAAAGTTAGTTATAACAGCGTTTATTAATTTTAAAAGACAACCATGTAAATTGGATTTAATATTCGCTACCTACATTGTTGCCAAAAATACTGCACATTTATTAAGACTGCGTATAATTCCTCATTTTGTTACAACTGAATGATTAGATCTCAGGTTGAGATATTGTCCAGTATGTGTTAACTTGTTATATACTGGACAATACTTTTAATAATTTTATTGGAAGGCTAACCATGACGGCCACGAAGGGTAACTGATCATTTACCCTTTTTCCGTGGTAAACTTAATTGTAGGTCAAATCTAGTTTAGATATCTTAAGAAATCATTTAGTTTTTGATCATTACCCTTCCATACGATAAAGGTATCATCGACAGACCTTAACTAAAATTTCGGTTGCACTGTTGCTGTTTATATATATATATATATATATATATATATATATATATATATATATATATATATATATATATATATATATGTTATATCGTAGATTTTCACGGATGGTAGAATGAATAGTTTGGTTATTCCGGGTTTTAATCCTTTCGTTCAAAAAATCGTTTTCACGACGTTTCGCCAAAATCTCATTTGGCATTTTCAAGTGCGGTTCGTCTCGTTACTCGTTGAGAACTGTTGTGTCAGTCTAAAACCGACATTTTAATCAATCTTCAACATGGTCTACAACCATCAAATATATATGTTAAGTGGTATTGTAAAATATGAAAGTAAATGATTCAAATGAAATGTTTAAAACATATTAATAGCCTTTTTTTTAATTTAAACTTTTGATGTTAAAAGATATTTAAATTAGTAAACATAGCTGCAGTTAAATATTCTAATAGGTTATTTTTTACCAAAAAACTAGAATTTAAAACAGTATGGATTAGACGGACCTATATCTCGGTAACCAAGTTATAATTTGATTCTATTTTTTACTTATTCAGGAGCCATGACGGTACCAGGACATGAAGAAATGACCATCGACCTGTAAATTCTGAACTAACCAGGGAATTTATAAATAGGGCAACGTAAGTGTTATGAACTTTATAAATAGTAAAAATTTATTTAAGGCACATAGTATATATGGATGCTATATACAGGGTGTCTCAAAAGAAAGTTCACATTTAAAAAATCGATTTAAAAAAAAGTCAGGACTTTATTGAAAAAATGTTTATTACATATTAAAATACATTGTTTGGGAATTTATTTTTTAAAAATGATATCGTCCAAATGTAATCCGTTGCTCTCACGGCATTCATTTAATCGAGCACTAAAATTGGCCATGACGGCTCGGCAGGTATTCTCTGTGATGTCTGCCATTTCGTTGCGGATATTTTCTTTTAATTGTGCCAGGGAAGTCGGTTTGTTGGCGTAAACTTTTGATTTGACATAACCCCATAGGAAAAAGTCCATAGGTGATAAATCAGGACTGCGTGGAGGCCAATTTATGTCACCTTTCTTTAAGATCAATTTGCCAGGAAAAATTTCACGCACTCGTGGCTGAGACATGTTGGACGTGTGTGAAGTTGCTCCGTCTTGCTGGAACCATGTTCTTTGGTTATAGCCGGGAAAATTTTGCAGTTCAGGCACGAAGAAGTCGTCTAACATCTCCACATACCGCTCTGAAGTCACTGTTACTGTGCGTTCCCTTTCATCTTCAAAAAAGTACGGGCCGATAATTCCTCGCGCCGACATCGCAGCCCATACAGTCACTTTCGGCGAATGTAGAAGTTTCTGATGTTTGTGTTTTGGATTGTTTGCACTCCAATAGCGGCAATTTTGCTTGTTTACATGACCATTAAGATGAAAATGGGCTTCATCCGAAAAGAAGATGTTGGTAAACGTTCAAAAGCGTTCAGTCATCTGGTTTACGAAGTCAAGCCTCTGACCAGCATCCTGAGGCTCCAATTCTTGCACCAACTGAATTTTACAGGGGTTCAGCTTTAAATATTTGTGTAAAATGCGGAATAATGATGACCTATGCACATTTAAAGCAACAGCACGCTTACAAATCGAAACGTTTGGGTCGTCACGAACAGACTGAGTAACACTCTCTACGTTTTCGACCGTTCTCGAAGACCTCGGACGCCCGGATTTTGGTTTATCTAGTGTTGAACCGGTCTCTTCAAACTTCTGGACCCATTTTCCAATAAGCCGAGCGCTTGGCGCATCATTTAAGTGACGAATATGTCGAAAATTGCAGAATTTTCTATGCGCTACAGTCGCCGAATTACCGTTTTTGTAAAACTCACGTCCGCTCCCGAGAAACGGTTCATAGCGACTAAATTCTCAAGAGCCAGGCTACGATTGACATACCCCCCGCACCGCTCGGAATAGTTGCGTTCACGCAATAAGCAAAACAAATGTGTACTTTCTTTTGAGACACCCTGTATTTAGTAGCTATTTTAAATTTATCGCGTCGTTAAATTCTGAACATTTTCTTATTACGAATGCAACTTCACTGAAATAAGTTTGACATACGGTTGACCTATGGAAGTTCAAATGTGAACCATTAATTGCAGTTTGACGTTTAGCTATAACCGTCGGTTTCATTGCCATCCTTTAATGGTTTCTGATTAAGTAACGTTAAAATGATGCAAAATGGAAATACAAATATATCATCGTAAAGTTTTTTTATTATGCAGTTAAAATAAGTAATTCAAAAATTGTTCATAACGATTAACGATTATTTGTAAGAAAAATAACATGTTTTGCTCCTTCATAAAAGTCCGGCCAAATTCCAAGAAATATAATTCACTTCGCTTTGTTTATGTTAGCAGTCACAAAATCATATAAACATTGAGAGCTCTATTCCTTTTGCATTATACGATTAGTAATACTCAGTCAGGAGGCCAAAATGCACGTCTTTATATATACGTAAAGTGGTTACCGAGTTACACAATGAAGGAAAAGTTTCACGTGAAATAGCTAAGGTTTTGATGACTGGAAAATCGACTGTTAATGATAGAATAAATAAATTCTTGACTACTGTTACTCTAGAGGATAAATACTGTCCTGAGAGACCTAGGAAAATAACTAATCGTGTCGATAAAGTGATAACAAAAAAGGCTGTCGCAGACGTAAAAAAGAATGCTGCAATCATCGCACGTGAATAACGCGAAAAAATTTGGCTGACATTAGCCAAAGTACTGTTCCACGTAAGACTGCCGGAAGTGAGAGTTTTTGAACGTGTTGGAGTTAAAAAACCGCTCATCAGTAAAAAAAAATAAGATGGCCAGATTAGAATTCGTGAAATATACCAGCCAAAAAGAACTAGAAATGATTTGCACTGTCAAACATCAACTGTGAAACACGATGGAGCTGGCATTATGTTATGGGGTATATTCTTTTGAAGGCACTATGGACTCTGCTATGTATAGAGATATTATATTAGAAAAAATGCTGCCTTATGCTCGTCAGAATATGCCACAAGCAACATAATGATCCAAAACATCGATCACAGCTCCTTAAGCAGGTTTTTAGCAAGAAAAACATTTGAGTTTTAGAGTGGCCGGGTCAATCTTCGAACTTGAATCTTTATGGCAAAAGCTAAAACTAAGAGTAGGCACTGAAAATTGTGCCAATTAAGCTGCTTTGTGGGGAAAAGTTCAAGAAGAGTTGAAATATATCTCTCAAGTTAAGATCATCCAAGTTATTTAATTGATGCATCATCGATTTGCTGCCATAATAGTTTTGAACGGTATGGCTACCAAGTATTGATGAAAATCTTATATTTATTACCGTTTCCAATTTTTTTCTGGAGTTCTATATAGTGCGTAATTCGTACTTGGCCGAATAGTTACGAAAAGCGAGAATTGTTATTTTTGTTATAAAATAATTATGAATAGTTATATATAATTCTTCAATAACAACTTTCGATTGCATAAAAATAACTTTACGATTATATATTTGTGTTTCCATTTTGCATTCTTTAAACGTTACTCCATCATACAATTATCTTTGGGTGGACACTTTTGCATGCATATGGTAAATGGTATATGGTAAACTAGTGATATAAAATTCAATACACACATAAAAATAGTCGATTTTTCGACAATTGCTAAATAATTTAACAATATACGCACAAAGCGACATGGCCACTAATGAATGAAAAAATACGGAGGCAGACACCGCAGGCTCTCTATTAGTACAAATAGTTGGCGTCATTGTTGATATAAATATGTTTTAAAGTTCCTCATTTTATATACAGATGTTTAGTTTTTTGGTCTTATTGCTTTTGATTCGCCAGTACCGTTTAAGAGTTTAATAATAAGTATAGTTAGTCTCTGTTATGACACCTTCTAAAAAAATTAACATACGTAACACCAACTATTAAACTGTACATATTTTTTTACAATTCTTAGTTTAAACATGTGTGTTTTGGTACTTTTCCTAAACGTATACTCTTAAGGAAGTTTGTTGCTGTTTTTTATATGGGACTGTTTTTTTATCAGCTCGTTACTCACTAAAAAAAGATACTTAAATTCCCACCGCAAAGAGGATCATTTTTTGATCAAGCTTTCTATATCTTTAAAACAGTCAGTATTCTGGGTTGTAACATTAGCGCATAGACTGTTAAATACAACGTGTTTCAATGTTTTCCCTCACGGAAAGATAAAAACGAAATTTATCCAAGCAACTGGAGACTTGAAAAGTGCCTTATCCATGATCACCAATAAAACAGACAAGGGGGAAGTAAAAATAAAAAGGGTGATTTTTCATAAAATTTTAATTTCCTAAAAAGCATGGTTAAAATTAAACCATGAGTATATCGAAATAAAACAGAAGTGAATAAAAATAAATGTTTACAAAGTCAAATTCAGCATGCTTGAAGTAACTTTTATTTATATTTTTCAACTGTTCAGTTTCGAATAATAAGAACACTTTCGGAATGGTTTTAACCATATTTTAATTTGTAATACTTTCTCACGTACATATAATGGTCTACTGTAATGACTTACAATCAGAGGAATTTGTTGCACATCCGGTATCCTCTCAGTACTTTTTTAAATGTCCTTTGTTACCATTTGTTGACTTTTTTTGGTTTCTTTTAATCAGAAGTTTTAATGAAGTGATAGAGCTAGCGATAAACCCTAAAAAATATTGTTGTGAAATATGGAGTCCATTTATTTAAAATATTACTTGCTTTCTTTTGCGCAGAAATTAGAAAAAGTTGTATTCTGTCGAAACAAATAATGGTCAAAAGAAAATTGGAATGTCTCTTAACTAAAAATTACACCTTAAAGTTTTTTTATTTAACATAAAATTGATATAATTTGACAATGTGATGATAAAAATAATATTTTTTCTTTGGATCAGATAAAAAGATATTTTATATTCTTAATGTTTCATTTAACACTCATTATATGTAAATAGTCTTACATATGCCATAATAGACCATTTTTTTAAATTTATTGTTTGTTCTTACACATATTTCGAGACTTATACAGGCTGTATAAAAAACATTTATTAATGCAAGTTTCCAAAATTATGTTGAAACTGAATTTCTTATTTTT
This sequence comes from Diaprepes abbreviatus, assembly GCA_034092305.1. Classification (NCBI taxonomy): domain Eukaryota; kingdom Metazoa; phylum Arthropoda; class Insecta; order Coleoptera; family Curculionidae; genus Diaprepes; species Diaprepes abbreviatus. The sequence continues at coordinate 624,842 of JASJET010000250.1, forward strand.
TTTCAGCGACATAAAATGTGTAAGATTTAAAAAATATTCCTGGGAGAAAGAGAATGTTTACAATGCAAAACGGCGTAATAAGAATATTTTTTTTATAACGAACGAACAATTTTGTGAGTCAATAACGGAGCCCAGAAAATATGTTCATCAACACCAAAACCAAAATTATATCGATATAGTTGAGTAAAAAAATTAGTTTACTCATAACAATCTAACTTTTATAACTTTACCTAACAATATTTATTATTTATCTAGTACAAATTTATTTAAGTAATCTGCATTATTGTTTATTTAAATCCTTATTTGTACTTAAATAACACATGACCTTATTAAATGGTTATGCTTCACTTACATTATCTCATTTATTTTTTAATAAACTTTGATCTTAGTATTTGTAAGTAATCCAAATATATATATATATATATATATATAATATATATATATATATATATATATATATATTATATATATATATATTTATACATATAAAATTGATTTTCCTATTTTTTTAACAATATTTGGCTATATATATTTGGATATTTAACTTTTGAAGTGCGCTTCTCTATCATCCAATGAAGATGCATAACGCCTTAAATTGTCAACTGCTGACAAAATCTCAGCGTTTTTCACGGTTCAATTTTCCGCTTAAGTTCACTATAATTTGGTTAATTTTACTTAATTTTTTTCAAACACTCTCATTATAGACAACACAATATCATTTTCCTTAAGTGTTTTTCCAAAGATTCCTTGAATAAAAACATTTCATAAAGTACAGTTTTATTTAATTTTATTTTCAAGTTTCATCATTATTCTGGTAGTTTCACTACACTGTGCTTAAGTATTTTCTCATCGATGCTGACTGTACTCTTAGCTTTTTTTAATTTTGGTAATTCTTGTTTTTTCCTGCTCACTACTTTTGAAGTGAAATTGTATGTATTTTGGGTTGAAGGAAATTTATTCTTTATTCTATAACTATTGGGATACTTATTTGATTTCATTTTTTTTTTAGAGGAAAATGCTAATGATTAATGAATTGACTTATGTAACAAATTTATTTCAGCCGACTGTTGTTGCCTAGTGTCATCCTTCTTGAGCTGTCGGTTTACCAAACGTGATAATTGAACGCACTTAACAGAAGCAGCGTAGTGAGCAAGCAGGGTCTTGGTTATAAATGGAGGCCAGACTTCCATCTCAATTTCTACTTACCAATTTTTTGGGATTTTGGGATGGAAAGTCGTTTATTATTCTGGTAATTTTGTTGATTTTGAGTTTCGATATTTTTTGCCTGGTTGGCTTTTATGGATTTTTTTACCGGCATAATCTTGGAGACAGGGATTTTGGGCAGTGTGCACGTGGCAATGAAGGAATTCTGTTAGTCTCTCCCCAACAATAGCGGAATCCACCCTACTGGTTATATTAGTATTGGTATCCACCCTATAGGTTTAATTATTATTGGATCCCTACCTACGAGACATTTTATAACTAATTACTGTTACTGTTCGTGTTCCGTACAATAAAAGACCAGCCCGATCAACCACTGATAATTACTTTATTACAAGATAAAACATAAGATTTACTATAGATAATAATTAATTACTTAATTAAATCAATCATCACAAAGCTGGGACCAATAAAATAAAATAGAAAATATTCTATGATGACGTTACATGAATTGTTTATAAACTTTAATTACTGTTATATAAATCAGCTTAAGCCTAGCAAAAATAACACAGTTTTAATTGAGTTCTAAGACAAGAACTATAGAATAAATATAATCAAAATATAATAAGAATAATTTCCACAATACTATATGGAAAACCAGGATACACATTTTGACATTAACCATTTAATTAAATAAAAATAAATTGACTTTCAGCTGATACAATTTTAGAATTTTAATTAAATTTGCCAGTTTCAAGTATCTAAACATTGTATTTGGAGACACAATAAAATAAATTGGAGTTGGACTGAAAAACTACGGTTTTTCCTGGTTTGATTCAGTTGAAGCAACTTCAGATTTCTATTTCAATTTATATCTGCCAATTTTTTTAAATTTGAGTTGGAAGGTCATTTATTATCCTAGAAATTTGTTGAATTTTTGGAATTACCATATTTTTTGCCTGTTTGGGGTTTATGAATTTTTTTATTGGGATAAACCTAGAGACAGAGATTTTGGACAGTTTGCACGTTGCACACAACGAAGAAATTCTGTTAATTCCCTCCCAACAACAGCGGGTAAGATCCACTAATTGCAATTTATTAAAATAATCCTGCAAGGATTTCTAAATTATCACAGTTTTACGTTTAAATTGACTTTACCCAGTAAAATGTATGCCTAAATTGAATCTGATCATAGTTTGCTGTTTTAAATCTCATTAAGACCTAAAATTGACCACGTTAGACTATTATTAAGTTGTATGTTAGACTTTATGGCCATTTATTCATTAATTATTCTTACAATTTTCTTAGTTTTAAAATAGTTGTTACTTTGCAAATGCCTAATTTTTTTTTGTTATCAGTAATAGTTAACTTTGAGAGTACTTTTGTTATATATTGCAGTATGCATTATATTTTTTTATATATTCGCTTCCTGGATATATCACGATGTTTCTTTTTTTTTTAGGTAGATTAACTTACGAAGTATTTTGTATTATATGCAATTTCTGTGCCCCATTCTGGGTTTGAATTTTGTGTAGTTAGAGTTATATGGCATTATGATATGTCTGTGGCATTTCAGTTTTTTCCCAGTTTTTTTTTGTGTGGCTTTAATTACAGCATTTATGACTCCAATAATAATTAAACTCGTAGAGTGGATACAAGTACTGATATAACTAGTAGGGTGGACCCCGCTGTTGTTGGGGGGGGCTAACAGAATTCCTTCATTGACACGTGCAAACTGTCCAAAATCCCTGTCTCAGGTTTATCCATGTAAAAAGATCATAAACACCAACCAGGGAAAAGATGCGGTAACTCCAAACTCAACAAAATTACCAGAATAATAATGACTTTCTATCTCAAAATTCTATAAAATTGGCAAATATAAATTGATGTGGAAGTCTGCAGCTACTTCAGCTGAATCAAAAACATTCAATTGCCATGTTTGAAAGAAATGGCAGCTGAAAAATAATGACACTGGGTAACAACAGTCGGCTGAAGTAAACTTGCTACATAGGCATTAGCGTAATTTTGAGTAAAAAAAAAATCAAATCTCAATAGTTATTTTTAATTAAAGAAATAAGTCTCGAATAAAGAAATACATTTCTTGCAATCCAAAATACATACAATTCCACTAAAATGGCAGTGAGCAGGAAAAAACTAGATCTTTTTGGATAAAAAAATATAACAGTAAATTCAGCATTGATAAGAAAATGGATAAACACAGTGTAGTGAACTACCAGAACAATGATGA